>OZ037759.1:9097773-10297773 GCA_964035475.1 Salix caprea | reverse complement strand
TCAACTTGCTTTATCAACAACTAAAGGCCCTTTCACTCCTTTTGTTGGTTAAATATGACCCCTCGGTCATTGCTCTACTCCACAGATCCTGCAGGGTTTTAATTCACTTGTTTGGCATTTTGCTGAAAGAAACTAGTGGTAGAACATCATTCTAAAAAGCAAAACTAAAGAAAAAGAAAACATTTAGAGAAATGATGTTTTTTTATTAGGTGTGGTTTTTTAAAGATACACTCTATATGCACTTCTCAATGCCTCATTCATGTTTTAATTACAAGCATATTTATAAACATAAACTCCTAGAGAATCAAGGAATTAATTTAACAAAAAAAAAACCTAAACTGACAAGGAAAAATATTATGCTGACTAAATCGGTCAATCATTTCTAAATTGATTGACATGTTCATCTAATCCAATCGGTTGTTGTGTTTTAATTGATTGATTTGTTCCCAATAGATCCATTGATTCAATTAATTCTTCAGAAATCTAGTTTATTTTCAACATCCTCTTTTAAACTTGATATCCTTATAACTCCTAACATATCTCTCATTTAGCGAACATATCGTATTTGGGTGGCTTTATGAAAATATTTGTGACTTAGTCTTAAGTCTTTATATATTTGACTTCAACTTTCTTAATATAATTAAATCTCAAGAGTAATGAGATATTGTGTTAATATGCTTACTTCTGCATGGAAAAAATGGATTCTTAGCTAAAGCAATAACTTATTCATCTCCTTTACCTCTTGATATATATATCTAGAACCATCTTTTATAAAGAGTTTTAAGAAAAGTATTTATGCACTTATATCTCATTAAATTTCACTGACTCTTTTGTTATAGAATTGTGTTTTTTTCAATGGGAGCTTAAATTATCTAATAACCTATATTTTACTATATTTTTATAACATCTATAATATCATGATTTTTTTTTTTTTTGCAACAGGCATAGAATCTTTTCTACCACACATATCTCTTATATCTTGTTCTCATATCTCTTCATTTGATTGTATATGGTTAATACTCTAGCAAAGCAATCTAAAATATTTTCTCATTCATGCATATGTAACTTATCAAAGTCACTTTGAAACTTTTATAGACGTATTTTTCTTACATTATCTATTTTTTGGGTTGATTGTTATAAAAAATTTCATGTTTGTTTGATGATAGTTGCGCTACCCACTATCTCAAAAATAACATCATGGTGATGCTTATTGATCTTTATATAATGACTTTTACCTGACCTTCCTTTATATTGAAGCCAATGTTACTCCTTTCATAGTTTTTTTAAAGCATTTTTCAGCTATTTATAATCAACCATCCTCGGAACCTAACCAAACTTTTACTTGAATTCATCAAGTTTCATAATTGTTGAGAAGCTTGTACTGGTCATTTCAAGTAATCAAGCACAAGCTCTAATATGTACCGTTTGCTGGAAGAAACTCTAGGTGTGGTAGAAGATAATTCTAAAAAGCAAAACTAAAAAACAAGAAAAATTTAAGAGAAATGATATTTTTTTTATCAAGTATTTTCTCAAAGATACACTATATATGCTTTTCTTCACGTCTCTCTCATGTTTTGATTAATAGTTCTAGACATAAAATCCAAGATAATCAATTACGAAGAAGAAAATCTAAACTAATAAAAAAAGTATTTTATGGACTGAATTAATTGACAGTTTCTACATTAATTAACCGTTTCATTAATCTAATCTAACTAGTTGCTTAATTCTAGCCGGTCAACCAGTTTCAATTTCAATACATTTGACTTGATCAGGGTAGGAATTCCACAAGTTCTTGACTTGTAGGACTTGTAAATTGCCACATTCCAATAATTGGTTTACGTACTATAATCTCACATTTTGAATACATTTGATCGAGGTAGGAATTCCACAACTTGGGTTCTATTACGCCTCCAGCTAATAGCTTTATGCCACTTGGTTGTGTAAAAGCAGATTGCTGCCCCGTGAAGCTTTCTTTTTCTCTGCATTTTATCACCCACCTCCACCCCACTCCCAAAAGTGCAAACCAAAAGCAACTCCCTTTCGTGTTCTATATAAACCACTTCGTGTTTCTTGTGCTTTCCTTCATGCTAAGCAGTGCTTTTAAGAATCCTCTCTAATTTAGTACCATCTGGATTTTTCTACGTCCTTTCAGCTTATCATTAGATCTACAAAAAATTAGACGACTCTGAAAAAAAATCAAGAAAATGAAGAGCAAAGCTTCTGTTCTCTTGAAACAGATGATGTCGTTGTTGAGTTCTATTCCAAAGGCCAAGTCCTTGGCTATTAAGACCAAGACAAGCGCCCTCAAAACGCGCGCTATTGTGCTCTCTTTAATGAGGAGCAAGAGGGTTTTGGTGGGTTCGATCTCTAGCAAGATTCATAGGATTCTTGGTCAGCCTGAAAAGGACAGCGAAGACGACGACAATGCGGACCAAAGCAAGGCCATAGTTCTCTACTGCAATGCGACGGCCAATGAGTCACTTTCGAGCTGCTCACAAATGGCAGACACGGGTAATGATGAAGCTACCAATCATTACTACTACTACGATGATGACGATGATAAGTACCCGGATCTTACGCACTCGCTATTCGATGAAGAGAGCTTCGATGATCCAGGTGGTTCTATCATTGATTTGGTGAAGAATTCCAGGGAAGATGGAAAAGATTTCAGCTTGGAAGATGAGATTGACCATGTTGCAGACTTGTTCATCATGAGGTTTCACAAGCAGATGCGTTTGCAGAAGCTGGAATCATTCAAGAGGAATCAAGAGAAGTGTTTAATGGAAAATGAATGATCATACTCGTAAGAACTACAGATGTTTAACCTGATGTTCTAAGAGCCATTTCCTCCTCTCCTTTTCCCCCAGTATTGCCGCTTGATTAGTTGCTCATTCAGTCACAAACAAAGGATATGTACGTAAGCTGGAATTCAATAAAAATGTCAAATAGAGAATAAAAAACTATAAAATGAAATGAAACTATGTATAAAGGGCTAGGATTCTCAGGTATTTTGCTGGGAGAATCCCATTGCCTACAGAATATGCTCAACTTCCCAAGAATAATGATGTGATATATACATTAAAGGGTTGGGATTCTGAGCCCTCAGATTGTAAATTGAGGAGAGAATGAGAACCCCGTGTAACTTGCAGTGTAAAATCTCTCTTCTTTGAATAAAAATGTATTAGGCTTCTAAAAACCAGATCTGATGTCTTAACCTTCTGATATTCTTTATCAACAGAAAAAACCCTGATAGGTGCTGCTTGGAAGATGAGATTGATGCACGGCATTTCATTGATCACGGTACAAGTCTCGACTTTTCTTCCTTTTCACCGTACTGCTTTCCTTCTTCTCTTTTTCTTCCCCGTCCATTTTGAGGGTCTATCACAGTGATTCTGACAGCAGCTGGTGACCGTACTGTACGTATTTTTATGGGGACATATATCTATCTCAAGGGCATTTTGTAGGGGCCCTTTTCATGAAACAATTTCATTTCTTTCTCAAATGTTTCGGAATTTATATTCAGAATAATGTATGTTTTAGTTTCTTTTCTTTAATCAAGATTTTAATTTGGTTGTTTTTACAGATAAAATCTGAACCAAATCGAAAATAATCACTCTGAAGGTGATACTGAAATTAAATAATTTTATAGTTTATATTTAGATTTATATCCTTTCTCTCTTTCTTTTTTTGTATAAAGTGTTTGTTTTTTAATTGTTTTGTATGTGTTTAATTTTTATAAGATATTATTTTAATTCCTCTATAATCTTTTTAATATCGTATATACTTGAAATTTATTTCTTGATTGTATATGTAATAACTGCTACGACCTTGAGAATATTTTTTTTTGCTTTGATTTATTTAATAAATTTTATGTGCATGTTTAATTTTAGTATTATTAATTAAAATAAAAAATTCATATTAATAAATAGAGTCATAAAACATAATTGAATAAGTAATTCTTATTGCGAAAATAAATATTTTGATTTACATTCGGCTTCTTAACTTTTCTAGATATATGTTTAATTATTATTAATAACTTTTTTTATTTTTAAACACAAATAGTTCTTGGATTTGTTTGATTAATGTGTAATATCATTTTTTTTAATTTAAACTTGATATTTTTTTAAAAAAAAAATGCTTATTTAATTTTTTTTATTTGGAAAAAATAATAATCTAACACTAAGAGATCGGCTGAGATAGCCGGTGCCTTTCTATGTGCCGTATGGTGGAGTTCCCTGGCTTTCTCGTGGGGCACCTTTTATCTGCTAATAGAAACAAGACGCTAACTCTCGATGTCATTCTGCAAGTACAGTCCTTCATGACCATAAATGATCTTGTACTAAAGAAATGGTGCTGATGTGAACAAAGTTATGCCTTGCCACGTCACATAGAACCCAAAATTAACCGATTTCTGGAGAGCTAAAATTAAATTCAAAAAAGGAATTCGCAATTTGTCTGAGATCATGTGAAATGTGATGATATAGATTTCAGGGTCTTTTCTGTAGCCTTTCTCTCCTGAAGCTGTTCCACATTCCAGCCCCTCTTTCAATCTTGAAGCGGTGGTTAGAGAAGCTAGAACCAACTGGACATTGAATAATTTGGTGGGATGAAACCCCGATTAACAAATTAACAGGATGAAAATTCTAAATTTCTATATGAATTCACATGATTGTTTGCAAAATGACACAAGAATCTCGAATGTAACCTGGGTGCTTCTGCTTCTGTCTTTCAGAACAAGAAAAAAATGGATTGCACAGAGAATTTCAGAAGTAGAAATTCTGACCTCAGCAGTTTGATGACCCGGATACAAAAATCAAGATGTTGAAAACGTAATCACCAAAAATCTCTACATGAACAAAATCCATCCTTGAAATGATGGAAACAATTTGGGTCCTTTATTATGATTTCTCGCTCTACTATCTTAGAAACAAGCTTCGAAGAATCATGACATCCATGACACATACGGAGGTTTTTGGTGATGCGAATGGTTGCCCCAGGCTGTGTACAGATAAGCCCAAAAGAAAGTGCCAGCATTTCGCTGTGCCCAATTTGACTGCACTCCCTCTCTTCATCCGCATCGTGGAGGCTAAAACCTGAACCAGGCCTCTGTGCTTCAGCTTTCACTTTTTTCATCAAGCATTGCAACTCTGTATATATTCCCTCTGATCTTGGGTGGGAGATATCTCCAGTTCCAAACACGTGAACTTTATTTTGGAACTCTATCCAACTATAAGCTTTCTTAGGTTTCGAGCCCATTATTGTTCCTCTCAATTTATCAGCCAGATCCCATTTTTCATTATCCGAATACCATTTGGACAGTAACACGTAGTTTTCAGCATCACGAGGTTCCAGATCAAAAGGCTGCTCGAAGACTTGCTTACCTATTTTTCGTCTATGGTGCATCCAGCACCCATCTAGCAGAGCTCCCAGCACCTCTGCATGTCTTTCAATGTGATGCTCCTCGATAAAGGATCTTGCCTCATCAAAAAGGAAGGCACGAGCAAGAAGAGATACCATTAAAGCATAGTGTGTAATGTTAGGCTTCTTGATACAATTGAAGTAAAGCTTTCCTTCCTCAACCTTGCAGGCGGTAGCGCAACAGTGCAGAACAGCTGCATACGTGAATTGATCAGCCTCTACTCTCTGGTCCTTCTCCATCCTGCGGAAAAATTCTACTCCAGTCTCACCTTTTCCATGTAAGCTGAAGCCTAATATCATCACAGTCCATGAAATAACATCTCTCTTCTTCATTCTTTCAAAAACTTTTAAAGCATAATCAACAAGTCCTGATTTGGCATACATGTCCATGGTAGCATTTTGAACTACAAGATCGTTGTCTATTCCATTTCTAAGTGAGTATCCGTGAATCTCTTTCCCGTTCTTATGAGCTACTGTCCTTGCACACGCTGGGAGAACACTAGAAATCGAAAGTGAGTCCGGTTTTATTCCATCCGTATTCATCTTCCGAAACAGTTTCAGGGCCTCGTTAAATTCCCCCTTCTTCACATACCCACATATGATTTCCGTCCATGAAATAACATCTTTGGTTGTCATCTGATTAAAAAATTCCCTTGCATCTTCCATCCTTTCACAATCAATATGCATTTTCAGGAGCGAATTGCTAACCAAAATGTCAGACTCCAGTTGGAATTTCCTTGCTACATGATGAACCCTCCTTCCATGCTCCACTGATTTCAATAAGCCACAGGCTCCAGCGGCGGTTATTAACACTACTGAATCAATCCGAGCATTCAACTCCACCATCTGATAAAACACATTGATTGCCAATTCAGGCTTATTTTCCAATAGGTACAGCTTAAGTATCATAGTCCAAGCAACAGAATTCCTTCTAGGAGATTTATCAAACAACCATTTTCCCGCTTCAATGCCATCAAGACGACCATAGATTTCAATCAACGCTGTTATAACATAATGCTCGTCGAAGAACCCAAGTTTAATAGCCTGCCCATGAAGCTGTTTGCCAAGAAACAGATCACCACAAATTCGAGACGCGGTCAAAACACGAGGAAGGGTGCGGCAATCAGGACGAGCACCACGCATCATCATGTGATGATAAATTGACAATGCACCAACCGGGTCTCTATTACTCAAATGAGTGTGAATAAGACTATTCCAAGCAAAAGTATCTGGGAGTGGAATTTCATCGAGCACTTTGTGGGTCAATGCTAGCTCCCCGTGACATCTCGTACTCGCCCTTACATGGCTACTGCGACTCAGGGAACGCTTGCATTGTGAGGTGCAATTAGATATTTCGGGTTTTAGAAAAATGGGCATCCGCGTTGATGAAAGAGCATCCATACTTGTTGTGCTTAATAATATCAAACATAGAAGAGACTACAAAATAAGGACGACATTGCCAATTTTGAAACTTTAAGCTGCTTGAAAATGAAGCTCATGAACTGCGGCACTTACCATCATCTGGGCAGTTGAGACGTTGGTGGAGTTTGGTTGGCTCCAGGTTGCTTGACCTTTGTTTGTGTTTATAGTTTAAGAAGAAGGTGAGATAATAAGACGATAATTTTAAAGGGATGGGTCTTCGATTTCATCGACGAAATGAAAGATTTGAGCTGCATCATTATTATTTTACATCACTGTGGCTGTGAATCTTGTGATGAAGAAAAGAAAACCAAAACTAAAAATATATCTAAATAAAATCGAGTGACCTGACCCCTGCCTTGTTCCCACTCCCCCCTGGACTGGAACCATATCCTCTGGCATTACAGACAGGACATGACAGGTTGGGTTACCAGTTTTTAAGAGGAAACTTCAACTCGGTCTACTAATTTATATATGTGATTCATGCGAGTCCTAAATTCCTGAATTATGCAATTGTATCCTTAATCTTGGGCCAGTGACGACAAATGAAACATGTAAATCTTAATTATATTTTTGAACACTCTAATTACCAAACAAGTATTGCAAAATCATGTGAACAGTCATGCCATTTGTAATTATGACTTGATTTTTCATCAATTGAGCGATGCTAAGGTTGGCATGCCCAAGAAATATGCATAATTATGTTTTTTTGTTTTTACTTGTGCAGAGGTCGGAGGGCAACATTCAACAATGTTTGTTAGTTGCACGAAGGATCCCAATGCTTGGTTTTTAATTTTCTAAATAAAAATCTTATTTTAATAGCATTAAATAATAACAACAAAAATATAACTACGTGAGGGACTATGTAAAATGTAGTTACAAGTACAAGCTCTTCTTTTTTATAATTAGGATGATAAATTTTACCCCTTTTTGAATTAATTTTTACTTTTAATAATTATAAATAATATTTCAATGACATTATGATCATGTCAACACACACACACCACAAAATTTATAATACATATGTAATGCGAATGACAAATTATGAAGGAAGAATGACACGATCTAAAACAATTCCCTTCGCTAATTATATTTTAACTTAATTGTACCTCATTCCGACCACCCTCGTTCGGGGAGAAAAAGACAAAGAAAGAGGATTAAGCTAAACGACGCGTATTTATTTTCTTCCCGGTTAGAAGAACCTGTGTCTTGGTTGGTGTTACGGGTTTGATTATTTATTTTTAATCGTAAGAAAGTATAAAGATATTGTTAATATATTTTATAATAAAAAACGAATATTCGATCAGGAACTAAAAATCCAGTGCATACGTAGACATTATATTTTTAAGATTTTAAATGGTGATATATTTGACAATAATTGTTTTTTCAATATAAATAAAATAATAATAACAAACTAAATTGATCCAGGTCAACTTTTACTAACCTGCAAAATTCAACGTTAATCTTATAAAAAAAATAGAAATAAAAAATTCTAGTTCTAATCAATTAAATATTGAGAGGTGAGAATTTTTTGCGCCTTTTCTATGTTGGTCTTTTGTCTTTCAATTTTATCATTAATCAACAAGTTTAATTCAATTTTTTTTAATTTGATCCCAAAAAAAATGCAATCCTGTAAATAAAAGGAATAAATAAAAAAAAGCATAAATAATAAATCTACTTTAAATGTGAGAAGATGAACAATGCGAGCTCAATAGTAACCCATCCCATGCATTTTAGGTTCTCACTTAATTAGTAATATAATATAATAGTACATCTGAAGCAAGAGAAAGTTATTCCACATTCAACTGGCCAGTCACAATTAATCAACTTTATCGGCCTTAATTAATACGACATGACATCCATATTATAAGATGGTCTAATGTCGAATACGTATTGTCGCATGACGCAGGGATTCTAGAATCATTCAAAAGATACACTGGTCAATGCAAAACATTATTGTAGTATGCATCCGAAAGTTTTCATTCAAAAGGTTATATTGTGTTTACAATTTATAATTTAGTCTAAATAATTGTTTTATTTATTTTTTAAGTTTGAGAGATGAGAAAAAGAACACGCCAAAAAAAGCAATAAAATCAAGAAGGTTGTTGGCTAGTCATATTGTAGATATCAGAATATAAGATCTTTATGTCAATGATTTTTTTTTCCACCGAGTTTTTTTTAGTGGAAGTTTAATGAAGATAATTTCACCCTTTAAATTTATTAAAAAAATTGATCGGGTTTTGTTTTATTTTTTTATTTTTTGAGTGATTTTAGAGTGTTTTGAGAATTCTTTAGTTTTTTGGAGTTTATATTGTATTTTATAGGTATTTTCAAATAAAAATAAGCTGAAAATTAGGTTTTGAAAGTTTAAAAATATAAACCCTGATTTTATAGTAAATAAAGGTGATTTAAAAAATATTTGTTAGTTACAGGGGAGCACAAATCTAGGCTTCTAGACCCTGGCACCCGTGATTTTTTTATTTTTTTTTATCAAGGTTTGGCGCATGGGCTAGCCTCGGTTTTTAGCCTTTAGTTAGTTCTGTAAAAATATTGAATTTATTTGTTGAATAAATTTTAATGAAATTAAAATCATAAAATTATTATTATTATTAAAAGGGAAGAATATTTATATATCTGAATTATTATATTCACTGTATTATGATTAGTTCACTTAATAATTTGATGTAAATCAAACAAAATGATAAAGTATAAATTATGTAAACACCTATAATAGCTAAATAATAAAAATAAATTGTTGATTTTTTTACCTATAAAGAAAAAAAAATAATTGAAAATATATTATCACATCACTATTATTATTATTATTACTATAATATCTAAAATTATCTTCATCAAAACTGCCAAAATAATAAAAATTATTAAATTGAACCAGAGAATAAAAAAAAAACACTTTTACAAAAGAGCAAACAATAAAATATTTTAAAAAATCACTATTATTATTATTATTATTATTGTGTAAAAATAAAAATCAAAATTAAAAGTATAAAAAAATAACAAAAGAAAAAAAAGAAAGAAATATCAATTTTAAAATAATTATTATCATAAATTAAAATTTCAAGAAGACGTGTACAAGTAAAAACAACTGGCGTGTCAAGAAGACGTGTCTGCAATAAAACCAAAAAAAATAATAAACAAATATGCTTATGCACCTAAGGTCAAAGTTAAATTTAATAACAGGAATTACACTATTGCAATTATAATCCATACTAATATGTGTATACAGATACAATATGTTCTCCACACAGGTCTAGCTTTTTAGTTAATGGGTAGGGCACGTGTGGACGAATCTCAATTGTCATGAATGGAAAATATTGGTGGGGGCCTCACAGAGTTAGGAGTTGGTCTAAATTTGGCATACAGCAGACGCACGCAAACAATTTGGCAGGCATTTTCTTGTGCGAAATCTTAAAGATGACTCTGTTTGACTGTTAGTTTGTTCTCTTCTCGATTTCAACCAGAAGATCAAAACTTGCTAACCTTTTATCTTGTCTGTTGTTGATCCTGTTCAAAGACCAATCAGTCCAACAGGACTGCCAACCCACATACCAGATACATCCCATCCATTCACTGTACTAGGTTAATTGGAATCCAGCATATGCCTGCATGTTTCATGTTTTTATCTTTCGGGTCAAAACTCTTTTAACGCATCAAATTCCAGGAGATGTCATTATCACTGTCTCCTTCCTTTTCTTCTTTACGTAGAACAGCAAATTGGCCATCGATGTTTTGCTGTTTCGTTAAAGAAATTATGAGCTAATGGGTCTGCTTTCTTCCTTGCCATCATCAGCTTTTCTTTGTAATCTTTCCCGGCTAGTTGTTTATACATGCTTCTGAGACATCTACTCATTAATTCACGGTAGATTGCAAGTTAATTTCCTGCATAATTAACCTGATGAGAGCATTTTTACAGACAGATCGAAGTTTACATAAAATATCCAAAGAGGGATCGAAACCCTTTTCCATTCAGTTCTTTAATCTGTATAACCTAACTAATTAAGTATATATCGCCAGTTTTACACAGTACATCCCAGAAAAGAAAAGGAAAAAAGAGACTAAAAATCCAAATCTACGATAACTTTCTTGATCTAATCTTGATCTTGGCCTTTAGAGAAGACTTGTTATGACTGGTAGATGTTGAGTGAAGGTGCTGTTCAGAGACTGATCTGTGAGTACTCTTTAGTGTCACTTTTGACTGAGACTTCTTCCTCCTCTTCATTCCAAAGGAGGAAGAAAGCTTTCTCTTTTCCTGCTCCTCTATTGTCTCCAACTTCGGTTTCCATCGGCGTGACCCGACAAGCTGCGTATAATGTTTCTCCAACTGGGGAGTAGTGCAAACTCTACTCCTTGGTTTACAATTCCCTGAACTCTCATCTTCTTCACTCTCCTTTACTTCACCTTCCTCCATTAATTGTGATATAAACTCATCCAATACACGTATCCTCAAACACCCATTCGGAGATTTTTGAATATCAAAAGGTTGGCAAGTAGGGGCCTTTTTTAGAAACGCGTTTCTTGCAGATAATGGTTGAGGCTGTAGCGAGGAGCTGGTAAAGGAAGCTATAGTGACAAAAGACAGCACAGATTGGAAGCAATCTTGGGGTAGAAGAAAGTACTTGTGGCCAAATTGAAGCTGGTCGTTCTCAGAAAGAGCTGGGATCTTCTGACCAATATAGAACGAATCTGAATGGCAAACCAGGTGTTTTGGAAACTCTACCATTAGCTCTGAAACATGGATTGGTCTGTCATAGATCTTCACTAGCCCATTTGATTTTATAAGCTTGATTGTACCTGCCGGTGGCGAGCATGATGTAGGATTACCCATAAAATGAAAACACCATGGAATCATCTGCAGATTCAAAAACCTTATACCCATTTCTCCACAAACCAACCGCTTCCAAGACAATAAAAAAGGAGAGCGATAGAGATTGCGTGCAGTATGCTGAGCAATAAGAAAATGTTTCACTTGTGGTTCATAAGCAGATGATGATTAAATAGTAATGAGAGAGGAGAGAGGAGAGAGGTTAGGTTTCTTTTTTATCTGTACTTGACAATGGAATGAGATGGTGAGTCTGATAAAAGTATTTTTATAGAAGAAATCGGGCTTACGAGAGAGAGAGGTATGAGACTCGAAGAGAGGAGAAGGGTAGCTTGGTTTTTAGTGAGAGGAGGCGTGAGACCGAGTAAATATTTTTTGTTTTTTTTGTGCACTGTATTTTGCTGTGCTTGAAACTTTGACCATCAAAGTTTGACTGGATCTTCTTTTTTTTTTTACATCCCTCTCACCGGACGCCAATTGAGGCCACAAGATTATTTTTTTGAAACTTAGATCCCGCCTTTTACCGCTAGGTTTAAGGAGTCATCAATGAGCCTGGCAAATTCTATTTCTCTCCCCGCCCCCTTGCCTCGGCTGCTTCTATGATTTCTAATTTTAAACTTGATAATAATCAAACTATTTATTATTATTATTATTATTACTATCATAGCCATTGGATGCTGGTTTGAGGCAGCTGTTCGTTTTTTATTTATTCGGATGGTGGTTGGATCATATTTTCATAAATCTTGAGTTTTTTTAGTTTTGAATTATTTTTATATATTTTTATATATTTTTTTAGATTCTTAATGTGTGGGAAAAAATATTATTTTAATAAATAAAAATATTATTTTAATAAATAAAAATATTTTAAAAAATAGAACTTTCCATACTCCCAAACAAGACAACTTATGTTTCATGGTCGCATACAAAGCAAAACTTGAATTGTGGTATTATCGTTTGAACGTAGTTAGCGATACCATCAACGGGAATGGAAAAGGCATGGTCAATGGTCGAAGCCTGATTAGTTCAGATCAGTCATCCTAGTTTGTTTGCTGTTTAAATCGGTAATTCATTTTAAATCTCGAATTAAAATTCACAGTTTTGTAGCGACATACAAAATATGATCACAAAAGAAGAAGAAAAAAGAGAATATATATTCAGAGGCATTCATCCGTTCGTCTACACTGTAAAGTTTTTTTTTTAAATATGACAACAACTTATTTTTTAAAATGTTTTTTTTATTTTAAAATATTTTTAAAAAATATTTTTATTTTTTTTTAAAATTATTCTTGACATCAACACATAAGAATTATTTAAAAATACTAAAAATTAATTTAAATAAAAAAACATTTTTTTTTCAAAAAATACTTTTTCAATGCTTCCCAATCGGGATTATTTATCTGTTCGAGAGTATGATTGAGTTATTTTTAAAAGTAATTTTTGTTAGAAATACATCAAAATGATATTTTTTTTAAATAATTTTTAATATCATCACATCAAAATGATCTAAGAACACCAAAAAAAATTAATTTAAAATAAAAATATTTTTATTTTTATTTTTATTTTTTTCAAAATCATTTTTAAAATGCTGTATCATACACCCTATATACTTGTCAAATGTTTGTATGTCGATCTGTAAGTTCCTCATTTTGCTAAAAATGTTCAGATAATAAAACTAAGCTAGAGTAGTTTATACACTTGAATAACACATTAGCAAGCTGACAATTACTACATGCCCATAAGTATATCATTATGGAAGCATCCATCCTTACAACGGAGACAGTAATTAATGGTCAGATGAATTTTATAATGGGTGGCCATATGATCAGTGATTACACGTGGAACAGAAGGTCACAGCATGGTGATACTCCCTCCATCCACATCCACATCCACATCCACGTAATTTATGTTTCCTCTCTCTAATCACTGCTTGAAGCCTCGAAGAAGTGATGCAAGGGAAATAGATCCTCGGAAAAAAAAGTATTATCCTAGTTTTATAATGGTAATATTTATAAATATCTGAATCAATTACAATTACATCGTTTTTATCATGGAAGTTATTTACATTGCGTATTACAAAAATTCTTTTTATTTTGCAACATACCTATTCTCTATCCCTTTAATTTTTTTAAGAATTTTATTTTGATTCAAAAATTTATTTATTTTTTATAAGGATTGTATTTGGGTGGATTTTGAATTACATTATTTAAATGTTTGATAATGTGGTTGATGCTATTTCTAAAAATATTTTTTATTCAGAAATATATTAAATAATATTTTATTTATTTATTAAAAAATATTTTTTATATCAACATGTAAAAATAATTTAAAAATATCAAAAACAATGAATTTAAAATAAAAAATAATATTTTTTTAAAAAATAATTCTAAAACGCAATGACAAATAGAATATATATATAGGAAAAATATATATCAAAATGTGATGACTCGAAGAAAATTATAATTTTATAATAACAGTTTAACATTTTAAACCTTCTATACAATACAGAAATAATATTGCATTTGTTTTTTATTCTAACTTTGACACATGTTTTTAATAAAAAAAAAAGATTAACACGAGTCATGATCATTTCAAAAAGTATTTATCAAT
Source organism: Salix caprea (assembly GCA_964035475.1). NCBI lineage: Eukaryota > Viridiplantae > Streptophyta > Magnoliopsida > Malpighiales > Salicaceae > Salix > Salix caprea. The sequence goes on along the minus strand of OZ037759.1, from coordinate 10,283,492 downwards.
AAAATGTGAGAGTGAGGTTACGAAAGTCTCAATTCCCGACCCGAGATGCAAAAATCTTTAAAAATTTGCCTCTCCAGACCATAAATTTTAGAGGGAGCAAAGGGAAGTAAACTAGTAATATTTTTTATTTGAAAATATATTAAAATAATAATGTTTATTTATTTTTAAAAAAATATTTTTATCATTAACACTTTAAAATAATATGAAAACATGAAAAAAAAATTTAAGAAAAAAAATAATTAAATTTTAACAAAAAAATAAATTGAACTGCCTAAGCAAACACATCTTTAATAATAAAAACTTTTTGGAAGTCCCGTGTGTATTTTGCTGCAGCTAAAATATGATTATTTATAAAAAGAAAGTCAATTATGACATTGCTATATATATTTTTTTTACTATGTTAGCAATTAATTTAAGATTTAACACATCTTTATAACCATATATAATTTTTATTTTATTATATATAAGCATTAACAAAAAAAATATATCAATAATAACCACATATTTATTTTTTTATGTTAGAAAAAAATTACTTGACCCACATCTAGGAGAGTACAATAAAAATATTAATGTTTTTTATTTATCCATAGACACATATAATTTTAAATTTAATTAATTAAATATATGCATAAACTTTTTAATTTATTATAAATTTTTTTATACATTAAAAAAACTTCCATATCCGTTTTTCTTATAATTTTCTTATCCATCCGCGAAAAAACACGGATCGATTCTTATCGACAAGTTGCTTCCTATATATTTAATTAGGTTAGACAGACCTAGGTTGGCAAATATAATATAAATTGAATTGGAAATCATAAAAAAAAAACATAAATTATATTGTGAATTTTTAAACAGAAAAATTGGATTTTAAACAAGTTAGATTTGAATCATCATTTTTCAGAGGAACGTGATTTGATATGATATCTGCATAGACATTATTATAGATAGATGACACTAATGAAACGGTGGAATAAATAAATAAATAAATCACACTGATCTAGAGTCTAGACCACTGATGCCTTCCGTATCTGCCACTCTTCTAAGAATTAAAGTTGTGTACGCCAAGGATTTATTTACAGAAGGAAAACCCTCCTCTGCATCAAAAGTAGTTATGGAAGTTGGATTCGTTGCCTGTTTACGCGTCTGTTTATTAGTTTAGTGGTAATTATTCTTTTTTATTTTTTCTAAATATATTAAAATAATATTTTTATTTTATTTATTTATTATTGATATTAACACATCAAAATAATTATTTAAAACAAAAATAAAATCTACAACAATCTGCTTCTTGCTCTTTTAATTTATCCAAATAAACCTCCATAAGCTTCTGGCTTGGTGCCATGTTCCGCTTCTAACAATAAACTACTATTTAAAAAAGCAGAAAGATACCAATAGCTCTTATTTGATTTCAGGGATGTAGCTTGATTGAGAGAAAGTTTTGTTCCCAGGATTATCATTTAGGATTCAAGTTTAGGCAAAGATGTAAAATAATGTGAAATCATAAAAACGTTCCCTAATTGATAATTTAGATAAAAAAAAATCTCTCTTTTTTGGATCAACATCTTATTTATTATGTTAAGCTATTATTAGACTTGTTTTTTTTATTTATTTATCACCCCTATATTTTTATAAAAAAAAAAAATACTTGCATGAACTATGATTGATGGCCACTTTATTAGGTTTCAACCAATATTAAATGACCATGTTTTCATCAAATAGAAGATTTTATCGATACGAGTTTATCCATACAAATTCCAAATCAAATCATCATCAAATTTAAAATGTTCCAAGACTTAAAAGTCTTCAATTAAAAACTAAAATCAAATCATCATCAAATTTAAAATGTTCCAAGACTTAAAAGTCTTCAATTATAAAACTAAAAACTCAAGTTTTTTGAGTTTAGTTTGTGTTTAGGGTCGATGTAGTGGTTAAAAAGATGGAGGTCCAATGATTATGGTCACAAAACAGATTCTAATCCAAATATATCATTGTTTTATTATGTAATGAAATTATATAAGAGGTGTCAATTAAAAAAAAAAAAACTCTATTATCTATTGTTTTTTTTTCTTAGCATATTTGTCGTGTAAACTTGAACCACTATCACTTCTACAATTCCATCTCCCTGATAGGTTGAGGATTTCACCCCGTTCCGACTTTTTTACAAAAAGTGAAGTTGCTTTGATATTGTGATTAATTTTGAGATTCTCATGCTAGCATCTTCGATCCGGGGAGAAGAATACACTGATAGTATATGTTAAGGAACTATCTCACCTAAAAGCTTAAATTTATAGGTGAGACTTCATAATATGATTTATATTATTCTCTAACACACCCCCTCAAGTGAAAGCCCTTTGGGCTTGAAACTTGCACATACCCACATCACCTTGTGCTTAGTTTTTATCAAATAGAATAGGGGTGGTGAGATTCGAACTCGTGACTGCTGGGTCAACAAGGCTCTGATACCATGTTAAGGAACCATCGGAACCTTATTGACCCAACGGTCACGAGTTCGAATCTCAGCACCCTCATTCTATTTGATAAAAACTAAACACAAGGTGATGTGGGCATGTGCAAGTTCCAAGCCCAAAAGGCTTTCACTTGAAGGGGTATGTTAGAGAATAATATAAATCATATTATGGGGTCTCACTTACAAGCTTAAGCTTTTAGGTGAGATGGTTCCTTAACAGTATATAAAATCTTTCTCCCCAAGAATCCATCCATCCATGCAATAATTCCTTTTTAAAGAATATTTTATAAAATCAAGCTGACATTTTATAATTTCTAGTTATTCAAATATCATGAATTCCTAATTCTACACCCAAGTTTAATAGAATATTTTATATACTATGATCTGGATTTAATAACGATGTTTTTCTCATCAAATTATAAAATATCAAGGTGCTGTGACGAATCAGAGTTTTTGAATGAGAAGTCTTAAACTTCAAGCTTTCAATTCATCACTCCAGCATATTCTCTTGATTGAAAAGTCACTGATCTTGAACATTAATCTCTCAATCTTTGATAGGTTAAATGAAGAGGTGGGTGGCCCAACTTGACATGTGAATTGCGATGCAAGCGTCAAAAATGGCGTCCCGGACTGGACTAGGGTTAGGTAACTGTTTCGTTCACCGTAATGCTAGGGGAAAATAAAAATAAAAATAAAAAGGAGAGATTAATGGAGAAAGTGTATCCATGATCATTGTTTGTCACCGTCCTCGTATATTTTCTTTTATTAAAGAGAGTTTCTTAAGAAAAATAATACTATTCTCTCTTGTTTCAAAATGTTTTTATTATTATTTTCAATATTAAAAACAAAAAATATATATATAAAAAAAACAGTCATTATCACTGCTGCAGACATCATATTAATGACCCACTTGGAAGTCGAAACAATCCAAACGTGCGGGGTTAAGTTGGTCCACCCAATCTTTGACCATATCAGTGCACGTGTTTTGCCTAAAAGGTACTTTGACCAACATGCTCGGCAAGAGATGTCGAGATGCCGTGGTTCTGAGACCAGAAAATTGAATGGGAAACCTTTTGAATTTTCGAGTAGATTGTTTCATTTCAACACAGCCCTATCTTTTCAGTATCCCTGTCATTCTATTTTGAAAAATAAAATAATATATATATTGACGGGACAGTTGAAAAGAATATTCAAATAAAAAACTAAATGAAGATTTTAATGTTAAAGGGTTGTTTGTTTTGCCTAATGGATGGGAATCATTTTATATATGAAGTTGATATTTGTTACGATTAAGATATTTATATTAAAATGTTTTAAATGTCCCTGTAATATATGAAACTCATACAAGGAATGACGTGAGGGATGAGATGATATATATAGTTAATTAGTTATGGTTACTATACAGTGCTGATTGTGATAACAGTTGATGGAAAGATTGACCAATGCAAAAGACTTTTTGTAAAAATCATATTTTTACTGGTTTTTTTTTTTATTCAGTTTATATTTCTTATTTTTCTATTCATGGTAATCAAATTTATAGTTTTTCTATTCAAAGAGAATTGTTTTTTTTTTTTTTTTTAAAGTTGTAATATCTTCTGGGAAACTAAACTTTAATTATCTTTTCATAGCATGATCTCATCAATTGTTTAGTTTAATTTAATGTATTCGTGCAAATTAAAGTCAATGTAAAGCTAAACATATGTCAAAATTAATTTATTTTTTAGCATCCACATAAACTGTTTATAATAGTAAAATATTAGACTAAATAACATGCAAAGTAAATATAGTTTACTTGTTGAAGAATCTATACTTTATTTAGCATCATGCTATTTTTTATTAATTAAAAAAATGTTTGGTATGGATATGTACAAAAATAACTGACCATATAGATTCAATGTATTTAGATAGATATTGTTTACGAATGGACAAAAAATAAATTTTATACCACAAAAATAATTTTTTAAGATTTAAACTCGGAGTGGGTCGCCTGTTATTTAAATCCAAAACTCGATTAGCCCATGATTTATTTTTTTAAGCCCAATTTGATTTCCCAAGTGTAAAATTGAAGTTCTGGGTTTATACAAATTTGCCAAATTATATATTTATAATTATTTAACTAATAAAAACACACATAGTTTTATACAGCCTCTACTGAAAATTTTAATTAAAGGAAAAAACACAATTTGTAAAATTTTTATAAAAATATTTTTTATACACCAACGATAAAAAATATTAAAAAATTATCAGAGTACAGAACATGTGGTCCTGCATTAACTATTAGCCTTCTCTAATGGAAGGATCCAATTTGTCTTCGCCGCTTCCACCATTACTGCGTGTGTTTTTTTAATCTTCTCTGTTTTTTAATGCAAGGATCCATAATTAACTACAGCTTTAACCTCTGTTTTTCTTGAGTGCTAGAATTGATTTGGGCTCCTGTATTAATTTATTAGCGCTTGATTTTGACCTAGCTTTGACATGGTGTTAGAATTCCTTGGTCTTGGGTTGATTTATTTTCGGGGACCTCTACTCCCATTGGACCGTCTTCTTTTGGAACGCCCGTTTTTAGCATCCACCACGACATTTAGAGGGGAAAATCAATGATATAATATAATTGTTTGATTTAGTTTATTTTGTGTCTACTTTGAATTAAGAGGATTTTACAATTTAAAATTAAAAGCTTTAAGCTGGTTGGTTTGAACCCTCAATTCAACATTAAATCTACTTGCATAATTTCAAATTTGCATTACAAAGTTACACGAGTATTGATATGATTAGATTTGCTTTCACACAAACAATTTAAATATAAAATCAACTCAATAATATAAGAAATGAGTATGTCAATAATAATACTTGGTAAGTTAAAAAGGACACAGGAAGATGACATGAGAATAAACAGAATGCAGTCTAAAACGCACAAGAAAATAGCATTCGGAAAAGAATTTTCTCAAGAGGTTGAAGGCCCATGAAAGAACCATAGCCCAGCCCATCATGCTGCATTACCACCAGGCCAGCAAAGACGAACCTCGAAAGAAACAAGCAGGCCTCTCCTCTCTAATTTTAATTTCGGATTCTTTATCTGTAAAGCCTTCCATCTATGGCTCTAGCAACAATAATCTCTTAAAAGTTTTGAATCAAAGTTTAAACAATTATTTTTTGTCTGGTTCTGCTAATAAATTCTTTTCGAAAATAAATCTGGGAAATTATTTCTAGAGGGATTAGTGTATAAAAAGTGACGATGTCTTGTTTCTTCCCGTATTGGGCTTTGATGCCGGGCTTTCCAATATATAAGTAAGTCATCTCAAATGAATTGATGTTTAAAAATCCCATGAAGAGAATAATTTATATACTTTCGGGAATGAATTCATCACCCGATATTCGGAATGTAAAACGAAATCCTCTCCGTGTATTATTTACCTTTGATAGTATTTAATAGATAGTTGGCTAGTGATATGTTATGAGCGGTATTAATTTTTTTTTAATATAAGTAGTTATTTAGGTGTGGTTAATATTTTTCTATTAAAAAAATTTAGGTCATGAGATTATGATAATTCAATATAAAGCAAATCAAATTAAATCAAATTATGAAGTTTAGTTCTCAATCAATTCAATGTTAAGAGATAAAAAAAAAAGAAAAAGAAACACAAAAAATGATGTAAGTTAATTTTTCAAATTCGTGGTTCGGGTCATGAGATTAATTTACCATTAATCTATTTTTGAAGGATGAGATTGAGAAAATCAATTAAAAAAACACAAATAAAACAACCCTAGTCAAATCGAGTTAACATGTCAAATTCATGACTTGATTTATAATATCTAAATAATCTCATAGAAAGTAAAAAAAAAAAATCTGAATCAAATACTAAAATGACTCTATAGAAAACAAATCAAAATGAATTGTGAAATTTAATTATCAATCAACCTTTTGTTTAAGGATGAAATTAAAAGAAAAAAATTGATCTAAAAGGTGACACAATAAAACAACTTGAGTTTACTCGAGTGAGCATAAAAAATAAATTATCTGAGTTTTGAAACTAAGATAAATTCATAAAGAGCAAATCAAGATAAATCATAAAATTTAATTTCTAATCCACTCAATATTGATAATTGAAAAAAAGAAAAGAAGCCAACTAAGATAACCTGCAAAATTTGTTACACATGTTATAAGATTAAAATAGTTATATAATAAAACATATTAAATAATAAAATTTATATTCTAATAAATAAAATATCTGAAATAATAATAATAATAATAATAATAATAATAATAATAATAATAATAATAATAATAATATAACCTCCTCATCGTTTGCAGATGATATACTCTAGCGTTAATCCTTTGTCTGGGCATGTTCTTTTAGTTAGTGTTTGAGTATTTTTTAGAATAATTTTTTTTATATTAGCACATTAAAAACATCAAAATACACCAGAAAAATTATTAATTTAATATTTTTTGATGTTAAAAATATCTAAAGATAAGTTTAAACCAACTCCCAGCCGTCCTTTAATGGGGCAACTTTGACTTGAGTTATAATCCTGGGCATCTGTCTTCGTCCTTGAAAAACAGTGCCGAGTTTGAATAATCTACCAAAAACAAAAACAAACCACAAAAAATTCAAGAAGATAACATAAGGATAGAGATATTCCGCAAAAAAGATTTTTCTTGATCTGGATGATCGATGATATTAAGAGGATAACAGAAGGTTGGGTTAGAGATATTCAGCAGTAAACTACAAAAAATAATGTCGTATTGTATTTCGTCTTGTTTTGTAATAAAGGAGAGCGACATTGTTGACGGTTGAAAATTCTAATTTTATCGACCCCAAAAGATAACAGAGTTCGGAGCAGGTAACTCTACTCCATCGCCGAATCGTGAGAAAGGGCTCCCAGAGGCTTCCATGGATGTTAACAGTTATTTCTTCTTCCGCTAAGAAGCTGTTAACCAGAAGCAGAGAAATGCAATTCTAGCCGACGGCAGCAAAGACTTCAAAAAAAAAGGGCTGAGAGAGACAATTGACCAGAGTATGAATGAGGACAAAGAACCAACAGTGTCTGAAAGGAAACATGATCTTCGATGTCTTTTGTTGAAATTGAATCACGCGGTGATTTAATTGCATGGACTTCGTAGTTCGTACAATAAATGTTTGTCGGTCGGTAAGCATTACTTTTTAAAACATTTTTTTAATTAAAAAATATATCAATACAATTTTCTTTTAAGATTTTAACGGAAAAACAAGTTAAAATTCAACACCAAACACCCTTGGAATTTACAAAAAAATAAAAAAACTTTACTGAGATTCTTAATCCCGGATTCAACAATTAACTGTACTATCAAATTTCGTTTTGAACTCGTTTATAAACTAAAGTGGGAATCTACACAGAAAACTTTTAAACCACATCTTAAGTTTTTTTCCTGATAAATTTGATACCCATTCTTCTCATTGTTATTTCTTTCACTTTGGTAATTATATATATATGGATTTATATGTACAATTACATAAAATTATATGTGTAATTATGTAACATGATTACCAAAACCCCCGTGTAAAAAAGTATCTCCTATTTTAAAAAAGTATTTTTATAAAAATCAGCAAAACCTAAAAGTAAATTTTTTAATAAAAAAACCTCATATGGGATTAACGTACGGTGCTTTTGAGAATTGGTATAGATATTTCGATGAGTTAAATTTGATGTTTTTTTCTTACAAATGGAATTTAGAAACTATCTCATATAAATAAATAAGCAAATAAAATGTGAGTTTAAGTTAGAGCCTCGGAGATGGATATGCCTGAAGTCAAACTAGTCATGAAAATAGATAGCTCCATCTCTCAATTCAACGAGATTTATTAAGAAAAGTCAATGATCACCTACCCCATTAAGGATGTCTAATGCAAAATCATCACGATGCTGGAAAACTCTGATCTATCAGGGATGGGAGTAGACCTTCCAAGTTTCTAACCAGCTACGTACATCGTGTTTACCAAAAAGCTGTATTATGCAATGAATTCAAATAACAGTAGCTCTGTATTCTTTGAATATTCCTGCAATCCGTTATCTAAAATAGATTAAAAAAACACTCGATGAAATTATTTGGGATTTGTATCCAAGCCGAATTTCCCAAGTCAGAGGAGAAGATGTTAAGTTTTTCTTAGGTCAATAGACTTTATTTACTGGAATGAACTGGTCTGTCATCGTGTTCTTGTTGTGAACGCAGCAGAAACCTTGGTTGTTTGAAAATTACATCTTCGGAGCTCACATTAAATGTTTTTTTCCCATGATTTAATTATTACATGCGATGAAGTTCTTGAATCCATATGAAGAGAAAACTCTCATGAAAGTTTTTACCTGTGAATAGTTTTTATTCTCTCAAAAACACATCTCCAAACCACAATGTTTCATTTGATAAATATTTGTGTGTACACATTCAAGAAAATATATTAGTGAAATTATGACAAAAAATGATATTCCTAAAACTAAATGCTAATTGACTATAGCATATTTTAATTAGACAGATGATGGTGGAAGGGTGGGATATGATCTCCTCAAATATACCAAGTGTGTGACATTTGATGAGGCAAATTTGTATCAATTATGGGTTTTTTTTTTGTTAAGATTTATATAAATAATATTTTTCTTTATTGAATATGACAAACATGCTAGATTCAAAATAATTGAGTTTGATAGTCGATCAGATCCAAAAAGATATAAGTCTGATAAACATGCCAAATCAAAAATAATCGAACTCTGACATTCAACCAAGTGCAAAAAAACATGAGTCTGACGAACATGTCAACAAATAGCTTGGACTTGGCAAATTCTAAGGTTTAACGCTTGATCCCGAATAATCCTCTACAATATAAATATTAAAAACATGATAAACTATGATGTCTATCCATTTAAAATTATTATTGATATTATTTCATTAATGATATATAAAAAATATTTATATCTTATTAATGTCGTTAATAACAAAAGACTTTACAACCCTTATTTTCTCTATTTAATATTTTCACTATTAAAAAAAGTTCACAGTATCTCTATAAAATATTATTATATTATTATATTATTTTCTCTTAAAAACTTATTTAAACACCGAAGAGTCCTCATATTAAAAAAAAAATCTTCAAGTACGGAACATAAACTATTTTGGCCTATCAAGTTGCTATAAACTACATTGACTAAGAAAAAATATATAAAATTGGAAGGATAAATTGATTAACTAATTATTTAATCTCCATACTTTGTTTATAGTCTGTTTGAGTTTTTATAACATTACAGTCCATTTCACCAACAAGATGCAAAACGACAATATATACCAAACTTATTTTGAGTTTTAAATATCCTGCCAGACCGAGATCTCGGGAGAAATCAAATTTCGAAGAAGAATAAAAAAAGAGAGTAAGGAGATGAAAGTACAATCCGCGAAAATGACTCCAACGGTATGGGATTTTTGTAGGAGTATGTTGTTAACATTTTAAATTATATAATCCTGAATTTCAAGGATGAAATGGGATTTTTGTAGGAGTATGTTGTTGTATACATTGTTGTTAAAATCGCGAGTTGACTCGTAAAATCGTATAACTCATCAAACCTTGTTAACTAGGGTAGAAAAATCGATTTTGATCAAACTCGATCAAAAAATAGTAAAATCGGACCGGAATCGTAAAATGGTAAAATCGTACGGAATCGTAAAATCGGTCCGGATCGGTCCGATTTTACGATCCCAGCTATTACACATTTTCACGCCATCTGACTCTCTCTCTCTCTTGCCACGTGGCCATAGGCCATGCCCTGGCCCCGTCCCTGCCCCCATGCCCTGGCCCTCCCTCCCTCCTGATTTAAAAATTTTAAAAATAGTATTTTTTAAATTCTCCTGGTTTAAAAATAAAAAAATCAGTATTTATTAAATGTTCCTATATTATTCTCGTATATTTACATAATTATTTTATAATATATTTTTAAATTATTTTAAATCATATATGAACCTTAAATAATAAAGTTTTATGACTATAATTATGCTATATTGTATTCGAAAATATTTCACTTATGATTTTATGATTTTTCTACCTCCACGATTTTAGCTGTGATTTTACGATTTTTGTACGGAAAAATTCAGGTACGATCTTACGATCCGAGTTTCAAAAACCCTTTCTGTGTCGTGTCAAAATTGCGATTTTGACAACCTTGGTTGTATATGTATAAGCTTATATTTTCATTTTTAAAATACAAAGCTGTTTGTTTTTCTTGAGAGATAATAACTACATGCATACTGACATATACATATTTACATGTATTTATACATGCAAGTATACTTCCATTGTTATAAGCTAGCTAGATCGAGTTTTTGCTATGCTATATAACTTAAAAAGAAAACTGGTTTTTACAGTAACGAAGATCATTTTATATATATTAATGAATTTGTGCAATCATGACTAATACATTTTGTTGAGAGATAATATATTAAGAGAGACTATATAACATTAATTTTCATCCGATTCCAAGGACAATCGTTATGGAAGGATGGTTCATTAGTGTGTGTGTGTAGTTTTGTGTACCTAACAAAACTCATTCTAGAAAGAAAGCTACATCATGCAATTGGATGCTGACGGCGTCGTGACGTTTGACCACTCACAACATTACAGTGAGTGGTTAATAAAAAAATTAGAAAAGAAAAATCAACGCGTTATGTGTACATCTATGCATGGACCAGCTGTCCCCCCCCCACCCCCTCGTAAATGTAAATCGTCTTCTTCCTGCCTTAAAAGTTCTCCTTATGAAAGTCAAACTTTGTAGAGGTCTTGCGAGAGAAGTCCAAAGCTAATTGCTTTAGCTCTTTTGTAAGTCCTGGTGCCCCACAGTAGAAAACTCCTGCACATAATTTTGCAATTTGTTAGCAATATTTTCTTAGTTTTGTGAACCCAAAAAGAAGTAGGCGAGCAGAACTGACCGATTCGAGAATCTGGATGGTGGAGAGCGATTTTCTTGAAGACTTGTCGCCAGATGGGTTTGGCGAAGTGGGATTTGACACGTGTGCCTGAGACGACATCCATTCCACTCTTGGCATGGTGAAGCGACTGGAGCATTGCAATGAGAGCTGACCGAGCGTCCCCTTCTTCATACACACTTGTGCAGTAGTTGTGCAATTCTATCACCTGCCTGTCATCCATCTCTGCCACCTCATCCATTATCCCCTTGAACCACTCGAACGAACCTTGTTCCCTGGTAACCCAATAGAAGTACGCTTTTGCTGTTCTGAAACTCTTGCTGTTAGTTTTGTTCTTATTAGGCGTGGCCCTGCCACTTTCCATGGCATCCATTGATCCACCATCCCCTTCATCCTTATCCTTGATTTTCATGTTGTTGATGATGTCCTTCACGATGCTGATCATGGGCGTGGCCCCGATGCCAAGCCCTACCAGTAGCACCACGTCATATTTCTTGTAGTCTTGTGCTGGAGCTCCAAATGGACCATCAACTAATATCTTGGGCAAGCTGTTCATTTTTTTAATCGCCACTTGTCAATGAAATGCTCAAATTGTGCTACTATTATCATCAATTCAATCTAAGAAGATAGAATACTCCATGTGACCCATAAAAAAAACATGCTTCATTATGTTTAAAGAGTTTAAGACTCGAAAAAGAAAATCAAGAAGAAGATAATTATATTAAAAAACATGCTTCATTATGTTTAAAGAGTTTAGAGACTCCAAAAAGAAAATCAAGAAGAAGATAATTATATTAAATTAACTATCCATAAACCTCACATAAATGAAACTGGCACAGGTTCTGAGAGAAAAAGAAAATATTAACTATAGAAGAGATTATGTATCTTGATTTACCTAGGATTGTTTCCTCCTTGCATGTCAGATCGGAGTAATCCACTCTTCCCAGCAGGTGGAGGCAGACAAACCTAACAACCATCGAGAACATAATAAGAGATTGTTTCAAAGAACCAAACAAGAGGGGAATTTGGTGTGGAATGCAGCGTGAATGTAGCGAGCGAGGGACAGACCTTAGTGAAAACAGTTTTGAGTTGCCTCGTCCAATCACCGAGTGTTCGAATGTGCACGCTCAGGTGGTCGTCTCCTGGTGCTGAAGTGATAGAAAACGGGTGCCTGTGTTCATTCCGATCATGCATTGGTGTCAAATTAAGGCCAAAGTAATTGGATTTGGCACTAGATAGCTAGTTATCTGCCGCATAAATTAGACTCTTACCATTCAAATGGAGAAACTGCAGCGCAGTTGACAAACATGTACTGCCCACTCTTGTATTTGAAGCCTTGGGGCTTTGACATGTGCAATGCCAGGACGTTTCCAGGGTAGATGGCAACCTGATAAAGTGTTCATGAAACAATAATGGCCTTCAGTATTGCAAAAGTTACCCAGTGCTGGTAGAATTTGAAAAGGAGTAGTGATTAATTCATAGAGATTTCATTGAATTAGACCTTGAGAATCTTAACAGCCCTGATGCTCGATCTAAAAGCCCTGATCAGCCTTTCACATGCATAAAGAATAACCGGCACTGCCAGATACATCCATGTCTGCAGAGCTCGAGAGAAAATGGAAATCGATTGTTAATGTGTAGGAAATATCTGACAGGTCAAAAGGGAGCGAACTCATAGTTTTAGTTGCAACGAAAGGGAGGAGTGGCGCACTGACCGTTTTATGATACCATGTCTTTGTGAGGTAGAGGTAAACGCCATGAACAACAAGGAGAGTGTAGACGATGACGAACAGATGGTGGGAATACCAGAAGGCATTGAAGCCGGTGAGTTTCTTGAGAGGTTTCGGCAGGTTGAGTCGGCTACGCCGAAACCAAGGCGTGGCTAATGTGAAAGCTATGGCCATTAGCACTATCATTACAATGCCTGTGATCCCCTCCACACCTTTCACAAACCACCAGTAGTTTTCAGGCTGCTCATCTCCAAAGTAAGGTTTCATAGGCTCGTATTCTTCTTCAGTGGCATGGATAAGTCGTGGAAAATCACACGTTAAATGAGCCCCTGCATGTAATCCGATTCCAATGGCAATTCCTACTGCAATAACCTGAACAAATTTATAGCAAGAATCGTTAGATTTGAAGATCACGCAGACTTGTCAAGTACAAGGTTTACAGAACTCTCATTACCTTGTGGAAATTCAGATTGTCATCAAAAGGTACAGCAACACCCAATTTGGTCCTGTTTCTGAGCCAAGTAATGGTATTACGGCAGACAGGTAGTAAAATCAAGGCCATGTTGAATTTAAGGGTCTCTGCCCCTCCTTTGGCAACACAAACGCAATAACCCATTACATCATATGCGGCCTTGTTCCGATATTGTATGAACTTGTAAGTAAATAAACCAGCGACGATTCCCATCCACAACATCATTATCCAAACTCTCTGCCAATTATCCATCAAAAAGTACTTCATCCTTTGGTACCATCTATTTAACGGATTGTTTTCTTTTGTGGGCTTCAGCTTTTGGCTCAACATTTGACTTAGAAGTCGGCTATCTCCTCTGACGGATTGGTTTGGAGCTTGCAATAATAGTGTTTCCAAGTTATAAATCTGTTTATTGCCACCAAAACAAGAAATTAATTATGGCCGGAAAGATGAATGAACCTATATTATTGTTTAGTTAAACTTTCATGTACTGTACCATGATATATCCAGTATTTTCTGGGTCTAATTCTTCCATGATCAGTGCTGCATACTCCTTAGCTTGTTTCTGAATGTTGGAAAGCTTGTTTGCAGAAGCACTTAGAGTGATAATCTACAAATAAACTTGATCCGGTCAATCACAACTACTAATGTCATTTAAGAATTAAAGTCAATACATCAACCAGAATTTACTCAGTCTGTTCACCTTATCTTTTTTTTAAAACAAAAACAGAGATGCAAAAATATTGTTTTTTTTCCCCAGTTTGAACGGGTCCACGTTGATTAGATATTCATTTGATCGCTTACCTCCAAAACATCTTCTTCAGCTATTCTTCCATCAGCATCTTTATCAACCCTGCAAATATTATCAATATTAAAAACGTTAGAGCAGGCAACAAGACAAAGGATAAAAAACGCTCAATCAATATTAAAAGAAAGCATACATGTCGAAGAAGGTCCGGAGCCTGGAGTCAAAGCTTTCATCGGAAACTTGATCCCAGAACTGTCTAAGCTGTGCCTTGTTAATTAAATCACTATTTATCCTATGTCTCCGAGCAAGTGCGCGAAATAATTCTCCCGCAAATTCCTTAGAGTCCTTGTTCATACCTGTCGTGTATAGATGTAGTGGTCAATAATTAACACCACAATTAATTGCAGCAGGAGATTAATGAATAAATTAGTAGCCAACAAGGGTACTTAATTACCTATGCATTCTCCAAACAAGGAACAGGGAAGCAGACCATTGGTGGGAGCAGTAAGTTCTTGAAATCGCTTCTCAACAGCAACCCATCCATCTCCAGTTTTGGTGGCAATAAACTGAAGTCCCTTCAAGGCATGAGCAGCAGCTGACTTATTCCTATCAAACCGTCGAGTAGATGTCCTTCTTGATAAAGAAGCAAAACGTTTAAGCTCCTGAGAGACCTGTCTGATTTTGGATGACGTGTTCCTGAACAGCGAAGACCGCAGAGAAGAAGAATTGCTACCCTCCAGCGCAGTCTTCGTCAGCAGAGTCAGCTCGGGATCCTCATTAGCTCCCTGAACGCTGTGAACTGCCACAGAATCTTCACGAATATCCAAAGTAATCTCTACATAGGAAGATGGATCGTCATCGGGATTTATAATGGTTTCAGGCGGATTACTGAACCTCGCGCTCTTCCTGGAAGAACGTTTTTTATTGAGAGGTCCTCCTCCTCCACCTCCTCCTCCACCTCCACCTCCACCTCCACCTCCTGATCCTAAAGGCCCACTAAAAGTTGTTCTGTCGGTTGCTATGTTTTCTGTGTCCGAATTGTTCTCAGAATAAGCACCCCTCAAGTCTTCTCCTCCGATCATTTTGATGAAGTTCACTAAGCTTGCAAAACTTTTGCTAACACTAAATGGGTTCAAAGAGAAACGGCCGAGAAGGGAATACTAATTGTAAACCGAAAGTGGGTTGGTGTAGAAAATTTGTTTTTGATAAAAAAATTCAGGGGAGAAGAACCAGATATATATACACCGAAAATAGAAGAAGGTTGCTTTCATATGTATTTAAATGTTTTATTTGCTTAAATACACTGCACTCGCATACGAAAATACGACGAAAATGCAAGCCACTGGTCAAATTGTCATGAGCGACCACCAACCATATTATTTTTTACTTTCGGTATTTCTTCACTCACCTACCTTTTGCTAGCTCTAAATAAAATCTACTTGAAGGAATCGCTTGTATCTAGCTGAAGATTCTTCATTGAATTGAATTATATTGACTGCAATTAGCGAGTGGGGTTGGTTGATAGTAAAGCGGAAAGATTAGATAAACTATACACACACATATACATATACACACACTAGCTAATACCCCCGCGTCTCGTCACGGGCGGCACCATATATTTTTCATCGTAAAAAAATTAAATATATAATATTTTTTTTATTATAACATAAATTTAGGTGAAATATTAAATATGTGTATAATTCCTGTTAAGATAAAAAAGCAAAATATTTTTACAAAAAAAAACTATAATTATCATAATTATGATGCAAACAATAAAATCATAAAATCATATGTCCGAAAAATAGATAAAAATAACAAAACACAGGGATGCCCCCGGTCCTAAGAGTTAAAAAATTTCAGTCATAGAGACAAAATAGTAATTATAATATAGCAATGAATAATAAATTATATCTGTGCATAGTAAAACAGGGACGCCGTTTATTGTTTAGTGTATATATATGTATATATATAAAGCCTGTTTTGGCCCATGCATCTATATTTCATTGTCACCTACGTTACCATCTTCCATGGATGATGCGATCCCCTCTAATATGTTAATGAAGATCAAAACATAATAAATAAATAAACTAATTATGTTTTGTTTCCAATGATGCAGAGTCCAGTTTATTAAAATATACTTATGTGCTCTTTTAACTTGTCGAACGGCCTTCTATATTTCCAAGAATAGTGGAAACCACCACTCTCCATATATATCCACTAAATTAACCTCTCATTCCTAAAATATATCAGATCTGCAGATTAATTCACAGTTCGTCGTCCCATACAGTACAAAAAGAAAATATTCATAGTGACCCGAGTAATAATGATCCATAAACTTTATCATCATGCAGTCAAAAAACTTTTAAACTTCAAATTATTAATATTAGAATGCTACGGTGCTTAGATGTCCGAAGCTATCCTCATTTTCATACTCTGCAATAAACACATCATGACTTGCTGTGTTCTTGAGATACGGACAATAAGGACACGTACGTGAGTAGGACACATGTATTTTTACATGGTCTGACTTTCAACAGCTAATCAACCACATGCAAAACCTTACTCTAGCCTAGGAGCAGGATTAGACATTGGGTTTTATAACTATATCTTTGTTAAATCCGCCCACGTAATGGCGGGGCAAACCTCAATTATTTCAAATATTATGTCTAATTAAATTTTGAAAAGTACCGAATCACTGTCTCTGTTTATGAGATAACTAGGAATTAATGAGAACAATGACAACTCAAGCACAATTAGTAAAGTACAGGATGAGATTACAGCTCTTCTTCACAGCATAATTGAGAGTAGAAACATAATTGCTAATTAAATATGGTGGTTAGTTCGGTGTGAAAACAAAATTGATGGTGATGTTTTTCAAGACTCGTAAAAGAACGCTCGCTTTGTAGCCAGAAGTAAACGTTTGAGAAATTAACTCCATTTAATTAGTATTTAATTAATTGTCTTGTTGATCATTAAATGATACGATCAATCCGGGATTATAGGGCGACATGTTTATTTTATTAAGCGCCGGTGGCTTTGGTTTCCGATCTTACGGGCAATGGAACTTTCCATCACGCATCTTCTTTTGAGAGCACAAATACAGAGGTGCAAACCAGAAGACAGGCAACTTGACCTGATTGCTACCGTCTCGCTGTAATCACAGTCGCAAAGATGACCTGGTCAACTTGAGCGATAGACACGTGCACACAACCGTGTCAAATGAAATCCAAGACTGCATTTGAAGAGATGAAATGGGAAAGCCTTAAATTTGTTAAGAGTTCTTCTTCGACGACAAGCCAGGCCGTGGGAATCGGTTGACCGAATCACTTTGGTTCCAGAACGCGGATCCTTTTTTTTGTACAAAGTCCAGAACGCGGATCCACTATCTTCTATTGAATAAATTACAAAAGTCAAACTGGTATGGCGAATGGAAACTTGGACCAATAATTGTATGCGTAAAAGAGCACGTGGCTGTTTTTCTTCGGGATGTGTTCGAATGAGAATATTAAGATTAAAAATGCTTTCGTCACGCACAGCAATATCTATGTTTATGGATCATGTCAGCGGTGCTAAGTTAAAATCACAGATCAGAGGCATGAAAAAACACGAGTTTTTTTTATGACAGAAACGATTATATATATATATATATATATATATATATATATATAGTCATTTTCGATTTATTTGGTTATATATATTCTAGTTATTTTGGATTTATATATATATATAGTTATAGTTATAGTTATTTTGGATTTCTTTGGTTATTTATATTCTAGTTCATATATATATATATATATAACTAAGTTGGTTTATTCAGTTTGTTATTTTTAATTCTATGCACTACTAAATTTCATAACATGTAAAAAAAATCTAGAATTTATGGTTGTGATTTAAAAATTTTAAAACCCTAATTCTATCATTTTATTATTTATATGCCGCGTCACCACAATTCTTTGCATGCTCTTTACTTGATTTTAACTCAAAATGAAAGGAAGGAGGGTAAAAAATCCATAAACTTCAACTAATTTTCGAACTGGGAGTGCTTTCAATAATATTTTATACGCATTTACAATGACTTTTTTTCCCCTAACATATGCTCGCATCTAACTTACTTTTATATATTTAAGGCGAAATTAATTAACTTTTGATGGGACATTTTAGATAAATTCTACACATTTCGATTGACACATCTACTAAAAATTACCTTCTCAAATTCCATTTAAGTTGTGTGGATAAGCATCTGAAATAATCTTTCCATAAATTTGGTAATGTTTTTAACAAAGAGTAATTAACTAATGCGTTTTTTTAAATTAATTATACACATATAAAAAAAAAACTATAGATTTAGTAGTTGAAAAATGATGTCAAGGATAATCTTTACGTAAAACTAGCATCTCCCTTGAGCGAATCAAAATTTCCTTCCGCTAGCTGCACGTTGAATGAATCAAACAGAAGTTCTTATGCCTGGTAACGCTGTTCTAATTGGAAACTGGAAGGGGTAGGTGAAACCTTCCATAATACAATTTCTGTACGACTTTCTATTTGTTGATCCCAAAAGTCAATGATTAAAACTCTTTTCTTTTCCCAGCCGTGGCTTCCCTCGTCTAACGAGGAGCAGATGCGACTTTGTTATAGGAAGCGTCCATGTTGCAAACTAGCGTTGACACTACGTAAGTGGAAGAAAAATAACGAAAACAACATAGCCCAGTCAACATAAATCAATGGCCCAAACATGCAACTTCAGTCTCGATCTCGAAGCTAGTTGGCCGAACGAGGTTGAGGCCGATAACCCATTTGGATCATTCTATGGATTAAGTTCCAAATAGGTTGTTTTTTTTTTAATCGAAACACGTAGTTAATCATCAGAATAAGGTTCTTGGGCAAGATTTCCAGAAAACATTTATGCAAGACGGGCTTTCAATGAAATCTGCAATTTCGCATCATCAAAAGGTTAGTTTCGGCTCATCAGTAACTAAGTGTTAGGGGAGATACAGAGTATTTGAAGCGCAGGTTATTATTATTAATTTTTTTTTTTTGATAACCAGGGTGTCCGGATCAGCTTACGCGCACCACAACTAATCCCCAGACTCACTGAACATCCTGCAAACTCAGTGAGCATGTAAGGCACCACAGGGATGACAAGCGTGCATGGTAGGTCTTGAACCCTTGTACAGAGGAAGAAAACAAGTCTCTTAAACCGCTAAGCCAAGACCTTACTTGCTTGAAGCTCAGGTTATTGCTCTATGCAGTCGATGCTGGACTACATAAATGATATACGAATATGAAATGACATATGGATAGTGTGTAACTTTGTCTGCACTTGAGTTGATTAGGTCTGTGAGAAGGGTGTGTTAACTTGGTTCCATGGGTAGATGCATGCTCTCCTGGTATTTTCATTGTCTTTGGTTTTTTATTATCTCAAAATAGTAATCAAACGCTACATTTGAGAGCATTTTTTTCCCTTTTTAATTGAAAAAACAGGAAGTAGAAGTTGGAGGATGAAAATTGAAAATTGTCATGTACGTACCTGCCTTTATGGATTACGTACCCAAAATATTTATAGATCTTTTTTATATCAACTACCCTCAAGTGTTCTATAAAAAATTATTTTAATAAAAACATTGATATCAATCATTAATCTTTATTGACTAGAAAATATAATTTTAAAAATAAATGTTTAATTTTAATAGAAAAAAATTAACTTCATAATTTTTATTTCAACCAATAAAAAATAATTCATGTTGTTTTATCAATTTCCTCCACTTAATCCAGGATTAAATTGATTTTTATTATTTATTTCTTATGTATCTAACATGTATCCAATGCATATCCATATCCAGCACGAGCTTGATATGTGCCCTTGCTTTTTCAGAGCATTTGTATTTATTTATTTTTTGCTTCCAATTCAAAGAAAAACATTCTTTGGGCCTCTTAAATTCTTCATTTGTGGATTCATCACGTAATTATAACCTAATCATATGATGTGCCGGATATGATGGTGTCTTTCACCAATGGTTCGAATTAGTTATAGTTGTTTTAAAATAAATGAATAATAGTAATAATAAAAACAATAAATATACCGCGCCACATGTATTATGTTGAAATTTCTGGACTCCAAACCTGCCGAAGGTAGAAGAGTAAAGGCTGAAGTCCATGACATCTAAAGGATGAAGATTGAGGAGATCACAACAAGATGTTAGAGTTATATTAGAATTTATCTAGCATGTTTTTCTTTTCTAAATAAGATCAAATGTTTGATCAAGTGTTTTAGTCTAAATGCAATTTCAATTCTAGTTTAGAAGTAAGAAACATAAGAAGTTGTAATCACATTAGAACTCTTATGTAATCCTACAAGTTTTTCATTATAAATAAAGAAAAAAGAATGAGAGTAACCTTACCTTAATCCTGCCCCTCATAGCTGAAAGTTTGTTCATCAGTGTTCTTCAATTCTCAGAAATTCCAAAAATCAATTTGAACAGTAACTATTTTTTATTCAATAAAACAGTATTTTTGACTTTTTGTTGACTTTCGTTGACCTTTTGATTTCTTTAAATCCAACATCTTTCTCATAAAGACATGTTTATACAGTATAAATAACACCAACAAAGAAAAGATAACATATGCTAATTAAAAATACGGACCTAACTAACTATTGAGGGACTAATCGTTACCATCCTAAATAATCAAGGACTCACTCAGAAGTTTTCTGTTCTTGTTGTAAATTTATTTTTGAAAAAAAAAAAAAGACATGAGACCGTTTGGTACTTAACGAAGCAGCTTCGCTGTAGTGTTCCTTGTGTTTCTCACACTCTATTTCTCCCCACCTTCCACGTCAAGTACGATGACATCTCCTTCCGTCAATTTTGCATCTTAAACCTGTAATTATCTCTCTACTAGTTAACTAGAAAACTTGTCTGCACGGGCTGCTCGCATCGCCGCATTTTGACTCCGGTAACTCAAAATAAACTTTGGAGCGTGTTGAAAAACAAAAGGAAGAAAAAGTGTGGGGGTGTCACCCCGCTTACGACACGGCCCAAACGGTGCGTTTTACATCTATGTTTGAAATTTGAATGGAGGATGTTGCTGCTTCCATGGTCATTTTTTTCTCAAGCCCATCTGATATCCAGTAACCACAACCAAGCCAGGTTCGAGCTGGATAGGAGCACGAGGATGACAAAGCTCTCTCCACCGAGTAATTAACTCGCTGCAGTGTCAAGCCTCGAACCAGGAACCTTAATTAGGTTAGAAAAACCCGTGCCGGCGTGGTCGATCGGTGGTTACATGGTCATCTCAAATCCGATCGAGACACGTAGCACATGGTATTCTTAATTTAACGTGATAGTTGAGACCCCAAAACCTCACAAAATCTCCAGTGATACCCTATCTCGATTGTGATTCTCTTTGTCTCTTTCATTTCCTAATCGTCGAAGGTTTCAAATCGCTGTCTTTCATGTGAAGACCAGAGAGAGGAGGAGATCCTGTTCAATCAGCTGCTAATTATTATTAAGATAAAACAAATAGTCCAATTATTTGCGTACATGATTGGTCCAATTATTTGGTACAGGAACACTATTTCATTACATGTTTTGATTTTCAATTAAATCATGGGTAAGATTTAGCCCAGTCAATTTTGCAAGAGCCATTCTCTTCCCGTGCATACGCACCACGAGAGAATTCATGCTTTGAGGAGAAGATTCCTTTTTTTTACTATTATTATTTCTTCTTTCCCTGTTTGTTTTTTTTGAGACATTCTATTAAAAATAATATAAATTATATTTTAAAATTTTATTTAATTGTTTAATTTTTTAAATAAGGTAATTGCTTAACAAAAGAGTTCGATGGCCTAACTGTACGTAGAATCGGAAACGTGTCTTTTTACAGGTGCCATGATAAGAGCCGAATCCCCAACTGGTTCAAGGTGGCTAGCTACATGCACATAGGAGATAGGACCAGCTGTGAATTATTCATGGACAGCTAAGGCGCCATTAAGTTTTTTTTATTTTATTTGGCACACCTCCTATCCAGAGATGTGCCATATCAACCACCCATCTTGATTACAACTCGGCATCTGTGCACAAGAACTGACGAGCGATGGTGATCGTTCTGTGAGAGATTCTTGGAACCGAATGATAATACTGATGTTTAGTCTAAATCTCAATTATGAACCTGCCAAAATATTAATTTCACGTGTTTTGTCTGCTATAAGGTCGGGCTCCTCGTCTTTTCGAAGTCAAACCACAGCTGAAAACAAATGGACTACACTCTTTTTACGTGGCTATAATGATCATCTTGGGAAATTTTCATCTACGTCAACCACTATCAACTTTGAAAATTGATTAAAGGATTATATTTTATTTGTCAAAAACAAGAAATGAAGTTCGTTTTTCACCGAAATAATACTGTCTGGGATAGAATTTTGATCGCAGTCCGAGTTTCGAAGTCTAAAAGTATACTTTTTTCAACTTATAAATCAATTCCACACAGGATAATGTTTGAACCTCTACTTACGTTCACATTTCGAGCTAGAAAACTCTCAACGAAAAGAGATGTGTTAAATTAAGAACACAAAAGTCTATTTTCAGTACCTCAAACTAACCATCGATTGAGATTTGCGACGGGATAGTTCTTTTGATGTTAGATGAGAAATTTTTATGTACACTTCTGCTAATTCACCCATTCCACAAAAGCTCCGGTGCACATCGATCATGTCCTTTTCTGTTCATGCGAGGAGTTTTTCGTTCCATGCATGGACCAGAATACCAGGCTGCGAGTGGCCGGCCAAGGTTGCTTTCATTAATGGAGAAAGTACGAGTTTGGCTGCGATGATTGCTCTGCAACATTCCGCTGCGTTACAACTAGACTGCGTTTTAGAGAAATTAGGGAGCTTGGTTCATCATCTTATTACATCGTAGGGACGAGATTAATAAAATAGAGAGGCATCTACGTACTGTCATCGATTAAAAAACAATAATTAAGGTACTTACCTCAAATAATTAAAGTTAACATAAATCATACACATGTAATTTCTATAATTTTGTTATTAATATATGTACTTACCTCAAATAGATGTACCACGCTTTTATTTTATTTTAAACAATAAACAGTAGTCAATTAATTGATATCCAAAAGTACTTGATAAATAAATTGGGCTTACTTGATAAACAGTAGTCAATTTTTTTTTTTTTTTTGAGATATGGCAATCATTTTCAACCATGGAGAGGACGGTCCGAGAGAGATAGAGTACTGCTGATTGATTAATCCCTGAACCCATGTGCAATTGCCTCTTTAAGGTCAACTAAGATTACATCAAGCTAGCTAAAATGACAATGAAGCGAAAGAAAAACCTCTTTGTAGATAGATCGAAGAAGAGGGGGGCAAGTGTGGCCACAAACAATTAATACGTATTAGCTATTTTTATCATTGTGCTTATGCGGGTTGTAATTTTTATTTTTTTTCAAAAGAAAAATTACTTGGCTAAACAGTTTTTTTTTTAAATAAATATTCAAAGTATAAATAAAAAAATTACAAGAGTATGTTAAATAACATCATAATTATTTATTAAAAAAATAAATACTTAAATTTAAAAAAAAAGTTTAATGTACATATTAAAAAAATTATAAATGAATCACATTAAACTCATAAAAAATTAAGTATATTCAATATAATAAAAAATAACTATTATTTTAAAAAGTCACAAAACAAAATGACAGAGAAGTGGTATTAATAAAAATATAAATATTTTTTTTTTAAAAAAATACATATAAAAATTCAGGATGTCTATATTATAGGAAATATGTAAAAATCTACAAGATTAAGATTAAGTGCACGCATTGTTGTGTTCGGTGCTTGTCACCTTCTCGTGAACCTATCTTTTGCTGTTATGATTTCGGCAATTAAATTCGTTGGTTTATGAACACGAAATCATTCCCCGACGAATCTATGTGTCAGGGAAGAAAAACTGAGAGATTCTTCACCATTTTAGTGATATCATTGGCTTGAGATTCACATCTTAGAATTATAAATTGGGATTGCAACTTTGTTCAAGGATAGCAATGGAGGTCCTTCTCTACCACCACAGAAGCCTTATTATATATATATATATATAGTTTTTATATATATTTACCTTCACTATATTGAAAGTAATTTTCAATCTTCTGAATATAATTCTAAGATGAAAACCAAACCCATCCTGCCTCCGATCAATTTCATAACACCAAAATTGTTCCAGGCAAACATTATACTACTCTTAAATACATGACAAAGAGTTGACTGTATGTCTACGTAAACATTGTTTTCTCTCTTTTTTTTTTTGATAAAAATAAAAATAAAAATAAAAATAAAAATAAAAATAAAAATGGCTGGCAGTAGGTATACAATTCATGTCTGTTCAGACTCCATAGATCACCTCACATGATAATGACGCATGCACCCCCACCTCAATCCTATATCCACGCCAGCTTAATTCAGTGGTTGCAAACAGACTGTGGCCCAATCTTCTTTTGGGTCTCTGACTAGCAAGGCACGTCTTGCATGCCTCGGTTTCAATTACAAATCCAACTAGACAGGATCAAAACTTCGAATCTAGGGACTGAAATAAATAAAAATATTTTTAAAACATATTAGATTGTAATTTTTATATATATAAAAAAAGAATAAGAACCAAAGGAAAAGTAGTATATATGATCAATTTTAATAGGAAGACACAATTAAAACAAATCAAAACTTGCATACTTAAAAAATTAAAAGAACCAAAAGCAAACCAAAAATTAAAAGAATAAGGAATGAATTGAAAACCAACATATATAATCAATTTCAATTGAAGGGCACAATTATAAAAAATCAAAATTTTCATTGAAGAATCAAGAATAAAACTGAAAGCAAAGGAACAAGGATCAAAATCAAACAATAATAAACAATAAGACTTAATTGTATTTACTAACGATAGAAGAGAGAAAAAGGAGAAAAAACAAAAAACTATCCCCCGGCGATTGACCAATCACTGAAAACTGACACGCGCCGCACAGGTAGATGGAGGGCATGTTGGCGCACCAGGTGACATGACGGAAGGTCTGTTTCCACCGCTGGATGATGCAACACGCCCCACCTTTAAAGGCGCGTGCTCCTGAAATATTGTGGGCGCGTCTGTACGACGCCCCTACAGTTTTCCCTGAAACAATATTAATAAAATGATAAATTATTTATACACCCCTGTACCTAGTGATAATCACAAAAAAAACAGGTAATGAAAGTACTGTAACGGCTCTAGGGCTTATTTTTTGTTGTTTTCAGGGGCTAGTTTAGTATTTTCACTGTGCAAGGATTTGAAAAAAGCCTAAAACACCCCTCACTGTTCCGCGTCCTTTTGTGAGCGTCCAGGGGTAAAATAATATTTTTACCATGCAAAAAAAAATAGAAATACAATACATGTCCCCTGAAAATGTCAAAAATAACCCTAGTCCCGGGGGTTATTTTTTTCAGCCTTGGGGTAAAATAATAATTTTACTGTCGCAGTCCATATTAATTTGTATCTATGTGCATAGTAAAAAAATAAACAGTAAAAGCGGGACTCATTTATATATATAGTAATATATGTATATATAAAAGGATTGCTGGGAATTATGATTTATTATTTATATAATTGCGATGGTCATCCTATTGCATTTTAAATTACAAGAAATATTTTTTTTCTAGAATTATTTAATTTATATATAAATGTTTACAATTTCATGGAGAACAAATTATGACCAATTAACTTAAGATAGCTACCAGTCAGTGAAACACACAGGAATATGGCAGTGGTGAGAATTGATAGAATTGCATTGTATTTTAAAAGTATTTTAGAAAAATAATTATTTTATTTTATTTTTATTTTAAATTAAAAAAATTTAGTGTTTTTAAATTATTTTCATATGCTAATATTAAATTATTTTTTTTAAAAAAAATATCATTTTGATATATTCAGAATAAAAAAACATTTTTAACCACGTCCTTCATTAATTTTGCAAAAATCATGGGATGAAACTAAAATTAATCTACTTCAGAACTTTCATGCAAATAAGATATTGGCAAATATGGAAAGTTAAGCGTCAATAAAGAAAACGGAGACACGTGTATCTGTCATTTTAGAATCACAAAAACGTGTGATTTCTGAGTTCTCGAGATGGAAATCAGGAAATATTCTATTCATTCACTTGCATTCTTCCTTCCTATTTGCTACCTTCACTTGCAATTACTTTATCTACGTAATTAACTGCGTCACAAATATTATGAACCTGTAATTTTTAAATTAATTTACGTATCAGTTAATATGTTTTTTTTTTGAATTTTTAAAACAAACCTCTACTAATTAAATGAATTTAAATGTTGATTTAACCTGTAAATCAAAGCTCAATACCGTTCGTTTTCATAGCTGAAACAGTGCTTTTCAAGAAATTTAGATTTTTTTCTCTTCAGATTAATTTTTTCTTTATTGTTTTGACTTGTTAATATTAAAAATAATATTTCTTTTTTCAAAAAAATATTATTGTAATATTTCTTTTTAAAAAAAACAGTATCATAATACCAAAAATTACCGAAATAAAGCAACTCGATCACTTATACCTAAAGTTGTCAATTCTGTTTCAGTTAATGTTTCGTTTTTTCAATTAAGACAAAATGTTCTAGTTTTAAAGTGTTTCGACGCACAATTTTGGAGTTGTACTGCTTCTGTGTGTGTATATATTATAAAATTATTAATTATTTAAAAAAATACTAAATTTTTTAATAATAAAATAGACTATTTTATCTCTTTTTTTAATTGATATAAAATATTTCAACTATTGTAACCAAAACAAAACTAAATTAACAATATTGATTATGCCATCAGTTTAACGTAACCGTGGGAGGGTGGGTGGGCTTGAAGTGATCATAGCAAAGTAGCCCAATGGATAAAAAGACAAAAGTAGAAAAGTGCAGTCCTCGGAAAGAGAAAAAAAACAGTGACAAGAGCCGAATATACGTAGTGGTGGCCCAGATATCCGAGGTGAGAGATGCGGAGGTAAAAAGCAGAGACAGGAAAGCGGAAATGGGTGAAGTAACCACTGGTCGGTGAAAAAAAACAAGAAGAAAAAAACCACAAACGCTTCCACCTTGAGAAACACATTCTTCTCTAGTCGTCGAGCATGCTCAATAGTACAGCCACGTGTCAAAAGCTAAACAACGCATCTCTCTTAAAATATAGGGTGTTTGGAGCTAGCTGTATTGCCAACTGCCATTATAATAATTTTTCTGGATCAAATCAAATAGCTTGCCAGCCCCACGCCCACATCAATAATTCGATGTTAGTTTTAAAATCAACGACTATTTAAAGGGCATCTCCTCCACCATTTTCTTCATTCGATTCTCTCCCTTTTCAGTACTCTTTACGTTTAGGTAAGTGCTACTTGAATATAATTGCATCTTCATTTTCTTGATGCCTTCATCAATGCGTGTCAAAAACTAAAATTTCTCTGAAAATGTGCAGAAACATGGCTGCTGCTTATCTATGGACTTTGTTTCTTGGCATGCTGGTTACGGTATCTGGAACAATGGGAGCTGCCCTGAGGAAGCCGGTGGATGTGCCGTTCGGTAGGAACTATGTTCCTACATGGGCTTTTGACCACATTAATTACTTCAATGGAGGCAATGAGATTCAGCTACACTTGGATAAATACACAGGTGTTATAGATTATAATCAGATCAATCCATTTCTGCTCTTTTTATTTTTTATTTTTCTCTCCACTGGCATAATTTGTTAACAGTAACGTGTTGGATATTGAAAAGGTACTGGTTTCCAATCGAAAGGTTCATACTTATTTGGCCATTTCAGTATGCAAATAAAGCTGGTTCCTGGCGACTCAGCTGGAACAGTTACTGCTTTCTATGTAAGCATTTCTCATCACGTCGCGGCTGATCGTTTATTCTACTTAGTTAGGGTTATAGGGGGAAAATTCCTTTACTGATCATCCCCTGTTTCTCAGTCAATTTTATTATTATTATTATTATTGAAGTTATTGTTTGTATGTTTCTTTGGCAGCTATCCTCACAAAACTCAGAGCATGACGAGATAGACTTTGAGTTCTTAGGAAACAGGACTGGTCAGCCCTACATTTTGCAGACAAATGTTTTCACAGGAGGCAAGGGAGATAGAGAACAGAGGATTTACCTCTGGTTTGACCCAACCAAAGAATTCCACTACTATTCTGTCTTGTGGAATATGTACATGATAGTGTAAGTTTTTCTTCTTTCCTTTTTTTATCTTTCTGCGTTAATTTGTAGGAAACTTCTCGACCACAAAAGAGAAAGTTTAAGTTAAATCTCTGTTTCAAATTAGGTAGAACTGGCTACACAGATCCTTCCTCGTTAAAGATGCTCTGTTAAAGGCTAAGCTTAAAAAGGAAGACGTTGCTTTCCCAAAACTATTCACTTTCAAGAATCTCGCGATCGATTTTTCATGTGACTGCAACATCCATGGCGGGTGGTGGGCCAACCAAATCTTACTTTTCATTCCCTGGGAAAAGAAAGAACAAGTTTTGTATTCAATCACCCTTTTGCTGAAACCTTTTTTTACTGTCTAGTTTCTAAAGTCTGGCAATTAAGAAACATATCGACCACCTTAGAGCAATACTCTGTTGAAATTTAGTGAAAGCAGCTCGCTTTTCTTACTTCAAATTGTTTGTTTTCAATGATCTTTCCTTCCCGACGTAACTTTTTAAGCCGGTGCACACTCTTTTCCCCCTTTGTAATCTGATTATGTGAAATGGACAGATTATATAATATATTTGACCCATCCGGTCCCAAAAAAGCAAATCATGCGCATGCGGAGCATGTTATATAATGTAAAATCCCATCTGATCGATTTATTAATCGTGGTATATTTATCTAATACTCCTAAAGTTATTGACAACGTGCACGTAGAATCACCTTTTCTCTCTGAGAAATTGGATCAAATTTTATAAGCTGGTGCTTTAATCAAACGAGTGGTGTCCTTCAGGTTCCTCGTGGACGATGTGCCAATCAGAGTGTTCAAGAACTGCAAAGATCTGGGAGTGAAATTTCCATTCAACCAGCCAATGAAGATATACTCGAGTCTATGGAATGCCGATGACTGGGCAACCAGGGGTGGACTCGAGAAGACAGACTGGTCCAAGGCACCCTTCATAGCCTCCTACCGGAGCTTCCACATAGATGGGTGCGAGGCCTCCGTGGAAGCCAAGTTCTGCGCCACACAGGGTGCTAGATGGTGGGACCAGAAGGAGTTCCAGGATCTTGACGCCTTGCAATACAGGAGGCTCAGCTGGGTCCGCCAGAAATATACCATCTACAACTACTGCACTGATAGATCGAGATACCCTTCAATGCCCCCGGAATGCAAGAGAGACAGGGACATCTAATATAGTTTCCGAGACCATGTCGATGCATTTCATATGATTGGATTAGTATTGATTGCCGAAGCCCCGCAAGCTCTTAATTTCCACAGCTGCTTCCATCCTGTTTTAGTCCTGTGATTGCTATAAATACTTGAGAGTTTAAAAAAACTTTAATGTTACTGTTTGTATCTCTAAAATACTGTATCCACTAGATGCAACATGTTTGCATTGATATTTGTGCTATCACGAGAGTAATGGAAATAGTTACTGTTCTTTACCTTGCCTGTTTCCTTAATTAATTTTCCAAGGTACAATAGTCTGACATTAATAATATCTTAGTTGTGTTGTTGTTAATATTAGCATCTTAAAAAGATTTAAAAAAAACAATTTGATTTTTTTTATATGTATAAGTTAAACCTTAACACCAAAACACCCCTAAACGAATTTCCCTCTAATGTTTTATTATTATTATTATTATTATTATTATTATTATTATTATTTATTTTGGAACATGCACCAGCTTGGATTTCTACTCATACGAGTTTTGGTCTTCATCAAACCTCATCTTATCTGCAATACTCACCTTCACAATTATAGTTTCTAATAGTTATAATTGCAAGCTCAGGTTTTTCAAGCAAGAGGAGATTTTCAGGCTAGTTGTAATCGCTGGTTAGCAAGAACACAATAGTTTCAGAAGCTTAAGGCTTTCTCAGGAAAACCCACATCTTAAAACAGCATGGAAAAAAAGAAGCTTTTGTTTCATCAGTGCAAAAGGGTAGGGTAGGCGTAGGCCAGTCTTAACCGCAGATAATCCTGCTTTTATTTTCTTATTTTCATGAATCATAAAAATATTATATGTGCTAATCATGTATTACTGCAACATTGATTTTCAATATCTGAAAGACGTTGCAAATGCAATTCAGCGTGCAACCATGTGGACTTAGACCATAGCTTCAAATCTGCGAGCTTAATCTACAGAGCCTACTGTAAGCATTCATGCAACTTCAGTACAAATACCACCACCAAATTGACGCACGGGAAATCTTTATTTTCTTATATCAGGAAAACCAAACAAAACCTGACAGCAAATTTAGGTAAAATGACTTTATCCCGCTTCACATAGTGCAATGTGAACAAAAACTCGACTTGGCAAACTGGGACGATCAAAATGCCAAAAGCACTCCAGTTATTGTTATCTGTTGGTGGGTGCAAGCTTGCAGTTCACCTATAGAGATGCAGAAGCAGCAGAAGTCCGTTGTTTATTACCGAGTATAACTACAATCACGGTAACATCGTCATGATATTTCCTTCTTCTCCCGGCTGGAATACTCATCAGATCTTCAGCACTAAAACCTTCATGTAAACAGCATTTATTCATATATCAGAACGAATTTGAATAGAGTGAATGGCCTAACATCGTCAGGTGATACGATTCAATAAGCACCAATCAATGGGAAGATCATCTGAAATATATGCAAGTATGCTCTGCTTATTAGCTAGCCGTATCTTTTTCCCTAATTCTTAAAATGGTTCAGGTTCCGCAGCATCAATGTTTCTGCATTTTTTGCACAGACCATGCCACAAGGATATATCTTTTATTCAATGGAGAGATCAATGAACGCATGGATATGACAGAAAAATTAAGAAGACTAAAGAAAGCATATGTTCAGAAATATCCAAAATTTAGCTATTGAAAGGAAACAGAAATTACCAGCATTATCAGCAGCTCTCTGAACAAGCTGTTCAACCAGGTGCTTTGCAGGATCGCCAGAAGGATTGTTCTGGATAAAGAGATGCACAAGCTTCACAACTTCATCATTTCTAAAGAAATCAAACAATCCATCACTTCCCAAAACAACAAACTGATCCTTATCTGAAACTTTATGACTCATAGTGAAGGGATGGTTATAAACATAGGGAGGACTGCACAAATTTCGAACGCGTAGAATGCCCATCAACACATCATTCATTTTACTCTGCGGAATTGAAAGGAAAAATTTATGTTAAGTAATATAAGCTCCGTAAAAGAGTATTATTTTGAACAAGACAAATAAAAAAGAAAAAAACAATTCACTATTGACCTTTTTAAGATAACCAACTCCAAATGCTCGAGTTAACTTCAGTTTCCCTTTTACTCTCCCGTAGATGATAGGAGACGGATCGTCAGGGTGATCGGCCAAAACTTTATTGCACTCTGACAAGTTATCAACAGTATGAGTTTCTGTTAACTGGATGGCTTTCAGCACCCCTTCCTCTTGAATGGTGCCAGTTGCTAATATTGCCCTACTATCTCCTAAATTTTGGATATAGATATGATCTCCATAAAGAAGAATTGCCAAGACACAAGATCCAACAGACACCAAATCAGGGCGATCTTCCATTTCCTGTTCGACCATGTACATAAATTCGCTTTCTGCCAGGGCTAGGGCTCGATTAAGGCAGCTTATTATGTCAGAACTGTAATTCTCATTCGTGAGTTCTTCAACAGAATTGGGTAGTTTTGCTTGTTCCATTTTAGAATTTGAATGGTCAGGATCATCAGGGAGGGCATTATGACATGTGACATTTTCACC
Organism: Salix caprea; assembly: GCA_964035475.1. Classification (NCBI taxonomy): domain Eukaryota; kingdom Viridiplantae; phylum Streptophyta; class Magnoliopsida; order Malpighiales; family Salicaceae; genus Salix; species Salix caprea. The sequence goes on along the minus strand of OZ037759.1, from coordinate 10,251,172 downwards.
TTCTAAGGTACTTTTAAACGAGCCAGGCTGCTTCTTTTTGTGCCACTCCAGCATTTGCAGGTAAAGACAGATGTTTTCATAGAGAGTACCAGCTAAGAAATCCGCCGCGTCACGCCCATTAAATCCATCATAGATTCCACAGAAGAGCCATCCATTTTCTTCAGAACACACAGCTTGGACTCTATCCTCGCCTGCAGCCCCTCCAGCCATTTGCGCGTCTATTGTATTGAGAAAGGTCAAGGATTCTGTTCTGGTAGGAGCACTCATAGATTTCCAGAAGTTCCTTTCGTTCTCAGCTAAGTCATTATCCCCCGGTGTGCTACCACCCAAGGTGGTAAAACTGCTATATGAGGACGATGATGTGAAATCCAAGCGTGATAGAGAAGGAGAAGATGCCAACCTTCTAAACGAGTTTGGAGAATCAAGGTTAGGCAAGATCTCCTCTCCAATGAGACCATTACACAGATTTGTGTTTGCCAATGTTGCATTGGCACTAAGAGCAGCACCGGACAAACAAGAAAAGGAGCTACTCATCTTCAGACAAGAATCTCGGATCATGGTGCTGTTCAAAAAGTCGAGTCCCTCTGGCACAATGGGAGGAATACTAGGGCCAATGACATTGCACTGATAACCAAAACTCACACAAAGTTCACTTGAGTATACAGGTGCATCATCCGATCCTTCCATTATCATTAAATCTGGTATAGGAAAACAGTTCAGTTTCCTAGTACATGCATGTTTTTCCCTCAAAGACCATGGGTAATGCACAGGATACTATAGACAAAGTTTCAAACACTTGGATACTGACAGAAACTGAGCCTGAAATACATCACAAAGATGAAGTTATTAAATTACAGTGTCTGAGAAAGAAGATTCCATGGAAAATCTTTCCACGAACTGGGAAATCAGAGCATAGCTTGACAGCTAATATTAAACAGAAATAAAAGAATCTCAATGGATTCCATTGACAAGCAATAACTAAAAAAGGAAATTGCGTAAATCCAAGATTCTTTATTAACAAAAACAATGCCTTCAATTCGAGATACAAAGCTAACAGTCTAAAAAGAAATGATAAATTTCACGATAAACAGATCAAAATAAACATAGAACCCGTAACTGACTGTGTTCAATTTCTAACTTCGGAGGAAAAGGAGCGGAAACTAAACAGAAGAAAAAATAAAAACAAAGAAAGGGGGCGGGAAAAAAAACAGAGAAGAAGAGGAGAGGGTAGAAATTAGCATACCCGAAAAAGAAATGGCTGTGCTTTTAAAAGATGAGACCAGGGGTAGCGTTTATCAAGAGAAATTTGAATATCCTGCAAAAAAGGAAAGCAAACAGAGAAAGAAACAACCATTAGATTGGGAAATCGGAATCCGGAAGAAACGGGTAAGAGCGAAATCAATCACCACTTGTTCCATTTAATTGTACAGGTGCTCTGTTTTCTCCATTTTCGGGATATCTGGGGCGAAAAAGAGAATCTTGGCATGAGAAAACCAACAAAATCAAGCAGATGAAAGAAATAAGAAGAAACATACAACGTTAGAAAGCTAAAGATGTGAAAATGATGCAAACAAATGGGACTTACAGGAAGGGAATCAGAGAGGAGAGGGAATTGAATACTAAGACAGAGAGAGAGAGAGAGAGAGAGATCAAATGTGGAGAGCTACTATCAGTTGACGTTTAGAAGGAAACGACAACACTCTTTTGAATAAAAAGAAAAGGCGAATAATGAGAGAGAGATTTTACGAGGCGACTCGACTCTCCACGAACTGAAAAGGCCTCTCGTGAAACTTGGCTGAGAGGCCCTACCCAGTACCTTCCCCGCCATCATTCTCACACGACACCTTTTTTGGATCAATTATTCAACCTCTTTATTTTATTTTATTTTATTTAAAAAAAAGATATAATTTATTCAACATTTTGTTATTCTCGACTTGAGGCTATTTCCGAGTCAGACAGATCTGGACACCAATATTAATCCCCTTTTCTTTTCTTTTCTTTTTATTTTATCAAAAGTCCTTTGCGCATATTATTAGGCTGTTTTTTTTATTATTAGTGGCTCAAATTATATTTCAGTTTACTTTTAAAATATATATTTAATTTTTTTAAATTATTTTGATATACCCTTACAAAATATCTAAGCTCTAATTCTAAACACACACAATAATAATAAAAAAAAAGTGATGAGAAAAAACTGTATTTTTATGTTCCAAAAGATTTTATAAAAAAACTAGTTTTTTCACTTTAAATTAGATTTTTTATATTCAGGGATATTTTAATATGTTTATATAAAAAATAATTGTTTTTAAAAACAATAATCGTGCTCTCTCGTTTGATTCATTCATTGGTCTCTGCCGCTGTCTTCCCTGTTTCTTCTAGCTTTTATGGCTGGGTTTTTCTCTGTTCCAGTGGCATCTGGGACTGGGAGCTTATGTTGGAGAGGCGAGCTGGCTGAGGATGAATCGGCTTGCCTCGGCTCAGAGGTGGTGAGCTCCTGTGGGCCTAATGGGAATATGGAAATTGTCAGATTAATTCGGTGGCGCACATTTTTTAACCCATCACCGGCGCTGCCTCCTCTCCAGTCCCCGCCGATGACTTCAATTCTGCTGTTTCCTGTGCTAAAATGATAATGACGATTCTTAATTACTTTAAATTGATTTTTTAATGTATTAATATTAAAAATACATTAAAATATAATACATCTTTCTACATTTTTGTCTCTCTTAAACGTATTTTTTACCTGTGAGTTTTTTCTTTTTTGATTTCCCTTCTCCCTCCTGAAATCTAATACATCTCCTCATTATACTATCCATTTTTCAAAAAGATTATTATTATTGAATATATAACTTTATTATTATATACATGATCTACAGTAATCCAATTGCAATAAATTATTCATGAATTTGTCTTGCCTGCAGATTTGAATAAAAGTAATCAAAATAATAAAATGTCACACTCGGTAGAAAATATATTCAAATAAAATAAGATAATTTGTCAATGGAAACTATTTCCACGTAAAAATTACGTGTGGAAAATGGAGGTTCAGGTAGCATTCATTAATGGCCTAGGTGTTTCGTAGCGTCACCTAATCTTAATTATAGTATTTATAAATTCATTTTTCTTTTTAAAATGAGTTTTGTGAAAGTGGTTTTCACCTATATAAGCATATTTTATTTTATTTTTATATTCAAATGTATCTTCTCTAGTTTTAAATTTAAACTCAGTAATATTTTTTTTTGTAGGCAAAATAATAAAACTTGAAAAGATAACACGTGGCAAAGCATGGCACTTACGTGTGCTGTGTTGACTATAATGCATGAATCAAATTAGTCAACATGAGATCAATTAACTTTTGTATATCCGGATCAAATTTTATCCGGTTAAATAATAAACAATCTACATCTAAACCGATGCACGTATATAAAAAAAGAAGAAAAAGATTTCATGTTGTTTTTTAAGAATTGAAATATGAAAATCATATCGCTTAGTAATAAGAGCTCGAGATTAAAATGTTTGCTCTTCTATGGTCTAAAATTTGAGTTATATAATTGGTAATATAAAGATCACTGGAATCTTATCTTATAAAATTATTAATTTTAGGATTTATGAAATTAATCAAGTTATGTTGAAGTTGACCCAGAAACCTTTAATAATACTAAAAAAGAATTGAAATATGAATGATAAAGTGAAAAACATTAAAAAAGCATGTTCAGGTTTACGCATGAGGTAAGAAAGATTAGAGAAGAAGAGGACCGAGCCGCTTAGGAAACCGGAGGCAGCTGTTCATCTCAAATGCCCCTTGCCAATCTCCAAAGCCACAAATGCATAGTTTAGTGACGAAGAGGGAAATAATGATTCGGCCGTGATGCAGCAAAAACAACAACTTGGTAGAAGACTTGAGTGACGTCACATGACCTCGACGGATTTATTTTTAGAGAAACAATGGGCCATTGAAGCAACCAGGTTCTACTTAAATAATCATTTAGTACTTGTAGTTCTATAAACATTGAATCTCAATCCATCTAGTTTTAGAAATTGTAATTTAGTCCATTCATTGTTTTCTAATTTATTAACAGATCATTTGGTTATTTAGAAAATGACGCTCTCTCTCTCTCTCTCATGCTCTCTCGTATTGAGTTGAGTATTTTACAGTTTAAACTTTAAACTTTAAACAACGTTGAAAAGCCATTTGAAATTTCTAATTGCTGGTCATTTTGTAAGTGGGCCTCTACAGCCCACGTTTACAAGTTTTTCAAAACCAGGATTAAATTGTGATTCGTGAAATAATGACCGGGCCGAAAGAAATGGTCTATTATTAATCAGATTTAGACATGGGCCCATTAAAAAGCCACACGAGACCAATCAATTCAAAACCCTAGATGCTAGTTTGGGTACGCGAAAAAGAGTCCGCAGTATAAAACCGGAAAAAATGTATAGTTTCTATCTTCTCTCCCTTTGCAGCGGCGGCAGAGTAAGCAACAATGCCGGCTGGACATGGTTTGCGATCAAGGACCAGAGATCTCTTCGCTCGTCCCTTCAGAAAGAAGGGTTACATCGCTCTCTCCACATACCTCAGAACCTACAAGGTAGGCGACTATGTGGACATTAAGGTAAATGGCGCTATCCACAAAGGCATGCCCCACAAATTCTACCATGGCCGCACTGGTCGCGTCTGGAATGTCACCAAGCGCGCTATTGGTGTTGTCATCAACAAGCAGGCACGATATCTATCCATCTAATTAACTTATATTCTCTGTGTGTGTGTGTGTGTACATAGATAGATTTTTCATTTTTCATTTATGATTTTGGAAAACTATATGGAAAAATGTTGTAGGTTGGGAACAGGATTATTGGGAAGAGAATTCATGTTAGGGTGGAGCACGTGCAGCCGTCGAGGTGCAGGGAGGAGCTCACGTTGAGGAAGAAGAAGAATGATGAGCTGAAGGCGGAGGCAAAAGCTCGTGGTGAAAAGATTAGTACTAAGAGACAGCCTCAAGGACCCAAGCCTGGATTTATGGTGGAGGGTGCTACTCTTGAAACTGTCACTCCTATTCCTTATGATGTGGTTAATGATCTCAAGGGTGGTTACTGATTTCTTGTTTTTGATTTCGTTGTTATCAAGATTTTTGTTCGTGACTAGCTCTTATTTTGTCAGAAATGAATGAATGTGGACTTTTGATTTGATTTGATTTTGACTACTTGAGACTTTTCACTTGATATCTGGTCTGAGATATACTGAGCGCATTCTGATATGTTTAATGAATTTGCATTGTTGATCCTGTTGGAATATCTGAATTGCTTCTGTTTCTGCTGCTGCGAGTGTTTGCTAGGCCAGGTGATGCATTAGCATCTAGTGATTTGTTAGAGATGATTATTTCCTGGTTGAGGAAATAGTGTTCACACGGGCTCTGTTCTGTGCATCATTGTGGCTTTACTCCCTCTGATAGTTTTGAAAAATTTGTATGCTTATTTGGCTTGTTTGAGAACGCCCCTTCAATGTCTATGGACGGAGGGTCGTGAGCTGTGATTGTCTTCCATGGCTTTGAAGCTCGTTACGGTACGATGCCGTTTTGTATTTTCACCTTTTTTCTGAATCCTTTCTCTCTGATCGCCATGTTGGGTTTTAACATTCGAGCTTGGGCTCTGAAATAAACTTTTCTTTCATGTTTGTCAATTCCTCCGAATATTTTGACCTTGATGCAATGATGGTCGATCCCACAAACTTGTTTCACATCCCTTATCTGGGATGCCATTAGAAATCGAGTTCGTTCCCCACCTGCTCCATCTGGTTTCCCAAGTTTTCTCCGAACTCTCTCCAGAGGTGGTCGAACCGTGGAATTCCTCCAAAAACGCTGATGCAATAGTTAACAGGGTCATGCTAAACTGTTTAAAAAATAAAATATAAATTAATATTGACCAGCTTGAGTAACTAGCTCCACGTAAATAACTGCACGTAAAATGAGGTCATACCAAACGTCTTACACTGTTTCTTCAAAATGTTATGCCGTAAGGGCGCGCGTTATGAGACCCTACCGGACCCTCACCGCTCGTCCCGGCAAGCGTTCTTGATTCCCGGACCTTTTTGGATCTTAAAAGGAGAGTGCTTGGGCCTGAGAGTTATTCCGTGCCACTGCTTGGATTTGACGATGTCTCATTTGGCAAGTTATTGTTATGGAATCCAATTCTTTTGCTTGCTAGCTCTCATGTGTTTTAATTAAAGCGACTAGAAGTAGTAATTAATGCCTGACGATCAATTTCTTGCCCCTTAAGCACTGAAATAAATAAATAAATAAAACAACGTGTTTCTGTTTTCCTCTTTCGGTGTTTCTTTGTGAGTATGATTGATGTTGTTTTTTTAAGTACTTTTCGTTCAAAAATGTATCAAAATGATGTACAAATTTCAAGTAAATAAAAAAAAAATCATTTTTTTTTAAAATACTTTTGAAACTCAATGCGAAACACCCCTCGGAAATGTACGAATTTCTTGATCGCATATATCTTTTTTTTTAAAAGGAATTGCCGAATATTTGTCTGGGAAGCAACAGATACAGAATAAACTGCACTCGGCACAATGACAGCCAGAATGCCGAATCTCTTACTGTGAAATGGGCCTCTGTGATGTTCTCTCTCCATTGCTTCCTTGATTCGGGTCAAAAGATAAATTCTCTGTTGGGAGATGCCATTTACTACATGAAAAACAGATCATTGCGTTGCTTGCGTGGTGCGCAAAGTGATTTTAAGACTCTATTTTGTTTTTACGTTTTAAAAAAATTCTTTGCTTTAAATTGATTCTGAAGTATTTTTATATCATTTTAATATCTTAGTATTAAAAATAATTCTAGATAATAATAAAAAAATTACTATATTTTCAATCAAAAATCATTTTTAAAACAATTATTATGACACTCTGAAACACTTTTACACAATTCATCGCAACTTCGCTACATTATTTGACATATCTAGAGCATTTTATTAAAAAAAATTAATTGGAAGAGTCAATTAAGTAATATGATATGTATGAATAATATAAATATAACATATATATACAAAAAAAAAAAGAGTAAATATCACTCTTTCTTTTAGCTATTCCTGAAGATAAGATGCTATAAGTATAAATTTTCTTGTCTTTGGAAGCAATGAAGACAAAGTAAACTTGGATTCTTGAATAGATATCCTGGCTTCCCTCTTTTAAATAGATACTAGGCGCGAGGAATGAAGCACGTCCTGCTCTCTTTCTTTCAATCACTGTGAGGAAAACAGTTTAGCAGCTTGAAGAAATGGCGGAAATGCAATTGCTGATTGATGTTTCAGAAAAACTACAGAATAAGTTGGGCACTTCCATGCAGGACATCCGATGGAACAAACGATCAATCTACAAACTACCTGCATCTGTCACTGTTCTGAACAGAACAGCGTACAGGCCGCAGATTGTTTCGTTTGGGCCTTATCATTACTACGACGATCAGCTAAAGCGAATGGAGGAGCACAAGCACCGGGCTCTTTATTATTTTCTTCGGAGATCAGGAAAATCTCTTGAGCTGTTTCTCCAATCCTTAAATGAAGTGGTGCAGGATTTAAGGGATTCGTATGATCAACTTGATAAATCATGGGAAGATGATACGAACAAGTTCTTGCAGTTGATGATTCTTGATGGATGTTTCATGTTGGAAATTATGTACCTTGATACTGCTCAATCTTTCGAAACCTATGCTGCTGATGATCCAGTTTTTAGCAGCCATGGGAAGGTCTACATGGTGCCATTTATCAGGCGTGACATGCTGATCATTGAGAATCAATTACCAATGCTTGTTCTGTACAAGCTGGCTGCTATTGAAAGTGATGAGAGAAAGGTATATCCTACTTAAATTTAATTACAGAGTCATGCATCCTATAGAAATCTTGTTCATATCACCCACCATCAAAAGTCTTACTTTTGCTTTTTTGCAGAATGAAGAGTCTGTCAGCAGGCTCATACTCACTTTCTGCTGTCCCGATCAAGCAAGTGTCTCGGTGCCGGGTAAGTGTTTGCACGTGTTGGATTTATATAGGAAGAGCCTGATTCAGGAAGATCCCAACCGGAAAAGGCATCAGACCAGAGTAAGGGGTGGACTACATAAAGATGTCAATGATACCGTCCGGTCTGCGGCGGAGATCAATGAAGCTGGGATCCGGTTCAAGAAAAGTAAAACGAAAAGCCTAAAAGACATCTCGCTCCACCATGGGGTCCTTCACCTTCCTGCCGTCGTCGTGGACGATGTAACGGAGGCTGTCCTTTTGAATCTGATGGCCTTCGAGCGCTTCCATCCTGGTGCAGGAAACGAGGTAACATCTTATGTCTTCTTCATGGACAGTATCATCGACAGCGAGAGGGATGTCGCTCTCCTACACTCGAAAGGAATCATCCAGAACGCCATCGGAAGTGATAAAGCTGTTGCTAAACTGTTCAACTCTCTTTCCAAGAACATTGCACTGGACCCAGACAGCAGCCTCGACTTGATGCAAAAGCAGGTCAATGCCTACTGCAGGAAGCCATGGAATGCCTGGCGTGCAAACCTTATCCAAACCTATTTCAGAAATCCATGGGCGATCCTGTCTCTTGTTGCTGCACTCGTCCTTTTCGCGCTCACAATTGTTCAGACTGTATACACTGTATTAGATTACAAAAAATAATGACGGATATCCACCGGCTTCCTCCCCACCTCCTATGAACTCTCGCTTCATTTGATTATCGACTGCAATTTTCATGTAATGTTTTTCACTACAATTCCACCTACACGTTGAAATAATATATATAATTTTTATCCCTTAACATTTTTTTTACTAGATATGAGCTTCATATTTTTATTTTAATTTTTGTTTTCGTGAAGTTATTATATTCTCATTTGATATATTTGAAATTGGTCTTTTAACTTATTTTTTCTATAAAAATACCTCAATTATATAGTTCTTCAAAAAAAAATTGATACAAAACAACATCCATTCAAGTTTTAGTGACAAAACTCTCCATGTAAGGGGTGTTTATTTGTGCGGTTGAAAGTTGAAACCACATTTCAAGATTTTTTGAATCTTTTGTACTTAAAAATAATTTTTATATCTTTAAATTATTTTGATATAATAATATCAAAAATAATTATTTCCAAACAAAAAAATATCATTACCACACGCTCTCACTATTTAAGCCAAAGCACACAAATAGACACTTCACTCGCTAACTTAGAAAGAAAAAATTAGCAGCAATAAGGTCTTCATGAAAATTCTTTGTGCTTTCCTATAATCTCCATGTAATTTTCCTTTCCGGCAACCCTTCAGGCATATTTTGTTTTCGAAAGTAAAAAGGAAGACAAACACAAGAAGCGAAAAACAAATGTAGCAAAACTTAGGGGGCAAAAAAAAAAAAAACATTGTGTCAGTGACATGGAGCATTGGCCAGTATCCTTCCTTCTATTCCCTCCTGTGAAGCACACAAAATTTTGAATCATTTGAATGAAAATGCTTTGCCTGTGCCTGTGCCTGTGCCAGTGTGTGTATGTGTTAAGTGACCAAACAACATCCTCCCAAAATTCTTTAACAGTTAAATTCCCTCTTTTACCAAATGATTTGTACAAATTTGTTATCTCCCACAATTCCTTGTTCCTTCACTTTTTTATCTCCTGGATTCTGCATAGCTACTTGGCCTGAATACCAAGTACATGACACGGAGAATCTATGATGATACGGTGAATACTGTTTTGCTTGATTTTGTTTCATCCATTCTTCTTTCTGTGCATCTTTAACCCGACAGATATAAAAGAGCCCTTGAAAGCGGGGAAAGTATCAAGAACAGCTTGGTGTGTTGTCTAAGACGGCAGCATTCACCTGTTGGAACCTGTTCGAAGGAAGGAATGTTTTTCATTATGAAGGTAGAAAGCACGAGGCTATAGCAGTTTCACTATTCATTAGGGCTTTTTCACGTGGGAAGTTGGAATCGTACCTCTTTACTTCAAGTATGTCTTTATCTGATCAAAGGAACGTGCCAAATTATCCTTTTTTCGTGTTGCAAAGCCATTAGAAACAATTCAAAGCAGCATGAGCAGCCATTTTTCTTGTCTGTGAAGCAACGAATTAGACAAAAGACACACAGAGAGAGAAATCTGGATGGTTGAGAGCTTCTATTTACATCTTGGAAATGTGTATAACAAGAAGGAAATGAGAGCACCTTGCATGACTTCTTTCATCTGTGTTAAAAAAAAACAACTATTGAGCAGTTGGAAGCAATGGAAGAGGAAAAGCAGGTGCTTATAGAAGTTGTTTCAGAAAAACTTCAGAACATGGCAAATACTTCAATGAAGAATGTGCTCTGGAGCAAACGTTCAATCTACAAAATACCTGCCCCTGTTACAGCCCTGAACGAGACGGCTTACATGCCTCAGACAGTATCCTTCGGTCCTTACCATCACGATGGTATTCATCTGAAGCCAATGGAGGAACACAAGAAGCGAGCGCTCGGATATTTTCTAAACTCAACAGGGAAATCTCTGCCGTCGATCGTTGGATCTTTAAATGAAGAAATCCAGGTTCTGAAAGACTCCTATGACATGCTCGGTGAATCGTGGAAAAACGATAAGAGCAAATTTCTGCAACTGATGATTCTTGACGGTTGTTTCATGCTGGAAATCATACGCCTTGGTACACGTCCGATGGACGATTCTGCCAATGATCCAATTTTTAGCAGCCACGGGAGCCTCTGCATGATACCATATATCCGGCGTGACATGTTGCTGCTTGAAAATCAGCTGCCAATGCTTGTTCTTTACAAGCTGGTTGGTGTTGAAAGCGACGGAGCAAAGGTACATCGATCTTTTCCTTCATTTTGTATTTGCCCCTTTTACACTTTTTCAGTATGAAAAACTCTGCTTTCGTACAGGATGTAGAGTCGGTCAACAAGCTCGTACACAATTTCTTCTATCCCAATGCATCGGTCTCAAATCTGGGTAAATGCTTGCATGTACTGGATTTGTATAGGAAGAGCCTACTTCAGGGAGATCCCATCAGGAAAATGCGTCGCCCCCGAGTAAAGGGAGGACTTCATGGGGACGACAATGATATTATACGATCAGCGACAGAGATTAATGAAGCTGGAATCCAGTTCAAGAAAAGCAAAATTAAGAGCTTGAAAGAAATCTCATTCCATCGTGGTGTCCTGGAGCTCCCTGTCATCGTGGTAGATGATTTCACCGAGGCAATCTTTCTGAATCTGATGGCCTTTGAGCGCTTCCATGCTGGTGCAGGCAGTGAGGTAACATCTTATGTCTTCTTCATGGACAACATAATTGACAATGAGAGGGACGTCGCCCTCCTAAACTCAAAAGGAATCATCCAGAATGCTATTGGAAGTGACAAAGCTGTCGCTAAATTGTTCAACTCTCTCTCTACGGACATTGCGATGGAGCCCAACAGAAACCTTCAGGTGGTGCAAATGCATGTCCATGCTTACTGCAAGAAGCCTTGGAATGCGTGGCGTGCCAATCTCATTCACATCTATTTCAGAAATCCTTGGGCCATTCTTTCTGTTATTGCCGCACTCATCCTCTTCGCCCTCACTATTGTTCAAACTGTATATTCTGTATTATCTTACAGTCCAAATGACTGTGAATGACTCTCTCCTCTGACTTTTGTGGCTCCCCCTCCCCTTTCAACTCCTCTTATGCATCCTCCAGAACCATCACACTGCTAGTGATTCACCTGGTTCCACTTTTCAAATATTTGTTTTCCTTTTGACAGCTTTGGATTGCTTGTTTTGCTTTTCCCAGTTATGTTACTGTCGTGTTATTGATATTTTTGTTTGATCGCTTCATTTATCATTTATTTATCCTTTTTCTCGTTTACTTCTCCAGCAAATGAGATGAGTCCTCTTTAAGATTCCTTTTTTTCCCCTGATCCGCAATAGAATGACAGGCCTATTTTACCAGCAGTAAATATATTTTATTGGCCTCAGAATTACAACAGCCATAAGAACATGCATCTTCAATCAATCAATTATATTGACTCGGCCTTGTAAACATGGTAGCAACGAATTTATGATCTCAAAGTTCCCATTATATATAAAAAAACTGAATGAATCAGTAAGCGAATAAGCTCCTAAAATAAGAGGGAGAGGGATGGAAGAGCATGTTTCCTCTTCCCATTGTAGAAGACCTAGTGCTGACATCCTCTCTCGGTATTTACAACAAGTAAACCGAAGCTGAACACTGTCGTGATGAAGTTATTCGGGTTAATGCACTGGAAAGTAAACTAGTGTTGGTAGAGATAAAAAAAAAGCATCCAGTCTGCTATCCTTTCATCTTCCAATTCCAATTAACCTAAGCTGTCAGATATAAGAAAGTTTGTCAGAATGCAGTATTGAAATTGGAGGGGGGGTTTACACGAACAGAGAAGGGGGGAAATTACAATGTTGTTTCCAGGCTGCTTCCAGTAAAATCCCTGCAAGATAACTGGTAAGACATTGGTAGTTGCAAGGATAAAAATCATCAATGCATGCTTTCCCATCCATTCTAGTACCAATGTCGGGCGCCTGAATCCAAAAACATCAACCTGCAGGAAAAACGCATTCAATTAACACGTAACTTTGCTGGTTCCATGTGGAAAAAGAGAAGAAAATAAACAAAATGAGCGAGACATGTACTGGCAATCTAGCCAACAAGCAAACATACATGCTAGTTGTCAAGAAAATAAACATAAAATCATAGAAAGTTTTTCTTTCATTAGAAGATGATAAAATACCTACCAGTATATAGATTCCAGTAAATACAATGCCGGCAGCACCCGCAGTTACACACATATAACTGAATGTGTAAAGAGCCTTGTTAACATGCATTCCTAGAGGAAGGAAGGAATCATGAATCAGTCAGGAAAAGCATTCATGCTACCTCTATGAAATTCAACTTTAAGACCTGCAAATAAACTAAATCTTACCTGATATATCCAAGACCAGGCCCAAGACTACAAAACATGTAGAAGGGACCATCCAGTGAAGGATCCTGTCCTTGTGTTCCTGCAAGTGGCAGAGCGAATAAATTAGTTGAGCAAAACGAAACTTACATATAAGAAGTATGATCTTTGACCATGTAGAATATGTTACCTTGAAATGGACAATGATGTGCCCGTAATGCAAACCAACCAAGCAGGTAACGACGGCCATTACTGAACTACAAGGACAAAGTGCAAAGACAAACTAAGAGCCCAAAAATTAAGCAAACGCTAAGAAATTCTTCTAATGGATAAGAAATTCCCACAAAGTTTAAATCTACATTGATTCTTGATACATCACATAAAACATGACCTCTAGGAAAGGAATAAGGAAATGTAAATGAACCTCAGGAGCCCTTCAGGATCAAAAGGGGCCTGACACCATGAAGGAGCATCTGGAGGTAGTGGGCCATTGTCAGGGGAATTGATACTGCATGTCTGTGGAAGGTAATTGGCTAGAATTAACATCAGCATTAATAATAAATGAGTAGTAAAACAGAAATGACAAGGGAAGCATTCTAACAAGTACCAAAATGAAACAAAACTGACACAGTATAGAAATTACCTTCGTTCGTGCATAAACAGGCCTTCTATACAGGTGATGGATTCCCAAAATTGTACGATCAATCATTCCAACAGCATTACAAGCAGGTCCTGTGGTTCCTCTTACACCACATTTCACCTTCAATAGAAAATGAATCATGTCAATGACTGAGCTATCAATCGGATATAAGTTTCCTACTGTAGCATTAGTAAAAATTGCAAGTAAATTGCTTTTAAGGAAATAAGAAGCTCACCCGAAAAATCTTTGGGGAGGAAGAAGAGGCCGCTACTGGAATGTGATATTCCCAGTCAGGAACATGCAACCCATATAACAAGGAAAGATATAAACTGACAAGGATCACAACCGCACCCCTGACAGAGTTTGCAAACAAGTCAAGAAGACTAACACTATCGAAAGGAAAAGCACTCTCACCAACAGAAATTTATCTATGAAGAAATAAAGGGCAAGGGCTATCAATTCAAAGGTGCTTGAAGGACATGCAAAATTACCCCCTCGTAATAATGAAGTAATGAACAGCCTTTTCAATAAATATTGATGTTTTCAATGATGGATTTAACTTATAAAACTATAGTCTTCTGGTAAAGTGGAAGGGAGTCATTGAAATGCCAGACAAAACGATGTTTCTATTAAAGGCAGCAATGTAAAATAACTAATTCTTAACAATCGCCTCCCTCCTGTCTCTATTCCAATGCGTCATATTTCTTCTCAAAGTATCATTTTTTAGGAAAAAGAATCAGAGCGCTCGCAAAGACTGAGTTTTAAAACAACAGAGTTGTACAGATATTATCTCACAATATTTGTCACATTTCTTTGAAAACTTCAAATAGGCTAGTTTATAAATCAACAAGCACAATGACATGGTAGGTTTACTGTGAGTTACTGCAGGCATTAAATGAAGAGACAAAGCAGTTGATTTTGTGACACTACACTACAAAACGAATGCTCACCATTGAAATTGATATTTCCTCAGCATGGATAATCCTGAAGCAACATGATTATCACCTTTTAGCCAAATCTCACACATTGCTCCTACTAAATATCCTATTGCTATTCTCTGGGGAAAAAAAGCGGCAACAGATTTCAACAGTGAGCAACTACAGTCAGTAAATTTGTCAACTGGCTAGAAGAAATATATATCAAATGGCTAAACAAGGGATTAGGAAGAGCCAGTCCTCCTGACAGCAGATCAAAAAAGACTAGAGATTTTCCTGCCAGTTTGACAAACAATTAGCCACCCAAATTGAAACAATGATGAGGAAAGTTACAAGAATACCTGTAAGATACCCATCCATCTTATCTGAGTCATGTCAACTCCATAAGTTAGATCATTCAGACCGTGAAGAAACCCACCTGTAAAGGAGAGATGGCAAATTTTTAAGAACCAAATGAGTGTGTCTTTTCCAGGATAACCTTCCAGGAAATGTTGTTTCATTAATATAGGATAAATTAAAAAGTTTAGCAACATTTATTTCTTTTTGTTCCTTTTCCTCTCTTTTTTCTGGCATTCTCATTCCTTTGAATGCAATGGTACTTGTATGAAATATTTCAGAGCTTATAAATTAACATGATCTAAAAGTTGAGGTTCTTGAAGATGACCTTGAAGGAAAAGGCCTATGATAAGAAGTTTGAGTGTCCGGAGGATCGCTTTTCTAGTTGCCACAGCTTTGCATGACAATTTCTGTATGAACCAAAATATGGAGTTAGGAATAAGAGCGTCAGTAGTAGCAGTAGAAATGCTGGATGAAGCAGAGCATCTGGAAGGACATCATTAGATATCTACCAGTAACTAAATTCCACAGTACTTTTTAGGCTACAGGGAAAAGAGAAATCAAAACAACAGCACTTGTTATTACGATCATCGCACGAGTTGTATATTTCAAGTTCTTGGATGCTAGCGTAAAAACAATAAATTTCCAATTATATTTAGATACCTTGTATGTGAGTCCAAGCGAAACACCGACCATGAATAGAAAAAATGGCATGACTACATCTGCTAGTGTTAGACCATTCCATGGTGAATGATTTATAGCAGGCAGAACTCCACCAGCATCATCCACGAGTATCATTAGCTGCATTGATCAGAGATAGAAACATAAAAGTATGATCCTTCAAATCACAACATATAGATATCAAAATGTTATTAGAGATGAAACAGTTGTGAGATAATGTTTACTTGGTCTTTTTAAGCTAATATGGATAGAAATCATTGATTTGCGACAATAAAAACCATTTCCAGCCTTCACTACTCAATTCGTTAAGTCCAAGTGCAACCCAGTGTCCATTTCCTTCTTATTTCTTTAAATTTTGAGGGGGGAGGTTTAATATTTACACATACCATTTAACCTTCTATTTATTTTTTCTCTCTTTAACTGGTACCATTGTACTGGAAATCAATGTTTGTTCTCTGAATATCACTAATAAAATTACACTTTGCAACAGCCCTTAAAACATGTTATTACTGTTATTTTTTTACATTAGACCCAGAAATTCATTTGGATTCCCTTTTTTTACTGATCGGTATTAGTATCTTGAGAATTGCGCGTGACGGACTGCTTGGGGAAAAGTAAGAAAAGATTTGCTGCCTGATTTAGCGGAGTGGGATACAGTCTGGATGGTGGGTCATTTCTATTGCCATCTATGCTAACTTAGGATTCCGGACATGTTGAAGCTGAACCGTACAAAGTACACTGCAAGGCAAGCTGTCATCCATAGTGACATTGCTTGTTGATGCAGAACTTGATAATAGCAGGTCTAAAACAATGACTGTCTGTAGGTGGCATGTGAAATTGTGAAGGAAGGCAAAACGACGTCAGTTTATGATCTATCAAAGAGCATGCCTTTTACCACTTACCTACTCCCTTCAAATAGAGTTAGAGTAGGTGTTAATGCATTGAAAATTTTGATCGTTTTCATTTGCTCAATAAAAATGAATGATGGGTATAGAGTGGGCTGCCATCTGTTCATCTTTCTTTCTTTTCTTTCAACTGTATGCATTTATTGTTAGACACAGTTACATATGAAAATCAATTTCCACCTATCAATCTTGGAAAAGAAAAATAAATGTCCTTGATAACACACTATAAATAATCAAAAAACTTCGCAGACGTGGTAATGAATACAAGGCTTGAATGTATTTCATATTTGATTCTGATCCAGATAAGAGGGAAAACACAATGCTAATTCAATTTTCATCATCTGGATTCTAAATATGCACTTAAATGCAGGGAGGGGGGGGGGGGACTATTTTTGGCCATTAATAATTTGGATCATGATATTTCTAAATCAGCATTTAACATATCCCTCAATCTTTTCTAATTTTTCATGGTGTGAAAATGTGTTAGCGGTGGTTCTTTTCTCTAGGTTATAGAGTAAGGAGAAGAAGTCATCAATGGCAAAATAGGAGTCAAAAGAATGGTCTGATTGACCTGACAGAAAAATCAAGACGATATGACCATTACATCCTACCAACAAAACAGAGCGAAAACAGAACGAGAACAGAGCAGAACAAGATGAATGCCTGGTGCAAAAGCTGTGATGCATGTGCAGCATAGAATAAGTTTCCCATGAGAAAATTTAACACCAGAGCAAAGCAAAAACCAAATAAAGCTGTGAAAAACATTAAAAAGAAAATGAGTTTGTGAATCATTACCGCAACAGTGAGGCCTCGAAAAACATCAAGAGAAACAAGACGCTGTTGTTGTTGTTGTTTTTGTTGTTGTTGTTGTTGTTGTTGTTTCAGTCGTTGTTGCTTGGAATGAGTCGGGAGGATAAAAGATTTGTTTTCATCCACGACTGTACGAGCACCTCCAGCACCATCTCCATCATTACTTTTCAAGGACCTGTTTCTATTTCCGGCGTCTTCTTCCTCTTGCCCTTTGATAGGCCTGTACATTGCCATTGCCATTCACCCTCGGCCGGCTTATAGAAAGAGATGAGAAAAGGAGAGATTTTTTTCTTATTCACACACCATTCATGAGAAAAGACTTTCCCTTTCGTTTTCCTCTGCTTTACTTCTCCTCCTCCTCTTGATGAACAGCCAGAAATGGAGGAGGCGTTTCTTTTCTTCTGTTTTCTATAAATTGCTTTTTATAATGAGGAAGGGAAAAGTCTTTTCTTGCAGACCGACGTGACCCCCCCTCTTTTTCCTTTAATATGCGTTATACACGTAAAAAAATATCTCCATAACTTTAAAGGGAAAGGAAAAATTCTGTGCTGGGAGAAGAGATGGATTGCGCGTCTAGATAAAGAGGATGCGAATAGGAGATGGAACACGAGGAGGAGTCTGTACGACAGCGCATGGTTGCCGTATTGACCTCAAGTTAAATTTCCTTTTTTTATTTGCAAGAAAAAGAAGTCTGTACGACGGCGCATGGCTGCCGTATTGGCCTCAAGTTAAATTTCCTTCTTTTTTTGCACTTCCTATCTCGTCTTGCTCCATACATATACGTGTCTATTTTTAATTGGATGGAATATTAGCACTTTCCTTTTCTTTTTTTTCTCCACAGGGTTATCGTGTATCAAAATTCAAAAGTAAAAAAAAAAAAAAAACATTTTTTTTTATCATGGCAGTAATTGGGTGACAGCAGTTGTCACGTGCTGTACTTTAAAAAGTGGGCGGTTAGGAAGTGGAGTGACTCTGACGTCATTTGTCTCTGACGTTTTTTGACCCCTCTTATTTATTTATTTTTGTTTCAATGCACATCCTCCATGGGTTAATTAACAATCATTTCATTGTAAAATAAGGTCCTTTAACCATATATATTTATTGAACATGACTCGCTTTTGGGTCCATGCAAGATTTGGCCGACCCAGCCTGCTGGGTCGTGTTTTGGGTAAAAATAATAATAATATGAAACTCAATTGGTTTGGTTCAACTGGTCCGGTGGGTCCACTTGCTGTGAGAAAAATAAAAATAATTTTGTTTTTTTAGTTTTTAAAAAGTAATTGGAGCAGTGCAATTGTTATTTATTCAATTAATCAGAGGTGTCCAAATAGCCGGCGATGCAAGTCTTGGATGGAGTCATTGAGCAGATTTATTAATAACTTTAGCTTTGACAGCAATAGTTAAATTTTCCAGAATTTATCATAGCTTAATAACACCTGACCAAAAAAAGAACCATTTCCAAGATTGAAAGATGAGATTGATATTTTTAAGGTTACATCTCTGAGGCCACAATTTATACTTGTAGTTAGAGCCCGGGATTTCGAAGTTCAGATCTATATTTGCTTGAACCTAAATTTGCAAAGAGATTGGGTGTTTGAAAGTGCTTTTCAGAAGTTTTTGAAAAAAAAATGAATTTTTTTTCAAATTTTTTTTTTTTGTTTTTAGATAATTTTGATTTGCTGATGTCAAAAATAATTTTTAAAAAATAAAAAAAAATATTATTTTGATGCATTTCTAAACAAAAAACACTTTAAAAAACAACTGCAATCACATTCTCAAACAAGCACTTACATATGAGGTGGAAGATATAGAGGCTAAATTGAGAGAGAGAGTGAGAGAGATACCTTGCTCTCTGTACTAACACAAGTTGAGCATGCTTTGTTGATTCTAGAGAGAGAATCTTTCATGATTGTTTGACATTGTCTTTTAAAAATATTCTTGAAAAAACATGAATTTTTATTTTTATTTTTATTTTTTTAATATTTTTAGATTATTTCCATGTGTTGATATTAAAAATAATTTTTAAAAAAACTAAAAAAATATTATTTTAAAACAAAAAATACTTTTAAAAATAACTTACATTGCAATTGTAAAAATAGATGTTCATCCACGCGTTCAAATAACAGAGATTAGCCATGGCTCAGGAGAGAAAGACAAAGGACGTAATAGATTTAATAAATAGATAATGGTGGCCTATATTATCTATTTATTTATTTATTATTCAGCAATAATTCGTCTTCCCTGCAATTATATATAAACACTTTCTTAGCAATCCGTTCTAGATGAATGAACAAAGTTTAGGATGACAATTCATGGTTGTTAGTTTCGATTAAACAACGAGTCTAGATTTGTGCAGGTTTGGAAAATCATTCAATTTATTATTTTTACGTTCAGCCACGTGTCAAGTCTTAATTCATAATGCTTTGGTGAACTGTCAATCTCATCGTCTTTAAACTTGACTAAACATTAAGCCGAAGTATATATGAGTATGGTGAATCATCAAACTCATCATCCTAGAACCATGCCAGCCGTGAAGCTCGGGCATACCTGGGTTTCGTATACAACCAAACCCATTATCTTTAAAAAATATAATAAATTATTAGATCCATAATTAAATGATATTGGATTTGGAATTAAAATTAAAATTAAAATTAAAATTAAAATAATATACACGTGTGTGTGGAGGTGTGAATGCTTGGAATCGTGATAATATATTTTTTTTAAAAAAAGGGATGGATGATGAATGGCCATTATCTATGAGTAATATATTTAGAGGTGTAGTAGTTTTTTTAAAAACAATAAAAAAAAAACTCAAGTTATTTTCTTAAAAAAATCTAAATGGCTTCGTACTGGTCATTTAAGAGATTTTTTTCTTATGATTTTTTTTTTTTTTATTTGATGGCGCATCATTATCAGATTCGGTTCCATAATCTTTTTCTGTTTTTATTTTATTAAATAAAAACAAAATAATATATTTTATTAATAAAAATAGTTAACGTGATAATCTATGAGTTGATGAATGACAGTAACTTGAGCCCTTCTATGAACAGTCCTTCAATCTGGTTGGATAGCTATGATCTGGATAACACATCTTACCCACCCACTTTTCCCCCCCGATGGTAACGGGTGGAGAGAGCACCTCTCCCCTCCGGTGGAATTTCTTGCAGTTTTATATGCTTTACACGTCATATTGTCAATTCTACTGATTACAACAGTTGTCAACCAGTATTTTCCTTTTTCCTTGAAGATATTATATTTGATTCCAAAATCGACATCAATTTTTATTTTTCGTAATCTGAAATGCACTCGGTCGAGCATCCTTTGATACTGAGGTTGAGTTGACAAAAAATAAATCGAGTTGAAAATAGATATTTTGTATTTTTTTTTTTTGAAAATATGGTTGTGAAAACTTAGAATATATAAAATATTAGTTCTGATGAATCTAAGATTTAATGTTTTTTTTTAGGTTATGGTTTATATGTAAATTATGGTTTTATATATAATAATATCTTCCGTTTAGATTTTTATTCTCCTCTTCTCCTTTCCCTCGTTATTACTAAACGAGAAGCTGTTTTTGTCTCAAAAAGCTGTCACTGTTTGGGTTTTATTTTATTTTAAAAAAAATTAAGAATTGGAGGAGTTGGTACTTAGTTGTCCAAGCCAAAAGACTAGTAGTAGTGATCACGTTATTAAAAAATAAATTCAAATAATAATGGTGATAAAAACTCAAAACTCTATTCAAGAGAAAGGCTCTATTCAAGAGGAAGGTTCTTCTTACTCAACGACTACCTTAATGATAACATATGAAATCTCATATTATACACATATAAATAGAAATATGTTTATGAATTTAGAAAGGATGCAAGTCGTTTAAATTATACCGTTTCCAATAGAATAAATTATTATTTAATCCATCTATTTTTAGTAAAATAATTAGTTAGTTTTTTTTTATAAAAAAAGAGTCCGATGTTGCCTTCCTATGTTTTTTTTTATTATTCTCGTTTATATATATATATAAATGCTATCCTGTGTTCTGAACTCGTGAAAGTGGGGCGGTGCCACTCGACAAAGCACAAGGTGGTGGAATAGAGGCTGCATCATATTCCTATCGAGATTTCGAAAATTACAGGTCGTAATTCGATGTTGTTGTTTTTTTCCTTTCTCACCACCCTAATAGCCGTAGAAAGTAGAAGTTGCTTGCAAGTGGAAAGTGGTCGGTGGAATATTAAGGGCTGGTTGCTGGTGATAAGATAAAGGCGTGTGAAATGCAGCTCCTTTCGCTTTTGCCTCGCGTTGTGACTGTTTCGAAACGTAGTGGTAGTTGTTTTTTTTTTTTTTTTTTTTTTTTTTATAAATGTAATAAAATAATATATTTTTTATTTTTAAAATAAAAAAAATCATTTTTTTTTCAAAGACTTTTAAAATACATGTAAAACACTCGAAGTGAACAAAGGTTACTTGTTTCCCATATATTTGAGTGGAACAAAAACTCAGCCACAAAGCATTCTAGCAGAAAAAAGTACAGAACCACGTGTGCTTCATAGCTCCATCGTCAAAAAAAAAACTTTCCCCTGCCATATGCCCAAGATAGAGAAAAATAGAAGAAAGAGCCCTAGTTTAATCCTTTTATTTAACCGACAGCATCTTATCCCGTTGAAAAAACCCACACGAGATTGTAAAACTAGAAGATATTGATGATCGTGTAGCGAAGTGGAATCGCTATCTTCAGATTTTTAGTTAAGGATAAAGGCATCATCTATCTTCACTTGCAAGCTTTTCAGTTTATTTAATTAAGGATAAAAGTATTATTTCACTGTGAACAATGAAATTTGTTTTACTTATGGTTTATAGTTTTTGATAAAAATGACAGCTTTCCTTGTACTGGAGGTGTTCGTTACGGATGTAGCAAGATGACCATTCCTGTCCGTCCCACTGGTCTTAGATTCCTGTTTCATCCCATTGGTCTTATCATGTCCCGAAGGACTTGAAGATGAACTCAATGAACTCGAGAAGGTTATCTTGCCTAGAAGAAAACACGTTAAACAAGACCACTTTACATTTCTAAAGATCATTATAGAAATATGGAAAAAAAGACAGGCAGGCTCAACATGCTAATACCATGTTATAATGGTGATCAAACTCAAAGACAATGAATACGGGGGATGTCCAGCTCCAAAATAAGTTTCTTACAAGAGAAACATCAGAGAAGTAGCAACTCAACAGGCAGACTTAATAGATCTTCCCAGAATATCAATTCATATGATTTCATACAGATGAACAGCATCGAAATCAACCCTTAAGCGATGCACCTACTTTCCCAAGCTCTTCTAGGGCCTTTGAGATCTGGGGCTCACTTAAACCTTCCAGCCGAACGCCCCTCTCAACACCAAAATCTGCAATGAAATCATAGAGCTACAGAACTAACCCGTGATTGCACAAGGGGAAAAAAATCACAACTCAAACGTATACCAGCATGAAGTACAGCATGTGCTTGGGAATGAAAAAGGAGACGACATGGAGCAACAGTTCATGCCCATAGTTGCAGGCACATCGGTGTTAATTCACCATCATGCAAAAAACAACCTTCCATTTTCAAGTTTCTTAGCCAAATGACAGATTGGATAAGTCATCCGTGCATTACAGGACATGTTGAAAAAGCATAATTGAACGCAGAAAATATGTTATGCACAGGCTGTGCTTAAGGAACACCCCTCTTTCTTGGTGTGTGTTGGGGGATGAGTATGAATAGGTAGAGAATCCCCGAAGGAAAAGGAAAGATTAAGGCACAAGTAAAATGGATGGCAACCTCAAACATTAGTGTTTGGCATCAGAAATGAATGAAGGCCCATTTGCTTGGAATAAATATATAATAACTTATTCAGCAGCCACAGCCAAACAGCAAAAAGAATCCAAGAATGGATAGGACTTCTTAAAACAACAACAAATTCTCCTGTATATTCATCATGAAAAACTTCCAGAGACACCATCCATTCTTTTCCACAGCGCCCAGAAAGCATAAATGAACTGCGCATTCAACACCTATTAACTATCAAGCATCATTTGCAGAGAGAGAGAGAGAGAGAGAAGAGAAGAATAGTAGATTGAACATTCACTAACTAGCAAAGATCTTATAAAAAATCAGTTAAATCCTGTCTGTATAACATAATTGCATGTTCCAATTGCATGGAAAGGATGCACAAGTAAATGCTGAAAAATCCTCTCAACGCCAATTAGCAAACTGCCAACAGGAAGACTAGCTTGCAGTTAAAATTTGAGGCAATAACATATTGCACACCTTCTCAATAATACGCGTACTTCAGAAGGAAAAAGGTAAAAAAATCAAATTGAGAAAGGGTTTGTACGTGCTAATTGCTGTTTAGGATGCATTTGACTTGAGTATTTGATAGAAGGGATCTGAGACTAAATTGCTTGTTCAATTTTGGGTATTTTCAAACCTACTTTCCGATTAAACCTCGTAGATTTCGGTTATTTGAAATGACTGTATTGATTTGAGTCGTCTCAAAAGACAACACTACTATTCTTAATCTTCCAGTAAACTCTAAAATCCTGTTCAACTAGAGTATCTAAAGCCAATGTTTAATTGCCCAAATACACAAAAAGAAGCATAACTCTGTTCCCTAAAAACTAATTGAAGTCCTAAATACTGGAAACCCATAAATTCATTACAAAAGCAAAAAAAAAGAGAGACAAATCCCACTTCAAAGGATTGTCATAAATCCACATAAAAACAGAATAAAAGGCAATTCTACCATAAACCAGTCAAATGCATGTGGAATATCAGCAGACAGCAGAATCTAACAGCTCTATGGAAAATTTAAAGAAATAGTGAAACGTGACAGCAAACAAGACAATGAAAGAGAGAAAAGTTGGATACCATATCTAGCCCATAACTGAGGCTCTATTCCATTGCATTCACGGATCAAGATGGGAAGTTTTGGGTTAAGGGTTTTGAGATCCTTA
This sequence comes from Salix caprea, assembly GCA_964035475.1. Classification (NCBI taxonomy): domain Eukaryota; kingdom Viridiplantae; phylum Streptophyta; class Magnoliopsida; order Malpighiales; family Salicaceae; genus Salix; species Salix caprea. The sequence goes on along the minus strand of OZ037759.1, from coordinate 10,226,957 downwards.
TAATTCTTCTCTATGAATGTTCTGTACAAGAAAAAACATTAATGGTAGGGTACAATCAAATCGCGATGTCCACAGAAGATGAGGTCTTGAAAGATTATTGTTAGCGATGAGAAATTAATAACAGGAGAATGCCTACCTAGTGGTTGAACTTGAAGGGGAAGACTGACATAGAAGAATTCGAAGCTCTTTCAGATTCTTAGAAAGTTGTCCTCTCCATGCCATTTTCTCAGCTCTAACTGGACCAGGTGCTTTGTCTCTTCCAAACCTCAGCTTCTGTAGCTCGCTTTTGTCTCCAGTTTACCTTTTTATCAAAACCATAGCCCAGCTTACCGAGGTGAATATATCGCTGGTTGTAAAATATTTTTGTAAGAATTTAGATTTTTGAAAAAAATGATTTTTTTTATATTTTTATTTTTTGATATTAAAAATAAATTTAAAAAATATATTCATTTTAGTTTATTTTTAAATAAAAAATATTTTAAAAAGTAATTGTTATCGAGAATACTAGCTTTTGAGAAAAAAAAAAGTTTAGTAAATATTATAAATTATGGATTTTTATACCAAGATTTAAAAAATAAATATATAATTATAATATGTATTGAGCAATTAGATACTTTAAAATTATTTTTAAAACAAAACACAATTCTAGGATAATAATATAAATTATATTTTAAAATCTCATTTAAAAAGTTAATACAAATCCAAAGCACAAGCTATTCATGGTTAGTTTCCACGTGGTTGAGAAGGTTGTTTCATGGTGTTTAAGAAATGGAGACCAGTCTAGTTCGGAATATATTTACAATACTTATAAATCAAGTTATCCTAGCACAAGCTATTCATGGAAGAATAAGAGAAAATATTAATTTTTTAACTACAAACATGTCATTGAAGAGCTTATTGTATCTTAATTGATGTTGTTCATGCGTGTAAGACCTTATCATTAATTAAAAATATTATATGGTCGTGTTTATTATAGTATTTCATTCAATCTAGTAAGATGAAAGGATTTTCTAATAAAATATTTATGAATATTAAGATTTTAGAATATTAAAGAAAATAAGTTTAATTTGGGCATGATTTCTATTTTGCAATTTTTCTCCAAAAGAAAAACATATAACATGAATATTTTTTCCAGTTTTCCAGGTTAGAAAAATAATATGAAATTTTAAGAAATGATCATATTTTTTATTAGAGAAGAAAAACCAGGAAAAGAAAACACAAAACTATAAATAAATAAATAAATAAATATTATGTGCTCCCAAGGCACCCTCGTATTCTGTTATTCCGTCCCCTTAGACCGCGATTTATTTTATTGCTCTCCGAATAATAATAAATTATCTAACCGGAAGCATGATTGGGTATATTAACCGAACCAGGGTTAAATGACTAGGGCTAGGTTAGGGTTAGGGCATCCTACAATATAAAATGCGTGCGATCTTTTTTTCTGACTCACTTTGCGGACAAATAATAAAAATACCCACCTCTTCTTCTCAAGGGGCGATAGGTGCGTCGCCATCTTCCCTTCTCTCTCCCATTTCTTTAATATTAAGATTTTTCTTTAATAATAATAATTATTATAATAATAGTATCAGATATTATCGTCTGAATTTTAGATTTTTTTTTTCATTTGATCTCCATGATGCATCCTGTGATTCGTGCCCGATAGGAATCTGGAATTACTTTATTGTTTCCTTTGTATGGTATTTTTTAATTTATGATTCTGTACTTAGTGACTGTTGTTTAAGGTTTAACTCTGTTTTTTTCCCCTCTCGTTGTAGTTTGAAAAGGTTATATCACACTCCTGTTTAGTTTAGTAATATGTAATATAGGAATCCTAAAAGTGTTGTTTGGATTCTAATTCTAATTAGTTTCCTACAAGAATTTAGACTTGTAGACATCAAGGTGGTGATACTTTCTGTTTCCTTCTGATATCTCTTCAGACCCTGCATTTGTCGTGGTGGTTAATTATGAAGTTCTTATGCTATCTTTCCAGGTAAATTTGTCTGTTCTTAAACACGCCACAATGTCAGACGGACATGAAACTGATAAGAACATCGAGATTTGGAAAATTAAAAAGCTTATCAAAGCACTGGAAGCTGCTCGAGGTAATGGAACAAGCATGATTTCGCTTATCATGCCGCCTCGTGATCAAATTTCTCGTGTCACCAAGATGCTTGGAGATGAGTTTGGAACTGCGTCGAACATTAAGAGCAGGGTCAATCGTCAATCTGTGCTAGGTGCTATTACATCTGCTCAGCAAAGACTCAAACTTTACAACAAAGTTCCGCCCAATGGGCTTGTGCTTTACACCGGGACAATTGTGACTGACGACGGGAAGGAAAAGAAAGTAACAATTGACTTCGAGCCTTTCAGGCCCATAAATGCGTCTCTTTACCTTTGTGACAACAAATTTCATACAGAAGCTCTGAGTGAACTCTTGGAATCTGATGACAAGTTTGGCTTTATTGTCATGGATGGGAATGGGACTCTTTTTGGGACACTGAGTGGCAACACTAGAGAAGTGCTGCATAAATTCACTGTTGACCTTCCCAAGAAACATGGGAGAGGAGGGCAATCTGCTCTCCGATTTGCTCGACTTCGAATGGAGAAGCGCCACAACTATGTGAGGAAGACAGCAGAACTTGCCACACAGTTTTATATCAATCCTGCCACCAGCCAGCCTAATGTTTCGGGTTTGATACTTGCTGGATCAGCTGACTTCAAGACTGAGCTCAGTCAATCAGATATGTTTGATCCTCGACTTCAGGCAAAAATTCTGAATGTGGTTGATGTTTCATATGGAGGAGAAAATGGTTTTAATCAGGCAATTGAGCTGTCAGCGGAAATTCTTTCCAATGTGAAATTTATACAGGAGAAGCGCTTGATAGGCAAGTACTTTGAAGAGATTAGTCAGGATACAGGAAAATATGTTTTTGGTGTTGATGACACACTGAAAGGTTTGGAGATGGGTGCTGTTGAAACTCTAATTGTGTGGGAAAGCTTGGATATTAATAGGTACCAGTTGAAAAACTCTGCCACTGGTGAGATTGTCATAAAACATTATAATAAGGAGCAGGAAACCAACCAGGATAACTTTAGGGATGCCGAAGCCAAAGCTGAACTGGAAGTTCAAGAAAAAATGCCACTGCTGGAGTGGTTTGCAAATGAGTACAAGCGGTTTGGTTGTACTCTAGAGTTTGTTACTAACAAATCACAAGAAGGATCCCAGTTTTGCAGAGGGTTTGGTGGGATTGGTGGTATCCTCCGTTACCAGCTTGATATGAGATCATTTGATGATCTATCTGATGGAGATGTTTATGATGATTCTGAATAACAATCAGCCAACCCCGCCCCATTGCTGGTGCAGGAGAATGGGGCTAAAGAGCCTGCACCAGTGCGCGCGTCGCCGCGCCTGAATTTGCCCAATGCTCGGAAAACATTGTCAAAGTTCTAATCTAAGGTCTTAATCTCTTAAACTCATATGGCACTAAATCTCATTATCTTTCCAATATTGTTACATTAATTTTTGTTTTGGAGGAACGACCAGTTTCAATTATCTAATGTTCTTCGCCTTCTTCTACCTTTTAAATAAAAGGATCGAGATATTTTCGAAGTTAAAACAAGCTTAATGTGGGGATTATGCCTGTTTTTTTTGTCATGCAGCTGCATTTTATCTGGAGCATGAAATATGTTTTTGGCTTGGCACGGAGCCGGAGATGTAGCAGAACCAACTCGGTTGATGAGTGGACGAGACTGCAGATATCTACACAGAACATTATCATTATCTTTGGTTGTGTTTTTATGGATACACGTGCACTTTAAAGATGTTTTAAGGTTTGTCTTTGTCTTCAATAAGTTGAAACTCAGTTGAGATGGGAGATGCCAATATGATGACCATGACTTCGATTGTCATCGGTTACTACTATTATAATTATGTTTTCTCTGCTCTCTCACTATTAATCTCATTTCAGTTTCTATTATATGATCTCAATAAACTTTATTAACATACTGCAAGAAGCTGTATGTTGTGTCGATTCATTTACTGGTTTGTTTGTGATGACACTTCTTTTTCCAACGAGAAGGAAAAACAACCACCCATTGAGTCGGTGCATTTGCATCATCGATTCATCTCAATGCCATGATCAAAATGTAATGTTTTTAGTTCATAGATGATGAACTGGTGATTTTCTTTGGTGTGAATTTTTTGATCACATGACTGTAGCAGAATGTTTTTTAGTTCTAGAGATGACGAGATGGTAGTTTTTATCGGGCCGACTCCTTTGCTTGTTTAGGGAAAAGATTTTCTCGCCTCGTCCAAAAAGCTTAATTTTTTTGACTAATTGATTACAAGAAACTTGTCCTCTTTATTTTTATTTTAAGATTTAGTGAGTTACTTTTTGAAATAAAATGTTAATGTTTATTACAAATATGAAAGTTGGTATGTTTGAGGATTTTACTCGGGTCTCTTCTGCTGAATCTAATTATCTTGTTTGGTTCACTGATAATAAAATATAGATAGCAAATCAATGCATAATAATTATAATAATAAAATGTTTTTTTTTTTTTTTTAATTTTAAAGGTCTTTTGATTTTGCATTATATTTTACAAGAAAATTATTTTCGCAAATCTTGTTGTTTGTTTGATGGTTGCTTGATGTAAAATATTTTATAGAAAAGTTATTTAATGAAAAATATTTTACCATAAATAAGTTTAGTTTATTAATTGAAAAATATTTAATATCATGAAACCATTTTAATCACCATCTCCATCTTACCCTCGCCTCTTTCACCGCTGGCATTAAAACTTGAAAATGTAATTGTTTATGAACTACTGGCGAAAAGCTAGGTAATTAACTGTTAACATGAGCTTTTAACTTTGTGGGCGCAGACAATATTGAAAATATTGAGTGGAGCTATGTGGTTGACAAATAATATTGTAATATAATAATTTTAGACTTGTGGTTGCTTCATACGTGTCATATAACTATGCATGTTTTGTTAAATAATTCAAGAAAAATATTTTTTTTAAAACTTTCATATGAAATAAAAAAAATACCATTCCCTATAGCATTAATTTTTTTAATTAAAATGTATTTTTGAAAATATAATAACAAACTTGATGCCTAAACATGGCATTTTATAATTATAATTATAATATCAAATATAATTGAATAAAAAAATGCTTTATTAAAATTGCATAAAAAAATTGTTTCTTGATAAATTTTTACAACTTTTTTTTTAATTAAAATTATGATTAAAAAGTAGAAGTTTATTGGATAATCTTTTTTTATAGGATCTACTTAAAAATGTAAATAATTATATGTATATATATATATATATATATCTCAAATAATAAAAGGTAAAAAAATAATTATTATTTTTTCAAACTAGAAAGATGATTTAATTCATTTTGCAACAATAACTAATTTATAATTTATCAGAGTAAGAAACTAGATCCGGGCATAAGCCTGTCACGAAGCATCAAAATACAAGCCCGGCCCCGTATAGCATTAGGGTTTTGGAGCGGCCATATCGAATGGAAATTGCAGCTATAAAACGAGGGTTATCTGATGTCAAAGACAAGAGTCGCCATAACATCATCTTCCCCCGCAGCCTGACTGAAAAGCAGTATCGCTTTCAAATTTCAAACTCCATTCCGTATATGCACTCTAGAGATTTTTAGTATCCTTCTTAAAGTTCCTTTTTCTTGTTTGCTTTGTTATTTACTGTAAATCGTTAATGAGTTCTGGTCCTGTTATTTTCTTACTTACAAGAAGCTCCCAATGATTGAAATTCAACATTATATTAAAGTTTCAGCCTTGTCTGACTGTACATGTTGAAAACTAGCCTTTATTCTGAGGGAGCTTGCTCAATATGATTTTCTATGTACCATTTTAAGGAGTTTCAAAATTAATTACTGTTTTGTATTGAGGAAGTATCTTCGTGGTAATAAGATCTCGAGGTCTTTTTTTACGAAGGTTGTCTTTGTTGCAAGAACCCTCAATATTCATTGGCTTTGTGGATCATTATAACCAGATCTGTCCTATGAAACTCCCAATGATTGGACTTCGTATAAAAGTTTCAGCCTTGTCTGAATGCGGATGTTGAAAATAGTTTCGGTTCTGAGGGAGTTTTTTTGGTCAATGAATGTGCTAATTTAGTTTGATATCAGAGTGGGAACTGTTTTTGCATATGTTTTGATACATTTGTTTTGTTTTTGTTATGCTAATAGGGTGTCTTGTTTCTAAGACCTGCGCTGTGCTGGGAGATTGAAAATATCCCTACCCAAAGTCAAGGTACGACAGAGGAGTTCCTGGTCCAAAGATCAGAATTTATGATGCGGTAGCGAAAAAATAGAGGGGTTGATGAATTTGCTTTCTCTGTGCATCTTGTTTCTTGGGAGAAAGAAAATGTGTAAAGTTAAGCCCTTGAAGCTGCACGCATGGCGTGCAACAGGTGTATGGCTAATTATAGAGGAAACGATGCTTTCCATCTTCAGACTGGTGCATCCCTTTCATGCCCATCTTGCGCACATCAACAGGATGCTTTCCTGTGCTGGAACAAGTAGGCTCCAAACTAGCATGAAAGGTGGTGGCTTTTGGAAGCCCCAGGGGACTTGTGCAAGGATTATGATTGGGCGGGTTCTGCTTTCTGCTAGATGCAAATGGAAACCATGCACAAGAGGCTCCCAGAATGGTTAAATTTAGGTTCACTGGCAGACAAGATTATGGAGGGTGTCGGAAGTGGGGTTTTACCAAGTTTGTGCTCAATTAAATTATACTGCGTTCCCCAATCGAAGTTTTGAAAATTGACCAGTCGGATTCCCTTGTATCTTGTATAAGAAGTTGTCCGCGGGAATTCCTGATCTTACAGGTGTTTAGTTGCTCTTAATGCTACCCGCTTCCTCCTTCGCAGAGGAAATTTCCTGAGCTTCGTTTGAAATCAATTCTAACCACTTGTTGAATCTGATTCCACATGCTATTTGTGCTCCTAATATCAACTACTCCTATGCACTCGTTTATGTTTCTTGTACTTCCATATCTGTAATAACTCTCAAACAAGGAATTGCAAATGTGGATGATAAAACCATAATAGTCAAGCGAAACACGAGCATAACTGGGAGCACAAGAAACCTGCTTTGTCGCATCTAATCTTTTCACAGGGCCCGCATCCCAGCCATAATCCCCGTTTTAACTGGTCACCTTGGTGGTGGTGGAGAGCATTCTCCTTCCTGATGGAAGAAAGGAAGCCACCATTGATCCTGGCACTAGAATTTCTTCAAATCAAAATTGATTATAAATCCAGATAGAACCAGGAATCCTCATTTATCCGGTCGTATACACCAGCTGGAAAAAAGAGATCCACATGTCTTTGATTTTCTCTACCATGGTAAAAAAGTATAAGCAGAAAAAGGTGAATTTAGTATGTATAGTCAGAAACACAGCCGTAACAAGAAGATAGCCAAATTCTTGTTACTGTCTGTGAGTGCAATGCACAAGGTCACAAGGACGTGGGGCAGTCTGAATATCTTAGTAGCAACATCAGCCTTTAAATTTTGTGCGCTCCGTTGATAACAGACTACGGGCTTGCAGTGGCATGCAGCAAAGGATATAAAAATCGCCAAAAGATAGGTTGGCAGCGGCGGAACGTTCCAGCATGAACTACCACGGGATTGCATTGAAATAGAAATGGAGCACAAAGTTAAGCCAGGAGTTTTTTTTATAAGACAAGGTTGAAGGGAGTGTTCTGCGCAAGGAAGGCACCACTACAGGCACCAGCAGAGGAAGCATTTAACAGCCGGGACCCACACTTGTCGACGCTGCACTCTCTCAGACTTCTTTTGGGATAAAAAAAGTCGCTAGTGTTTTCCCTAGTATTTGTATACATTGATTAATGCTGCCCCTTCATATACTCCTGTGATATCTGAGAAAGGATCCAGCAACTCTCTCGAGTATAATCTCCTTTTATGGTGAGAGGGAGGATCTGGCTCTTCAAGACACTCGCTGCGGCCAATTTTGATTCATAGTCATTCTTGTGGCATGTTAATTACAAATACATGTTCCGTAACTGTTCTTAAGATATGCAGTATTTTTCTATCCTCAACAATTCAGTTTCGGATAATAATTATCATCCAAAAGAAGAGAAGATATATAACCATCTGATGCATGAAAAATATTCATCTTGTTTTAAATCAGAAACCAGACATGCTTGTGAAGATGGCAGCTAATTAGGGCTAACCTATAAGTAAAGGTTTCTAAGAGTGCTCCAAAAATACAGTCAACCTGTATACAACCCCAGAAGGTCAGTAGTACATGCGTCGTGAGTAAGAAATGACTGACGAAGATAAAAGGGGGGAAAGTTGAGAGAATAATTGCGCTTAAGAGGTCCCTGCAAAACTGATTAAATTCTCAACAAAGCCATAACTCCGTTGTTGTCAAAGCACTCGTCAAGGAATGCCAAAGGTGCACCTTTCCTTGTGGACTGGAAAAGAGCTCTTATTCCTGACAGAAGACAAAATATATTAAAAAAACCATGTTATTAGGGGGGGGGGGGGGGGGACAATAGAATATAATATAACTTAAAAAACACATGCTACCAAAGGGATCAAAACCATGTGGATGAAATGGGGCTCTATTTAGGCTAGGATATCATGAAACTCTTGATATATACAATAACGAGCTTGTAAGCCAATGGAAGAATAATCCACAGATGAAATTCATAACTACCAACAAATTCAAATCAACAGATATAATCCGGATTTCAAACTTCCAGAATAATGCGGATACCAAGGGAAGTTTCTCTCTTTTGACATGGAAGGACAGATTGATTGTATAGGCTGAGAAATCAAATTAACTGCTATCCAACCTAGTGTTATCCTCCAAAGATTTTCACACTAATGAGTATTGGTTATCAACTAGAACTAGGTTGAGGGAATTTCAGTTATCAGGTGTTGCCAGGAAAGGCAGCCCAGTTCTGGACTGTCTACAAAAAACATTCACCTCGGAAATGAGTGGATCACCTTAAGAGCTTGGTGGTTTAAATTCCCAATTTTAGTGCTTTTAAGGATCGGGAATTAGGTTGTGCCAGTGCAGGTTTGTGAGCCATTGACATTCTGTGCAAGAGAAATGGGTAGGTGACGCTGTGAACAAATAAGGGGAGGAACAATAGAGTCCTTGGAGCAGAGTGAATAAATCAATTTTACAAGCACCTCCCAAACACAAAAGCCAAAACCGTCCAGCCTGCTAAGCAGATGCTATGAACAGCTTTGTGCTGAAAATTATACAGGGAAAAAAGAGTAGAGGGAGCAAGCATAAAGATTTTGAAAAATTAGTTCTGGAACAATATTTTAAGTAGAATGATACCTGTTCCATAGGTGTGGCTTCATTATCCTTCTGCTCCAAATTGTTTGGTTCAGCCTCATTTTGACTGTCAGTAGCCATTTCATCATCTTGTTCTTTGACACTATTTGATCCAGTATCATCCAAAATTTTAAGATCTGCAGGAAGCTGGCCGGAGTTTAATGCCTGTTATGCAAAAACAATTTGGACATTAAATAATGTTATTGAGATAAAATCGAGATATTGACAGATTCTAATTCAAGATATTTCAGTAAATAAAGGATGCACCTTCTCAAGTCTTGCCACCTCTTCGAGAGTCTGGGAATTGACAATGGCAGCCTGCACACCGATCATACAACCAAATGAAAAAGATGATAACCTGATGGCAAACTATGCAGTATTCATTACAAGCATGATGTTTTAAGAGGAAAGGAAAACACTGTAAAGTGATATGTAGCTTCAAAATCCAAGTTTATGGTCAGTAGAAATGATAATGGTGGTTCTACTTCATATACAGAAAAGGATGTTCAAGAAAAAGAAAATTTGACATGCAATCCATGCTCTAAGTTCAATTAAGACCTATTTCAAACATAAATGAGTTTCCTCGGGTCCTCATTAAGTTAGCTATGGTTTTTTAGGTTGCTTGATGCTGGTTCATTGTTTTTTAGGATTTTCTTAGAGATTCAGAGTTAGGATTAGCTCTTTAATTTCAATATTTATTGGAACAGACAACAGGAAGTTAAAGGAGTCATTTTTTATTCATGTGCCTTACAAGTACAACAGGTGATCTTTATTCACATTTTCCTACTTGAAAAGAAGAAAAACCTTTTATTTTATCATAGAAGATTCCAAGTTCCATGAGGTTGAAGGAGCGCATATTAATCACAATCGAAGGTCCATGATCTGTATATTCAGATGCAATAACATTGCATTATTGAGACTACAGAAACCATCAGATGGCATGATTACCTTCTCCTTAGAGTGAATGTGTGATTGCTTAGGAATCTTGGCTTTAATTGCCACTACTCCCTCATGTTATTTTCTATCAGTAATATTCACCTAATTCTTCAAAATCAGGCCACTCAACAGTCACCAAAACTCCATCTTTTCAATGCCAAATCCGTCCATAACCACGGTTCTCATTTCTTTCAGAGAAAACCACTAACAAACACAGGTTGTCTGATATTGCTTGAGGTAACTACTTTATCTCTGAGCATTTGGTAACTAAGATTAAATTTGGCCAGTGTCCAGGAAAGATACAAGAGAGAAATAAACATGTTTGACTGAAGAGTCAGACAGAAACATAAAAAAAACTATCTTGAGACAGCTTTAGAGTACAGTTGTGTAGTAGTAAGTATGAGAAGACCTGTCTACTTTGTTCCTACTATCTTCATCTCTTCTTTCTTGAGATAGTGGCCAAACACTACCTAACAATTCTCATTTATAACTAAAAGAAAAGGGCAAGGGCATCAAATATCAAGCAAAAACAGCATGCCATGCTCAATAGCATATGCTCAAAGATTCAGCTAGAATGATTAGAGTAACATTTCAGTTAACTCAATACTTGTTGGTTATTTGAAATTGCTAGCAGAACCCATAGCCTGACCCCAAAACAGGTCATTAAGGTAGAATTAATTTGAAATTGAGTGAATTTGATGGTTTTCTACAGGTAGGTGGGCAAGGCAGATTGAAAACTGAGAATGCCATCTGGAATTTTGTTTTGTAACAGAAAAAGAAAAGGAAAAGAAATTAAAAAAAGTAGTTCATACTAAGGGAAAATGTAGCCAGTCATCCTCTAATGATAACCCAAATAACCATTATTTCATGATCAGTAACTGAGATGACTCCCTTTCCCTAAATAATCAAAAAGATAAGATCGAGCATAGTTGGATAGGGTAAAGTTGGAAAGGACAGACATGTTGAGCACCCTCTAGAGCACATCAAAAAACACTGAATTTTTTTAGCACTGAAGATAATCCCAAGGTTCTCAACATAATGACAGAACAAACTCAACATCTCCACACCTGACAAAGTTTGATGGGGTTGACATCAAGTACTTAAGTGTAATGAGCATAATACCTTGATTGCTATAATCTGCTCAGGTGTGGGGGCAACCACTTTGGGAGCCTGTTGTTCCTCTGCAACGTCTGGAATATTTGGAACCTCACCTGGAGTGAATGTCTTGACAGATTCCCTTTTAGCCTCTTCTTCAACCTCTTTGGATGAAAACAAATGTTCTGATTCTGCTCTCTCCTGCAATTCAAGGGCAAGATTGCAAAGCAGCTCAACATGAATAAACAAAAAAAAACTACAATTCAAAAATATACCAGACAGAAGGAGCTCTATCTTCTATGCACTAGCACTTGTTTAAAATTATAGTTTTGTTCGGGTAAAATATAGGTATGTCACATGAGCAAAGCCATGTGTATGAAAAAAATAAGACACCAAGAATGCAAAAATTGTAAGGAACTGCAGAACAATGATGCAAAGTCTCACCTTGGCTTTGACTTTCTTAAAATCAAGAACCCGGAGTGATTTTAGTTTATGAATCACATACAGCCTATAATTTGGCTTTTTTGTAATGCTATTATCCAAAAGACTAAGGAACTGCAGCTTTGGAAGAGAAGAAAGAGGATCAATCTCCACCAAATTGACAAGCCTATTATTTGTAAGAACCAATGTGTGTAATTTTGGCAAGTACTCTGCAAAACAAAGCAATAAACTTCTTGTGCTTAGTACAACACTGAAAAAACAGGACACGTCATAAGGTCTGTCCACATTGGGATGCGTAACTTGAAAGAATTAAAGGATTATTAAAAGCTTACCTCCAATGTTGGGATTGATTCGGGTAATTCTGTTGTTATTAACTATCAAAGTGCCCAACCGATTAAGATATGGCATGTTTTCCAGCTTGACAATCTCATTGTCAGACAAATCAATCGTATCAAATTGGTCCTGGTGAATAATAGCACAAGCAAACCCAAAGTCATTGAATTTTAAGTGCAATATTATTAAGCTGGTCAGCATTCATTTTTGAGATACTAGTAGCATGTATATTAGTTCGAATTACAGAAGGAATATATATATATATATATATATATATATATATATATATATATATATATATATATATATATATATATATATATATATATATATATATGAAAGCAAGAGAACTGATGAAATTAACTGGCAATGTACAAACATTACAAAACCTACTTCAGTTCAGATTTAGTTTGGGGCAGGCATTACATGGGAAAAAAACGAATTTAGCTCAGGCTCACGTAAAAAGAAGAAGTGAAGTAGTACCTCAGTGGCACCCAAGTTTTCAATTACAGGAATCTTGTTACCTGCAGGCCAAAAATCGGTTTTGCATTAAACAAAGAAGGAAGAATACAAAATATAGAAAGAGAGAGAGTATGGGCGTGGTGCTCGTGCAATTGCATGTTAGGGTTAGGGTTTTGAAAGAGATAAAATTAAGAGGAGACCTCGAAGATCCAATTCACGCTCCTTGATGGCATTGAAGAAATGAGGGCTTTTCCAAATCAAGTCGGCTGTCAGTCTCACCATATCTTCTGCGCTCCTTTCTTCTTCTCCTCTCCTCTACGGCCCTTAGTTGGTAGTGTTTCAGTTATTCTATTTATGCAAAGCACCCGGTGCTCCTGATTTTTTGCTATATGCCTGACGGAGGGAACTGGGAACCCCAACCACTGCTGCCGTAACCTAATACTAGCTGCTGCTACTGTTTTTCCTATTTTTCTATCAGTGGGTTAATAATGCTCTTTTTAGAGCCCTTGTACTCTTGATTTTATTCTTAAAACGTCCCTCTACTCTTTTGTTTCTTCAATGTCATCCCTATCCCAAAATATCTGATATCATCGCTCAGTTACAAAATAACTTTTTAAAAAAAAAACAAATATATTAAAATAGTATTGTTTTTAATATTAATTCATTAAAATAATTTAAATATAGAAAAAATGATTAATCTAAAAAAAAACAATTCAACCACTTACAAGCACAATCGAAGACAGATAACACTGAAATCCCAAATAGTTTAGCTTTATGTGTAAGGAGTGCACTCACAGACGGAACCAAGACCCACTGCATATAAACCAGACCAACTTATAATATAATCACCAATTAATCCTTTACATCAACCAAAGCAAATCCTTGTTTAATCTTTTAGTTAACATGGAGTGTGTCGTTTTAAGGTTTCTGTTGGCCTCGGCAGTGTTTTTAACCGCGGCAACTGTGATTAGTGGCGAGCGTGTCAATAGAACTTCTGCTACGGCGGGGTTAGTGTGGTCGAAGGGAAAATTGAAGTCTGATCTCTTGAGCAAGCCTGAGCAGGGAAACAGCGACGATTCATCCGCGGGTGCGGATGATGACCTTGACGGCGGGTTTTCTTCTCTTGATGGAATGTTACAATGGGCCATTGGTGTTAAAACATCGTTTCAAGTTTTTTGGATTTTTTTTCTATGTAGTTTTGTTATAATATATTGCTTGTTTTGTGATAAATTTAGGGCATTCTGATCCAGTGAAATTAAAAGAAAGTGCAGAAGATGCTCAGAGGTTGTCTGCTAGTGAGTTACAGAAGCGTCAATTAGAAATTAAGGTTAGATTTTTTAGCAATCAAGGCTTTGATTAATTTTGCTGCTGTTATTAATTGTTTGTTTCTTTTTTCGTTTTGGTGATGTAGGAGTTGATAGAGAAGATGAAAATGCCATCTGATGCACAGTTGATGCAGATAGCGATAGATGATTTAAACAATTCATTTTCATCTTTGGAAGATCGCCAACGGGCGTTGCAGGAACTTCTCATACTTGTTGAGCCACTTGATAATGCAAATGGTACGTTCAAGTCTAGCTATTTGTCATAAATTCCTTCTGGTATATGAGCCCAATAGACTTTGAATTCCAGTTTATTGCATTATCATAAGCAAGCTTAGAGATTTTGTTCCTTTTATTTCTTAATTTTACCGTTGCGTCCAATATTATCAGCAGTTGCAAAAATGAGCTCCAGGAGATGATTGTAATGGATCACTAGAGTTACAGAAATGAATGTGTGGGCATGTATGCTTGCGCAGTTGTTCCCGAGGTTTGAATTTGAGTCAGACTGACCGGAGCTGATATCTAATTCCTCCTTAATGTTTTGGATCCAGTGGAGGCTCTGTGATGTTTGCAATGGGTGGATAGATGGTTGCTTACTTTAGAATCTAAGATGAGCATCTCTAAATGACTTCACCACTGTGAGCCATGAGTTCCTTGAGTGGTGGGAAAATGTCTCATTGTGGCACATGTAAAACTGTTTTTTGTCCTAGTACTCTCAGGAATTCATGTAGGATCTTGTCCTCTTCTTCTAGTCTCTTGATCTCCTGCTGGCATCAGACTGCAATGCTACAGAATAATCTAGTGAGCATATTTATTGAACCTCCGATCGCCCTGTTAACAGTTCGTAGGATATGCCTGAGAGATTTTTATTTTTTGCATTACTTAATCACAGATGATCATAATAATTGTGAGCACTATACTTGTTATGTTCCAAGAGAGTCATATATTTTGGCTGCATTATTGTTGGTTAATTTTGGCACTGTGTTTGGTGTCAGATTTGAACAAACTTGGTGGTCTTGCTGTAGTAATCCAAGAACTTAATCATCCTGACCCAGACACAAGGAGACTTTCTGCATGGGTTCTTGGAAAAGCTTGTCATAATTATCCAGTTGTTTAAAAACAGGTCTGCGAATTTTCTTACGTGAATTTATTGGATCATGTTTTACCATAAATTCTATAGTTTACAAAATCTACCTTCTTGTTTTATTCTCTCTGTTAATAATATTTGCTTGTTCTGTGCTGGATGGCTCTTCTTTTTAACTGATCTTCTAGCAATGAGTCAATAGCTAATTCTGCAATATTATGTCTGTCAGATTTTGGAACTTGGGGCACTGACTAAGCTAATAAAGATGGTAAAATCTATTTCCATAGAAGAAGCCATTAAAACACTATATGCTGTTTCGGCGTTGATCCAAAACAATTTTTCTGGTCAGGAGTTGTTTTATGCAGAAGCTGGGGATGCAATGCTTCAGGTAGAGTAGGAATTAGTTAAAGTTTTAGGTATTCTATGCAGTGCTGATGTTGCAAGATTTTTTTTTATTTTTTTATGTTTTCCAAGTTCTGACACTTTGAAAGTGAGAATTGATCACTCCTTTCTCCCTCACTTTTCAGGAAATACTGAGTAACTCGAACAGCGATATCAGACTCTGCAGGAAAGCTGTTTTTCTAGTCGCTGATCTCGTTGAATGCCAATTAGAAAATATAGCAATAGCTGAGTCTCTGGTCTTCAGAAATCGCTTCTTCCTGAAATCTGTTGTTGATCTAACAGCCATCAACAGATCTAGATCTCCAGGAAAAGGTAGTTCTTTAGGATCTGTGTTGTTGCTGCAATGAATTGCTGTTTTCCTACTTCTGAGCATGCTTAATGCAGGTCTAATAGTTGATGAGTCAGTATATGCCATGTAAGAAGAATCTTGTGAGGTAGCCTTTTTATTGGTGAATTTGTCTCGGGCAAACTGCACTTGATGGTGGTTTGGTGAGAGATCATGAGTTGAAGTCCTTACTGGTAAATCACTGGGGGCCCATAACTCATGCCCATCATAATGCTTAGGAAAAGATTGTTACAATCTGACTGCCTCGTATTCTTTTTGCTCATTCCTGATAGAGTAAAGAACAATACCAGATGTTGGGTATCTGTATTCAACCGGAGGCATAATGCGTTTGATGAGTACAATGCTTTGTTTTGACCTGTTCTTGTGATTACCACAGGCCCTTGTTGCAATCAAGAATCTGCTGCAACTTAAAACAACCGATGCTTTGATTTTTAAGGATTTCTGTGATTTAAATGGTTCTTTGGAGAGGATGCGGCAGCAACTGCTAGATTTGATGGCATCAGAAGATCATAGGGACTATGCAGTGGATTTTAAAACCCTCAGAAGAGAGGTGGAGCTGCTTTTTCCATGAAAAGCTAGGAAAGGTGGAAAATATAGCTTCTTTGATTTCTGGCTATAATTTCATGCATTCTTATCTGGCTAGAAGGAATTGACCGGAGTTTTGTTACAGGTGATGAAGGTTCCAGCACGAGGAGACATTTACGTGCCCATGCAATTTTTATAATGCCACGACTACAGTGCTTACACCAGTCACCTTACTATGGGTTTCACATAATAGGAATAGAGCGGCTAGTTTGCTGTAGAAGGTGTTGACATTTTTGCCAAAAAACTTTTCAACACTAGAATTACTTTGACGTTTGAAATTAGTTGGTGTTAGGATATATAGAAAAAGGAAAGAAGGCTCATGAAAAATAGAGAGCTAATTCCAGCAGTGTTCTTTTTGTTCAATATATCAGTAGAAATAGCGGTTCTTTCTTCTATGTTCAAAATTATTTAAAAAAATGATTTTCTTTATTTAAATTAATTTTTTTTTGGTTTTTTTAGATATTTTTATGGGATTATATCAAAAATAAATTTTAAAAAAAATATTAATTTAATATATTTTTAAATAAAAAACAGGACCTAACAACGAATGAGAGGACAGCAGCTTATCCTGTATGGATGCCGTTGGCAAATCTTGGGACTAGCATTTTCTCTATCACGTGAGTCAAAAGTGGTCAGAAAGCACCGAAAGCTGTCTAGAAGCCAAACAATAAGCAATGTAAAAGAGCCAACACATTCAACTTCGCTGTCAACATTAGTACAATAGCGCGGGTAGACTATGGTATGAGAGCGTACTTTTCTTGTATTTTGTACAACAGCTGGTCATGGCAAGCCGTAACTTCACCTATTCAGTAAGAGAATTCGTTAGTGTCAACCTGTCACTCTCTCATTGGTAGCATTGAAATAGCCCACCCACCACCGAGGGTGTAGTAGCTGGAAAAGAAAGAAGCAGACCTAGCCCAAACCAGCAAGCGACTTACCCAAGAACAAACCGAAATTACACAAATATCCTTGACTTCGTTCAGACAACATATTGCACTGGACTGTAATAGCAACCAGATTCAAACAAAGTCGTAAATTTGACCGAGTCAAGAACCAAAGTAAACATCACCTATCTAATAATAACAGTAGTTGGTGGGTGAGCAAGGAGTTCCCATCCAGCAATCACCTCTCAGAAATTTCGCAACTAGTACTCAACAGAAAAGCAAAAACCAAAATAATGTCAGTGCACAGCTCTTCTTCCGTCGTCTTCCTCACAAAATCACCGTCGCGGGCGGCTCTTTTATCTCCAACGTGTAGATTGAACATGATTGATAGTCGTAATAATCACTTTAGGACTAGGGATTGTAAATTGACCATGCATTCTATAGTAGCTGGAAGCAATGGGAACGGTACTGGTGGAGGCGTTCCTGCCGGAGGAGGAGGAGGGGGAGATGGTGGAGTGAAGAAGAAAGGAGTGCCGAATTCCAATTATGTAGTTCCGCTTGATAAATCTTTGGCTTCTGCTTTCACTTCTTGTATTACGCGGCCTCTCTCGGAGATCTTGCGTGACCTCAATAAGAGGATTCCTGATAACATCATTAAGCCTCCTAATTCCTCTTCCACCTTGATCCCCTGGTACATAAATTCATATTTTTTTTATTATTATTAAATATAGATTATGTATTTTTTTAATGTAATATTAATTCAAATGATGAAGCTGTGATCGATGGCCTTGATGAGTGCTGGTGATTTATTTTTGCTGGTTGATTTTGTAGGTACCACGCGAACCGCATGCTCAGCTTCTATGCTCCTGGTTTGTCTTTTCCTCTTTATTTATTTTAATTTTAGTGGTTGACTTTATCCACAATGCCATTAATCGCCACATTGATCCATTTCTATGATGTCGTCGTACGCTGTGGCAATAACATTGGCATGCTGCTGCACTTGATTTCGCTCAGTTCAAATGCCATTTCCATTTCCACCCAAACATTTACTGTTAATTTCCATGTCCATGCCTACTAAGAGACACATTGATTGACCTCTTGCTAAGATAAAATGCCGTCTTGTAGTTTTATAGCACAACTAGGGCCGGGAGCAGTTGAAATACATTGCAAAATTACTGTTAGTGGAATGATCACTCTTTGGGGAGCAAGATATCTGTGCATATTATTAGCATGGTGGCTGGCTAGTCAAAACTGAATCAGGGGAACCGTACAATCAAGTCTGGTCAAAAGAGAGATCTTTTGGGCAATAATCTACGAACCTTCCATCCATATTTTTCTTTCAAGCATTGAAGCTTATAATTGAGTAGCTTGTGTAATGGACAGTACAACTTGGAATACATAATTGGCCTTTTGTGGACAAATAGTCTATTAAAATCCTTTTTGGCAGGATGGTGTGGAGAAATACGTGATGTTATATTTGCAGAAAATGGAAGTGTGACTGTGGTATACCGTGTCACTATACGAGGATCTGATGGAGAGGTGCGGTCCTTGTTCTTTTTTTTTCTATTTTTTTTTTTGCCTTGCTGTTCTCTTTGCATATTTCTGTTCATCCATTGATTCATTTATTTAAAACTTCCTGAAAAAAGGGCTATTCATACTGCATCCAGCGCTGTAATTTAGAAATCCACTGATATAGAGCAGTGCTAGGACTGCCAAGTATTTTATACAGAAGTCATGTATAAAATACAGGATGAAATTTCTTGGAAAAAACTCTCTATTTCAATGCTGGTTGGCATGTCTAGAGGTTCACTTTCCTGAAACCAAGACCATGGTTGACCAAAGTTTTCAACTGTACTGTTATTCAATCTTGCAATATTTGACAGCTACACATGCCATAAGGAAAGGGAAGTCTAATAGCTGCACAAATCTCGGTGAACATATCTGCAATTTTTTCCCCTCGATCTATTTCCCGTCTGTAAATTCTTTTTGACCCTACTTCTAGCAAGTCCTTATTCTTTGTCCGCAAGAACAATTTACTCCTAAAAGTTAAAAAACTCAGATTTAAATCATTACATTCCTGCATTTGCTTTTGTCAACTGAATTGTTACAATAGATGAGAGGAGTTAAAAGCGATGCATAACCTGCTTGTGGCCTTTATGGAGCCGTAATGGCCTGACCGGTAACTAAGTCTAGGATCACGTTCTTTTCTCCTACATGTCCATTCTTAACAACTTACACCGAGGACTGGTCCATCACATGTGTTGGTGGCATGCCACATCAATGGAATATTTGTTCCTCAAAAATATCATACATTTTTTTCTTTTAGTTAAAACAATTTCAGTGTGGTTCCTAAAAATCTAGATTACAAACAGTGGGCTGCTCCTTTTGGGCATCTGTTACTGCAGTGGGCAGTAACTCTGGGATACTCAGTCCAGAAGGGACTTGAGTGGATTTAGCCCGCCTTTATTTTTGGCACTGGGTCTAGAGAGGCTGTGGACCTTTGCCTTTCTTTTCTAGGCTTAGGCATGATTGGCTCTGGAATGGCTTTCTCCTTCCTTTGCTGCTTGTACATGCATGCTTGAGGGCAAATTTATAGTCACTACTAGGGTAAAATTTAAACTGTGCTGCTAAATCGCAGTCTTTGGGGTTAGTAGCAGATTCGATAGAATCTGGAGTTGGCTTGTCAATAGACTTGCCAGAACTCGATTGCTGCCACTCAAGTTTCTTTAGTTGAATCTGAAGTTGTAGAAGCTCAATAACTTGCTGCATGCCATTGTTTTCCATTTCTGCATCAGAAAATAAAACAATTAATTCCTCATTTTGAGAAATCATTTTGTATGCAAAAATGCATGCATTAGCCTTGGCATTGAAAGAAGATGATGCTGGCTCATGAGGGAGGACCCTTGTGCAATTTTCAGAATTCCCATTCTGGAATCTGTTGGTTTTAATTCTCTTGTCAAAGAATCGGAAAGGTAATGCCTGAGATGTGCTTGATCTGAATCCATTTCTCATACCGCAGGATATCTAGCTTGTCCCTGTTACACTTAGCAGAATGTTTGTCAACAAAAGGTTTAACTTTTAGAAATCCGTTGACAACTAAGTTATTAGTGCATAGAAGAAAAGATTCAAAGGATACATATACCTTGAATGCTTTCAGGCTTTGACAATCGCTCTCAGCTCTTTGTCAAAGGTCACCCAATTCTTTTTGATATCGCTCCATACACCGTTAGCGTATCGAACCACATCTTTATTGTGATCCCACTTGGTATCACTTGTCTTTCTTTTGCAGCAAAGCACTGCACTCCAAGCTTTATCACTTGCATCTGTAGTGACTATAAGTTTGTCTCATGCTTTGGGAGTGTTCCCTGATGGATCTTCTTACACTCCTGTTTAATCCAAGCAACAGCTTCTATCTCTTGGAGTGAGCTTTTAATTCTCCCATTAATGGCAAATAATGTGAGGTAGTGTAGTTGATACAACCCCAAAAACCTTTGCAAGATCTTTTTATCTGTCATTACATTTGGGAATTTCTCTAGGTTCTGCAGAACATTTGGTTGAAGTATGATTCTTCCATCTTCAAACTCTGCTCCTAAGAATTCAATCTTAGTTTTGTTAACGCTCACTTTTCTTTCTGACAAAACTATGTTGCTGTCTCTCAATATAGTGGCTACCATGAATAGGTGATTGAGATGTTCTTCCTGTGTATTGCTAAACACCAAAGTATCGTCAATTTAAACAATACAGAAATCATTTAAATCTCCTAGAATGTTATCCATTCTTTGTTGGAAAATGCTGGGCGCATTCTTGAATCCCATTGGCATTACCAACCATTCAAACGATCCTTCACAACAGCTAAATGCTGTATATTGGACAGAATCAGGGTTCATCCTAATATGGAAGAATCCAGACCAAGTTTACTATAAAACTTGCTATTTCTAAGTCGTGTGAATAATTAATCTTTGATGGGAATGCGATATGCATCACTCTTGGTTGCATCATTCAAATTAATATAGTTTATAACCATCCTAGGTTTTCCTCTCACTTGCTCATTTTAACTTCTCATTAGAGGTCATTAAGACGTGGATGGATCTGATAATATCCATCACTATTAAGTTATTCGATGAAAGTCATTCAAAGCATCTTGGTTTTCCATAAAATGGGCTAACTTGCCCCTCCTGTCATGAATACTAGTCATGTCCTTCTATATGATGAGAAATACGGTGGTGTAATCATGATATTTACTTGAAACATCTTGTGGACCTCAGTATTATGCGTGCACAAGATTGCTGTTTGGAGTTAGATTTTCAGGAATTCATTAAGAGATATATTCTTACTCCCCATGAAGCTTAAAAAACCTATATGTTTATGGTAAGAATCCAAGGTAATGTCCAGTCATTCTCCACTGCTCTAGAATCTACCAAGTGTTATCTAATATTCTTTGAACAGCATGTAACTCTTTCTTTCCTTTTCATTTTGGCCAAAGCCAATGTTCTGGGCTGTGGAAATTCAAACCTGTGTCTCTAAGGGCCTCGACCTTGACTACTAAACCAGTCTCTTTGGCCAATGATCTGTATCTTTGGATATGAGTCTTTGATGTACCAACATGAGAATCCTTTGTGAAGTATCTTTGATGGTAGAGTTCACATGCCCATAGTGACACAGCATGATGTATGGTAATGTGAAATCATTAAATTGAGTAATTCTTGGAATATCCTTCAAAACAAATACTGGAGAAATGTGTTCATGATAGATTTGTCTGTTGATTCCTTTGTTTACTCATAAAGTGGGTGAACAATATACACTTGGTTCTTACTTGTGTCAATCTGTTCCATTTGTAACCATGCTTGGGGACTGTTTGCTCTAGCCCTTATTCGTAATTGGCTGTGCATGTTAGTTCATCATTGCAGTTTAACATGGAAGTGACATTACAAAGAAATTGAAACAGATCCATTTTGTTGAAGAAATAAAATAAAGCAGTTGATTCTGCGTGTACTCTAAGATGTACGCACTTTGATGTGGGTCTGTTGTGTAACTTATTGATATTACATGCTGATATATATAGGCACTGAAGTTGCACGTTTTCTTGTGATTCTGCTTTGTATAACTACTACATGCTTTGTTATGGTTATGTCCTTAACTTACCGATATCATGCCCTGACACAGGCTCATCGTGAATCATCCGGGACAGTAACATCCAGTGATGTTGACATTGAAGATCCAGTTGCAGCAGCAGAGGAAATAGCTTTCTGCAGAGCATGTGCTCGGTTTGGCCTTGGATTGTATCTGTATCATGAGGAGTAGATGCTATGGATGACAAGTTGGTCGACACCTTAATATATGACCTAGATTGTTCTCTTCTGAGATATCAGGTTATACCTTATGCCTGCCGTTACAACTGATGTATATTTACAGTATTCTCAGGTTTGGCCTGGACTTCTGTGGAAAAGAGTATGATTTAGCTGCTCACAAGTGAGAAAATCATTCTCAACAAAATTATCGAAACCTTGTCTCTTGAAAGAAAAATCGGAAAAGAGAGCCTTATTTAACTCTGCTGCATTTGTAAAATATGCTGTGGCCGATTCTTGTATTTTCTATTGCAAATTAGCAATCTGCCTAGAGTGTATTATCCTGATTGGCTATTTGTTACAAAGGAAAGTAAAGAGCAGCTACTATGTTTTGAGTAATCGTCCGTCACAGTCCCGTGATAATTTTCATTTTGCTTTCCAAACCTCAAATGTTTGTTTTACACAACATCTAATTGATGATGAGTTCCAACGATTGGAAGTTTCTTTCCTATCTCTCGGCGGCTCCCCGCATTGTAAGTTCGTAAGATGACATTTGATTAATTTTTTCTTTTTTATATGGTTCCAACAAGCCATCAACTTGTAGATACCCAGCATGAATTAACGTGTAGGGTTTTCTTTTCTCCCAATGAAACGTACTTGATCATCTTGAAGGAGTGCCTGTGCATATATAAGTGCCATCATTTACTGTAATACGATGCTAATGCATTTGAAGTTAATTTTATATATGAGTGATTATTTTTTAATAAATATAATTTACTTCATCAAATATATGTATTGATAGATGAACATTATTATGAAATGACGATAATATATCTCTGATGGCACTTTAAATATATAAAAAGGTAGCTCCATGGTTCTCTCAGCTAGAACGCAGAACTCGTCAGCTCATCTCTCACAAACTATATCGAAACCCATAGTCCACTATTGAAATCCACGATGGGTTTCTCTCTATTTCTACAGTAAGGATGCCTCATGAATTAGTGTTTTTTTTTTCTCTTTTTGGTAATGTAATGTAGTTGTAATACACGAAGTCTTTCAACTAGTAATTCTCCATATATATACTGCATTCTAGTATTGAGGATTAACGTTATTTATTCTTACATGTATCTACTTCAATCTATAACAGCGGATTCCTGCATGGTGGAGATGGCATGCTAGGTTAAATCCAGTGGCGTGGACCTGGCATGGATTAGTTGCTTCACAGCTTGGAGACATAAAGAAATCACTCGAGACTGGTGAAACTGTGGAAGAATACTCTGCTTAGAGACATGAACTTCTTTGAGTAGCTAGTTGCAGCTGCAGTAGTTGCATTTGCCACCTTTTGCTTTCACATTTGTTATGCCTATCAAGTTTTTAAATTTCCAAAGGCGATTGTGATTTTTATTGGCACTTCGTACCAAGGGATTGATTGCCTTCGATTAATCAGGAAAGTTTAAAAGAACAGACGTGTCTGGTTATTGTAACACGTAGCTTTTTACTGGTACAAATATGGCATTGGAGTACTGATAGAATTGAAGATTCTTATCACATGAACAACAGTTCAGAGCTGAATTCTCAATATTACAAGAACATTAACAGGCAAATTTATAACATTTGGCAGAATACGATCCTAAATTGAATTTTCACTGATGCATAGATGGAAAACCGAAATGGTTTGTCTGGTAGAAACCCCACCCTTTTACATTCATTGACTTCG
The DNA here is from genome assembly GCA_964035475.1 of Salix caprea. NCBI lineage: Eukaryota > Viridiplantae > Streptophyta > Magnoliopsida > Malpighiales > Salicaceae > Salix > Salix caprea. Next base: position 10,202,707 of record OZ037759.1, on the reverse strand, counting down.
GACAATTCTTTGAGCATATTCCAAAAAAATAAGATAATACAAACGCTAAGACACCATTTCATACGTTGTGTAAGAAAAGAGAGATTGAGTTCAAATTTTTCAACACAACTGATCAACCAGATATCTCTCTTTGTAAAACCAGCAAACTAGAGGCAGGGGTCTCACTTTTCCAAGAATTCTATGAAAATGGAATGGGCATGTTTAGTTTAAGGAGCTCCAACAAATCTTCGAGTCAACCAACAAAAGAATAGACCAACTATTAATTCCTGAAGCATAGTGCTCTTTCATATGATCCTGATGCAGCATAACAAATCCATGTCAAATGCTACTGAAGAAGAAGGGACATAAAGGAAAAAAACAACCTTTTAAATTCTTTCTGGCCCTTTTGGAAATCAAATTTTCCTCTGTAAACATTAGAACACACTGTCATATTACACAACTTTTTTTTTCTAATGGTTTGTGGACACTTACATGTTTCTCACACGACCTCAACATTAAAAAAAATAAAACCTATCAACCCCTAATTATTTACTTTGTATGATTTGGCATGCATCAAGACATCGAATGTACAATAGAATACCATAAGAAGGCCCCATCTCTGTAGATTCTTCTATCATCTTCCTTATTATTGACTCTCTTTGATTTACTTGGTATATGTATCATTTCCTTGAGAGTATCGGCCCTGAATTTGAAGCCATCCAGGATATTATCACATCCACAAGTTGGTCTACATCCTTTGATGCTCGTGCACGGAGGATCGTCGAGTCTGTGCCTAGTGTGCTGCCTACTTCTTTGGCAACTGTCTCCCACGGGGTTCCCGTGGTGAGATTTGCAAAAAGCTCACTTCCCCGGTTTACTGCATCTGCCATTGCAGGAGGGACATCTGGGAACACCTGATTGAAAGAGACAACACATAAGCTGCTAGCCTTCACAAAATTGGATTCGGTGGATGCAAAAGCAGGAACACCATGCACCTTAATATTTAGCTCCAAAAGTTACCTGTTGCAATGGAAGCCCATGATCTCCTGGCAACATGCGAATTGACATGTCTAGCATTGAACTGATGGCTGCTTCTGAACTAAGCACCTGAGCTAACATTGAAGTTTCATCAATTGCATCATCCTTGAACTTTATCAGAAGGTTTCTAGAAATGCCGTAATACGATTTTATCTGAAAGGAGAAAAAGGTCATCAATAATTGAAAATCACAGAAGGATGTTGCTGTCGGTGGCAATAATTTTTTTCAAGAGATTATGAAAGGTTTCTCCTATCATGGATTGTGTAATATGCAGCCATACCTTGCAAGTACAACACCGAAAATGTCACAAGGTTTATGAAGTATCCACCCTATAATAGGATAATCTATTACCCCAACACCTAACCCTAGGCATGGCAAGTAAAATACACTGAGAAATCAGACCACCAAAACATGAATATACCATCCATTAAAATGGCAGCATTTATAAATCTTCTATTTACCATAGCCTGATAACAAAAGGTTAATAATTACAATATGCATTGTGACAATATAATTAACGTTTATCACATTTTGATAGTTATAGATAGACATACAAGGCGACGAGTTTCTTCAGGTTTGGGACTGAAATCTTCTCTTCCATTAGCTAGGTCCATGTATAAGGGAGGAAGTTGCTCAACCAAAGGAAGAACTTGCTTCATAATGGGAGGGCTAAGGTTCCCTATTTGCTTCATTGTCATCTCTGCCTGCGGGGATTTTATGTGAAGAAGGGTTTAAAAGATAGAATCATTCATCAAGGGAATAAATAATGCCTAGCAACTGAGTAAGAGGATAAAAATATATATAAGCCATAAATGTAGATCAAATAACAGATCAAGATACATCTACGATATCAGCAGAGGTACAGTCAGATACCGATCCAAGCTAGTATTCACAATGCGATAGAAAATGCAAGAAACCAGTTTGAAGCATGTGGTAAAGTAGTACATAAAATATAAATTCACACGGAACCATTCTGGAACTCCTGATGAAATAGACATATTAATATCATAAATGCTAACAAATCAATCAACTCTCATTGTTATCCTTACATGAAGCAAAAGTCTGCCAAATCCATACTGAGGACAGGACCGATTCAGAGTGCTATATAAAGACATCACAATATTTCAAAACAAAGTTAACTTAGTGTTTCAGGAATATCCTGAGTTTTAAATGCATTTCCTCATTAATAAAATGCAAATGGAAAACACAAGCTTTAGAAAAGGCATTATTCAAATAAAATGCTCAGAAAATGGCTGATGTATGATCTCACCCCAAGACGAACAGTCGGTGATGATGCGATTTGTGATAGAAATGGTCCAAAGCTTTGGGCCACTGGGACAAGAACAGGTGAGAACAGAGGGATAGCTGAGCTTGCTTCCTGTGATATCAAGGGAGAAATTTTTGTTATTCTCAAAACCATTCAGAAAAGGGTTTCTACCAGCAGATAATTTAGAATGATAGAAATATTTGTTCAACAAGAATGCTAGAAAAAATAAATATGTTCGGTCCTATCACTATGCTGCCAAACAGAACACATACAGAGATGTCAGGGAATTCAAGATTGAGGCGGCAGAATAGTGAAATGCTGAGACAGGAATAATTCAGTCCATTAGGTGCTTTCAAAATGAACTCATTTGAGTAGGGAGGTCACATTTCTAGGATGGAACCTTTATTAGAGTTATGTTCATAATAATTCAAGCTCATCCCATTTCTCTTCCCACTCATCTAGTCATTCAATTGATGAAGTACCTTGTTATTGAATGCCATCAGTATATTTCCGCTTCTATGCACAGCATATCGTGATCCTGATAAACAGGAAATCAAATCAACATAATAATCAGATGTTAATCAAATTATTTTCTTGCACCCCCTCAAATATAAACTGTGTGGAGAAATTCCATACCAATCAAAAGGTGAATGACACTTCCCAAAGAGTGGCCTATGCCAAAAGTAGGAACATCTTGTACCTGTAAACATTTCTATCCCCTCAACGAAACAACAGACTGCATGAAATATTATTTTCCAGATTGTAAAAAAAAACTTACAGTTTCTTGAAGAAACCGAAGACACCTATCAAATTTGAACTGCACTTCATCAGCGATGAAGAAATAGTCGAATCCACTAGCATATGGTGTGGCAATCACCAAAACACCTCTATATCACCAAAAGAAAAAAGAAAAACGACCATTAATTTTCCTCACTCATCACACAATCTGTAAACTTCAACTGCCAAGTAAAATAGCGTATTTGTTGACAATGCAATTAAAGGTCAAAACTACCAGTATCAAAATGTAGCCACTCACTTTTCTGCCAAGCGTTCAAGAAATAAACGATAAGTAAGCTGGGGTGCTGCTCCAACGAATATACCACCAATGAAATGAACAACAGACTTGGGTCTTGAGCTTTTTGGTTTGAGAACCCATGATCCCTGAGATGATATCAGAACTATCTAATAAAATAAATGGAATGAACTATCGAAGTAATTTAAAAAGTTTAGGAATTTGACTAGTTTTGGATTATGCAGGCTCCTGCCTTTACATGCACTAAGAAGTAACAAGGATAGATGGTTGGAGGACATCACCCAGGTACTTGCAGGTTGCTAGAAGGGAGAGTCCAAATCAGGATGTGTGTTCAAGACATCATCATGAGTTCAGAAACTAGATGACCAATCCCTTAAGATTAGATGTGTTCCAAGTAACATTCTAACTGGAGCTTCTAAATCACGACTTTATAATTCGTGAGGGTGAAGTACCGAGGATAGTCTGGTGGTATTGTATAGATGATCACGGGTGCATATAGGAGTAAGAAGTCCATCACACTTTTCATTTCATAAGAAAAAGTGGGAGGTGGCAGCACGATTTACAGGAGATAGAAAAAAAAAAGGTAGGAGCTTTGCCAGAATAACTACCATCTACTTTTATGGACTTCATCATCCAAGAAATGAAAGGCTTTCTAGGTTAGCCGATTAGTCTGAGTGCTCAAATTAGCTTCTTTCAATCTAGGCTCTCTTATATATATATAATCCATAAATAATTCACAACTCAATTTTCAATTAACCAATGGTTTATCTTCGAGTTTTTTGCATCAAAATTGATACACCAAGGATATGGAAAGTAAGAAAAAAAGCATGGCATAGACTTGATCAAAAGTGAAAGAAACAACACCTCAACTTCAGTCCAGTCTTTAGAACCACTCCAATAATCTTGTGATTGCCTTGAGGTCTCCGTGAGTAATCTACAAAAACCGATACAGTTTTTTTAAAACAAAGTTGACCTTTTTCTTTCGTGGGTTATCAAGAAAATCATTGATAAAGACGTAGGGGGTTGAACCTTTCAATCTGATTGTAAAGTTGGATTGCCGAAGACGACGAAGGAGACGAAGAAGGTGATGGTTGTGGTGGTTTGTTGACGGGGTCTTCATATGCACAGAAGATTCTGCTGCTTCTGGTATTCCATTCACGGGGACCATTTGCAGCCAGTAAATGAGCACGTTGATTTCTATGATTGGAGAAACCGATGAAGGGATGGTGCGATTGAATCAGAAGTTGATGACCACCCCATAGGCAGCAACTCTCCATTTAAAAATTTAGTCCAGAATTCAAAGAGAGGCCAAGCTCCCTTCCTATTGATTATTACACGGCACTTCTGTTTGGTTCTGCTAAACTAAACTCAAGACGGATTGTAAGAATTAGACAACTAACTACTTCCTTCCGTGTTTTCAACTACGTAATTGTTATCGTCTGTTTCTGGGCACGCGGGCCAGAGTTTTCAAGGATCTATCAATCATCCCAAATGTCTTAATTCTTAAATACTCTCTGTCTACTTGAATTTTGACCATTTACTTCGTGTTTAGAGTTAGTTTTTTAAAATATTTGTTTTGTTATTTTTTATATATAATAAAAAAAATATTTTTTTATTTTTTAAAAAATATTTTTAATATAAATATATCAAAATAATCTAAAAATATATATAAAAAATATTTTTACAAAATAAACGCAACAATATAAAACAGTCACTTTCATTTTCACCCCAATTCTGAAAGGATACGCAAAAGTGAATGCTTTCCTTGACAGAAATTGTTCCAGTATCAATCACAGTTGCTTCTGCTATACAACATCTGACACAATAATGTCAGCTTCACAGGTTATCTGCTCAGATTTCTTGGTAAATAGATGTACAGTGATTAAAGCATCTACAATGTAAAAGGTTATAAATCAGTTTAATAATATGAATTTTTAGTTATGGTTTTGAAGAGTGAGAGAGAGCTTTTGAGTGCTAATAAAGAACAAGAATTGAAGACAAGAACAGAGAAGTAAAAGTAGTGATTTTGTTGATTTTTTCCTCTTGCGGTTTTGAGCTTATTGTTGGGATTTTTTGTTTGTGTAGGTTGAGAGGTTTGAAAGATTTGTGCGTAAAGCAAAGAGAAGAGATTAGGTCATTAAAAAATTCAATTTTTTTTCCTGACGCAATGAATTTTTAGCTTCAAGAGTTACTTCATCCGTTACAGTAAGAAGAGATTTTGAGTCTCAAAAATATTAATGTCTTTCAAATTTTCGTGAAGATTAAGATTATGAAATTTTTGTGTCGATTATAATTAATAAATTATATATAAGCAATATAACCTCGAAACAGCACGTCAAAATATTTCAAAATCAAAACACCATGTAACAATAGAAAAAACAAAACACCAACTGAAACGAAATTGATGACCTAATAAATTTTGGTGAAATGACAACTTTCTTTTTCTTTCATTATTTTCCAACGAATTTATCTTTTTTTTTTTTTTGTAATTCAATGATTGAAAAGTAAACAAAATAATCTTTTAAACCAAAATAAAAATTGTATTTTTTTTTTAGATTAGCCATGATTTTTCTCTGTTTTTTTACATTTTAATCCTCGTTTTAAATTTTATCTTTTTAATTCAATTGAAAACTTTATTTTCTGGAATTATAGCCGAAAATGGTCACATAAAAAAAAGAGTGAAATTAAAAAAATAAGAAGATAGAGGTGCTTTATCATTCATATTTTGTAGTACAATGAAGTACAATTAAAAAAAATACATGTTTTGTAGTTGAGAAAGTAATTTATATGAATATAAATGAAAAGACAAGAAAATTCGAGTACAAAATGAACATGATGATGTTGGATAGTGATGGATTAGGATTTATCATGAACTATCATATTGGATATGGCTTATTAGCCCTTTGACTTTGTGGCTTTGTAGCTTTTCATCTACTTATTAGTATATTACCCTCTTGGCACTTTATTTTATTTTAATTTTTTTTTTATATTTATAGATCATTTTCATGTGTTAATTTTAAAAAAAATATATTTATTTTTAAATAAAAAATACTTTAAAAAATAACCACAACTATACTTCCAAACAAACAACCTTGGTTTTTAGCTATATGGTTCCTTGTTCTTGTAGCTTTGTGACTCCTTTGCTTTAATTTGTTAGTTCTATATCCAGACTCGATCCTTATAGGCTCAGCATCTTATTGAGATCAAGCATTAGGGTTCGCTCCTTGTTGAGCCTAACTTTCTGTGGCTCTCGTTACTTATCAGACCTAATCTAGGATGTTGTTTGGCCCTAGACTTTTGACCCAAGTCTAGTACCTAACTTTTGTGATTTTTTTTCTAAGCTAGGGCTTCGAGCCTCACTCTCATCTCCCTACATCGAGCTGCGCCTTGCACCAATCTCCTCAAACTATTTTAGCTTGGATTTTACATTTTACTCCACGTATATAATGTTAGATGCACAAGTCTCTCGTAGCCTACCACATTTTAACTGAATAAATTTAGTGGAAGACACGTGTGTGATTGTGGTGTTTTGGGTAAGTTAAGTGAAATATAGTTAATAATTCAAGATTAATTTATAAGAGTAAAATAACTCTTCAGCTTATCCACTCTAATAAAATGACAAGATTCAAAGGTCATAAATACTCTGAATCACCTAAATAAAAAATCTTGAATCACTTTATCCTTTAATATACATTCATATTTTTAGAGCATTTTTTTTTAAAATATTATTGTTTTTTTTTCTTTATAATATTTACTTAGAGAATTCTCTAACAAGGTACAAGAATTCCAACATCAAGCTACATTGATCATATAGAGTGAAGTAAATTGCAAGAATAAATAATTAACTAATTTATGTATCGAACAGTTATTATTCTAAACACGTTGAGATCTTTATGGACATCATCAAGAATAGTTTCTTTATGAAAAAGGGGGATGATGGAATGTAAGAGCTGGGAAACTGACCATGGAACTGGAGGTTTGTTCAATGCCTCCCCCGATGCTTAAATCTGTCTATCTATCGCCACCAACCCCGTTGTAGATACAATTGTTGCACTGCAAGATTTAAAAAAAAAACAAAGAACTAGTCCCTAAAAAGGATGGATTTTATTAAAATAAAAGGTTTTCTATATGATAGCAATTGGTTTGGCATTAGACAAATCAGTGTTCTCACTTTATGAAAAAAAATAAATTAAAAGTGTGTAATATTTGCCTTGTAATATCTTAGAACCTTAAAAAAAGGACATGATCATTGATAAGATTAATCACGATTTTCTATATGATAAATTATGTTTAAAAAACTTGATTCATGAACATGTCAAAATGGTCAGTGCATATATGAAGTCGCAGGGCTCCTTCGCTAGAACATTTATCTCGACATGGAAAAAAGACACACAAGAAGGAAACTTCTCAAGTTGAATCATGTATCTACTGCTAAGTATCACACAAGATTTCAGATGATAAAAAACTCTGGCAGTTATTCCAAAAATCTGATGGCCGAAATGTGCTGAGCCAGCCTAAATTGCCAATCAAGCTTTTCAGTATCTCTCTCCAAACCGGAAGAACACTGAACCAGTGCCAGTGTTATGATCAACAGCATACTCAGCTCGAACTAAACCCAGCTTGACACCAACTCCATAAGATGAACCATAGCCCATTCGCCTGTAGACCTCTGTTGGGTTTCCCTTCACATCCTTGGAAGTTCCTAGATCGTTGCCATGCTCTGCAAATGCATAAACATGCGTATTTCTCACGGGTATGCGTATCTCCGCTCCAAGCTGGAAGCAACATTGAAATGAGGGATCAGATATCTGACAGCAAGTCCAAATCTATGGATTACAGGAACAATCATATTTTACCATCTGCAAACAATTAGTACTTGCAAAGGTTCCATTTTCAGAAGAACATTAATTAAGAAAAAGATAGAGCACGGATTATCCTGGCCCTAGGTAAAATGTTGTCTCCAGTAAGGCTTACCTCAAGAATGTTTCTGGATGCTCCCAGCTCGCCCATGTTGTAACCCCTCACAGAATAAGGTCCCCCGAGGGTAAAAGCATCATAACTTGGAAGGTCTCCAACACAACCACCATAATGGCCATTTAGTACTAGTACAGGTGGAGGTGGTTTCCCAGCACCTTCCTCCACCTCCTTCAACTGGATAAATCGGGTCAATGTCAGCTGGTGACGGTTGAAGAATGGAAAGTTGCTGCCGATGCCAAGGCCCTGGTCCACCTGCAATTCATACATAAAAAAATGTAGGTTACACAGGCAGTGAAGAGTTCACATATGAAAACCACACAGATGAGAGTAGCCGAATGTTCTTGTAAAGGATGAAAAACCTAGTGCTCATTGTCACCCCAAATTTGCTTGAGCCCCAATGATTAAATCAAACCATACAATATCCACCAAACTCACCAACCAAGCAAGGAGGCTCGTAAAAACAAGAAATATGGGTCTATGGCAACTCAAACAACCAGCTCTGGTTTGTTCTAAATTAATCCCAGAGAGAAAAGCAGAATGTCCTTCAACCAATCAGATCATTGGATCGACTGTATTTCTGGTTAGAAAAAAAAGTAACCTGCCTATGAAATTTAAAACTAGCTCCACCGTTCATGATAAAACTAATGCTGTGGTTCCCCAAACAACCCCTAAATTAATAGAAGATTTTCAGACCTGGAATACGTTCCTATCACCAACTATAGCTCCATTTACAAACTTGGTGTTGTCACGTGTGATGTTGGCCTGTAAGAATGCCATCCGGTCAATGCCAGTGCCACTGAGAGTTGTTGGAGGTCCATCTGCACTAATTCCTCCACTTGGCAATACTCTTTGACCATTTGAAGAGATATGGCTACTTTCATCGCTTGTTGTTATCTCTTCCATCACAATCCCATAGGTGAATTTGCTCTGACGGGTAAAATTCTGTTCCACACATAGCATATCTCCACTCATTAGTAAATCATTTTATCAAATTTAAAGATGTTTTCAAGAACCTAGATTAGGACATGGGTGGGCATTCACCTCTGTAATGTTAGCTTTCATGCCAGCCCGGTCAACCCATATAGGAGGGACTTCATCCACTCCTGGCCCACCAGTAAAAACTGGACTCAGTTTCCGGATGTTGAAGCAGCTTGCACGGAGAGTTTGGTTTCGTGAACTGTATACACCATCCAAATATGGATGAACATACTCAAGCTTAAAAGACAGATCCTCCTGAGAAAACTCCATGGACATTTCAGTTATGAAATCTCACATAAATTGGTAACAAACCATTCCTGAAAAATATTGAGAAAAAGGAAACATATATTCAGGAGAAATTACCTGAGCCGAAAAGAAATTGCTGGTAGTTACAGAACCAAGAATTGACCGATTCAGACCTTTGATATTCCGATGTTCAAAGGAAACAGTTCCACCGGGCTGGAATGAAGCCTGAAGAGGTGGGATATGACATTAAATAGGAATTTTGGCATTAACCCTAATAACTACAAGCAAGTTCAAATTACATAACTGGATATACATACCAAGGTGGGGCGTCCTCCACGTCCAGGAACAATGCTCCATTCTGTACTGACTTCAGCTGATTTAGGCTCCAATTCTTTAAGCTTGATCTCAACAATGATTCCTCCCTCATTCTTCTCATCTGGCCTTGGATTAACTTCAATATTTGAGAACAGGGCTAGGGAGTTGATGTTCCTCAGAGCTTGTTTCCCAGCTTCGATGTTAAAAACTTGACCTTGTCGAAGCTGTTGTTACCAATCAAAAAACACAAAATAAATACAAAATGAACAATTAGCAGATGTTCATTATATTAAAAAATCAGCAGTGTAAAAAAGGAGGCATTAGCAATGGAGGCGCGGCATTATTATAGACCATCCTTTATCCATTTCACCAAACACTGTCATTAAGTATTTGTAATGTGACTGGTAATGCAGTAAAGCACAGAGAGCATGAAGTCTAGAGTTTCTATGCGTGAGGATCACAATAGATTGTTGAAGAGTTATTCATCAAATGGAAATCGAATTTAAAATCTTTGTCGTTTCATGTCTTTTGTCCATGACATGGAGAAAATTTTTAGATGAGAACAGATTGTTGAAGATTTATACATTAAAGATGCATGCTTATTATTTCAATCCTACAGAGAGCAACAGAAATCTTGTCTGTTCACAATTTACTACTATTCAGAGACCTGATTTGATGCAATCATATACGAATGCCCTGTGCTAAAGTATCAACAGTTACTGCTGAAAAAGGAAAGCAATAACTAATCTAAAACTACAGCCTCGATTGTACCCTAAAATCAATGAGGCATCCGCATGCATAGACAATCAATCAGCACCTAGCTATTATGTAACATGCAGAGGCAACACAAAAAAACAAATTCAAAGCCCATTTCCATTCACCTGTTTGGGCAACTCTCTCTTGACAACAGGAAGTTGTGTGTGCCCTTCAACAACATTCCCCAACTTATCCAGATACTGTATAACCAATTGAGTGACATCCCCTTCCACAACCTCACAAACTACTTCCTTAGTATTCAAATTCCCAAAATTCACAACTTGAGCACAAGCATACCCCTCATCATTATACCATTTCTGCACTCTATCCCTAATCTTCTGCAACAATCGTGCACTAACCTTCCCTTGCTCCCTCAACATCTGCAAAATCTCCCTATGTACCTGCGTAGGCAACAGACACGGCCTTGCCCTCTCAATCCTCCTCCTATAATCCTTCTCCTGGCTCCTATAATACTCCAACTTCTCCTTATCAGTCATGTCCGAATCCATTTCGATCGGTTTCGATTGCTGCATTAATCCAACATTGATGCACCTGAACTTATCAGCTGATTGCCATGTGCTTTCAGTGAAGGAAATTGTGATCCCTATAGTTCCATCGGGATTTGTCTTTCCTTCCATATCTACCTTCTCGAACATTCCGCAAGTAGCTAGACTTTCAAGTTCCTTTTGTAACTGAGCTTTCGTGTAAACTCCGCCCGGACGGAGCGAAACCATCTCGAAAAACGAGTCTTCCGTTCCTACAGTAGTCCATCTTCGCCGGTCGAAGAACAGAATTTCCGAAAGTTTGTATTTTTTGAAACCGCTAAGCTTGTTTAACTGAACAACAATGTTGGCTGGCAATCCGTGCGAGTCCCAATCATCCGATTGTGACTCATCGGCATTCGCCGGCGCTACAGAAAACAGTTTCTTCCAGAACTCTCCTCCTGCTCCTCCGTCCCCGCCACCACCTCCCCCGCCCCCTCCCCCACCCCCTCCGCCTCCACCGCCGCTGTCGATGGCGGGAGTTAGGCGGAAGAATATGGTGGCGGAAGCGGCTGCTCCGGAGAAGGTGAGGGCTTTAAAGAGGGGGTTTTTGTTTTTTTGTTGTTTGGAGTTGGAATTGGAGTTGGGGTGGGGTTTAGGGTTTAGTGGTGAAGGGGAAGAGAGATCGCATTTGATGAAGGAAGCGCGTGGATTGAAGATGGCGCATTGCTTTCTGCGGGAGGAGAGGATGGCTGTGTTGGGAAGGAGGTTGCTGGACGCGGTGAAGGACATGGTTTAGGGAGAGGGAGAGGGAGAGGGAGTGACTGCTATCAAGTAGATAGATAGCTCAGCATCTCAAGCTAAGTGTTCACTTGTGTTTTTTTTTTTGTTAATTAAGTTCATAGGGTTGGTTCTGTAGGGGAAATGAAAAACAAATATCAATCTTAAGATATTGCTCCTTTATGAATTTATGAGTCGAGTATCAAAACTTTTGATTTTATAATTTTACCCCAAACTTAACTGGACAGTCACAGTGGCCATGCCGTTGCTTTGAAGGGGTTGTTTGTGATTCTAGTTTTTTATTTAAATAATTTTTTTTTTAAATTTTTTTTTTGTATTGATATATTAAAATTATCTGAAACATAAAAAAAATATAAGGAACATTATACAAAACTCGATATAAATATTCTTTCCTTACATGTTTTACATCTATCTAGATACTTGATCCATGCTTCATTGTTGAGCATATATATTTTTTTTCAAATACAAAATATATTAGAGTTTTTTCAACATGTTTTTGTAGTGAAATATTTAAGTAAGAATCAAAATTTTTATGTATATATACAATCAAATAAATCAAGAACTATATGGATTGATAAATTAAAAAAATATAAACAATAATTAAAAATAAATATGAAAAAACTTTAAGATAAATGTAAATTAAGATATTTAATCTAAGCAGGAACATTTATCTAGTTGTGTTTCATCATAGATGTAAATTAAATTAATTGAATAAAAAGGATAGAAAACACTATGCAAAAATGCAAGTATTAGAAATATTATATGAAAATATTTTCTTTCTATTTTTTTAAAAAAATTAATTATACAGAAGATAAAAAAATCATAGATGAATCATAAAAACTCTTTCTTTTCAATTATAAATGGAGCATTTCTTATTCAATTTTCTTTCTTTCATAAATTATATTTTAAAATAATTTGAGAATTTATAATTGTTGATATGAAAGAAAGAAAATTGAATAAGAAATGTTCCATTTGTAATTGTTGATGAGATGTAGTTTTGTTTCAATTTTGTTGCGAAACCCGAAAATGGACGAACAAATTGTTAAAAAAATCAAAGGGGGGAGGGGGTTCGCTACATAACAAAGAGGGCAAGATAGGGTTTTTATAATGTTGAAAAGAGGTCCTTTATCGTTCGTTATCAGGTGAGAGGAGGAAGTGGAGTTGAGCCGCTTGCTTGCAAAGGCAGAAGAGGAAATCGAAAATGGGACGCGCTATTCTGTCTCACCTTCTCAGCCTTTCAAACTCCGCTCCTCTCGTCTCCTCTTCTTCAATGTACTCTCTCTCTCTCTCTCTATGCTCTATATAGTTCATGCAGTTACTTTGTTGCGTATCTAAATAGTATGTCGCCTCGCTACCCACTCATTCACCCGCTCTCTGATTTCAGTTCAAAATTGAATGGTCTTGCAAGTAGAAGTGTGCAAATTCGACAAAATTCAAAATACAGCAACGGTTTCCGCTGCTACTGCGACGTCTCGCACTCTCAACAAACTTCTCCAGAGAACTCTCCAACCTCCGTGACTGTAAAGTAATATATGACTCGAATTATCGCCTTTTTGATTTGCTAGCTCGGAGCTATAAGTTTTATTATAATTTGATTGTATTTCTTTTTGTTGACAGGAAGAGGATAGTGTCTGGAGTGCAACCAACAGGATCTGTTCACCTAGGGAATTATCTTGGTGCCATTAAGAACTGGATTGCTCTTCAGGTTCTTTTTTAGCTACTATTTCTTTCTTTTTTTTTAAAATAAATTGACGCGGTTTCTTGACATGATTTGCTATAAATGTTGCAGAATACATACGAGACTCTCTTCTTCATAGTAGACCTCCATGCGGTATGTAGTTTCCAAACTTCATATCTAGACCAACTCTAGATTTCATAGATTCTTTGTAGAGCAACCGAGCTAAAGGAAGAATTTTTATGCTCTTTTGGTTGATGTTTAAAAATTAAGAAAATCTGCGTAGATTTCTACATTGCTTTAGTCCCATGTGTTAAGCTTTTTTTAACAAGTTTTTGAACTTCCATTGATTAGCCTTGCAGTTTTTATAATGTCACGACTTATGCGCTTATTGGTTATGTGGGAAACTTGTCGATGCTTTGTTTTTTAGAATATTAAGATACTTATAGTAGGGGATAGTCTGCCTGCTTTTGCTGCCCAATTCAAACCATAAATAGATAAATATGATACTTAAGGTACATTTTGGTGTGAAGGCGTTAGTGAGTTCAATCTGGGGAGAAAGCTGGTGAAGAGAGGGATCGTTTGATTAAATCAATTAGAGAGTGGGAGAATAGTTATCCCAAGCTAATCTTGGGAAAGGTTCCTTGTGTCATGTTATTTAATGATCAAAATTTACACTCTCATGTAGGGTTAGTGCTAGTGACATTTATGTTTTTGGCATATTTGATACAATGATGTTGCCTCACTCTGAATTTAGGAGCCATTTATTTCTATATATTTTAAAGTTTAAACTGTCTGTTGTGTTTGCTCAACTTTAAAGAATCACCTGTCATGTATTTGGATTTCTTTGGATTTTAAAGTTTAAACTGTCTGTAGAAATTCTTTCAAAGAAACAGTAATGCTGCATAAGTAATTCTTCGGAAGTTCTTTGTTTGAATGTATGCAAGTGGAAAAGGGGCTTGCTATCCCCTCTTTTTTGGCAAGAGAGTAAAATGGGATGTATAATTAGTTAAGTATTATTATGTATCCTTCAGGGTGCAGTTAATAATAAGGATGGCGGGGAAAGAACAAGGAACAAGTTTATACATCAAATTCTCTTACCTACTCAACACCCAAATTTGTGATGTTGAGATCTTTTATTTTGAAGTAGTAAAGGGTTAAATCCCCTCCAAAACTCTCATATGTCTACCCAATTCTCGAAAGGATAATGTTTCCTAAAGAGTTTTTAATGTTGATCCTCTCCTCTTTTCCTGATAACTTTCCCATTATAACAGTGTTAACTTGGTCAAACCAAACATTCATTATTTTTCTCCTATTATGATTCTGGGAAAAAAGGTAGGAAAGTGTTGGTACTGCTCCTGGACAGATGCTCTGTTTTTCTCTTTTTGTCGAGGAGCAGGATTAAGGTTTGAAATTCATAGATGATGGACTTTACCATGAATCTGTTTATATGAGGACTCTTGCCACAGATCTGTCTTTATGCTGAATGTTAATTAATTTAAAACAATATTAGCGCTATACAAATTGGGTGCCCAAATAACCTGTTGTAAGCAAAAAACTGAGCTACATGCTTATTATTAAAAGCACACAATGAGGAACCTGATGCATCATTGACTTTTTCTGAGAAACTGTGTGAAAAAAAGGAGTCTAATGCATCATGTTCATTGGCACTTCTCAAAAACAATGAACATGATCTTTTACTTGAGAGGGGTGGAGATGTGAATTGTAACCTGATTTTCTTGTTTATGCCTTGATTCATGCTTGGTGGGGTCTGTTTCATGGGACTATATATCCTTGATCTTTTAATTTCACAGCATTTTTCTTTCTCTTATACAACATAATTGGGCAATATTTAACTGTCACAGATTTTCTTTTGAATTTCCAGATTACACTACCATATGACACAAAAGAATTGTCCAAGGCAACAAGGAATACAGCAGCAATTTATTTGGCTTGTGGTATAGATGCTTCAAAGGTCTTGCAGCTATTGATCCTTGATAATGCTGCTTGCTCAGTAGTTTGAGTAGATATTTGGCACTAGTGTTTATTAAATTAATCTGATTACTCTTATACATGCAGGCTTCTGTATTTGTACAGTCCCATGTTCATGCACATGTAGAGCTTATGTGGCTCTTAAGTTCTGCCACGCCAATTGGCTGGCTTAATAGAATGATCCAGTTTAAGGAGAAATCTCGTAAGGCGGTGGGTGTGTGGCTCTATATTAACACTTGATATCCTTTTGCTTGAGTAGCTATTCCCATTCATATCGAGTTCAATGGAATATTTTCCATGGTTATACCATGTGTATCTTATCATTGACGTTGGTATTTTCATGCATAAGATAACGGGTTGATGTGCATGGAGTTCTGTGACTTATGTCGAACCTGTAAACATATTTTAAAACTGATAGAGGAATTGAATATACAAACCATTTTCTTCCAGCACAAAAAAAAAACAAACATAAAGGTTCATCTAGCATAAAGAACAGTGTTCTGTCAATATCCAAGCATCCTTTCTTTTGAAAAAAATATCTAATTTTTGTTTGGTGGGGGAAGCCAAAGGACAAAATCATTTTTATTTTTTTGCATGTCTAGTTGCACATTCTTTATTACCATAGAACAACAATTATCATCACTGACCATCACTACACACATTTAGTGTCAGGAGATGTAAAGTCTTCACAGTAGACTCTACATATTTCTCTTTATGCTATTATTATAAGCTTTTCTGCTGTTTAAACTAACTTTATATTATGATTTTTTCCTCTGCATAAAGAACAGTGTTCTGTCAATATCCAAGCATCCTTTCTTTTGAAAAAAATATCTAATTTTTGTTTGGTGGGGGAAGCCAAAGGACAAAATCATTTTTATTTTTTTGCATGTCTAGTTGCACATTCTGTATTACCATAGAACAACAATTATCATCACTGACCATCACTAGTGCTGACACACATTTAGTGTCAGGGGATGTAAAGTCTTCACAGTAGACTCTACATATTTCTCTTTATGCTATTATTATAAGCTTTTCTGCTGTTTAAACTAACTTTATATTATGATTTTTTCCTCTGCAGGGGGATGAAAATGTCGGGGTTGCTCTTTTGACTTATCCAGTTCTTATGGCCTCTGACATTCTTTTGTATCAGGTGGTTTCCAACATGAGCACATATTTTGTGAAACTTTTATCTTTTTGAAGTTTAATAACAATATCTGGATCCTTTGTAATTTAGTGTCACAGATAATGAGAAAGTAGGCAGTTGAGGAACTTTCTGATGTGCAATGAGTGTGATAATGTTTGATCAGGATTAGTTATTGATTATCTCATTCTCTAGCCCTTATTTACCTTTCTGTTGGTGTAAAAATAGTAATCAACCTGAATGCAAAATCCTTATAAATCGCAGCATGCTTCTGCAGTCTGATTTTGTCCCAGTTGGTGAGGATCAGAAGCAACATCTGGAGTTGACCCGTGAACTGGCTGAACGTGTCAATTATTTATATGGAGGAAGGAAGTGGAAGAAATTGGGAGGGTAAAAATTACATCTCTACTTGGAACTACAAAATATATCTATGTTTTTGAAAAGACTAGACTATATGTCATTATTTCTTGACTACTTTTGTATTCTGACTACAGGCGAGGAGGTGCTATCTTTAAGGTTGATGATGCTCAGTTCTATTTCTTGATTTCTGGTTATCTTACATTTCATATGATAAAATAACAAGTGATGAGACAATTTTTCCTTGATAATTTTTCCTATGTAGGTCCCTGAACCACTTATACCACCAGCTGGAGCCCGGGTTATGTCACTAACTGATGGTCTTTCCAAGGTGCTCTACATATTTTAATTCTTGGTTTTATAGTTTTAAGGTGGTAGGGTCGAGAAATTTATCTATGCATCAATCAAGGAATTGAATACAGATTTGATTTGTGAGCAAAACCCAATTGATTTTCTTTGGGGATGGGCTTTCTTCTGTTCCTATGCTGTGTTCCATTTCCTTTCCTGCTGTCATCATCAGAAGCAATAAATCCATGCAAGGCTTCAATTTACAAAATCCATAGCTGGAGGAGGAAGGGGTGCAAATGCACTTAAGCCACTTTACCACTACCCAAATTCACAATTGGTTGTTTACCAATTAATGGCATTTCATTGTTTGGAAGAAGTGCCTTAACAATTTATTGATAATTATTTGATGTTGTTGCACTGATTTTCTTGTACTCAAATTCAAAGCTGTCCTTTGGTTTCTGCCATTATAGAAAAAATATGATTTGACATTTAAGTTTCTAATATGGGCAGCAGTTTATGCCCTGAACATATAGGCAGAAACACAGCAAGTTAACCAAACAAATAACTTGTAAACTTCTTTTCTCTTGTCCATAGAAGAGATTGCAAACTTACTAAGATTTTCTTGTGGTTCAATCTCATAGATGTCGAAGTCTGCACCTTCTGACCAGTCTCGCATCAATCTTCTTGATCCAAAAGATGTGAGTTGAGTCAGTGATTTCCTTTACATGTATTTTGCTTTGAACAGTGTGACATTAAATATAAGAAATGATTGCTACTATAAACACTATAAGGTATGATTATAATTTCATCGAGAGCTCAAGTGATGGTTGATATTTTTCTTTGGTGTGGAGATGATGAATTTTAACTTCTTGTCCTGCCAAATTCAATAACTAATTAGCAGGACTGTCTTTCCATAAACTGTGTTATCAATAAATCTTGTAAGTGTGGGAGAAATATTAAAACCTCGATGATCCTGCTCCTGTCAAAAAGTTGCTTATAAATCTCAAAACTCTTATTGGAAAAGGTGACAGTCACTCAACAGCTCCTTTTGTCTTGTAGGTGATAGCAAACAAGATCAAACGTTGCAAAACTGATTCTTTTTCAGCGTTAGTTCTTTATCCATCTAGAAAATCTTGATAGCAACCCCCCCTCTCTTATCTTAAGGTCCCTCTCATCCTGTGCCTCTTGCAATTCATGCAGCCTGGAATTTGACAATCCTGAAAGGCCTGAATGCAACAATCTTCTTTCGGTCTATCAGCTTGTTTCAGGCAAGACAAAAGAGGTATTGTAACTCACATCTTATTTACTTTGGTCATTTCCCTTGCTTCATGCCTGTTCATGATTCTCTGACCTTGTGTTTCTTGTTCAATCTTTACTTTAATCTGGGGATTGAAGAGTGTTGGCAACTGTTTTTTGAGGAAATGATAGATCTTGTAATTATTGGCATCTGCGAGGTCTTATGATATTCCACTCTGACCATGTCTGCTGAACACTGATTGTAGGATGTAGCAAAGGAATGTCAGGGTTTGAATTGGGGCTCATTCAAACCTCTCCTAACAGATGCCTTGATTGAACATCTACATCCCATCCAGGTTTCTACCTCTACATGCATTTCTCTTTCACTAGGGTCAGGGACAGTTAGCAGATGCTATACTTACATAAGTTGTCTTATATACTGAAGTGATTATTGTTATGTTACTGAACGTGCCAGTTCCAGAGCAACATGATTTTTAGCACATGGCTTTTGACTGGAGTTCATGAAAATCAGTTGCTTTCTGATTTGCAATTAGTTTGATCTCAGCTGCCATAGTTTGCCCACACAGATCAGAAAGTGTCTGAAGGCATGCCATGATGTGCTTTAGAGAAAAGAAAGTATGGAGTCATTTCTCTGTCTATCTATATTTTATTACAAATGTTGTTTGTAATCTACATGTGCTGTCCTACCCTGCCCCCTCCTAAGGAGTACTGCTGCACATCTATTTAGTAATACAATTGATTGCTGCTGCACTAGTATGTGCAGTATCATTGATCATGCCAAACTTGGTTTTGTATGTTGTCCTACACTTAACCTGGGAATTTTCACCAACCAAGTACCTTGAGAAATTTTAGAAAACTGCATTTGATAATATGTTGTCTAGTGCCATGTAATTTGCTGGTTGCTGAACTTGCATCGATGACTGCTGGAAATAGATAGCTGGATGCCTAACCCGCTAATTGCTAGCAAATCCTTGGAAACAGGTGCTAATTAGTTCATGCTGCCCCTATCAGCTATTGACCTGTCCTGTTGCATGTTCTGGCATAGTTTTCTTTTTTGATCGCTGGCAATTCATACGCAGTTTTTGTAAGTAAAATAATCTCTTCATGTGTGGCTGTTTTTTTCCTCCTAATGATGGCGTGTTTTATATAATGTGCCGAAGAGCATCTATTCAGTGTTGTGCAGAGAACCAACTTGGCCTTCACTTTCTGTCATAGTCATTTATTTTGCTGTCCCCATCATCAATGAAGTTCTCAAACCTTTCAGGTTCGGTATGAGGAAATACATTCTGATTCGGCCTATCTGGATAGTGTATTGGAGGAAGGTGCCGGGAAAGCTGCAGAGATTGCAGATGCCACTCTCAAAAATTTATACCAAGCAATGGGATTCCTGCGGAGATAGACAAGCCTTTTTCGGAAATCTTAAAAATCAAACTTCCTTTGCCCAGCTTTACATGGAACATGACCATGAGCATAAATCTGGTGAGGAAATAATTACTGATTTAGCTATTCTTCCTAGTAAAGAAAATTTTGGTTGGATAAGTGCTTTGAATATCCTTCAAACTATTTCCAGAATTAAAAAAAACTGTTTCTATTTAACCGTGCTTTAGGGCTACTGACGTGGGAAAAGTCCACATGTTGTGTTGTTTCTATCAAGAAAACTACATTTAATGTTTCACTGTCCCAAACTGACTGAAAAATTAGTTGTCGTGGGAGTAGATTAATAAATGTTTTTCAAGAAAATGTGTCTGCAGAATTGCAGTCAGGCCAAATTGTATAGAAAAACTTTTGATAGTCCGAAAACATAATCATATTTCAACGAGCAATTGCTTGATGAATCTAATTATGGTAATTCATTTGTATATCTCGCAGATGCCTCAGAGGAATGCTCGTGTAGATTTTTTGTACCCAGATTGATTAAAGACTCGTCGATTCATTGTCTTCTCAAATTCCAGCAGACGCCATTGTCATTGGATTCTTAACTTACTTCAATGAACAGAGAATTGATTACACAACAACGGGCTAAAGGGCACATGAACTTAATAAGACGTGAGCTAAAATGGTAGTTGAAATGACGGTGGACGAAGACGAGTCATGGGTTTTGAAAACGTTCACCAAAGGAATCCCGAGATTATGAATCGAAAGGAATCCCGATATTTTTTTTATGAATCGAAAGGAAATCCTTCCCCTGTTTTGGCGACTATTTCCTCCTATTTAATGAATCGAAAGGAATCCCGAGATTTTCGAAACCCAAGGAAAAATCTTTTCCCTTCTCCCCAATCAGCTGTCCCAAACACGTTGTGGGCCTCGTTGGCCTTTTGAGCACGACCGCTCAAAACGCCCCAAAGGCCCAGACGCTTCCGGAGCTACCAGGATTCGAGTGTGGGATTTGTATGTTTTTAGAAAGATTTTTGATAATTTCTTATTATCAGAATGTTTAAAACACCTTCATTATTTATATAGGATACGAGTCTACCAATAGTTTTAATAAAGATAAAATTGCAACTGTAATAAAAATAATCCTAATGTAAAATAAATAGTTTTAACTAAAACTCAAAGCCAGAACTCTACTTATGTTAGACTAGATAAAAAAAATTCTAATCCAAAATGAAAACCATCTCATATTAGAGGTCATGATTTTTTTTAAATTAGGTAAAATCGACGTTAATAATATCCATAAATTTTTAACTAGTTGCAATATAAACTCAATTTAAACCATTAATATTAACTAATCACTTTTTTCCTAGCCACCATCAACCGCTTAAGCCAAACGTGCGAGTTGATTGCAAATTTACAACTATATTTCCTCCTTTTCTGCTTTCAACCTTTTCATCCTCTTATCTTCTTGACAAAAGTCCAATGAGGTTTTTTTCCCGGTTAAAAAGTCAGAACGCACGCTGCTCTGACATTTTGTTCTTTTGACGGTTATGATCAATTAATGAAAAAGTAAACCACGTGTGATTGATAAATACTGTAGCAGCAGATGTGGATTACTATAAATTAAAATAGTATAATTATTATTTTATCTTTTAATATGTTAAAATTTAAGTATTTAACTCTTAGTCTCGCGGGCATTTTAGAATTTTTCCATGGATTGGTTGTGTTTAGGGGTATTTGAGTTTTTTTCTTTTTTTTTGGCACAATAAAACTATAATTATATCTCTGCTATCAGACAAAATAGTTTTAATAGGCAAGGATATTCTTGGTTTTGCACAATGTTCATGAGCAATAAAATAATCATATAGCCTTAAATAAGATAAAATTTTAGAGTTGTCTGTTAGGGTATTTATGGTTTTTTACCGTCTGATGCATGGTTAAACTATTGATGTATGCTTGGAAATGACAAAATAGAAGGTTAGTGTTGGAGGGTGTTTTGATAATTATCTAATTTTTAGTCTTTTTTTTTTCAAAAAACTGAAGGCGCTTCTCACCGACTCGCCAACAATTTTGTTCCATCTACACCTGTCTGACCACGCATGCGGTGTCATTCAGTGTTCAAAAATATCCATCCGCTATCTCTCTAGATGGGCCATCATGCCCTCTTTCATATAGTGGTGGTTCCATGTCATCGAAATGTGGCAGGAGACTCGTAAATCTACTGGTTCAGTTGAAAAATTAGTAGCCAGTACGATGACATTCTAATCGTTGACACTCCTCAAACCAGGATGCTGCTCCTCGACTCCACTCGTAATTCCCTCCACACCTTTCCTGTTCGGTGCTTTTCTTGTTCTCTAATGTTGCTAATTCATCAGTCTATGGTGATCATTATACAGGTAATGTTCATAGCGTTCTTTGCAAGGATGGTCAGAAATGGACTAGTTCTTATTGGGCATCTGTGTCAACCTTCCTTCCTTTGTTATTTAATAATGCATTTCATGTCTAATCTGCTGCATAATTTGCTGTTTTTTTTAACTCCAGTCTCCCCAGCTAGCTTTCTAATTGATAATTCTTTAACCTTCGCAAACATCTCGAGTGGAGTAATTCTTTGCATTAAAATCCTATGGCTTAATCCGTGGTCCATTTTCGGGTTAGTTTGGGAGGAATAAGGGATATCCAGTCTGGAACATGACCCCCTTTTCAGTTCTCTGGAGCCTATCCTGTCTTCACCAGGTTAAAACAGCATCCTGATATCTCTCATTTAGCGGCAAGTGGCAATCTATTGCATTTCCAGGAGGCTGTTTCAACCTGTTACAGTTATTTAATTTAGGATAATCTTATCTGTTTTTTCATGCTTTCAATTCAAGGAGGACTTGTTCTATACAGGTGTTTGGCTTCCGGCAAAAGGAAAGAAAAGAAAAAACCAAAACCATCCATCTGGCAATTGACAAGCATTAGTTTCTTTCTGGAGACTGGAAACGTCAATTCTGCTCTCCTGACAGTCATCGTTGAGCTGTTATTACAAGGCAGACTCGGTCCTGAAAAAATTGCTATCTGAAAGTGAAATTAATGTGCGTGTTCGTTGATTTTCTCACAGGCTTCATTGATACAAATTTAAGGGAGGCCTTAATTATAGAGAACGCAAAGCAGCAGAAATGTTCCTACTAAGTTAATGTGTGTTGACAGCAGCAATCTAGGAAAACTGGAGAGATTTTCCATTGCAGTTCCAAAGTAAAAACACCATATCTTATACTAAGGCTTGGAAAGTATGGTTCGACTGTAAATTACAACAGGCAGTCCTGTATAAAAGATCAGGATCAAGCTCTGTTCACCCTTGCCATCACCAGGATCAAGCTCTGTTCATTCCGCCATCCCTCTCAAAGCTAACTCCTACCAAATACTCAAATTACTGTACAAAGCAAATCCTAAGATGCCAACAGGGCCTCATCAGAACAAGGATCTCTTCAGGAAAGAAAAATTAGGTCCTATAATAAAGAGCAGGACCAGAGTTTAGGCATGCACACCATTGCAATTGCTGTATATACCATCTGCCGGTATTTTCGCAAACTTGGTTGCATTTCCATTTTGGTAGAGGCTAACTTTTTTGGCCATTCCATTGGGAATCTTGTGAGCATGTGAGAGAGAATCTAGTTGGCCACATGCTGCTGCTACCAGGCCTGCAATTTGAAAAGGTTGTTTATCAAATGTCGATGCTAGACATTAGAAATATGAAGCATCCTGTCTAGTAACTAGTCAAGTTGAAGAAAAGAAGAAAATTAGTCTTTTGGTTGAAGATGAGAAAAAATATTACTCTTGCAATA
The DNA here is from genome assembly GCA_964035475.1 of Salix caprea. NCBI lineage: Eukaryota > Viridiplantae > Streptophyta > Magnoliopsida > Malpighiales > Salicaceae > Salix > Salix caprea. The sequence continues at coordinate 10,178,930 of OZ037759.1, read as the reverse complement.
TGGAAAAGAGTGACAGAGGTACCTAAGAATAGTGCAGAAGGTTTCCCGGGTCTTGATTTAAATTCAGGATGGAATTGAGCACCAATATAGTAAGGATGATTAGGCAGCTCAACTATCTGTTACACCAACGAGGCATATTAATTTAGAATAACTGAATAAAACTATCCATCCTAAAGAAACTTGAAAAACGCAAAAACAGAAGTCTGCAAGTCCAAAACTCTGTACCTCCATGCGTTGACCAGTTTCATCCTTGCCAGTGAATGAGATACCAGCATCTTCCAGGCGTGATACCATATCAGGATTCACCTGCATAAATAAGACTTCTTATTATCTCGAGTAACTATCTACTTACAAGGAAAAGATATGAGTCTTGAGTTCTTGACACCACACACCTCATATCTGTGCCGATGTCTCTCGTCAATGAAGCCTCTATTACCATATCTGACAGAATCCAGAATCCAGAGTTTAGCCAGTATCAGAAATTCACAAGTAAATAAACTTGATCTGCTTGTTGAATACATATTCCATGTTGATTTATGATAAATATGTCATAAGCATGAAGTTTCTTCTTTTAACTTTCATGGACTTGTGAAATGAACAATAGCCTTTTTCATCATCAAAATTTATCATACATGAATATAGGCGCTACATACCAATATCTATTATCAAACTCTCAAATCACTTACAATTTTGCTGATTTGCAGTCCATAACTTGGAAATATGTCCTCCTTGACCCCAGACGCATGGTACCCCCCAAGTGGGTTTTTGATCCCTGATGATAAGGTAAAATGTCAGGCTAAACTGAAAACCTAGACAACCAGTTGGCACCGTAGCTCTAAACTGAGGGGATAATACAAAACCTCAGGCATAAATATAACGCAGGGATTCTTGGTGTCGGGATCAAATTCTGTGCTGTTAGCATCTTGCAGGCCAAGGATGGATCGTGCAAACTCAATGACTGCAATTTGCATTCCCAGACAGATCCCAAGGAATGGAATTCTGTTTTCTCGGGCATACTTGGCCGCAAGAATTTTCCCTTCCACGCCTCTGTCACCAAACCCTCCTGGGACAAGAACACCATCTGAACCCTGAAGATGTAGGCTAGTCAGATGGCTATGAAAGCAAGCTACCAGAACTTCAAGGGCTGCTACTAAAAAAGAAAATCAGTATTGTGCATTTGACCATTAGCAATACAAACCTTTAACAACTTCCAAGCAGCCTTATAAACATCAGGATTCTGCAGGGAAGCATTCAAGTTAAGAAGCAAAACACGTTATAATTATTAGTTTATATGATATCAGTACTCCAAATTACTAACTTCTTTTGCAGTTTCATCCTCGAGATCACTAGCTGGAATCCAATCCACAACAAGTTTCTTGCGGAGAGAAACAGATGCATGCAAAAGAGCCTGTCAAAGTAAAATAGTTTTACCACCAGGAATGACACCATCATCTTATCTTCATTATAGACATAAACACATTACATTTGAACAGCATTTCAAGTGGCACAACTCAAGAATTACAATTTGTGATGATTGTGAAATTATATGTGATATGAAAAGTTAAATGTCTTGACACATACGATCTAAAATTTGAACATGTCTCACATTTATAGTACCCCCTTTGACACATTTCAACTTAAGTCTACATACATGAAGAAACATATATTGCAAAACTAACTCACCAAAATACAACACAAGGAGGAAAGCAGAAATCCAAAGACATGCAATGCTTCTTAGTAAAAAAAAACGTTTTAAAAGGTAGTTGAATTTTAGATATGGTCTGTTAGATTAAAAGTTTGAGATGTAGACAGAAACAACCTCAGAGATGAACTTTCACAAAAGACTTCATCACATGAAACTTCCCGCAGAAACAATAATCCTCAGCTTTAAGAAGGTAATGATAGATTTTTTTTTTTTTGGAATAGCCGAAGCTAACCACAGGTATCCAGGCCGCTGGGCCTGACTAATCCCGGGGGTGCACAGGCCCTCGGCAAGGAGTTTCCCGCAAGTGCACAACAGTTAATTCATGGGCTTCGCCCAAGTCCGATGGCCCCAAGGAATTGTTTGCACCTGAGCGGATTCGAACCTGAGACCTCTTTGGGAGCACACCAAAGAGACCCAGGCCTCCTCCGCCAGGCCATCCCCTTGGGGTTAAGGTAATGATAGATGAGCAAACCTTTAGTAAAGAAAGGTAGGAATCTGAAAGCCCTGTATACTTCCCAACAATGGCAATACGAACCTGCAATTCATGGTTTAAATACATAAATCTCAGGCAGAACATGGCAACAATTACTAAATATGTGAATAGAAATTTGCTAGGACCCACTGGTTCAAGCAACATATCACAGAGTTCAGCCCTAGAGGTCCATTCCTTTAAATTAGGCTCCCTAGCAATCCTGCACATTACAATATAATCATTTAAGGATGCCAGCAAATAGAAGATATCATGCAAAGCATTGCGGGGGAGGGGTTAAATCAATGCTAAGTTGGATCAGTGGACAAACCCATTAAGGTTCAGCGCTCCCAAAATTGCTTCGTGAGCCTTCTGGTCCTAAAAGAGAAGAGACATGGTAGTTGTGAGAATTAGAAGATACGAAATGAACTGAATGTCAAAACTGCTACAAGTCTACTCACTCTTAAAAGCAAAGGAAGGTGCCAAATGTTGGAAACATCATAGAGGGTGATGATATTTTCTGCCTGAAAAACATGTTGAAAATAGACATGTAAATAAATATTCACGTGACATGCATGCCAAGGTTTGTCCTTATGATCAACTTACCGGGACATGGCAAAATTGAGAGAGTTTCTTCTTTACGTTCTCCTCGAGTGCCTGCAAAGCAGATGCAAGTCCATCATCTGGAGTTCACAGAGGTTACAATCGCTACAAGTGCGCATGTGGTTGTGTCTCTCTGTGTGTGTAAGAGAGAAATTAAGTTACCAATGTGCTGCGACAAGCTAAGATATTTGGTGTCAAACCTAAGCTTCTCAGCCCACGAACACTGTGCTGAGTTGGTTTTGTTTTCTGCAAATTGTAAATACACTGATGTTTATAATTTCTTTCATATAGGCAAGTATATCCTGAGACAATACTTTAAGCTGCTTACCTGTTCACCAACAACACTTAGAACGGGAACAAGGCTGACATGAATCAAGCAGAAGTTGCCAGCGCCTGGAAAAGAAGCAATTTAGAAGAAGCCAACTAATTAGAACAGAAAGGCAAGCAGAATCTCACAGAGCATTATAAAAAGTTGCGTAGTAGTGGTCTTACCCACACGGTACGAAAACTGCCCTAGAGCTTCAGTAAATGGCATGGACTCGATGTCACCTGCCCACAGGAAAGTTTCTAGTGACAGATAGAAATGGACAACAGCTCATGATCCAATCATTCATCAAGAAAGATGTTACTGTACCAATAGTTCCACCCAATTCAATGACACAGACATCAGCAGGTCCCGGCTGTCCATCTACTGGTATCATTGCGACACGTTCAATCCACTCTTGAATGGCATCTGTGATGTGAGGGACAACCTGCAGTTCGCAAAAACACATATAAAGGAGATGAGCTATTCATGTAAAGCTTGTGGTAAGCTACAGCACAGCGTAACAAATAAATTCAGCTAGATAGAAACCTGCACAGTTTTTCCCAGATAATCCCCTCTTCTTTCCTTGTCAAAAACAGCCTACAGTTCAATAAGACAAAGGAACAATTAACTTCAGTAGCAAGATGTCAGCTAATTCTGGTGATTTTTGTTTTCTCCAGCAAAAAATGTTTGATACACTTAAGAAACATGAAGTTTAAACCACATGCCTGGTAAATCTTTCCGGTAGTGATATTATTATCGCGTGTCAACTTGATATCTAGAAACCTCTCATAATTTCCAAGGTCCAGGTCCACCTTCAAAACAGGATAAATAAGTCACTTCTCTCAGTCTAGAACAATTTCCTACCTTTCGTGAAAGCCATCACTCTGATTTCCTTTCTTTTGTTTTCCGTTAAATAACATACACTCCAGCCTTTATCATTTTACTTTCACTGATAAAGAGTGGGAGATTTATTAGTTTGCAGGTTTAATGAATATGGTCTTCTACCATGATCATAGTTGGTAATCATAAACATAATTGCGGGGCATGAGAAATATCCAACAGTAATTTTTGACAGATTCCATAAATTTTAATGCCATTGACTCCAATTCAAAAGGCATATGGAAACCAATCTTTTGAATCATAGAAAATTCCTCTCGAGTCCAGGAAAATTATCTACATGCTCAGCATGCATAAGCTACAGTTATTGCTTTCTCAAGGGCCCCTCAAGAAATCTTCTCAAGTATATTAAAATAAAAACAAAGGAAGTTATCTACCTCGCCACCATCATCCAAGACAAACACTTCTCCATGCTCAAAAGGCGACATTGTTCCGGCATCAGTGTTTAAGTATGGATCTGAACGGAGACGTAAAATTGAGCAAAAAATACAGGAAATTGTTAGCATGTACAGCAATGTAAGGCATTCAAAAGAAGTGGAGAAAGAAGCGACAGCTACACTGATCCCAATTGAGACATGATGATTATTTTATTGAGCAACAGACTACAAATCAAGAAGACCAACATGAAAAGATCATAAAGTAGTGCAAAGCAACAGAACTTAAGAACAAGAAAACTGTCAAAGGAATTTTAAGCAAACTTAACATAGGTCCATTTCAAAGAATTGAAACGAAAGGGAAAAAAGGAAATCTACACATGTTTATCTTTTTACTGAACATTTAACTTTATAACCCCCACAGCAGAAGTTTTGATTACAAGTTCAGGGAGGGGGGGTAGGATTTCTGTACAGTGAACATGAGATTTGATTGGAGAGAAGAAACACGAGGGTGTAGCGGCTCTTTTCTTTTCTTTTTCCCAGTACTAGAAAGCTTAAAAACACATTTAAAAGAAAAGGAAATAGAAAGATAGAAGGTTGCAGCAGAACAGACCAATCTTGATAGAAGTAACCCGAAAGCCACAGGCCTTGAGAAGCACACCAATACTACTTGCCGTCACTCCTTTTCCAAGCCCACTAACCACTCCTCCAGTCACCAACACGTACTTCATTTTCTTCACTCCTCCTCCCTTGTTCATCGTCAGCAGTACCCTATATATATTCCATTTTTTACAAAAACGAGATCAACGAAAAAAACAGAAGAAGCTAGCCAACAAACAACAAGCAAAGAAGAAGCAATGTTATAGAAAGGAATAGAAGAATGGTAAAAAACCTCTGTCAAAGTTTCTATGACCTTAAACCGCCTGAAGAAGGAGAGAGAGAATGTTTAGTATTAATTTCAATTCAGGGTCTTCTACAGTGAGCGAGGGTACCTTTTCACTGAAGAAGGAAGGCCAAAACGAGAAGGCTTGAAAACAGAAACCGGGTTTGGATTGTGGAAACTCTAGCTGGAGAGGTAGGTAGTAAGAAAATGTATTAAGAAGGTGGTGATGGAGAAAGGAAACCGTGGCGGTATGGATTTTGACGAGGGAGGAAAGGAGTGAGGAAGATAGCGAAGAGATTGAATGCAATGAGATTGGTTAGCATTGGCGGCTTTTTATACGCATTTGGCAGGTGGTCACCTATTCGGCCCCTTTCTTCTCTATCTATTAATTTTAATATTCAAAAACATATTTCTCCTCCGTTTTTAGTTTTAACTTTTAACTGTGAGTTTGTGACCCTTTTTTTTTTCCTTCTTGAATTATATAAAATAAAAAAAGGAAAAAAAAAAAAAAAAGCTCTACCCTTTAGGCGCTCCAAGGAGCCTTTGTGACCACCTTCTTCAGCTTTGACCTTTCACCTTTCTCATTTCATGACACATGTTTAATATATATATATATATAGATAGAGAGAGAGAGAGAGAGAGAGAGATTCTTTAATTTTGAAATTATATCAGCAACCTTATAGAGAATTTAGCCATAATTACTAATTTTGTGATTTTCAGAAGCAAAATGAGAAAGGAAAGGAACTGGGTTTTTTCCCCATCTCCGAGGTGAAAATATGGAAAAGACGTAACTTTACTTAATTTAGAAGCTGTCTTTTGAACCATTTTTCTCAACATTTTATTTTTAAAAAATTATTTTTTATTGTTTTAATATGATAATATCAAAATAAATATTAAAAATAAAAAATAAATATTAAAAATAAAAAATAATAGGTATTCTCAAACACCCTCTTAAAACTAAGAAGTGATATTTATCAAAGATAAAATAATAATTTTATTTTTTTATCCTTGCACATAATAAATAAATGAATCATGATACACGTAGCTTCAATCTCTCCTATTTTCCTTATGTAAATAATTATAACTCCGCAGGCGTCAGTATTATAAAATTACTCTCTTTCTATCTAAACTACAAAACAAAACAAATACTGGATATTTTTTTATATCCCTCCCCCCCTCTACCGATCGATTAAAAGGCAGCCCAGGTATCCCAAAAAAAAAATGGACTTGTTTGTCTGTCTCGTGTCAAGCTTACGATTGTCATCTGCTGAACATGTCAAGCTTACGAGATGCTACTTAGATTAACTGTTAACTGTTAGATAACTGCTGATATTGGTCTGGTAAGAAAAGGAGGCTCATTTAACGGCTAGAACTCAACTGCTGTTTTCAGTTAATGCAGAAAACTGTCAACTTTGCACATGAAGAACCGCATTTTAAGAGAATAAAAAAAAGGTGCATAATTCTTTATATCCTTGAAGTTTTCATGTTCCTTGGATCCTACAAGTGAATAATTTGAAGACCAGCACAGTTTGATGCACATGCACCATCTTCTTCATGTTTAATTTTGTTTTACACGCCGAGATGCATTCAATGCCATTAATTCATTATCTTTAATGTTCTTTAATTATTTTATTTTCTGGTTAATGGGCATGTATGCATGTATGATGCATACTCGCGATCATCATGTTTGGATGATGCATACCCGCGATCTCTCAGACAAGGGGAATAACTTTATTCTTCATTCCCACGAGGCTTCGACTGGAGGCAGTCGGGGATGGGGAAAAAATAGGTTCAGACTTCAGAGCAGAAATTTATGAATATCATGTATTTAGCAGTAACGTTTCTTTTTAGATAAGAGGCAAAAACGTTCATTACTTTAAATAAATGCATGTTGGCAGTGTAGATAAAGCTGACGTAATTCTCATTAATTTGATGATCATGTGGGACAGTGCAGCGAAAATACAACGTAAATTTGGATTTTAAGCTGACGTAATTCTCATTAATTTTTAATTTTACTTAAAAAATGTTAAATCTGATAAAAAGAGTTAAAAATATTATAATTAATGAGTCATTAAATAAAATAAAAGATAAATAATATAAATCAAGAAACTAATAATATGAAAAAATAAAATGTATTAGAATAAAACTTTTTAATACAAGAAAAAATTCACTGAATGACAAGATATACACAAGAATCCTTTGACAATTTGGTTATTCTCATCAGCAATATTACAATCAATAAAACTTCAAGTTAGATAAAACTTCAATTTTAAAAACAAGTACACAATATGATCCTTAAAACTTAAATTTTCCTGTTTTTTCAAATATCTCTCGTATCTAGTTTGAGGTTTATCTAGAAGATATGAATTGTAATATATTTATATATTTTTTAATTATAAAAATCAAATATAGTAAAATCAATCTAATCAGGTCAATTTTACATAAATGATGTTTAATTTAACAATAATAACCAGAAGGTTATATATATATATAACTTCGAGCCGCGGCAATGCCCGCAACTACTCCGCCTAATTATCGTTGCCTAACAGTTACTTCAGTTGACCTTTATAATTAGTCTAGCCATGCTGCAAAGAAACAGTCTGAATACTCTCTCGTTAGATTCAACTCTTCAGTAGACAATACTATAATGCTAAGAGAAAAGAGAAATTCCTGTGGGCATAACAAGTATTTTCTCTAAAAATATATTTTTTTATATAGAATTCATTGGATTATGTGCCTTCATTATGCTTTTTTTTTAAAAAAAAATAAAAAATTATCTAAGCATTATTACTTTGTTTTTAAAAGATATATAAAATCCACAATCCGAGAAAAATTGTTGACGACGATGTTTTTTTTAAAAAAATACTAAGATAAAACATATTGGATCAATCTAAATTGACACCAATTAACATGTAAAATTCACATTTGAGTTTTTCAAACAATATTAACTTCGTAACAATTCAAATAAAAAAATACATTAAAATTCAATTCTTAATTAATTCAATACTTAAAAATAAAAATAAAAAACATTGTCCGAAGAAAAATATTTTGTTAGAAGAACAATCATCTCTTTGCTCTAATATTTCTTGTCAATGGGAACGGGATGTAGATTTAAAACTTTATTTTTGAAAAAGGATTCTACTTAAGTCCTGATTTTATTCATAAGTTGTAAAGTCAAACCTATTAGATGTGGTTAACATTTTCTCTTATATGGAATTTCTCCCGTATGGGCGCGTGATCGATGAATTCAAGTTAGAGAAGCCAAAATTAGTATACAAACTTGATTTTAAAAAATATAAAAAAAGTCAAGTTTGGATAAAAGATTTTTTCAAAAAAAGGAAGATTCAAATTCGATTATGTTCTGGAAAGTTGGGTTGCTATCATGGGGACACTAGTTTTGGGTAAAATATTTTATAAAGGTGATTGTGGATTATGAGGTGGTAGTGAGATGAAGAAGATGAAGGAGAGAGTGATGATAGTGATAAGGTGGTGATGAAAGAGAATATGCGATGGAAGAGAGGATAATAATGTTGTTAATGGTGAAATGAAGTTAGTAATTGAAGTAATATTATAAATAAATTATTATTTATAAATACTTCATGAATATTCATAAGATAAAAATATTTTATAATAGATAAACTAAATTTAAAAGGTAATTTCTTATAAAATATTTTATAGAAATAAATACAACAAAATACATTTATATAAAATATTTTGTGGAAGATAAACTAACGACAAGAAAATTAAGTGTCTGTTTGGGAATGATTGAGATTGATTTTGAAAGTGATTTTTATTCAGAAATTTATCAAAATATTTTTTTTTTAAATAATTTTTAACATCAATATATAAAAATGACCTAAAAATACTAAAAAAATAATTTAAAATAAAAAAATATTCAATTATTTAAAAACAAAACTCTTTTAAAACACAATATCACGTCAACATAAAACAGGGAGTCTTTGTGCGGGTGTGGAAGCAAAGGATATTCCAAGAAAACAAAGATGATTCAAATAAAGTCTTTGTCCTTGATCCTCCCCTTTCCGAAAGTGCAAGATTTAAAACAAATGTGGTCGAAAATTCACTCATAAGGATAAAAAGAAAGAAAGCACGTTATTATTATTATTATAAAAGCTAAAAAAAACAACCGAAAGGGAGGAGAGCTGCAGGACCGATTATAAGAGAATCCTTTTATTCCAAGTAAACCACCTAACTATCAACCACCTCCACATATTACAAAAAAAAAATACCAAAAAAAAAAATACCTCCACACGAAACAATGAATTTTCATCACTCTCCGAGTGGTGTTTAAGTATAATATATATTGTTTTTTATTTTAATTTATTATAAATATAATAAAATAATTATTTTGAAAAAAAACAATTAAATCGCAATATCAAAGAGGTTTAAATGTTTCCTACCTTTCTACCACAAACAAAGCAGGTTTAGATTAATTTATCCAGAAACATTTCTTAAGTTAACTCTTTTATGGACTCTCAAAGGGAAAATGAAATGTTTCTCAAAAAAAAAAATGTTATTGTATTGCTTATCTTACAAATATAAAACCTAGAGTTTATTTGCACAAAAAAAACCTTTTTTCACATCGGTATAAAATAAAAATACAGAGGTTAAAGAAAATTAACAAGTTCGGTTTTGTTATTTATTGTCCAAAGTTTTCTATGGATATATTTACTTAGATTAAAATTGAGACTGGTCTTCTTTTGAATTGTTTAGTAGTGTAATATGGCTGTTTTAAAAAAACTACATGTTAAGAAAATTATTTTTTTATTTTTTAAAATTTATTTTTAATACTAACACAAGAAAATAATATGAAAGAATAAATTTTATGTAAATAGTTAGACTAGTTATCTATCATTTATATTCGAGGGGATATTCATGTATTATGATTGTTTGAAACAATGATTAAGATTATTTTTTAAAATGTTTTTTATTAAAAAATATATTAAAATATTTTTTTTAACTTTAAAAAATATTTTTTAATATCAACTTATAAAAACACAAAAAACAATTAAAAATTAAAAAAATATTTTAAAACACAATGATGAGAGGCGTGCGTGAACACACCAACCCTTCAAAGGGGGGCTATCGCAGCCGACCTCAAAAATCTTTCTAGTCAAAATTTACTGTTCGGATAAAAGAAAACATCGAATGGATGTGTCGTTCCTTTTAATAGCTAGAGAGGGGTTTTTTTTAACAGCGAGGGTAGAGAGAAACTTGCAGCCATTGTTTATTGTTATTGGTTTAAATAGAAAGAATAGATAAAGTAAAAATAAAAAATGTTTTTTTCTGCACCTCATACTTTGAATTTACAGAAATTAATTTTAAAATTGTTATGAAATATTTTTATCTAAATAATGTGATTTGTTTTGTCAAAGTTTCTAGTGGCACGATACACGGCATATATTTAGTAACTCATAACATATGATATAGGATACCTAGTAGATCAAAGTGATCAAAGGCTGGTACATGCGAAATATATTTTATAATAAATACGAGGATTTTTTGTTAAAAAATTAGTAACGGTATAGTAAAAAAAACATTGAAGAGAAATAAATCTTGAGAAAATAAATAGATTGTTGGTGGATGTTTGACTTTATCTTGTGCAACGACAAAGCAAAGAGTAGGATCCAACAGCATCACACGTGGAGCATCGAAGAGCTTGTTGATGTCATCGTCGGTGTCGATACACCCGGTAGGTGTGGATTTCTTGTTGATTTTCTTGTTGCGGTCCGTAAGATATGTCCACGTCAGCACGTCAGTTTGACATGTCACCACGTAAGCCTACTACACATGTCAATGCTTGTGCCGGCGATGAATGTTACAATTCTGCCCGCAGGGAAAAGGAGACATCCGCGCTTCACCATTAATACTGTTTACTAATATTATATTTAAAAATACATTAAAATAATATATATATTTTAAAAAAATATTTTAATAAAAGCACACCAAAATATATATATAAAAATTAATTCAAAATAAAAAATAAATAAAAATCAATATTTTTAAAAAATGTTTTAGAAAGAAAGTGTCAAGAGAGACACGATTCTCTTTTCTATCTACCGACCTTGTAATTGTGCTGACCAACTTCCTCTTCTTTTTTGTTTTGTTTTTTCTTAGTAGAAAGCATGTTTTCCGATGTCGTTTCTGCTCCCTTGAGCCTGTCAGTCCCCATGAGTAGTGGCCAGATACAGGATTGACAAACTCCTGCTCCAACAATTCTCGATATTCACGCCCATCCAGATTTATTGTGGATTGGGGTGTTTTATTTGGTGTTTCAAATGTCATTTAAATATGGTAATTTATTGTCCTCTCTTTTCGATTATTATCATATTTAATCAGAATTGAACAAACAAGTTACTTGACCGAGAAACAATATTAATAGAGAAACAATTATAAATTTAATTGTTTCAAAACAACATTGCTAGAGAGGTTCGAACATCAGTGTTTTTCTTTTATCATTCAAAAATTAAAAATAATATTTTAAATTAATAGAGAAACAACCTATCCTTAACTCCTAGCTTATCAAGATATGTTCTTAGCACTCGCGGAGTTTTATAAATAACATTTGATTGCTATCTTGGGATAAAAAAGATATAAATAATAGAGAAATAAATGTGTTTGATTGAAGTGACAAAACCAAAGACATGTAGATAAATAAATTGTCTCTGAGACCAACTTGTAGGACAAAACCAAAAATAATTTTTAATAAATAAATAAATAAATATTATTTTGATGTATTTATGAATAAAAAACATTTTAAAAAACAACCTCAACTACAACCCCAAACATCAACCAAAAATAGAATCCCTCCAGGTAAAAACATCATTCCATAAATACACTCATTTTCCTAAAGCTTAAACAACATGCTTATAACCTTAATTAATCCAGCAAGCTGGCCTAAAAAATCATAAACCACAACAACTTCAAAAGTTAACACATATTGTCGTGATTTTAAAAATAATTAACTAAACATTTAAATATGCAAAAAAAATAATCATTATGGACTATCATATACCATTACATTATCATATTCTTACGCATCAAATTTGGGCAAATAAATAATATTCGAGCATATATACATTATCAAAGTTTGAAGGTTTACCTTGTAAAAAGAAGTTGGTTTCCTTCTTGAGGTTCTTTGCTTTGTTCTTATTTTTTTTATTCTAGATTTCCCTTGTTTTTTCAGGTCACAAGTTGAAATGGTAAAGCTTATTTGACCTCATTGTTTTTTTTTTAAAAAAAAAAAAATAATCAAAGCAACTTTACTCTGTTTTAAAACTTAGTCAAAATACAAAAAAATAATTTAATAAAAACAAATTTCTTTTTAAAAAAAAAAAAACAATATTTTACTGCGAAAACAAACACAACCTTAAAACGACACAGCATGTATAAACACAAGAACTCTGTCCTCTGTTGTTAAGCGAGATTACTTTTATCCATGTCTATAATAGTTTAGATTAGGAGAAACCCTTGGATGGTTTTCTAGAGAGAAATTTTGAGGTGACAGTTAGCAGGTTTGCTGACTTCTTGCTGCTAGATTTGACTAGTTCCTAACAGAGCAACTAATAGATCCAGGATTGGTCCCTTGAACAGAATTTCAACATCCCTGGTATAATAATTTAAATTTTATAATTGAAAGTTGAAGATGTTTGAAAAATAGTTATTAAATATTGTTAATAAATATATTCTGTGACCTTATAACTTAAGTTTCAAGTGAGATGGTTTATTAACAAAATATACGTTTGAATAAACTATAAAACAACTCTCCTATCAATACTTTCAGATTCATTAAATATGTTTGATCAATTTAATGCATGAATATTTTGATTTTATTTTTTAATACAGACATCAAGCTTAAGAAATAAGAAGTAAAGAATGTTTTGGCAATTTAAAAGATATTATTTATTTTATAAAAACACCCGAATTAGTTTTGACAACCCAACTTCTCTACATAAAAGGACCGTTTAGAGACACCAATACCTGAGGAAAAACTCTATGCTCCCTGCTGTTTCCTCTGTTGTTTTCTTGTCTTTTTCATGAATTTGATTTAAATCACGCATCTAGTAAAACATGCACATGGAATTTGTTAGAGGTTTTTTCCTGCTTTCTTCTGATTATGATAGAATCAGCGTGGATTCGCTTCTTCCTCATGTTTTTTCTTAAAAAAGAAAACCTCAATTTATGGAATCTTGGATCCGATGGATTTCCCTCATGCACGTTTTCATGTAAAATCATGACTCGCCACACAGTTAGTGACGACCATCATTCATTTCGATGGGACAAACAGAGGAGGAGACTTCAACTTATGGTTCATGCTCTAGCTTTGACCCACTCCTCTTGCGGGGACACTAGGTTTCATTATCCGTGCGTGACTCAAGGAATCAATTGTCATGTTAAATGTTTAAATATGATATAGTAAATCACAATTATATATTTAAGTCATCTACGGTTATGGCGTGATTATAGAAATTTTACGATTGATATTGTATTTTTGTAAAATAAATTTTGAGTCTAGAAAGTATTCTTAATATTAATAGATCCGATGTCAAAACACAATTAACATACGACATGATCACCACACTCGAAGCTCGGGCGTTTAATATGTTGTCTGTAAACGTATAGCTACGTATTATACATGTTTTCTTGTCAATTAATAAGAAAAATAGTTTTGTTTTAATTAATATGTCGTGTCCTCACTATTATATGTCTACCGAGCGTACGTTTGTTTTGCTCATCATATTCCGGTGTTTGTTCCACGCCCGAAAGCAAATAAAAGATACTGAAACACGTAATTCTAAGATCATATGCACATTGATACACATGGGGCTAGAAAGGAGTCAAACTGAGGTAGTGGAGGGTCTGAATAAAGGGTATTTGATACAGTGATTGATGTTATTTCTGGACTATTCTTTTATTGCAATTATATTGAAATAATATATTTTTTAAAATTAGTTTTAGCATCATTATATATATATATATATATAATTAAAAAATTAAAATGAAAAAGGTTGTGCCGACCTCCACCAGTGGAGAAAGATATTTTTGATATTGTATTTTAAAAGTATTTTTGAAAAAAAAATTATTTTTTTTGTTCTTAATTATTATTTTTTTGATATTTTTAGTTAATTTTCATGTGCTCATTTTAAAAATATTTTTTTGAAAAATATATATTTTTAAATAAAAAAATATCTTCAAAAATAATATAAAATACCCTTGCACACAATAGAATGCAGTGGTGGAAATGGTTAGAGTGGTGAGGTGGCCCAAGCATTGTGGCAGAAACTATGAAATAGGTATCGGAAGACGGGACCAAGTAGAAAAAATAAAGGTGGGGTCTATGCTTTAATCAGTACTCATGACTCGAGGTGAGGACGAGGACACGGTTAGTGTCGGTTTATGACAGTTTTGCCACGTTACGAGCACGTCTCATATTCGTTGGTTAAGGGTGGACCCCAGCTGCAGTTGATTGACGGTTGACCGTTCCAATTTCCCCCAACGTCTTGCCGACAAATCTGCGCTGCTTCATATCTTATTACAGCATTGTTCACCTCATGTGATCTTCGAATCTTGAATAGCTAACACGAAATTTCGTTGGTACGGGGTCGAATGAATATGGTTGTTGGGAATTGTCTGCTCTCTTTTTACCTTTCTCTGAGATCATTTTTGTGATCCAAACTAAACAGTGATTATTATTTTATAATAATACTTTGTTAGGGCTCGATTACTTGGAAGACTCGTTGGACTTGTCTTTTCCATATAAAAATGAAATTAGAAAAACAAATGCGATCACCTTTTGCATGATGAATCCTAAAACATAATAAATAGAATATTAATTTAAAGCAGTTTTTTTGTGAGTAAATTACTATTAACCACGTTGGACACCAATCGCAAGCTTTCACCGCCACGTTACGGAGTAGTAGCAAAAGAAAACAGGAAGAAACAGGACAGGCGGTTCGACTTAGGTCGGAGTGCCGACAACTCCCGCTATTGGCTCGCCTTTTTTGTTTTCCATGGGTGCTCTGTACTCGAAGAAAGAAATGGAGGAAGCTAAGGAGAGAAAAATCTTGATGTATATTCTCCCACGTTATCTTCAACAAGCTAGAGCTAATAAGTAATTCTGCAATCATTGCCATTCAATATTTTCTCCCACGGCCATGTTACTACCACAATAATGCTAGGCCCTCTTTTTTTTTTTTTTTCCCTTCGTTGTGTCGACCTTCACGATGGCTTGATGGTAACTGACACGTGTTCCATTTTGAAGAATATTTTATTTTATATAAAGACACCGGATTAATAATATAGAAACAAACAAACGAACAAAGTTCAAGAGAAATGAAAGGGGCCAACGGAAGAGAAGTCATGTGATGAATTGACCAAACTAAACATGACAATAGGGAAGATACCACGATCGAATCAACTTTATGGCGACATAATAATAATAAATAAATAAATAATCCTCAATTCAATTTCTGTCTTGTTTTTTTCGGTAGCGGGAGTTGTCGGCACTCATACCTAAATCCTAACAAAATCTCAATCCTACGTTAAAAGTGTTTGAAATTTTTTATTTAAGAGCATGGATGAATACATTTTAAATTAAAAAAGTAAAACTTAATATATTTTTTGAGTTAAAACTCTGTTGAAATTTATTTTTCAAAATAAAATTTGAACATATTTTAAATAAAATGTAAGTGGATAAAAATCTTATTCTCATAGAACTTTTATTTGACATGTTTGGTGAAATCCAAATCTCTTTAAAATAACTATATTTCATGTAGAGTGGAAATGAAATTTTCTTAATGTTTATACAGTGAAGAGATGAAAAGTTAAAATTAGACTAAAAAACACTTTATTTTTTAAAAAGAAAAGTTTCCAAGTAAAGTGAATTTTGAATTCAAACCTACACGCGTCAGCTCATGCGTTTTGTTGGGCTAGGCCTAAGTCTAAGTGAAGATTTATTGTAAAATAATATTTTAGAATATAGAAAATTAATTTTTTAATTGAAATTTAGACATCAACAATCCCTTTCACAAGCATTTTCATCAATTCTAAACAATTTTCATAGCTTGAAAACTTATATTATAGCCAAAACATTCAAATTTAATTTTTTATTTATGATGTCAAATGAAGAATTGATAATGGTTGAAATTAGTTCAAAGAATGAACTTTGAGCTTAAACCCACACTTGTGTTGGCTCATGCTTTATACTAGGTCTAGGCCTAAGTCGAGGTATATATGAGTCTATTGTAAAATAATATCTTATGACACCAAAAATTGTTTTTTTGCCAATTGATATTTGGATATTAACAATCTTTTTAAGAAGTTTCGATTTCCATGGCTTCGAAAGAAACGGTAGTGCTCCCTCATTTTATGGTGTTTGAAGCCCTAAAGTGAAGGCATATATTTTGGAAATGGGAGAAGAGGTCTTCGATATTCAATTATGTTTCTAGCACGCGCGTTTGCCTCTTCATGCTTATAAATGTAGTCATGAATTGCTTCAGAAGTGGGGAGCAAAAGGCAGAGTCCAGTTTCCTTTCAAGCCTTTGAAATCATAAAGTAAATGAAGTTGAAGAAATTAATGATTTAATCAATATATATAATTAGCTAAGCTTGAGAGCATGGACCTTGAATGTATATATACCAGAGAGAACATGAAACAAGGGAGAAGATGGGGAAAAAATCGAACCCAAGAACCCAATGGAAACTAACCGAGCAAACCCAGAAATTGGCGCAAAGAAGGGGGTAAAATCATACCTCATCGAACAACCAGAACGACCCGAAACCAAGCTACAAACCACCATCCCCGCCCGCCCGACCAGAGACCTCAGCAAACAGACCGTCGTTCTCTCAGGCCAAAAAGAAGAAACTGAGCAGATATGAAGTGAACAAAGTGAAAGGAAGAGACGAAAAACGCCCCCAGAGAAGAAATAAAAGACGCCGGCTCATTAAGGGTAAAGTCGTCCCGACATTGCCACAATCCATAGTAAATACACTCTGAAGCTACAGGAAAACAGCATGCGTTTTATTTGTTTTGTAATATATATATATATATATATATATATATATATATATATTGCGATGGTGATTGGCGCGGTTCCCAGTCAGCAACACCGCAGCCTGCCTCTATAGTCTTCGCTGCCAGCCTTTGAAATAATGCATGCCGTGCTTGACATGATTTGCAAATGTGCTTGATTTTCTCACCACGTTATCTGGTCAGTTCTTATAAATATAAATATAAATATAAATATAAATATAATCTGTCGAGCTCGAGAAAAGTTCATCCTAACCTAACCTAACCTAACCGTCATATATTGCTGATGTTGAAAAGAATTGGGCTGCATAAGCAAATGGATAATGAGAGAGAGATGAAATAAGAATGACGATCCTTGTCGCTCTATTTACTCTACAGACAACCTTAATTGAAGCTGGTATTGGGAAATTTTCCTCCACTAACCAATCACGGATCAAACAAATGTGAAATTATGCAGTCGCTGCTGATCTGATTGTACAGGTTGAATCAACTCCCAATGAAGCCTTAAAGAAAATGAGAAATGATAGAGGATTAAACAGAAGAGTGACGTTCAAAAGTTGGAATCTTGATCCATTCAAATACTTTTTATTATTATCATTGTTGTTGTTTTTCAGATGATCTCAAGGGTAAAGATCTCATTCTTTGTTGTATCTTGAAACACAATTAAAAACAGGAATTTCAATTTTGAAGAATTATAATACTGACCGATTAAAAAACTCAAACCCTTGATTGACGTCCTTAAAGAGTTTCTTTTACATTTAATATCATCTTAAAGTCTCTGTCAAAGATATATATCATCCTAAGTAAATATATATATATATAATAAGAGGCAGGCTGCGTTGCTGGCCGGTCAGTTACAAGAGCGATGGAGCATTAAATAGAACTTTCCAACTACCGAACCTAATCCGATCCCACACCGGAAGATTTGAGGTCTTGTGTAGACAACGGCCATGTGGGTTTTTGAGGTCCTCATGTTGCTCCTTTTTATCTCATCTATTAGCTTCCCATTCTCGGAGAAATTCTACCTGTGACGACGCTATGATATGATAGGCTGAAAGTGGAAGCAAACATTAAGAATTATTTAAGGAGCGAGGTGTCAACTAATCTCAAAACCTTGTCCTGTGAATACGTATATAGGTAAAAAAAAGTATATATATAACAAGGAAACATTTCATTTCACGTTAGCCCATGTATTTGAGATATCTTTATTATATATATTATTAGTTTGTACGTGTGCCTTATATACAAAGCGGGAAATTATTGTTTTTTTTTAAAACATGTAAAACAATGTGAAGGTGCTATGATATTATTGTTAAACTATAAAATATAGTTGTTTTGAAAAATAATTATCAAGAATTTTTATTATTAACTTATCTTCTTTTTTTCTTTTTTCTTTTTATCTTAGTTATCAAAATATTTCTAACTAAAATTATTAATTTTTGTCTAACAAATATACTTTGTAATTGGTAAAGCAAGTTACCAAAAGCTATCAAAATAACATGTTCATTTATTGCGTGATTGAAAGCTAAAATAAACACTAATAGGATAAAATCATGTTCAAAGTCTTTGAAAACTTATAATAGTATGTTAAACAATATCAAATCAGAAGAGTAAGTGAATATGTTAGAAAACAAAACGAGTGTAAAAAGAAAAAAATGAAGAAAATCTGAAGACTGAAATGGGTGATCAGGCCCAACCATTGCTCATCCTCCATTATCAGGCCAGTACGCTTGGTCTAATTTTTTATTTTTTATTTATTAAGAGTGTAAATGATATCTCTTTCACAATTCATAAAATATCTGCGGCCCTTGGTGCTTGACCTCGCGACCTTTGCCATGCTCGACATGGTAACTAGCTGAGCTACGACACAAAACTGTTATAGCATAACCTTAAACAATATATTAAGATGCTTTACTATTTATATGAAACGTAAAACACCGTAAGAAGCCCTAATTGTTTTAGATTAATAGTATAGTGATAGAAATAAATGAGTATTCCTCGTTTATTAAACATAATTTTAATGTGTTTATTAAACATAATTATAGTATTTTCTCCTTCTCTAACTTGGTATGCGTATTTCTTCTTCTTTGTTTATATAAGTGGGGAGAATGATTCAACGTACATGTTGATTGTTTACTAGACGATAAAGTATTAAATGTAAATATTTAATTAATCAATTTATATGTCTTGGCCACAGAATATATACTATTAAAACAGATGTCTTGATCATAAAACATATTTAGAATCATATCCATACACATTCTTTTAGTTTGTTCGACTAGTAATAGGGGGTTGAAAATGCTTTTTCATCAAACCCCTACACGTACGATCGTAGGGTTAAGGCTCCCGTGAACGTGAAACTTGTTTGCGTGCATAATATGGAATGCAAGCGCGAGTGTGTGCATGCAGCCGGGACAGAGATCATGAGAAGGTGCTATTTTTTTTCGAGCTTGGCTTAAAGAAATGAAAATTTTGTATTTTGTTAGGGTGTAGGCCATGGTGGCTTGTCCTTTGCATGAGGGTTTGGTTCCCATGGCAGCCGACACACATGCATGAGATTAAAGCAGTGCATGTGACAGAAAAAAAGGTGACATAGATCACATGATCCATGATCTGCGTGAATCCTTTAATTATTCCTTGTAGACTCCACATTCTGAATGTGGTCTAGACATCGTCAAACGTTTTTACTTTCGTTGTGTTAACAAACAAGAACTATTTATTAATGAAGAATACTATTGTTATTTTCCTCGACGTTTAGTGATACAAATCTTTTGTTAATGGACAGAGAGAATTCGATTAGAAATGAAACAGAAAAAAAAACATGATGTGTCAATATTAGAAATAGAAATACTGATGCTGATAATATTGTTTGTTGGTTAATTTATAAATAATATTTAAGGTATAACTCAGACATGTCAAGGAAACATCTCACTTAAAAGTTTAAGATGTTAGGTGAGGTTCCAGAATATGATTTATATTATTTTTTAACACACCTCTCAAGTGAAAGTCTCTCGAGTTTAAAACTTGCACAAGCCCACACTATCTTATGCTTGATTTTTATCAAATAGTTAGAGGATGATGAAATTCGAACTCGTGACTGCTCGGTCAATAAGATCCTGATACCATATCAAAAAACCATCTTATCTAAAAATTTAAGTAAAATCCCATAATATAGTTTATATTATTCTTTAACAATACGACCCTTATCTCTCTCTCCCATTTCAGACGTTTACCTTGATCATAGAAAAAAACGGTTCATTCTAATCTCATCCAAAAAAACCCCACTGCACAGTAATGTATATTTTCATGTATATATATATAAATATAATGGTGAAATTTAAACTAATAAACAAACGTTTGAAAGCGATGATTGCGTAAGATAATATTAAAAAAGAACACATCCAAAATAATCTGCAGTATCGTCTAATTATTTCGAGGAGGCATTTTCAAAAAGAAGCACTCCTTTATACAGAGTATGATTTCGCAGGGGCTGCCCACATGCATGCGCAGACGAGATATAGCTAGGGTCAGCAAAGGAAAGTGAAGAGCCCAGTACTGTTCCATGTGACGAAAATCCCTCCCACTCCCGGTAGTTATGGCAGTTAAGTGTCAGCAAATGCCATTAAAAAACACAGGGGACCTCACTCATCACCTACTCTTTCCCTTTTCCATGCCACTCCTGCGTACGAGCCCCAGCAAATCATCTCTTTTAGCCAAACACCATACAAGTTCACTGGAAGATCTTTATACTGTTCTTGTCAATTGCTTCCAGTCCTGGACAAGGAACCAAATCCCAGAAGACTGGCGTCGTTTCTGCTCCCAAGTTATCAGAAAACTCTTTTCCAAACTGGAAATACACCCAAACTCACTCCTCTTCATATAATTGGTCTTTAAGAGATATAGTCAGGCCACCATATAGGACCACTGGCCATTAAATATAATCAGATCCCTTAATGGTTAAGGATTCTGATAACTCTACACACTTCATGAGACAGCATCATCCAGTCAATGTTTTGTTTTGCGGTCATTAGTAAATATTTGTTTACAGAACCATATATAATGCAAGTATTATCAGGCGGGGTCCTACACCAAATCCGATAACCCCGTTATAAAATATTCAAGTGTTTATATACGTTGAACCATACTTCCAATCAACGCCCTGAAGTTGGCAGTTAGGATCAGGTTTAAAAAACTTTGAAGAATTTTGTTTGCTTGAGAGATAGTATAAATTAAATATCAATTCGCGGGGCAAAAACTTCTGCATAGATTCAAAGCCCTTTCACATGCATACAGAGTCTAGAGTGCTGCAAGTGGGTGGTGTATCTTATCCAGATACTGATCGCTGAAAACGACCCTGCCTCGCCATTGAGGGCTACGACATGGTTTGAATGGAGAGGAGCACATGCCTTCCTGATTTTTGAAGAATCTACAATCTTCATGTAGAGAGATTACATAAACGACAGAGACCACCAGGATAATGTCCTCAAAAGGAAAAGGATGGAAAGAGAACTCTGGATAATGTCCGCTCACATCAAGGCATGCATGTGGTCATCTTCACGGGAAGGAATTCTGTGACGGAAATTATTTATAACGTACATTGCAGAATTATGGTATACAGTTTTTCACGTACGCTTTGATTTTCCTGTAACGGGCTAGCTCGAAACACCAGGAGCTTTGTAATTCTTGCTGCAAGGGGCGATGCGAGAAGACGAGATCTCGAGATACATTAATATTTTAAGAGAGAGCTGGGAAAGTATGAAGATGGTATTTGCGGTGGATAAGGCGATTCTCCGGGAGATCTCCATGTTCTAGAAATAACAGATCTAGCCATTGCATGTTACCCATTAATTATCTAGCTAGACTTTTCAAGTTTCTTGATCGCCTCTCATGCTAGTCTTTTCTCTTTTGCTTTAGCTTGATACCAATAAGGTGCAGAATCGTAGTCAAATTTGATTTTCAACTCAGAATCTGGCTCCCACATACTTAAAAAGTCGTAGCCTAGGTAACCAAGGATGCTTGACTTGGTCCACAAAGGTAAGGAAAGAACAGTGAGCATCTGGAAGTTCAGTTTTCTAACGTGGATCCCAGCGTTGAATATGGATGGATATTCAGCCATCTAGCCCAGACCGGCACCAAGCATGCATACCCAGCCCGAAAGTCAAAGCATGAACAGAATAGACTACGAAAATTTTGCTGAGTGAACCAAAATGATTTAAATACTTAAACATATCCTTACTGTATGACGCACAGAAATATCTGGGACTATTCGCCACCTAAGACTGAGGTGAGCACTGAGCACACCATGGTCAACTCATCGCTTGATTGATGGTTTTGGTTCCTACAGGCGCTAGGGCTGAGCGGGTTTGAGAAATAAGGCCGTGAGGTTTTAGGGCATATAATCTTTCAACATTAAAGGGCTGTTTGGAAATACAGTAGTTTTTCAAAGTACTTTTTGTATTGAAATACATCAAAATAATATTTTTTTATTTTTTAAAAATTATTTTTAACATCAGCACATCAAAATAATCTAAAAACACTAAAACATATTCATTTAAAATACAAAAAAAATAATAATCAAATTTCGGCAAACCACCAGTTGGAACGCAGAGCCAAACGGTCTCTAAAGGCCAAGAGTTTTAAGTAGCGGGATTTCTTTTAGGCACGTCGCCATAGATAGTCATGATCATCCTTCTGGACACACAACAGTATATCTCATGTGGTGAAAATTTAAGTTATAGAGGCTACATATCATGCATCTAAATCAATAGCGCATTTGTTCAAAATGCCACTCAGAAAATATAAGAAAACAGGGATGCTATTAACAAGCCTCGCAAGAACATCCTATTGAATATTCATCAGCGTTGAATCATATTTTCTGTTCTCTTCCTTCTTGTTATAAAGAAAGGAGTGTTCAAAGCAGCACAGAGATGAGCCAGATCATACAATCATTTTTCATTTCCCCCCGCTATGCAATATAGAATGTCAAAAGATCCCTATTTCTATCTTTGATCTGGCTCACAAGCCATATCCACCAAGAATCAATGATTACAGATCCATATTTGATGTTTCCTGCTAGAATGGAAGTGGGTGATTAAGCAGCAAGAGAAATTGATATGGATGCTTATCATCCAGCATTTGTGGCCAGAGGGTTCTTTATATGTTCAGAGTGCTCTCCATGGATACTGAGTCCGTGAGTTTAGATGACCTGCATGCAACAGCACCACCATGAAAAGGGCTATATTAGTTGGGTGTATCAATGTAGTTTACACTCCGATGAATATCTTGATCTGTTTAAGTTTACTGAAAAGTAAAAGCTTAGTCTTAACTGGCTAACCGCTATCACTTCAAATTAACTAAAACCTATTTTTACACATTTGCTCTGTAAATTTGGATTAGCAGTCGGGCAATGGCCAAAATCAAGCAGAACCAGAGAAAGGAACTCTGGATGCTTTTACAGTGGATGAAAATATTTCCACTACCACCAATATTCCCTTTTTACAATAAATCAATCTATCCAAAATCTAAACTACAAAGAAAACAGAGCCAAAGGTTGCTGTTTGATCTGTTCCCCTTGTTTATAGAATAGATGGGAATAATTTTATACAAGAAAAAAACTGATGTTTCAGCTGAAAGGCAAGCGTGCATTGACAAGAACATCTAAACCATGATGAACTTATGTTTATCACAAGAGTCTGTTACAACCTATATTTCTACAAAGCCAAACATAGTCCGAAGGGGGTAGCAGACTTTCTCCATATATTGGATGACAACTCAAGCCTGTAACCTCCTAAACCTGGTAGTGGCAGTTCAAAAATCACCAAGGCCAACAAATAATCAGAAGCAAAACACAAGTATTCGTTAAAAATCAACATTAGTACTGATTACCTGTTAATTACCAAAAATTGATGAAGAAGATCCTCACAAAGGATAAAGTGGAAATAAGAGTCCCTCCTAAGAGACAGGCTCGCATAACTTTTGCCCTCTTCCTTGGGCTCAATGATGTGAAGTGGCAAAGAGCTACCTCCAAAATTGATTCGCCATCCAAAAAGTAGATCTACAATAATATGTTATGTTTTAATACTGAAAACTTGATGGGCACCGAGAAGTCTTTTCATCAGAATAGTCTACAAACTTCCTAAAGATAATCATGACAACATCACGCAAACACAAGGCACAAAACCTATTAGACGCATTTTATTAAGCAATTGCCTTCAGGTATAATTGCATTTCAAAATTCCATCACTCTTCTCAACACTCAAACTAGAGGACAACACATGGTTTAGTACACGTAGCAGGTTCTTACTCTACATGAGAAGTTGAGGCATTGAGGTAGAGTTGAAGGATGAATTAGTGGGATGTGGCAGAAGAAGCAGGTAATGCACGGCAGTTTTTATTAGTTGAGTAACCCATTGCCAACTTGGTTAGACTTAGTAGTTTTATTGTGTAAAGCTCTTTTATGCATATCAGGACAGCAAGCAGACGTACTTAGCATAGGGGAAGCAGAAGCCGCCAAGCATGCAAAGGATACTGGTAACAGAAGTCTAACTAAAGATAATCCCTATCACAGTTAGTGTTGCGGGTAAAGATAAATAGCACCCTACTTGTATTTATCTCGTGTCAAGTTTATCAGATTGCAACTTAACACTTGAATATATATGAAAGAGCCGAAACCAAATTTCACTAAGTTTGTGTTATCTTCTGCTCAATTATGCAGGACATGTTTTCTAATCAGGACATCTCTAGGCACATGCATACCGCGTAATGCCTGTTCCTCCCTCCATTAGCCTCTAAACCTTGAATCTACATGTGCCTTCTTCCCTCACCTGTCACTTGCAATGCATCCCACTGATACCTGCTCCTCCTCTCATGCTTCTTCTAATTCATCCCTTTCTATGCCCATAGGTGTTACTTATGCACAACAGAACATCGCTTCTATATACATCGAGGATCAAAGAAGTTGCGGTACACCCACAAACCTTTGATTTTTATCCTTTAGAAAATCATATGTCGTCACATGTAAAATTGAAATTATTGGATAGCATAAAGTTTCTTTTAGATAAAGTAACTTGGCTCTACAGACTTTAAGGTCGTGGATAGCTGGAATGTGAATCAAATGACCTCAAATTAACTTTCCATGCTTGTGCATACGGGTATCTTATTTATATTCACATGCATCAAAGCATACCGGGCCACCAAACCAACCCCCCCTGGTACACACAACAGGTACTGAGCTTAAGCACCTGAAACAAAATTTAAAAAGGCAAAAATTACCGGCAAACTGTTGAGGAGGGCTAGAGTAAGAGAAACATGGAATGTGCACATTAAGCTCTTTTCCAGAATGTTAGGAAGATGTGCACTGATAGAAAATCCCCAACGAGGTTGATATGCCGTTAACCTAACTGAATGTGCCATCGATATCAGATCACCGACAAAAACAAAAGTCCCACCACATTTATGCTCGGAAATGTCTGAAGCTCCAGAAGCTGGAAATGAATTTCTTCCAAGTTGAAGGCATTCCGGAGAATAAGGACTTGCAAAGGTGATCTCAACCCATATTGACCCTGGAAGTGGAACAGGGCTTAAGCAGTACTCCTCCTAAAGGCAATGCCAAAATGAAAGCAGTTGCAATTAAAAATAAACTACTACATTTTCTTTCAACTAACGTGATAAACAAAGGCAATGACATTGTGCAATTTTGCACCACACAGTGGCTCGTAAGAAATAAGTTAAACCAATAAGAAATCCAGCTATAGATATCATGGCATCAATGTTTGACCTCAAAGGGTTGTGATTCAGGTAATGCTGGAAAATGTCTAATGTGTACCTGTGAACACAAGCAACTACTTCCTTTGGTTATCTCTGTCACCCAACCATCACCACATTTATTAAGCTTGACAACATCCCTAGCATTCAAGCAGTGCCACCTCTGTCTTCGGCTTATACCATCTTCATTACTGACAATATCTGATTTGCTTGAATTGAAGCATTGAACAGCTACAAATCCAGTAAGGTCATCAGGACAGGCAGATTGATTTTCTATGAAAAGCATCTCCTTGCTTTCTTCTATCACCGAAGTAGGGACACAGTAACCCTTCATTCGATGAACTATCGCAAGACCTCCAAAACTTTTTGAAAGATTTGAACTTTGAAGTGTCTGTTCATCTATTAAAACAGTAGTGATCTCCATCCAATCTTGTTCATTATGGATGCGTTTTCCATCCAAAGAGACAATTATATCCCCAGGAGACAGATAGCCCGACAAAGGAGAGGTAGGAGGTACATCCAAAACCTATTCCAAGTAATCAGTACATATGCTATAAGTGGGAAGGAAAAATGTGCGGGCATACACACCATCATATATAATGTAAGACAGTAAAGATGTCAGGGTATCATACCATGGGGCTTTCACCATGTATGTAAAAGGGAGACAAGATCAGAGGCAGGAGGAATAACACCAGTGCACAAACTGCACAACACTACAGTGATTTTTAAGTTATTAAAACCATGTCATATGTGTCAATCAGATATAGCATGAAAAAACAGTTGTTAAATTAAAAAAAAAGGAAACAAAATCTTGTTAAGCAATGTCTTGATGAACAATACTATACCCAGATAATTGCATATAAGTAAATATGATATTCATAATACAAAATAA
Source organism: Salix caprea (assembly GCA_964035475.1). Taxonomy (NCBI): domain Eukaryota; kingdom Viridiplantae; phylum Streptophyta; class Magnoliopsida; order Malpighiales; family Salicaceae; genus Salix; species Salix caprea. The sequence goes on along the minus strand of OZ037759.1, from coordinate 10,151,991 downwards.
GCATACCACAGCATTATGCCAAACACCAGCACAGTACACACGAAGTGCAGCAAACGGTTGTAACTCCTCGAGCAACTCATAACTCAAAGCAACCAGAGCACCAGGAAACAGAACTGCAAGAAAAATAGCAATGTACTCCGTCGGTATGCCCTCACTGCTTCCGGATGAAAAGGTGCCTACAGTACCAAGCATGAGAATCTAGCCTTCTGCATATTCAAATCTAAAATTTGAGATTCATAAATTTATCCACTTTCAGCATCCTTTATTAATCAATCACGTATGCAAATAAATACAAGTAAACATTGAGTTCTGATCTAAAACTAGATACTTGGCCGGTTTAAGCATGTAAATTTTATTTCTCTGCTTTATTTACCAATTGTTGGTGGTTACAGAGTCTTCACTGGGATCGATTTTAACTTTCAATGAGAGTTTGAAACTGATTAGAGATCAATAAAACAGAGAAAAGTGACCTTGCAGCAGCAATGGAATGCCCGAACTCGTGGACTGATACAGAAATCAACGTAGAAAGCAACAAATATCCAGCGTCCGAGACAGACAATCTCGAACCATACACCTGCATTCAAGTAAAATAGCTACGAATCTCAGTATATATATATATATATATATATTTCAAACAAAAGCCAGTTGCTACTAGCTAACCTGAGGAGAAAACCCAAATAGTAAGGAACTCGAAAGATCGCTGCTTCCGTGGAATAGGTGTAAAACGTTGCCGAATTCCCACACAAGAATCTGCCAATTCCCATCATCACAAAAAGAGAAGAAAAAAAAGGGATGGTCATGTTGCAGGTTAAGAGTGATTAAAGAACAGATTATTATCGCGTTTAATAGAATACCAAAGTGACTCCAAGGAGTGCAGTTAGGCTAAAGCCAACGCCGATTGAAAACCAAATCTTCAACAATTTAGCTTGTTTCCGTCCAAAATGATAGAGAGAGGTGTTTAAGGCAGAAATCTTGTAATCGCAGTAGCAGCAAGATACAGTGTTGGATAAACTAGTACGAGACGATCGTGTTGGTGATCGTAAAGGGAGAAACGAAGTTTGTGCCTGTCCCCTTCCATGTCTTCTCCATCGCCTCCCGTCCATTGGCGTTAGCTAACCGTTCCCTCGCCTCCTCGGCCCTGCTGCTGTCGATCAAGGAAACCTCTTGAAATATTAGCGTGTTTTGAGCCCACAAATGAATGAAGCCCAAGTACAATCACAACTAATGGGGGAAAAAACACAGAAGAAATGGGTGAAAATAGTAAAATTATCATTTTATTCTAAAAAAAATCTAAACTTTCTATTAAAGGTTATTACGTTGTTTTACAGGAACATTGGGTTGCCTTAAAATCGATTGCGGCAGCGCTATCTTATTATTTTTCCACGTTACAATTACTTAATTGTCTTAAGAGTAGAAATTTATTTACTCGAGTCTACGAGTTTTTTAAATATTTCATTTTTTTATATTATAGTAAAACAACTCTGTTGCCTTTAAATTAAAATTTTCATGGATTAATATGTACTTTCATTTTGTTTTTATTTTCTTATTTTTATTATATTGTCTTAGAAGAAATTTAAATCGACCCTTCATTTTTAGATGACATACACAAAGGCTTGTGACAACCAAGATCAGCCTTTCTTTGTTTTATTTAAGATCATTTAAAAAAAAAAGCAAATTCATCCTCCTTCATTTTTTATCACTATTTTTTACTTTGATAATATTTTTTAAAATAATATTTCTTATTATTTCATCCTTAAATATTGAATTGATCTTATTCACTGAGTATGATTCTATAATTTAATGAGCTGTGAGTATAAAAAATCACCCTAGGTTTAAGAAATCACCTAAATTGAGTGTGATTTAATAAGTCTATAATCTTATTTTTTAATTCAAGATATGATTTTTTTTAACAAGATCCATTATTACTCATTATCTCTTATACTTGTACCAAACACATATAACAGCTCACTCCTCGACAATAATTTACACTTTTAAGTCTAATTTAAAATTCTGGTGCTAGCATTTCTAACTCTAGCATGACCAAGAGTATTTTGTTTACACTTCACTCGAGTCAGGAGACAAGTCGTTCAGATCTCAAACCAACCTCATAGGCCGGGTCAGCATTACCATCTATGCTTTTACGGGTTCAAAGAATATAGAAGGGCTTAAATTAAAACCATAATCTATTTTTAGGCCCGCTCAAAGTTGCCCTTAAAATTGGGGCTAATGTGATAATAAGAAAAACACTACAGAGAGTCAGAGAGAGAAAAAAAAGTAGAAGTACAGAGCTCTAAAAGAAATAAGAGAAAAAGGAAGGATTCACTGGTGAAAGTGAAAGTGAAAGTCAGAGAGGAGAGGAGAAGAGAAGAGGAGAAGAATCTCAATCTCCTCTTTGAACAGTGACAGACAGGACACCTCTCCCACGTTATCTCCGAGGAAAGAAAGGAATGATCCCATAGCTCTATCTAAGTATCTATCATCATCATTATCACTTTCACTTGGAAAACAGAAAGTGAACATACAGAGAGAGAGACAGAGATTTGAAACAACGCAGAGTTAAAAGTAGACATCAATGATTTTGTTGCAGTCCCATTCCAGATTTCTCCTTCAAACATTATTAAATCGTGTCCAAAAGTGAGTCTTTTTATCATTTCTCTCTCATTGTACGAATTGATTTTTATTCCACAACTGATTTTCTTTTTAACTGGGTTGATTTCAGTCTTGAAAAGGCAGTCGAATTGGATTACAATTGGGTGGAGTTTGATGATGTTCGTTACCATATTCTGGTGAATACCAAGATTCCCTTTTTTAGTTTCCTTTCCTGGGTTTTCCTTGTTTTCCTGGCTTATTTTAGATAATATCTTTGTTGGGTTCTTTTCTTTCTTGTTTAGGTGTCAATGAAGAATCCAAATGCCTTGCTGTTATCCGTTTCGTTACCAATCCCACCTCCAGAAGCTGTTTTCATGGGTGGACTTCCGTTTGGAGCCATTGAAGCCATAAAGGCTGCTTATGGCGTCGCTGTGCAGATTCTCGATCCTCCTCGAGATGGCTTTAACCTCACTTTGAAACTCAATTTGGGGAAACTTCCACCCGATGAAGGTTCTACGAGTTCCTTTTCTAAGGTCATTATTTGCTTGTTATGGTGTAATGCCATAGGACGCTAGCATGTTTTGTAGAATGTAACGGATCGTTTTGTTATGATCCTTGGTTAACAACAAGGATTTGGGGAGAACACAAAGTTTAGAGAAGATACAAGAAGAGAATTGAGAGAGAATTAGAAGAATATTAGGGAGAAAGAGTTCTGCAAAACTGTACAGAGATGTCAACTCATACCACTTGCCTTTTCTAGAATTACACATTACAGTATTTATGCTATACTTTCTAACTGGCTATGTTAACCAACTTCCCATGCCCATCTAACACTCTTAACTGCCAGATACCTACAAATCACCTGTGAATTATTAACAATCACATGTTGAATTATTCTTGCTATTGCCTCTGCTAACTGCCACCGGAGTTACTGCTGCTAAGCTGTTACTGAAGCTAACACATTTCCATTTCATATCACATGACATTGCCTTGCATTACATTTTAGCGAAAGATGGCACCAAGAGTTGCTTGATAAGCATCCTCAACTTCATTGGTTTGCCTTCTTTTTTACCCTTAAAGGTTCATCCATTGCAGGATTATGCTTTGCTTATATATTCTTCTTCTTGGTCCTTTGTTAGATCTTCATCAAGTTCAAGTTTGGTTTAAAAATTCTCTGACTATATTACCATTAAATACTAGGGAAAGTTCCACCGACAACTTGCTGAAATAACTTAGTGAAATGAGAGGAGTGCAGTTACATTTGGAATTGACCCAGCAACCTGTTCAAAAGGATGGATATCCCCTTGATTATTACAAAAAAGGATGTTCAGTCCAGGGAATTACCTCATGAATCCAAGAATTTAGTCTACTCATGCATGTTGCTTGGAAGATAAAACTATTTTTAATCTGAATAAAGCTTCACAACCTCCAGGGTGTAAAATAAGAGAAATATATAATTAAGCATGTTTTCTAAAGGTTTGCTTTATGTCATCTGTTTCTAGTTTATATCTAGAGTGGATTTGTAATATAAAAGGTTTTTCTTCCATTTGTTAGGAACATCCTGCTATTCCACACCTGAAATCTGTGTGCTCGCTTTGCGAAGTTTTGGAAGCCTCTAAGTGAGAGATAGATCTTGTACATTTATTACCCTATGATACTCTGAGAAAAATTCATGTGAGCAGCATTGGATCTCACAAGAATGGTTCAATTGGACTATAATCATGTCAATATATTGTGGAGAATTGAGTGGCTGCTGCAAATGCAGTTACAAAGCCCTTTTCATCACTTGCATGGTGGGACAATTTTGTATTGCTGTTTTCTTTTTCACCTCGAATATTAGCTCTCTTTGTTGTAGGGGGCTTTACATACCAACCATACAGTACATACCAACCACACAATTAAAGTTGCAAGTCAACTGCTCGCAGCAATTGAATGTTCCTTTCTGCACATGAATGAATTGGTTTCTCTCTTTATTTTGCAGGATTAATTCTTGCTACTTTTAGGTGATTCTTGTGTGGATTAGGTTGTGATTAAGTTTCATGGTCTTGTTCATTTTAATGGCTGTTATTAATGTTGCTCTACTGTTGATATTGTGCAGAGCACAGGTATGCTCTCTTGCTAAAGATTGCATCTGTTAGGGAAGTGGTGCTAGGTGCTCCATTAAGAGTAGTTTTAAAACATCTCTCATCAAGGACTGTTATTCCTGGTATAGATGGGCTTCTGGCCATCGTGCATCGGTCCAAGGAGTCTTTCTTCCTTGACCCTCAGGTATGATCACAAGTTGGAAGGGAATAAAACATGTCACTTGAACTTCTTCATTTACCTTCATACGATTACCCTTATACCGATAGAAAGGAGAATATTTCAGCTAGCATTTTATGGTGCAAAGAGGGGAGTCTCTCTCCCTTTTATTCAGTGTTCCTTAATTGATACATATTTTGTGTGTTGCAAATGCAGTGGGGATTTTTTTTTCCATATCCTTCGAAACAGCTGGAAATCCCTGTGTGCCTTAATTAATACATGCATGTACACCTTATCAAAATAATTACTTGCATTGTACAGTGGTTATGTTCTAGAAATGTCATCTTTGGTCGTGTCTTCTTCCTCTCTCTTCCTATTCATTTTTTTTTTTTTTTTGGGTTACTTCATATTGTCTGTTTGTCATGCAACCCATTTCTAGTAACATGAGAACAATCGCGGATTGAAATTTAACTGAGTGAGAAACTTTAATTGTTTATTGCAGCCAGACAAGGTTACCGTGGTATTTCCCATGAGATTCAAGGACTCCATAGATATTGCTTTTGCTACTTCCTTCCTGCAGGTACTCCATTTGTAGTTATGTTTTACTTGTCTATGTTGCTTCTCAAAAATTGTATATATGTGGGCAACAGACTATACTTTCACTGATATACTTTATTTAGATACTAATATTACAATTATTTATAATTCTGTTGCCTAGGCTGCTTACCACAAAATTCTTGTGTAACCATTCTTGGTTAACATTTTTCTCTTAACATTATAAAGTTTGATTTGCATTCAGGAATTTGTTGAAGCCAGGCGTACAGCTGGACTTAATAATGCTCCTTCTTGCTTGTGGTCTCCTACCCCACCTCTTGAACTGAAGGAAGCTCCTGCTGAAGCATTGTCTGCAAATGCAGGATTTGTTTCTTTCGGTAATGTCACAAGAATTGCTACATTAGTTCCCTCTATTTTTATTGCAGCATAACAAATTGTGCATACTCGAAACAATGCAGTCATTTTCCCTCGTCACGTGGAAGGCAAAAAGTTGGACCGGACAGTGTGGAATTTATCAACATTTCACGCATATGTTAGTTATCATGTTAAGGTGAGGTTCCGCAGATTGCTCCCACCTTTTATTTTGTTACCTGTGACTGTTTCACATATTTTGGAATGTAGAATAACAAACACAGGCACACACTGACTGAAAAGATCCTCTAATTTCTTTCATGCTATTTGGGGGTGCAACAATTATTTTTCAAAATGGTTATGGAGTTTGGACCTAGTAGTTAACCAGAGTTTGCATGATCAAAACTACAACTCTGTGATGATCAGTTAAATGGTCTACTCTGTTAACCAGGAAATCAAAATAGTATTGTAGATTGTACTAGAAAAATCTTGTGTGTTCTTTGCACCGAAACTTGAATCTTTGTTCAAACTTGTTGTTGTTTTTCCTTGTTGCTAATGTGCGCATCAAAGCAATAAGATACATAAATTCATCATTCAACCCTATCTAACTTTAGTTTCTATTGCTATTTTATAAGAACCTTTGATATAAATAATAGCATATGGTTGTGCTCCTGCTTCCTTTAACCTGTCACTTAAACACATAATTATTGGATGCACTTTCCTCAACAGTGCTCGGAGGGTTTTATGCACACTCGCATGCGAAGACGTGTAGAATCTATGATTCAGGTAAAATTTTCATCTTTCACAGCTGTCTCTGCTTGCTCAGTTTTCTCTGTGTAGCCTACCTTGATGGAAAATAATTTTTGAAAAGTAGTCTGCAGAAATTTAGCTCTGACAGGAAAAAAGGTTCTTTCACAACCAAATAATTTTAATGCGGGCTCATAGTTTTGCTGTGCGTTTGGTCTTAAGCTACCATGTTGCTACTTGCTAGCAAGCTGTGCAGCATCAGTACTCCATGTTAATTTTAGGTGTATTCAAATCTAGAAGGGTGTGGGATTTTAGGATAGGGGATAGCTGCTCCATAGGGCCTCCAGATGAAACCAAAAAAAGAAGAGAGAAAGCAATTGGGTATGTTAAGCTGCACAAAACCGTCAAGCTAGAAGAGGTCTACGGTTGATATCGGGAAAAGGAGTCGTTGCATTGTTGCTGCTGTTTTTCCCAAGGGAAGCCAAGCAACTCACTGACTTAGGTACTGGACCTTGCAGGGCTGTACTTGATCTTAACTCATAAAATCATTTGTTGACGCCCCCAGTTGAAATGGCTGTTTGGTTGGTGACAGTGATAGGAATATATTGCCATTACAGGCAACTAAAGTTAAAGCCATAGCAATGGTGTCAGTTAAGTGGAAGGCTAGAACGTACAATCAATTTCCTAGCAACTCCTGAAACTGCTGCATAAATGACCATTTCCTAGGCACAGTGTAGAGCTTTGCTTTACAGACAAGTCTGGGCTTAAAGTTCAAGTATGTTTTTAAATATTTTTTAGTTTTAAATTAATTTTTATGTGTGTTTCTGAATTATTTTAATGTGCCGTTGTTAAAAATATTTTTTAAAAAATATATAATATTTTAATTTTTTTACCTAGAAAAAATCAATTTTGAAAAACCTCTTAATCATATCAAACAGGCCATATATTTCCCTTTCATCTATTCTCATTTTGGTATCCAAGGATTACGGGGACATGTTCAGATAGTTATCCAAAAGAAGCGCATTTCTCTGTCCTTGTCTTCTGAGCTCTGTAGTCTGTGTCTGGACTTGATTTCAGGGCCCTCAAATCTCCTTGCATGGTTTTTGGCTAATCAATTATTCGAAGAAAAAAAGATGGTTATTTATTTATTTATTATTATTATTATTATTGTTATTATTATAGTTAAGGGCTCATATAGAGTAACACACGTTGTATCACAGGCCTTAGATCGTGCAAAACCAGGTGCAGAGGGGAGAAAGAAATCACCAAATAGCAGATCTTTTAAACGTCTGGTATGTCAAAATATTCACCTTGATGATACTTTGAAGAACTTAAAGTTAATCATTTTGACATATTCTTTCTAACATCTATACGGAATTGTAGAGCCTCAAGGAAGCTCGAGCTAATTCAATTTCCTAAATGTGGAATTCCTGAGGGCATCGAACATATGGAGATGATTGTTAAAGAACTTGCCGGAATCATTTGAGGGGAGGCTGTGACGAGGGCTCTCATCCTTCTCTTGAAGGGGAAAGAGAGAGGAAAATGAAGGGAGCAAGCACCATGTTTAGTTGCCACGCTTTTGATATTTGCTGGCTCCCTCGGAACCAAAAGATTCTGTGATTTTAATATCAATACTTTTTCGATCTATTTTTAGGGATTTATTCTTCTCTGGAAACGTAATTTTGTACAACATTGCTTCGGTATTTCCTCGAACCTGTTGGTGGGATTTTAGGTAGATATTAAAAATTATATAAAAAACAAAGGGGTATCAATAAATCATGTAGCTTGTGAGGGAAAAAATGTGGATTTGTTTATTTATTTGTCTTCTATTATTCTCTTCATTCTTGTTTCTTAATATTATTTTATTTGGTTTTTTAAAACTGTTAATTTGAGATTTGTCACTATGAATGCTTTAGATCTTGCATATGCAGAACTTGTGGTGTCATGAGAATGTTTCATTGCTTAATTAGTAGTTTTTATTTGGGATTTGATTTGGTAACTTATTTCAGTTGCTAACGTATAGTTTCTTGTAATGTTGAGAGAATATTCCAAGTACTTAGTTTGGCAAAATAAAACAAGATAATATTGACATAAATCAAGGGTCCAAAATTAAAGCTGAAAGAAACATATTAATAGACACTCGTCGCAGACAAAAGTGCATGAACATATTAACGTGTCCCCTGCGATCATTTCTCTTCCTTTTATTGACTTTCCTTGCTCTATGTTTTCACGGGTAGTGTTGTCTTTCTAGGCTAATTTTGCTATTTTTCTTTTGGATATAATTTTAGTCTGAAAAAAGTATTTTTACTATAAAAATAACTTTGATTATTTCATCAAGTAAATGCATATCTGTTTATGAGATGTGCCAAGTAAGAAGCATCTATTACATACTTTTTATATGCCGCAAGATATATCTTATAAACAAACATACATTAAGTTTAAATATTAGAACCTTCGTATATTATGATTATATTAACACATGCATTAATGACAATTTTTACAAATGAATCAAAATCAAAGCATAAAAAAGATTGTTTTCTTCAATAACCGAATCACATCCATGCTCCCCCATTCACCCCTACATGATATGACTATGAGATAAAGCAATTGGAATTTTGGAAATTGCATAGAAAATTCAAATTTTCTAGAAAAACCCCTCAAAATCTAGTTGAGAATTCGTATAATATTTATTTTAGCAAGAATTTATCAATAAATCATGCTAGTCAAGTCAAGTCAATGATAATCTAGAGGAGTTTTTCTTCAAATTAGTACAATAAAGCAGTAACACAATATAAAAATTAATCAAGAAATAATATACTTTAGCAAGCCACGTGATATTTGTACCATTCTAAGAAAAAAAGTAATGACAGTTTTTATTAAAAACAATTTAAAGTTATTTCAAATCTAATAAATAAATATTAATTTCAATATCAAGTGGTGATAAGATTAAAATCTATTTAAATTTAAAAGTAACTGTTCCAATTGACAGATGAGGGTTGCAGTTTTTTAAGTTTTCTCTTCCAAGTAACCCCCTTAATTAATGGTTTTGCATGCTGTATATTAATTCCAGCAATAATATTCTCAATTATCATAAAAACAAATGGCCACTTGAGGGCAATTATCATAAAACCAGTTTATGAGTGTTCTTATTTCCTTTTCTTTTTTCCATCCCCTTTCCTTTTCCATTTAGCTGCTGGAGGGATTCACGGAAAAGAAAGACTCCAATCGTGGTGAAGTTAAAAAAGTAGAGAGTGAGAGAAGAAAAGCTGCTCTGGGATCTGGAGATGGGAAAAACGCAGGAGCAATCCTGTACAGTAGGAGGAGTATGAACCAAAGAATTTAAACGAAAATTTGACAGCAAAAGAAACGCAAAAAGAGCCTCTTGTCTTCCATAAACTGGTTCCTGTCAGCATGTGAGTTGGCTAGATGGTTGAACTGGCCCAACCCCAGCTCATCTCGTGAAACCATCCAGCTAGGCTACTGCTGTGCTTCTCATTGGCTTGCCTCCATCCACCTGTTTCTGCTGGACGGATAGCATTTGACCCACCAAAATAAATCCCACTGTTTATCCACTCTTCCACCGATATGAACAGTAGGGCAGGTAAATTTCAAAACAGAGTGGATGGCCCCTACCCCTATGCATCAATAGTAATAAACCAGTAGCAGAGACTGAGCCCACTACTCGGAATCACTGTCCATGCTCTCCATTCCCTTCAGCCCTCTTCGTTTTTGCTGCATGTGAAATTTCACATCCCATGAATAACTCAAACCAAGAAGTTTATGCTTGGATAACTGATACTACAAACAAGCATGGACAGCAGGTAAAACGTTTTCTTTTTCTTTTCCATGTACTTAAATTCTTGCCCTTAAATGCACTAGCCTCCACCACCGTCCATATTAATATAAAATAATATGTCATGTCTCAAGAAGAGATTCCATCTCAATGACTTGATTTATTTATTATTTTGGTATGGAAAACAATTCACCTCCTTTCATCATGCAAGAAGATAAATCCAGAACCCTTTCAAGAGTAGAATCCCTTGGGTTAATGGGAGGCGTGCGATGGCCTTACACGTGTCCATAAAGTTGGGATTCGTGTCTAGCATGCCTAGCACAAATAAGTGATATGCCAATGCTTAATGATGACAACAGCGTAATATGTGCCAGTGATTGCAATTTGCAAGGGGTGGAGACATGGGGGCAGGCAGGCAAACAGAACAGAAACAAAAAAAAAAAAGCACATGAACACGAGTTGAATAGCATGATCTTTTTCAGTTCACAGGATGTAAGAAACAGAGACCATTTACCTTCTTCACACATTTCTTCTCTCTAACCTCGTATCTACTCTTTGTTAAATCAGATAGCCACATCCCTGGAAAACAATACTGCCCAAATACAAAAAATAAAACTTTAATCATTGTTGCAATTGATATCAAAAATATTTAAAAGATGGCAGGTTTGTGATTACCTGAAGTGCTTTATCAATGTTCTTGGCCCTTTTCTTGGGTCGTTGTGGTAGTTTCGTTCCCTTCATTGCAAAGAAATCATCTTCCTTTTCCTTCCTTGACAAAGCAATATAAATTCTTGGCCACTCGATGACTTCATTGTTGTTCACCTTTTCCCCTCCACTAGCTACTGCTGGAGCTGGGACAGTATTGCTAGTTGTAACCCCAGCTTCCCTTTCTGATTTAGCCCGAGTGGAATCAACTTGATTCATTTGACGATCACCCTGAACTAATGATCCATTTGGTTTCTCATCTTTTGCCGCTGACCTAGAGCTAGGCATCTTTCTATCAATGTTTTCTGGTGGAGGAGGAGATCTCTTTCCTGCAGTAGATCTAGAAACAACCCTGCTACTGCCACCACTATTTCTTGACGGGGACCCATTTCCAGCACCCGATCGCTTTTCTAAATTCCTGGTCATGACCAAAAGAAGAGAGAGAGAGAGAGAAGCAAACTTGCTGATGAGAAATGCTTTGGTTCGGTTCTGAGAAACAGACAAACGAAAGTGGGTTTTCTTGGACTATGAAGTAAATATGGATCAAGGGCAGAAAAAGGGATAAAGGGGGATTTAATACCCACCTAAAACAATAAAAAGAAAGCTTGTAACCTTATTAGATAGCATATGATAGCTGTAGATACACAATCACTCCATAACTGTGTTTAAGAATTGGAAAAAAATTTAAAAAAAACAAAAAACAAAAAGATAGACAAACACATTCCACAAAATTCACCAATACCAATAAAAAGCAAAAAAATTAAATAAGGTCCTAGCCTTTTTCTTTGAAATAAATTTCAATGAGATGGGAAAGTCTCATGATGAGGACAGAATGGTCATGAAATTAGCAGAAGAAAAAAAATAAAAAATAAAAACGGCTCAAAGTGGATGAATGACGCCATGACCCCATCAAAATAACAAGCCAAACTCAGAAACAAAGCGAACACAGATCAGGGTGGAGATGACTGAGAATGGGAATGGACTTCTTGGATACCCATCAAACCATTAGGTGAAGAAGATGAGGGGGGATTGATGTATTCACATTCTTCTCCCATTTTTCCAAGGGGTAGAAAGGTAAATCACTTTTAAAAGAAGGTGCTCTTCAACAACTCCATGAATAGAGAAGTAACATCATATGTTTAGATCCCAAAACAATCTCAACCTCAAAATAAGAAATCAATAAAAGATACCCCCAAATTATATCATCCAAATAAATTTAAAGGAATATATACCAAAAACCCATCAAGTGTTGTAGGCTAACAAACGATATCTAGCACATAATCTTAAGAAATAAATTCATAAAAAAAACATATATTTCATAAAAATACAAAAAAAAAAAGTACCTCCGAGAAAGAAACCCAGAATTTTCTTTCTTTATATTTCCACCTCTGGTGCTAGTACTAATAGACTGTTGGGGTGGCGGTGGCGGTGGCGGTGGAGGCGGTGGTGGCATAGTGGGTGGAGAGAACTTATTATCAACTCTCCTAGGAACCTTGTTGATGGGTTGTCTAGCTTGACCAGAAGATGATGATTCATCAGCCAAGCCCCTGATCTCAGACCTTGACACTCTAGCTCTCTTCTTTTGTCCCCATTGTAACAACATATCACCGTTGCAACCTCGGCTCGGGCTAGGACCTGGACTAGAGTCATGTCTTTGTGTCTGATTGTGGTTGTTCTCTGAATGTGGAGAACTGGTTGTACTGTTATTGTGGTGTTCTTGGTTTCTCGATGGAGATCTAAATCTGAAACCTTTAGTATCAAAATTAGTACTTGCGGAATTAAATGCATTGGGGATTGACCTTCCGTTCTCGGCTTCATTGGGTTTTTTCCCATTGCTTAATGGAACACAATCTGGGCTTACTCTCTGATACCTGTACACAATAGAACAGTCATTCATTATCAGTAGATAACAAAGAGATGACCCGCAAAGCAATGCATAAGGATTCGGAGAAAGACATCAGAAACATATAGAGAGCTGTGTAGTCCAAAGATCATATCATTAAAAAGAGAAAATTGCAATCCTTTCACTGGATCCGGAGCATAAACCAAGATTAACACGAATCATTTTCCCAGGTGAACTTCTACCTACCACATCAAACAATCCGTGCACTCATTCATTCTGAACATAATACCCAGATTAATCAGCCCTATAGATCAGTGAAAGAAAATTAATGGGCATAGAAATTGAAGTAATCGAAACACCTCATATACTCGAGCAATGTTAGGAGTGCAATCACAAAGGAAAGAATTGAGAAACAGAGAAGTGGTGGAGCATTCAAGTCGATGATAAATGAGGATTCTTTCGCAGACTGTAGAAAAGAGGAGATTGAGATTGAAACGGGTCTTTGACCCCAGCCTAGGAAGAAATGAACATTGCAAAATGACATCTAATAGATAAGACCTAGCTAATCCAAGCAGCAGCAGCAGACTTTTGAGGCCATAAGAGTCGTCTTTGCTTTAAAAAACAGAGATTTTGGATCTTTGTATTGTCCACAACAGCTATTGACGTTAGGCAATGGTGGATGACCGAAACACACAAATTAATCAATACCAGAACCCAAATATTATCTGGATCTTATTGATCATCCAATTCATTGAAGAGAGTGTTTAATCTCACTCTCGAGAGAGAATTGGTTATTCATCATATCATATTATATTGTTTGTTGAGGAACTTGTCTTTGAAACACTGAAGCATTGTTGTTGATTTTCACAAAGAAATCTGCAACTGCGAACAAACTCATCTTCAAAACACACAAATAAAAAACAAAAGAAACCCATCTTCATCATGACCAACATCACCAACAAACAACATCAAGAACAGTTGAATCCGGATCCAGCAACCTATCCATCTATTCAGAGTTGATAGGATGAAACCAGAAGAAAGCAGAAAGATCAACACTCAAAGCCAAATTGAGACTGAAAACACCCAGATGATGAAAAAGAAGAAGAAGATGGATGAGTTAACAAGATGAAGGAGGAAAAAAAACAAAGAACACTAGTTGGGATAGCAAAGAAGGGCACAGACCTCATCATTATAACCAAGCAAATACACTTGTTGATGAAACTTAGATATTGATACAACTATGTAGACGTTAAGAGTGGGATTCTTGGTTTTTCTTCCAGAGAGATATATTATGTCTTTTCATTCAATGGTTTCTTCAACAATGGCTTTCTCATAATCCCATCAAACAAGACATGTGAGCTCAAAGAGACACCGAGAGAGAGAGAGAGAGGAGGCGGATACAAGAGAGAAAAACAGTGTGAGAGAGAAGAAGAGGAAGAGGAAGCCGAGGAAGGCAAGGCAGGGAAACAAGTACTTTTACTTGAGTTTACATGGAGATAAAGTATATAAATGCGGTTGCTACTCCTGCACTCTACCACAGTAGTGAAAGTAAGGGGTAAGAGGATTTTCCATTTTCTATTTTTCATTTGGGTTTTCTCTACTATAACTATAAAACAGTAGAGATGGTGAAGTATTTTTCTCTATTTTCCATCACAATACTGCTTTCTTTTCTTTATTTTTAATTAATTTTTTTATCTATTTTCATTCTTCAATATTGGGTGATTGTAATTGTAATTTATAATTTATTCTGATTTGCTTTTCATGAGATTATCTCGGTATTATGACTCAAGTCATAAGTTTAACAGCTTAGCTAAAGTTGTTATTTTAGGTTCTTGATTGATTTTTTTTTCAATTTTTTTTCAAATATTAAATTGATCGAGAATTATGATTAATAATTAATTTTGATATGTTTTTTATAGAATTATTATAATCTCATAACTCAGATCATAAATTTAACATGTTAACCTGAATTTTTTAAAGTTGATCCAATATGTTGTTATCCTAATATTAATAAAAAATATCCTACATCTTTTTATTCAATTTTTATTTTTATAATTGTATAAGTTAATTTTAGACCCTTAAAGTTAACAGGGTAATATTGGTAAACCCTCACATCCAACAAGGCATTATCAAACGTGGTTGAGCATTTAATTAACATTATACCATTTTATGATTGTTTATTCTAAAAATCTCCATTTATATATATTGATAAAACAAATATTTATTCTAAATAGGAAAGATTCATTTCCTTGTTTATCTTAGGTTATCTGCTCTTCATAAAAAAATGATTCCATTAATTGTCCACCTAAGATTTTTCCTTTTTTACTAGAGATTGTCTCCTTAATTCAGTTTAACAACGAATCTCACGAGATGGGTAATTTCAAGATCATGAAACAGCACCAGTCTCTTACCCTGATTTCCATTAAAATTATAATTTTACAACTGTACTCTTTTGTTCTAGTTTATCTTCATGACAAATCTATTTTCATAATTAAAATCGTTTTACTTGAAGGCTTCGTCTTATTGCCATGGAAGTTACATCCTCGTTCTATAAGAGAAATTTATTGGCGAGGAAGGTTTTAGTAGCTCTGGTTGATAGAAAGGAATGATTCATTACCATTGGGCATGGAACTAAGCAAGTGTTAAAAAAAATCGAATATAACTTATTTTCTCAACCAAACATTGATTCAATACTTTGCACTATAAATATTCTTTTTATTACAAGGTCCCGTTGACATTGTAATTGATTTTTTTCAACAAACATAGAGAAAAAAATAACTGATTAAACAGCAAAAAAAAAAACAAAAGTTAGAGCACCTCAATAAAACCTAGAGAAAGCACCAGATATGCCATTTCTGTTTATTTTTGTTTACAAATGAAAGTATCAGAGACACCCAAAGCACTCCTAACTATTACAGGCATCACAACGTAACCAAATTGGCCAACCTAGGTGTTCTAAGTTTAACCACCTAAACTACACCATGTAGACAAATGCAAAAACACAAGATTAGCATTCGGAATAAGAAACGTGTAACATGTGTTTAACAGTTCGATTTCAGAAACGTAGAGCAAGAAACCACCAGATATGCTCCTGGGTTCCATCTACCGAAAGAGCCTTGGTACTGATCTCTTCGGTACTTTGCCTTCAAGCCTTAGTCTTCTATATGCTTCTCTAATGTGGCAAGGCCTGATTGGCCCAGATTCCTTCCTCTCTTTCATTACAGTTCTAGCTGTAGACCATATTAAAAGAAACAAAAACGAGGCAGAGTTATTCAATTACCTATATACAAACATCAGTCCAGCATAGTCAAGCATAGCATCACGCAGTTCTCGGGGAAAAAAAAAGGCAACTTCAAAGTGTTTGCCACAGGTCAGTAATTTTACGTGGCTTGTATTTTGGGCACAGAAACACCACCGCTACTTCTTCCTTTCTTATAGAAATGAGTGACAAGCATTTCCATTCAGCAAATGAAATTTAAAGAAAACAAGACTATGCATACCTGTTTCAACAAGTTCACCAACAAACATTTTTGCAATACCACAAACCACAATCGTCATCGGTAAAGAAATTTTCTGGCTTCCAGTGATGCTCACCAACAACTGCATTCCCACCATGAGAGAAAAGTAATGATTTCAGGTTAACATCAAAGAATAAAGAATCAACTTGCGCACAATTAATGACATGAATGGTGCATCTCAAGAAGGCTAAGTGTAAGTAATTAACAAATTTAGCAGAATCAACTTGTGCAAAAAATAATGGCATGAATGATGCCTCTCAAGAAGGCTGAGTGGATGTAATTAACAAATGCAGCAACTAGTGTATATGCCCAAAGTATTTTCTAGCAACTTATTCCCCGCGACAGAGACAACATTCATCTTGCATGTATCTGCCAAATGGAGACAAGTGAGAAGAAAAGACCACCATGTGCCAAATCAAAAAATAAATTCTAAGGAAAAGGCATAACAAAAGGAATGATATGAGAAAAAGAGGGATGGATGCAATCAATAGGAAAACATACCCTTTTCATATTAGGCTTTTGCAGTGCAGATCTGCGGAATGATTCATACCTACTCATCTGTTCTTCAGTAAACTGAGCTAAAACTGTCCTGAATAAAGAAACAAATTAATTCAATTACCATAGGATTTGAACTAGGACATTCACTCGTCTTACTATCTCATACAACTTAAAGACACAAAATTTAGTATGCTAGCAAATCTGGGCAAAATGCCCAAAGGGGGTCCATCCAATCTTGCTCCTCCTGTGGCCAATCTTGGAACACGAAGACATTTCTAGTAGTACCACATGAAAACAAACATCTCTCTTTTGTGAAATCAATCGTTCTCTTCTTCTCTATTTTTTGAAGAAGCCAACATTCATGTTATACCACAAAACCAATAAAATTTACAAAAAGATCCTACAAAATCAACCATTGACATTCATCTATAGCTGCATTATTATCGAGTTTGAATTCAGTAATGCATCAGGGATCATTGCTGTGGTAAAAATCTCAACTAAAATAGTTAAATACCTCAAAATCCTTCATAGAATAGTCAACAGATGAAATAGCTGAAATTAACAATCACCCATGTCATCTGGGAACAAGCATACAGAAAAGTAACAGGGACAACAATTGCAGCTGGCTATCATGTCATGAGAAAACGAGCCTTTTCTAATTCCAAGGTTTACATTCTAAGCTTTCTTACAGAGAGGACCTTAAAAATATTTAAAACTTGAAGGTCTAAAGGAAGAGGGTATTGTTTGCGAATGACACTCTTTGCGAGAAGCATGCACAAGGGCAGAAGCTAGAATATTTAAAATTTATAGGCAATCCGTGTCTAGCTGGAACTGATGACTGAGAAAATCAGACTTTAGACACTCAACATTCAACAAAACCATCTTGAGCGTATGCAACAGACTATCTACTTAGCTCCTGAACATGAAACATGTAATGCACTCCAAACACAACTGCTTAGCTCCTGAACAATTGCAGTCCTGGTATTCCCAATTCTTCACACCATCACAATGTCATCTGAAACAAACATGCCCAGAAAGCGCAAAAAGCAAAGCCAAACATGGCACCCCTGCTCACATTTTGATCGATTTCCTTATCTCTAGCATCTTAGGAAAAGATCGGCCCTTCTAAAAGAGTGCCTTCAAACATAGCCTTAAGAGACAAACTCATTTACAACCAACACATACAGCATAAAGTTCCTAAACACCAATTCTTTATCTATCAGCTAGTCTACCCATAATACACATTCAACCGCATTAAAGATGACAGAGAATAAATTATGAATCTAAAAAGCTCTACTTACTGCATCTTGGCCATTTTATCTGGATCAGCAGTAGAAGCTAACTTCGAAAGCTCAACATCCATGTTATCTTCCTCCTCCTCCTCCTCATCTTCTTTATTCTTTCCCCTACTCCTTGCAGAGCCCAACATAGGCCTCGAAGTAGATGGATTGTCAGAGGGGTGGACAAAATCGCTGCCTCCCCCACCAAAGTCATCGTCATCTTGAGCATCAACAGCACCCTGAGAATCAGCAGGAGCAGCAGCAGCAGCATTAGAAGGTTGGGTGTCGTAATCATCTCGGGCAATTGGGGATTCTGGTGGTGATTCTTCTTGCTCCACATACGCTGCCTCGAATGGATCCTTTGATTGCTTCATTGCCCTGTTAGTACATTAAGTAAGGTAAGCCCTGAGCATTTTGTCGAACACCTTGAGCACAAAAAAAACTGCCGATACAATTTTATGCCTGGATTAATGAAAAGAATCTGGAGAATAACAGGTAAGTTGAATTAAAAAAAAATGAGAAAGAAGATTAAGTACATGATTAATAGATTGTTAAATAATTGAATAGCAAGTAAACCACACTATAAGATCCAAACACGAATCTCTCTAAAGCATTCCTTCACTTTGCTTTCCCTCTCTTCCTCTTCCTCTATGTTTATATATTTGCCTTCATTTTTTCTTATTTAATCCGGCCAGAGATTTTCCGAGGCTCTTTTTTTTTTTCATCGGCAAAGATTTTCAATCTACCAGACAGGCTTTCGGCCCAGTCCAGTTTTGGCCCTTTGAATTGGTGCCCTGGGCTATTGAAAAATTGGCACTGGGGGAGGAAGGACAGTCCATCAAATATCTAAGTATATTTTTTGTTTTATATTTTTAAATTTACATGGAATCATAGGCAACCTTTCGGTTAATTTTGATCTTACCCTTTATGGTTCGATCCGGATTCAATTTATTTCTATGATATTTTAATAATATCAATGCCTTCTTGGATTCTCAATATAAATCAGCGCTTTTTTTCACTCTCTAGATTTTAATTAAATAAGACTTTTTTAAAAATAAATTGATAAGATTTTTTTTTATTTTCAATTAAAATGTATAGATTATTCCATGTACAGCATTTATAGTTAACATGTTTTCCATCCATTAAATTGATTTAAATTAGTTTTTTTAGTGTATTTGAATTGTTTTATTATTATAATATTAAAAATAAAGCTTAAAAAATAAAAAATAAAATACTATTTTGATAAATTTCGTTTCAGAACAAATTATCAATTCATTTTTTTTTTTTTTTTGAGTGTCATGGGATATTACGGGAGAGTATGAGAGCCGGTTAATTTTGATGGCAGAAAAGAATTGTGGGAATAAAGAAAGAAAGTGAACAGGAAGAATAGAAAGCATTGAGCAAGGCCAGCTTCTGTCCAAACATGGAATCACATCGAACACTCATCACACGGAATCAAAACAAACTTGATACTGCACTCACAAAAGCAAAAGGAGTTCATGCATTTAATTTATCACCTTCATACTTTCGGTAAAGTTGCAGAAGAACCCAGCATGACATCGACACAAATTCTATATCTTGTCAACAAAAAAGAATCAATACATACATACATACATATATATATATATATATATATATATATATATATATATATATATATATAATGGCAAAGTGATGTCAAAAATGTAAAATCCTAGCCAGGATGTAAGCGTTGCTAGAAGCCATTATACGTACACTATGCATGTAGATAATTCTGCCATGGTAACATCCTCAAGATATCGACCAGAATCTGCCATGCACTTTGGACGTAGATCATTGGCTTCTAAATACAGACAAGGAGATGATATGTGACAAGGCCACTTTAAGATAGATATACTATACATATATATATGCTGATGGAGTACCAAATTTGCTTCTATCTGGTGATGCAATGCCACTCTAAGGATCATCTAAAAGAAAGATATTCAAGGATCGAATGGGTGTCTCAATAGCTACCGTTCTTTACTGAATTAATTACCGACAAATAAACTATCTAGTAGGTAGGTGGTTCATTGGTATAAAATTGGGGCTAAAAAAATTATTTTTCTTGTGATTTCAGGTTCGAGTTATGTGGTTGCTAATATGATAATCATTGGAGGCTTACATGATCGTTAATTTAAGAATCCGTAAAATTAGTCGAGTTATGCGCAATTATTCTGAACATTCACGTTAATAAAAAAAATTATTAACAAATAGCAACAATGATGATAATAACGAGGCTAGTATTGATATTTCAAGTCGAGAGATTTTACATGAATTATTACTCCAAACAAATAAATAGCTACACATAATTGAGATAGCCGTTGATTAGTTGGATGGAAATTGTGTTGTCTTTTGTGTCTGTCAATTCACATATAATATAATCCAAGAAGAATTGGCCAAATACTTTATTTTTTCTTTTTAGCTAGTAGAATTCAAACTTCTCATTATCAATGACAGTAGTATTCCCATAGATCCCTCCCTTCCAACATGAGGGATTTGATCTTGAAAAACACATCTGATCGAGAAATTAGAAAGAAAAAAAAAAAAACAATCTCTCGTACAAATAACTAAACTTTGAAGAGAACGTGATAGAATGAGTTGGAAAGATCACATTAAGTGCAAAAAAGAAAACATGAATGCGCTGTCTTTCCCTGTCAAATTTTTAGCTTTATGTCGAGAAATTTTTCCTTTTGCATTTTTATATATCTTTGTAATACAATGAAAGCTTTATGTA
This sequence comes from Salix caprea, assembly GCA_964035475.1. NCBI lineage: Eukaryota > Viridiplantae > Streptophyta > Magnoliopsida > Malpighiales > Salicaceae > Salix > Salix caprea. Next base: position 10,131,116 of record OZ037759.1, on the reverse strand, counting down.
GTTTGTTAAATATTTCATTTATGATTCTTTGACAAAAAATGGGAAAGATTCAGAGAGTAAAATTACCAGTGAATCGCTACAAAAAAAAAGTGTTAATTGTCGACCCACTTGTTAAATAAAATCTTTATTTGAACGTATTTATGTAAATAGATTAGAGCCTTTCTTAATTTCAGTTTAATAAAATATATATCTTTGTAAAAAAAGAAAGGAATAAAAACCCACAGAGATTCTAGTTAAATTACAAACACTCAAATAGTTTATATGTTTGCCTGACGACAACAACGAGGCACCATAGTTGTTTTCTTCTTCTTCTTCTTCTTCTTGTATGAATATGAGGCAGCGCCTCCCAAAACACGATTGATAATGATTGCAACACCACCAATCACATAATTATGCTAGCTTGTACAGCAACAAGGAATCCATCGGACAAGATTACTACTCCACAAATTTCTTTTCTCAGCAAAAAATATTGTTTTTAATTAAAATTTCAAGAATTATCTTGGAAAAAACAAAGACTTAACATTGAGTCAAATAAGCATAACTTTTTCTCAGTAAGAAATGAAAAGGGGCCAGGGAGGGGGAAGATTCCATTGATGATGAAACCAGCACCACCGGTATGTATTGAAGGATGGAAACAAGCAGCCAAAATGTGGGCTCGAAGAAAAAAGTTATTTACCGAGGAAGCTGAATGATTGTAATTTATCATTATTTTCCAGCTTCTTTTTTATATGCTTTAATACTGGTAGCTTCCTGTCCATTATTTTAGCAATTTCTTCTGCTCAGATAAACACAGCTAATGAATTCCAATTATGAGCCTCGTGCCTCGGCAGCACCTACCTATATGTATTGCCTTCCTTTTTCTTTCAAAACATTTAGGGCTTACCTCTTTCCACCAACCTAAAACCTCCATTGATTTCTAGATTAGGGTTCTTAGCCATATTTTGTTTACCCTGCTTCTTCTATTTCCCCTTAAACTAAACTTAAAATATAACTTCCCTCATCCTTTCGAATCTTCATCACAATTCTGTCAATAATTTCATAAAATAAATATATTTCTTTTCCACTAAATTTAAATTTTTGTTTTCCTCATTTGGATTTTCATACCTCTTCATTTCTGGGTTTTTCCCCGCATTTTTGCCACTAATTTTATAAACAAATTATGGAATTAGCATTCCTTTCTTCCTTTTAAAATTTTGCCCCCTTGTAATTTTCTGTCGCAATTCCATCACAAAGTTTTATTTATATCTAGGCCGCACCTACGTTCTCTCCCTCATTTCGTTCTCTTTTCTTCTCCCCTCTCTCTCTCTCTCATAAAAAATCCTTTTTATCTAGTCGTATCCTCTCACTTATGGTCGCCATCTTTAAAAGGATCACCAAGTCACCGTCAACGACCTCCCATGTTCAGCAACAACTCCCCTTTGTCAGAACGTATTCCTCCATCAACTATTTTCTCTATTATTTGTATTCGTTTTCACTTTTCTCCCTATAATCAGTCTGTTCAATTCTTGCTTCTTTTTCTTTTTCAACATAATTTTGAAGGTGTTTTTATATATATAAAAATGTACGATTAGTAATTACGCTAGTTAGACATGTTCTGTTATTTTAGATGACAAATTTGTGAATTTTGTTGGGTGTTGTTTGAGTTGTTGTGAAGTATTTTACTTTTTTAATATTAAATAGTAATTTTAGCATAAATGTTCGTATAGATATCCAAAACTAGAATATAAATATGTAATTATTTTTGGTTAATGAATATAAAAAAATAGCAATAGTCATCTATAATCCATGAATGTACTTTGGTAAAGAAATGGTGGCTTTAGAAACAGTCCAAATTAATAACTGATTGACCAAGTAAATGTAGATTCCAGTAGGTCCACCACTAGAGAAAGGGACACCTTAAAAGTGTGATGAATCCCAACATGCTCTAAAATCAATCAACCCATGGAGTTGCTTTCACTTTATCGTATGTTGCTGTCTAAACTGCAGAGCCCACCACGTACTTATTCCTATGCAAACACCAAATTAACGAAACAGACCAATATATGTTCACACCCATATCCACCTCGAAAGAACACAAGCTACCACCAGATTTATCCTCATGCCCCCAGTTGTTTGCATTATTTTATAGTAAGATCCTTAACATACTTCGCTTTATATATATATATATAAGCAAATAGAAATCCGGGGCATGGATAAAGAATATTAATTGGGTCAATTTCATTGAACGGATAGGCACCATGTCCAATGGCAGCGTCCCACGTAATACTTGATAAGAATCCATGACTGTACCGAAAAATACATATCTTTTTTTAGATTCGAGTAAACCTCATTTCTATAAAATATATTTTGTGGGTTCAAATAAACGAATAAAACCCTAACTGTTCTAGTCTCTTATAAAAAATACATGTCCTGACTCGAACTTGAAACATGTTGTGCAGATCTCAAGCCATTTACCATCATGGGGACAAAAAAAAAATACCTATCTTGCTTGCAAAGAAAAGGAACGAGCAATCAAGCATCGGTTTATCAAGGAAAAGTGGAAACACAAAGCAAGCATTCATGCAACTACGTACGGATTCAGCAGCATTGGCAAGCTTGGAATCATCACCGATGGAGCCATGCTTTGCACACTCATGTATATTGAAATTTTCTTTCTGCGTCCAAAGCTTGTGATCGAGCGAGAATGGTAGAAGAGGGGAGAGAACTACTGATAAATATGATGATTATCTGGGCTAGTTCTTCATCGCGACTTGATTATCAGAATAAAACTTTAGATGCATTCTCGTGGTTGGAAATTAAGTGTAAAGAAACACTAGCATAGGCTATAGCTAACTAAGAAGATGCTGCCTCGATCATACCACCATTATTGATAATTAATTAGGATCAATAGTTTGTCAACTTGGTGTTAATTAATTATACGATATTCTTACATCTCTTTTATCTTTTCAGGGTGATGAAAGCCATATTGAAAGATGAACTGGGAGCCGAAAGTTGACACAAAAACACTAGATTATTGGTTTGAATCAAGCCGGATAAGACTACTCGTACTAAGAACTTTTAACTTATTATTCAAACGAAGTTCTAATAAGAGTTTAATTATTTGGTGTAATTTATGAAAAAATAACTTAAAATTTGGATTATATTCCTGATATATAGTAATATATTTTTGTAGCTTTAAATCTTATTCGACTGTGTCAAATCTGAGTGTACAAATGGATTCTATTCCAAGAAAAGTTAAAGCAAGGGCAGATATGTAAGTTGGAGTTGAAAAGCAATGGAAGATTCAAATAATGGTTGATGAAACGGCCTGTTAGCTACACATCTTTATGCAAACGTTTGCTTTTGCTTTTCTTTTTTTAAAAGCAAAAGATGGAACCCCAAAAAAAAATACTGAGCCAAAGAGAAAGATGACCTTGGATGCTGTTAATGTGTACCAAACAACTTCGCCTTTAGATTCACCAGACCTCTTCCCTCTCACACTGCATTCTGCGCGCGCACACACCGCTCTTTATCTCTGTGTGTACTTCCTGGTGTAACCTAAGTTTTCAGATTTCATGAGATGGACGCATTTCTTCTTCTTCTTCTCTCAATATGATAAATAGGTTCGGTTCACTAGAACCCATTATTATTTTCTCTCTAAACCAGCAAAACTGGTAGCTAGCATGGCTGCTTGGTCTAATGTGAAGCCTGCCTTCTTCTCTTCTCTACTTCTTTTGTTTCTGATCAACTCCGGCCAATCACTTTCTTCACATAATCTCTATCTCGAAAGACAAGCTTCAATCCTGGTTTCTGTTAGACAATCTTTCGAGTCATATGATCCTTCACTTGATACCTGGAATCTGTCTAACTACTTGTTTCTTTGCTCTTGGACTGGAATCCAATGCGACTACATGAATAGATCAGTGGTTGCTGTTGACATATCCAATTCAAACATCTCCGGCACTCTATCACCTGCGATCACTGATCTCCGAAGCCTGGTCAATCTTTCGCTGCAAGGAAACAGCTTCTCTGATGGGCTCCCTCGAGAAATTCACAGGCTCACAAGGCTTCAGCTCCTCAACATCTCCAACAATCTGTTCAGTGGGCAGCTGGACTGGGAGTTTTCTCAGTTGAAAGAACTTCAGGTGCTGGATGGTTACAACAACAATCTCAATGGTACACTACCATTAGGTGTCACTCAACTTGCCAAGCTCAAGTACTTGGATTTTGGCGGGAACTACTTTCAGGGGACTATCCCTCCAAGCTATGGAAGTATGCAGCAGCTGAATTATCTCTCATTGAAGGGAAATGATTTGCGTGGTTCAATACCTGGCGAGCTTGGTAATCTTACTAATCTTAAGCAGCTCTACCTGGGGTATTACAATGAGTTCGATGGAGGAATCCCACCTGAGTTTGGCAAGCTGATCAATCTGGTTCATCTAGACCTTGCAAATTGTAGCTTAAGTGGACCGATACCGCCTGAATTGGGAAACCTCGACAAGTTAGACACCCTCTTCTTGCAAACAAATGAGCTCACCGGTCCGATCCCTCCCGAACTGGGCAACCTGAGCAGCATCAAATCTCTTGATCTCTCAAACAACGCGCTAACAGGAGATATTCCAAAAGAGTTTTCAGGGCTTCGTCGCCTCACCTTATTGAATTTGTTTCTTAACAGGTTACAGGGAGAGATCCCTCATTTCATCGCGGAGCTACCTGAGTTGGAAGTCCTGAAGCTTTGGCACAATAATTTCACCGGAGTCATTCCTGCTAAGCTGGGAGAAAATGGCAGATTAACTGAGCTTGATCTGTCAAGCAATAAGCTTACCGGATTAGTCCCTAAATCTCTGTGCTTAGGAAAGAAACTGCAGATTCTAATCCTGCGCATCAACTTTTTGTTCGGTCCTCTGCCTGATGATCTTGGCCATTGTGACACTCTCTGGAGAGTTCGGCTGGGGCAGAATTATCTGACTGGATCAATTCCAAGTGGTTTCCTTTACTTGCCTAAACTGTCACTCATGGAGCTGCAGAACAATTATCTGAGTGAACAGGTTCCGCAACAAACAAGCAAGATACAATCTAAACTTGAGCAGATGAATCTTGCAGATAATCGCTTATCTGGGCCGCTTCCTGCATCCATCGGCAATTTCTCCAACTTGCAGATGCTTCTGCTCGGTGGAAACCAATTTACAGGGAAAATTCCATCTCAAATAGGTCAGTTGAAAAATGTCCTTACATTGGATATAAGTAGAAACAACCTGTCTGGGAATATCCCCTCTGAAATTGGCGATTGTCCTACCTTGACTTACTTAGATTTGAGTCAGAACCAACTCTCAGGCCCGATTCCAGTTCATATCACGCAAATTCACATCTTAAACTACCTTAATATATCCTGGAACCATTTGAACCAAAGTCTACCCAAGGAAATTGGGTCCATGAAAAGTCTAACCTCAGCAGATTTTTCTCACAACAACTTCTCTGGTTCCATACCTGAATTTGGACAATATTCATTCTTCAACTCCACATCATTTATCGGTAACCCTCAACTCTGTGGTTCTTACTTGAACCCATGCAACGATTCATCTACATCTCCATTACAACTCCACGACCAGAATAGCTCCAGGTCTCAGGTCCATGCAAAATTCAAGCTTCTTTTTGCTCTGGGACTCTTAGTATGCTCTTTGGCGTTTGCTGCTTTGGCAATCATCAAGGCCCGAAACATACGAAGAAATTCAAATTCCTGGAAGCTCACAGCATTCCAGAAGCTGGGATTTGGATACGAGGACATATTGGAATGCATCAAGGAAAACAACATCATAGGGAGAGGTGGAGCCGGCACTGTCTACAGAGGTTTAATGCCTACCGGAGAACCAGTAGCAGTCAAGAAGTTGTTGGGAATAAGCAAAGGCTCGTCTCATGACAATGGCCTCTCTGCTGAAGTGCAAACACTAGGCCAAATCCGACACAGGAATATTGTGAGGCTGTTGGCATTTTGTTCCAATAAAGTGTCCAATTTACTTGTATACGAGTACATGCCAAATGGAAGCCTGGGTGAGGTTCTGCATGGGAAGAGAGGTGGTTTTCTCAAGTGGGATACCAGGCTGAAAATTGCTATTGAAGCTGCAAAAGGCCTATGCTACTTGCACCATGACTGTTCCCCTCTAATCATCCACCGGGACGTCAAGTCCAATAACATTCTGCTCAACTCAGATTTTGAGGCTCATGTTGCAGATTTTGGGCTCGCCAAGTTCTTACGAGACACCGGAACTTCAGAATGCATGTCTGCAATTGCTGGCTCTTATGGCTATATTGCTCCAGGTACCTACCCCCTTTGCCTTTGATTTCAAAATATCCTAAAACAAAATCAACTGGAAGATAAGATACAGTAATTTTATCTTCATCCAAATGAATTGGCCCCTAGAACCAGAGACTTTAATAGATTCTTGATTGAGCCACTGACTAAAGCAGCATCTCTCTCATTTTCCTTCGACTTGGTGTCATGATTAACGCCCCCAAAAATCTGGTTTAATCATTGTTTGGAAACATTAATCATGGTGGTCGTTTCTGTGTTCGAGTGGGAGAAAAAAATGTAGAGTCTGTCCATTCTTTTTTGTCATCATTTTAGATCTGCGATAAGAACAAGTGTGCTTTTCCTTGGACCGAAGTAGCAAGGCAGAGTACCATGTGGAGTCCAAGAATGGTGAAGGCTCCACTAACACAGATGAAGATTCTCCCTTTTGCTTTACCTCTTGCTTTAAGCCTTTAACCCACACTATTAGTATTCGGGTTGTGAGCTCCTGAATTGAAAACCATAAACCATTCTTCACTCATGCCAATAGCTACTGCCCTTTTTGACCCAAACCCAGAAATAGGAGCAACAGCAAAATCAGCATAAATCCAAATTACAAGAAGCACCTCCTTGACGATCCTGATTGGTACTATCTAACCTTTACTTTCCCTAAACCCCAGAAAAGAGAAACATGTCTATTCAACACAGTTATAAAGCGCAATCTGCCTTTTCTTTTTTAACGTACACAAGCTGTTACTTTGCCTCGGGAGATGAGTTGAACACTGCATCTTTTTCTGTGTAAAACAACAGTGCATGTCACATAGATTCTCTTAAACTTGACCAAAACAAAAATAGTGCATGGTATTGGGGACCCTCCTCTGAAACAAACATTTCTATTCTATCACATTTTCTTCGAGACTATTATTCTGAAACTTAGGACTAAGCAATTTCTTGTTAACAGAATATGCGTACACCTTGAAAGTGGATGAAAAAAGCGATGTCTACAGCTTTGGAGTGGTACTATTGGAGTTGATCACAGGCAGAAGGCCAGTTGGCGACTTCGGAGAAGAAGGGCTAGACATTGTTCAATGGACGAAGACACAGACCGATTCAAGCAAAGAGGGGGTGGTTAAGATTCTGGATCAAAAGCTGACTGATATTCCATTAATCGAAGCAATGCAAGTCTTTTTTGTGGCAATGCTGTGTGTTCAAGAACACAGCGTGGAGAGACCAACAATGAGAGAAGTCGTTCAGATGCTTTCACAAGCTAAACAACCCAGCACATTATAGAAGTGTTGACAGCAAGAAGACATAGAGGATTCGCTGATAATGGGCGGTGAATATCGGGGATGACTCTTCTCGATCAACGATTATTATTTATAGTATATAAATCATAAATGGTGCTGCTTTTTTTTAAATGGGGTTACTTCCTGATGCTTAAAAGCATGCCTGGCTCTAATATTGTGCATGTAAAGTAAGCTGTAGTTTGCTTTGAGGGATGATTTTGCTCGTCATTTTGTTCAGACATGAAAACAAGAACAGGAAAAGATGGACTGAAAACCTATCTGATTGTAATTCTTATTATATATGTCATCATTTGGATGGTGTGCCTCAATGATTTGAAGGGTTTGTTGCTTTTACTGCTCAGATATTATTTAAAGGGTTACTGCGCCTTGTATCTGTAAGATATAACTATGAGTAAAAATAAATAAAGAGCAAGGAGAAATTAATCAAGTTTACTGCTAGTTTAGGCTCAAGTTGATCCTCGTTTATAGGCAGCAAAATGATTATATACGAAGTGTAAACTAAGAAAATATATATTTAACCTTAAACCCTAATTGCAATTGCTTTTTTTTTTTAAATATATTATTTTTAACGAATTTAATAAATTTTAATGGAATATCCCTCATGATTTTTAGCTAGAAAAAAAAAACATATAGACCAACCTACAAGATTTATCACTTATTCTCAATTAATATCAGCTTTTAATATTTTAAATATACTTTACACATGATATAGTCAAGGTCGTCGTATAGCAACCATGATGCTAGGCTACTATACTTCAATCACAATTAAAATCGTGACTCGGACCTTTGATTAGACACATTTGTGATTCATAGGTTGTGAAGATGGTTGAAGTTGCGGTTGATGGGGTGTGTTTTAATATGTTATGTTTTTTTTTTAATTTTATAAAACTTCATTTTTTTTTTAGACATTTGTTGTAGATACAAGTTAAGTGAGTAAAATTTTAATTGTTTTAGACTCTTATAAAATGAATACATCTTGATTCAAATTCAAAACCTGCAAGGTAAATCTCAAATTTTTTTATCACCACATTACGCCTCTTGAGAACATATCATGGTCAATATACATATTTGAAATCAAATTTAAATTGAATCATTCATTTTTAAAATTCAAATCTTGTTGAGAAATATTTTTCTACTTCAGTTTTTTAATATAAAAACATTAATAAGATTAAAACTATATAAAAAACATAAGTATATCTTATAATTTACTAGTAGTAAGTTGAAAGGTTATGATAAACCTAAGTAAAATGGAATGAGTTTAACTCACTTGCATGCTTTTGGTTACTTATTAATCTTAAATTTGAGTTTATTATAAAATAATTATTTGATTCACAAAAAAATATATTTCTTGTTAACATTTTCTTCCAAAGAGTTTCTTCAAACCTAAACAATTTTTTCATCTGGAAACATAATATTTAAAACCAAAAGGTTTAAGTGTAATTTAGTTTTCCAAATAGGTAATCAAAACTAATAATGATAATTAACATAATTAAATTCTTTACACTAATTTATATATTGAGAGGGGGGGATAGAGATTTTACAATTTTTTTCATCTTAGTTTTATATGTTAAAAATTATTTTGGTCCATTAACTTTGATTTATAAACCTTGTTTATAAAACATCTAAATAATATAATGTTGTTGGAATCTCGAGGAACTCATTACAGTAATTCTGGTTACACCAAGTGAAGAACAATACAAATTTTAAAGTATTTTTTTTTTATTGAAAACAACAAAAGTTTTATCATTTTAAAACTCATCAATAAGTAAATACTTTTCTTGGTATTAATCTAAAATCAGTATATAATATAATTTATATGCATGCCGGGAAGGATTGTATTTCATTTGTATACACTGATATATACAAAGTTGTCAATATCATTTCGGTTGATACTTTGTTTTTCAATTGGAACATAATATTTCGGTTTCGGAGCTTTTCGGTGCACTGGTTTGGGGTGTACTGTTTATGTATATATCTATATATGTATAATTAAATATATTAATTAAAAAAAACTAGTTCAAATCCAAAAATAAAATTATTTAGAATTGTGCAATTTAATCTAAAAAAAGACACAATAAAATAATTTTTCTGAACAAAATTATGAACATGTATAATATTACAAGAATGTCATCATCAATCTCGCAAGGTCATTACATTCTCTGTTTGCTATGAAATTTTAACATAATATATATAAATATGTCAAGAGACTCCTCGTAAAATTTCACCTCAATCTAATAGTCGGATTAAAAGATATAATTAATATTATAAAATTATTTATTATTTAAAAAAACACTATTTCGGCCAGTATTTGGCCGAAAAATCCGGAACGGGCCGGAATATAAACCGAGGTAAAAACGACGTCATTTTGTCTCTCTTTTTTTAACTGGTATAAAATGTTTCGACCGAAATAGAACGAAATAGACAACTATAGATATACATTCTAGATTTTAGTTTTGATTACAATATATATTTATATCTATATAAACTCTAGTTTTTTTAGACAATTTTGTATTTAAAGACATGTTATCTTTTAAGTGCTTGTTCGAGAGTGTGATTGATGTTGTTTTTGAAAGTGTTTTTTTTCAGAAAACACATCAAAATAATATTTTATTTTTATTTTTTAAAATTATTTTTGATATCAGCACATGAAAATGATCTAAAAAACACCAAACTTTTTAAATTTAAAATAAAAATAATATTTTTTCAAAAATACTTTTAAAGCACAGTGTAAAACAACCATTATACTTGAAATGAATTTAAAAAAAAGGGAAAAAAAACCCTTCAATAGCCGATAACAAATCAAACATTACAGGCAATTCCCTAACATTGATAACAAACCAAGCATTGTGGCTGCTAGTACACTACAAAAAAATACCTTCAATGCATTAATCCCTATCAGGTTGCTGACAAGATATCCCCAAAACGGCACAAATCCGCCTTGCGAGTTCGCATCCTGAGGTTTACGAATCATGTGATGATTCGTTTGCGCATGTAGATGCGCTTCTAGCTGATCGAAATGATATAATAGATCGTAGTCCAAGATTGTGTTTGCAAGTGGGTTGTGGAAGTGGCTATGTTTTTGCTTCTATAGCTTTGATGCTTGGACAGGAAGTTCCAGGGATGGTGGATGTGATGGTTGTCAACACCCATATGCATTGCCAACGCCTGATGACGAGGTGGGTCATGAAGGAATTGCCTCGGCGTGGGCTGGAGGGAAGAATGGCAGAAGTGTGATTGATAGGATTTTGCCTGTTGCTGATAGACTTTTGTCGGATAAGGGATGGTTATACATGGTTACTGTTACAGCAAATGATCCTTCACATATATGTTTTCTGATGAGGAAGAAGAATTATTGTTCAGAGGTCAACAGAAGAAGAGGCCCTCACATCATCAAGTTTTGGCGCGATTCTGACATTTAATTGGATGCAAAGGAGATCTCACCAACTAACAAATCGGTTCCTGCAAGAGTCATGGACTCACTTGTTTCACAGCTTCCTCAGTTTCCATTCTGGAGAGGTTGCGACAGCAATTGTTTTTGAATCAGAAGGTAAACAAAAGGTTCGTTTTTGTCTTTGGATGTGACTCTTTTTTGCCCGCCTCTTCTATATTTTTCTCATAGTTATCTATGACTTAGTTGTATGCTGTATGATTATTTTGCCTGACAAGGGTTTTCATGACAGCAAAAGCTCCGATTTTTGCAGAAAGCTGCAGTCTCACTCTCTCTTGTATCTATCATCCACACTTACTCTCCAACATCTTACTTCTCTTATGTGATTTGGAGTCGAGGCTTTTAATAGAGTTGGACTAAGGGGTTGAGCAAACCTGATTCCTTGTCTAATTCACTCTTTTATTGTTTACACTTCCTTTTTTCTTAAGATGAATGAAGGGTAATTAGAGGTTAAGAAAAGAAATGAAAGCATTTCTTGTTAATGGTTATACAATATTAAGAGGTTCGGGATGGAGAAAAGAACAATAGCTAAATAGTCGGCTCAAGAAGGTCCATCATGATAACATAGAAGAATGATTTGATGTTCCAGAGTCAGATGAAATTGTTCCAGGATACTGCAGAAAAAGAGAGGAGAATAGAACAGGACTTTCTATCAGAGATTATTAGCTCAATTCTGATGAGAGGCAACCAGGGGCAAGCCAACCTGAAAGTATCGGCCTCCAGCAAGATTATCTAGGAAACTACCAATGAGTAGCGATTTCCGTTTCTTTTTTTTTCTTTGCTTTTCTTTTTGATGATTTCACATTGCCTTTTAGATTATCTACTTGTTACAAATCATTTGATTTTTGCAAAAACAGAGCCAAGGAAATCACAAGACTGCTATTTTGAAACAATGAGGTCTCCAGCCCCTTCCATGTCCTTCTCCAGATTACCACCATCAATCAGCAGATCATTCTATCAAGATCACAGCATTTATGGTCTGTTTCTTTCCATGAATGCATTTGGTTTATGGAAAATGCTTTAATATGTTATGCCAAAACTAGACATACCTCGGTTTGTTTACATCCCTGCTTAGCACTCTCTGATGTTAGATCTGTCCGCATTTTCTTCTGATATCATTGGTCACTTTCGAACTCACAAGAATTATTTATTATTGTTGTAGATAATCTGGCAAATTATGGAATGGCCTAGTTGCCAGACTAAAATTCAGGGTGCTTATTCTGCCATTGAAAGAAGCTTGTTTCATCGCTAAATTCCCCTTCACGTCCAATATTCTTGCTGATGCACGAACCTTGGCCCTAGACGTTCCCAAATGCACGTATCTCTTTGATGTGTCCTTTCTCAGGTCCCAGGAAGATGATGCTTGAGAGAGAGAACTTTTAGATAACAGCTGCCATACCCACCATGCAATTTTTAAATTTATTCAGAAGATCGGGCTTCGAGTAATTCTCAGATCAGTTTAGCTGCAATATGTCTGGCCCACTCGGCAGTTCGAAAGGTTTATCCAAGGGTAGCTGCGCTCACACACTAGATCATGAATCTTTATGTGTAAACTAAACTATAACTTTCAGTCCACTTAACGAACACAAAACAAAATTCAAAATGATTGGAGAAAAGATTAAGAAAATCCACTGTAGTTTCTACTTTCCAAAGCTGTTAAGATTGTTATGGCGGTCACTTAAGACTTAAGTTGGTGGAACAATGTTGATGTCAAGGTAACTACCCCCAACGTACTTTTGACAGCCATGAAAAGTTTATGGGAGGAGGAGTGTAAGCAATAGGCAATGGACTTCTGCAAAGTGCAAATTTCGAGCAATGATTGAAATCAATCTGAAACCTCTTTCCACAAGACCTGCATTTTCCTGATTAAAATTTTGAATTGATGTCAAAATCAACAGAAACGTGTATCTTTCAATTCAAGAGTAGAATATATATTTACAGAGCCAGAACGTGTATCTGCAAATATATATAATTGCAGTGCTCGAAGCCACAGAAGTAATCAATATAATTCATTCGTTCATCCAGGCTCCAAAAAATAGAAAGAAATGTTGTTCATTGATCTGCATGTGTATCTTTTGCTGGCAGTTTATTTGCTAATAAAATTAATATCTTCCTTCTTATGTGTAAAGAATGCAAGGGGAACTTGTATAATGACTCCACTTCTTAAATTAATATGAAATTAAATGGTAATATAAGCATTTATTAGTAAATAATTATTCCTCCAATCTTTTAATTACAGTGATTGAAATATTTCTTTCCATTCTATTTTTAAAATCCCATCATCAAGCTTGACACCATAAAAAATGACATATATCATCCAGCAGTAATATATAAAACAAACAGACATGTCAATTTCTTTTGAAAAATAATTATGAAGAAGAACAGATTAAGAAGCTGAAGAAACCGAGTAATTATTTACCCCACCACTTCTCTAGATTGTAAATCAATATTACAATTTGAAAAAACAAAAAACAAAAACAAAACCAGCACACAGAAATATATGATCCGAGAAACTTACAACTTACAAGGAATTAAAGATACATATTAATAAAGAATAACAAATGTTTTTTGCCCCTCTTATACTGTAACCTTTTTCACAAAAGACGGGATTTACTTCTTGATGATGAGTCATGGCTTTGGTGGTTCGGCTTCCTCCACCTTGGCAGGTGGTTCAGTCTTCTCTGAAGCCTCCGCTACAACTGCCTCTTCTTTCTTCTCTTCCTCGACTACTATCTCCTTCTCTGTGCTAGTAGATGCTTCCTCAGTTTTTGTTTCAGGCGCTGGAGCCTCGACTGCCTTTTCCTCCACCGCAATAAAGGTTGAGACTTTTTCAAAGACGAAGAAAATAGGACCCGAAACGTAGGCTGGCCCATATTTTGAAGATGCTTCAGATACTGGTTTTGATCCTGGGAACTCTGTGCATGCAAAAATATATCAAAGTAAATAGAGGTGGCAACGGTAAGAAAAAAATACGCTTATTAAATCCTGGAAGAAGCTGAGGGAGGAAGAGAGGGTAATAAATTTTCTATATAAATACCGATTTTAACAAGCTCATCAAGGAACTTCTGAACTGAAGTAGACTGCTTCTTCAATCCTGCTTCTTTGGGATCCTTAACTAAGATCTGTTTCAGGTCAATCAATTACATATTTACAAGAACATGTTAGTATTTTGTTTCATGTATAAAATATATAGGTAGATTTATGCATGTGTGTGTTTGTGTGTGTGTGTTTGTGTGTGTGTGTGTGTGTGTGTGTGTATACATATACATATACATATAATTGACTGACCTTGATTTCAGCTGATGAAGCTTCATAGATTTCGATAACTTTAGGTTCAAGTTCAGTCTTCTTCTCTTCAAACTCCTTACTGATTTCTTCCTATTAAAGCAAACGAGATATTGCAAGTTCACAATAAAATATACAGAAAATATTTTGCAAGCTTCGTTCTTGCTAGCTATAATATTGTTGTCGAGAAAAGAAGAAACTCAAGTTAGAGAGAGGACCTTAGATTCATCGAAGGTCTTGGTAGCTTCAGCTGCAGCTGCCTTCTTGGCACTGTCCTTCTCAAAAACCTTCTTGATCTTCGGCAGAACCTTTGATTTCCAATACCCCATTTCTCTCTTGTCTCAACAAATTAATCCAAACAACAAAATCTAGCCAACAAAAATAAATAAATAAATAAATAAGATGTGTGTGAAGAAGCAAAGTTGATGAGTTAGCCAAAAGAATCTGTGTGTATTTCTCACTTACTTTCAAACCTTGTGTAAAGGCACATGATGCTGAAGAGCATGGTCATATAGGTACACTTGTACCAAAACAACCCCTTGTTTCCCAACTAAATTACCATAAATACCAGCTTATTCATTCCCACCAGCCAACTCACCATGCCAATGACCATCTCTGACCCTTCGCTTCCCGTCCGGAAGAGAGTCCATGCAGGGCCATGAATGTCCACAAATTTGGGTCGATATGATTGAAAGAAAGGGTGGTTTTGTAAATAAATAAGGGAGAGCAGGGATAAAGTAGGGAAGACAAAATGTGGCGGAGATGCCAGTTGGCAATCAACCTCAACGAAAGGTGGGAAATATGAGAAGTGGGTCCTCACTCAAATGCTGACGTTGGTGTGTCACAAAATATGTTTCTTTCTTTGGCTTCTCATCCAACTTCTCACGTGGCTCCGCTGGTACTTCTACTTCCACGCCGTCAATGACTACCCCCGCTCCTCTCTCCCTCTCTCTCTGTTTTCTTTTTTTTTAAAAAAAAAAAGCAAACAAATTAGTCTATGGGTGGTCATGGTATTCCACAATTCATATCCTATTTGCATTTTTTTGAATATTTAATTTTTTTATTGCTTGCTTGCGTATGTACCATTTTTCTATGGTGATTAATGGGATTGAATTAATCAAATTCAGTAATTCAATCATTGAGTGTGTGTGTGTGTATTCCTGTATGATATGTGTATATATCAATTGTAGATATAAAATGTGTGGGGTTTTATATGGAGAGTACCCGGTCAGTTTTGAGCTTTTTTTATATAAAAAAAATACTATTCAAAATCCTTATTTAAATATATTTTATTATTTTTTCTATTAAGAGATTTGAAACCAGAATTTATTGAAGAAGAATAAATAAATATCAATTATGGAGTTGCAAATCATTTTACTCGATCATGGTTTAATTGAAGATCTTACCTTTAAATAAATTGTAGCCTCTTCCTCCAAATTAAATGATTTTATTCCATTATAAATTAACTTGTGGTCTTTTTTAGCTGCCGAGTCATTGTAAAATAATTAGACCGATGGGATGCCCGAACATACAAATTAAGGGGACGACAAACATACTTATATTCGCGAGAAACGGGGTTTTGAAAATATGAAATACAATATATATATATATATATTCAAGAAAGAAATAAGGTGGTGGAAGAAGAAGCATATATAGGAAGCTCGCAGGACTGGCATGCACATGGGGTGCTTGATTACAATTTTTGCATCGGCAAAAACAAGGAGTAGGAGACAAGAAACGAGGATTAGTTAATGGTGGGGTTGATGCTAATGAAAGTGTTTTTTGTTTTCAATTATTTGATACCTCGAGACATTATGAATTAAAATCGGATTTAGTACGTCATGCGTTGTTAATTAGCAGGAGGCTACAGCTTCATTACTTGACAAATATTATGTTGCAAATGCAGGCTGTTGCCATGTTTTTTTATGCCTTGCAATAATAATTTAACAAATAACATCCACCTGTCCTTCACTTGTACATTTCTGTCAACAGCTCTAAATCGGAGGCAGTAGCTTTGATATATATATATATATATATATATATATATATATATATATAGAGAGAGAGAGAGAGAGAGAGAGAGAGAGAGAGAGAGAGAGAGAGAGAGAGAGAGAGAGGTCCTTATCTCTTTTCATGGACTTTTTTGATGTATAATTTATACTGGCTATAATTAAAATTATAAAGATTGGGATTCATCCTTTTCTTTTCCCTCAAAGGCCCGGGTTTAATATTCTCTCTATAGATTTTCAGAGAAGCATAAATAACGGGAGCTTCCATGAACGTAGCTTAACCAAGCATTAACGAGGTGTTAAGCAGCAGCTGTAGATCGATTCTGCAGACTAGCAAAATTTTTGACAAGAATAATTATCAATCATGCTCTGTTCAACCTCTATCCTATGAATATTATACCCACTTACGATTCTGCTCTTGTCATCAAAGATTTAAATTCTAAAATTATATAAAAAAACATTGAAATGTTTGAAAGATTCCGGCTTAAAGAAAAGAAAAAGGAGAGGGTGGTATTCTCCAGGTATAATATTCAATTCTGTTGACAAATCATTACTCGTAGAGAATTTACCGTCATAGCGCTCGACTTCAGTTTCACAGGCTACTGTTCACAAGAAAAAACAAAAGAAAAGAAAAGGATACTTCACAAATCGGGAGGCAAGATGGGGTTTGACTTCTCACGTGTCATTCCATGCTACGGTGTTTTTGAAAGTTACATCACGGCCTATCACTCAATGCATAAGATGATATTTTAGGTCAGAGGAGTAGGAACACTCACCTTTCAGAACCATCAACATTTAATTTATCACCTCCCTGTCACTTGGTATATATTTTGGTCATACCAAACTGGTAAATTTGTATTCATCAGATGGGAGCAGAAAAAGAAATCAGGTATAGGAATTTGTGCTGATTTTCTTTCTAACATTTCTATTTCTGTTTAGTCCTCCGATCTATATTTTCTGTTAGCACAAATCGTAAAATAAATAATAATACTGCTTTAACATTTGTTAGTGGTGTGATTTAAAAAATAAATGCGGTCGATGAATAACACGTATTCTGAAGTTAATAATCATATAATGTCTCTGTTATTAATAATATTAACAATCACATGATTCGAATTTTAAATTATAAAAAGTGCAAAATTTTTAGTTCTAAACTAAGGTAGCTAGATAGTTGGGGATTACATAATTTCGCAGCCAATACATTTTGGATGATCAATGAGATTGGGGTGCTTCCATGCACGTTTCTGCACAAACGAAAGCAACGTATTGTATATGAAATATCATTCTCATTTAATTTTAAAAAATATAAAATATAAAATTACATTTTATCATTGTATCCAAACAACTAGTAATTACGAAGTAATGATCAAAACTTTGCTTTTTCTAGCAAAAGAGACGCATAGCATTTAGTTAAGACTCTACCCGGCCCCTCCTCCACACATCAAAAGCTGATTGCGTGTCAATAATAGTTATTAGTTTTTTTTATTTGGTCCCTAAAGGTTTAAAAACATCGAATGAAGCTCTTAATTCATATCATTAGTGGGTCATGTTCAAGAGTGTGTATTCTATCCCGTAGCTAATTTATCTGGAATTTGCTTTTAACCAATAGAAACTATAATAATCCGAGACAGAAGGACTCAATTGAGAATATCAAAACCTTTTGACTGACAAAAAACAAATTGTAAATTGACTGAGAGTCACTGTAATAATGTATTAATTTGATGCTTGCCCCTTCAATCTATATATCGTTAATTATACTCTCCTGGCACCAGCTGGCATTTCCTTTTAGGGACACAACAAACCTAGTTGATTGTTCATTAGTGACTTGTCCTCATGTTGCCTTGTCATGTTAGCTTTAAGGGAACGAAAGCCTCGCCAACCAGCATAAATGAACTGTCCAATGATTTTGCTTACTCCTTTGTTTATAAAGTCTACTTGATGTTATAAAATTATGGCTACTTTTCAAAACTTCATAAATTAAATCTAGGTTTGGTATTGTGGTGTAGAATACCTCTCAAAAAATATTTGTTGTTTGACGTGTTTTCTTTTAAAGATTATTTCTTTTATTCCTGATACCAATATATTAAAATTATAAAATAAAAAATATTGATTTGATATGAAATCACCAGTCAAGTTAAAATCATCTTCTAGAGCTGAGTTTATCTTGCATTTTGAGCCCTAGTGAGAGGCCGTGCTTCAACAACTTTGTCTCGTAGTAAATGAGGAATTTGGACGGTAATACAAAAAAAAAGAGAAAATTTTTCATGGGTAATACAAGTTTTCTGCCCTAGAATGTTGAATATAATCAACTTCAGTATTGCTATGTCGCAGAAATCCAAAATCTTGAACTGGTAAACGAGACCCGACCAAGTGGGGGGGAGGTATAAATTGGTGTAAATTGATTAGGCAGTTGGCAGCATTGATCGAGGAACAGTGAAGATGACAACAGAGTTGCCGTTTGAGTGCAAAACTCCATTGATAAGGACTGGTCATTAGATTCTTTGTCTTTTTGGAAACAAAACCCAAGTCATTTGATTAGCTTCTCTCTATCGCAATGTTTTTTCTTTCTTCTCATAGTCTTATCCAAGTTCATGATTAAGACTCTATATTTATTTATCTGTCTTTAGAATAATGATGCCATTGTCTGTGGATTCAGAAGTTGAAATTCATATCCCAGTTTTAGCGATGCTTGTTTTGCAAGGGCACCACTGGGCTAGCCCATTGGTTAATTGTCTGGATCAAGATCATATATATTATGTCTCTCTTGAATCGAATCTTGATAAACATAAATGTGATCTCTGGGGTCAATTAACAGGTAACAAAGAAGTCTCCAGGAAAAAAAACAAAAAAACACTCGTGGACTTGGAAACCTAAAAAAAGAAACTCGTGAGTTTCTCAAGTGAACAGTCAAGAAGAAGGATCAGCTCTATCAATGGAGTGCACTTAGTAACCTTTGAATGTCACCTTCAAATGACTTTTCTTTATCGACCAAACGAGTTCTTGGCTTGAAAATGCTAGCTGCCGAATCAATCGCCATACTTTCCCAGTTTTTCAGATAAGTGATTACTCCTGCGATTACACTTGATTGAAATGAACGCTTTGGGTTGGCGTTTGTTGAGTCCGGTCTGAAACTTCTCATGCACTCAAATGTCAGGTTCCATTGTCAAGGAGCAGGCATCGGTCAATCCACTCGAGGCAAAGGGAGAATGTATTTACCGACATCTGGAACTCTTTGATGCAGAATTGAGTAAATAATCCGTATTAACATCTCTCTTCTGGGTTAGGCAATTTCAGCAGCAAGGTTTTCCATTCAATTTCGGTTGGTATTTCATTTTTTTAATTGGAATTGAATGTTTTGATTCCAAAATGTTTAGCGTGTTGTTTTGGAATTTTACTGTTTATGCTTATATATATAATTAAATATATTGATTCGACAAAAAAATTAATTCAAATCTAAAAAAAATTATTTAGAATTGTACAATTTAAATTTCAAACATAAGAGTTGAATTAATATAACTCGATTGACTTGATGAGTTCAAAGATAACATGGAAAATTGATAAGAATATAGTTTAACTAAAAAAATCAAGTTGATATCTTACAAAAAATATTGAAACAACGATATATTGGATCAACTCGGATCAACTTAGGTTAACATTTCAAATGTGTGACTTGCGTTATAAGACCATGATAAGCTTAAATAAAGCAAATTATAAAGTTCAATTTATAATAAACTTGTTGTTGAATAATGAAATTGAGATAAATTTAATCTAAAAAATACACAATAAAATGATTTTTTCTCACAAAATTATAAACCTGGATAATATTATGAGAATGTCATCATCAATCTCACAAAGTCGTTATATTATCTGATTGCTCTGAATTTCTAACATGATATATACAAATATGTCAAGAGACTCCTCGTAAAATTTAATCTCAATCTAACGATCGAATCAAGAGATATGATTGTTAATGTAAAACTATTTATTATTTAAAAAAACACTATTTGACCGGAACAGAGCGGGCGAAACGAAACCGGAATATTCCGGGCAGAATTTGAATGGAATTTCTGGAATGGACCGAAATTCCGAGCGAGATAAAATTTGTTTTGGTTTGTTCTTGTTTTTGAATTGGAATGGACAGAATGAAATCGGAACAATCCAGATGGAATTTGAACAAAAATTATGGAACAAATCGAGATTCTAAGTGAAATAAAATTTGTTTCAGCTTATTCTGGTTTGAAATGGAATTTACAACCTGATTGATTGCAGAGTCAGTAACTTGCAATCCAACTTTGTGTTACCATTAAATATCTGTGCTTGGAACAATAACTTTTGATGCTATTTCGAGAGCATAATCTTACAAGGCATTTTCAATTAAGGCTGATTCCAATTCCAAGCTTTCAACTCTCATATTTAAAAAATGTAGAAAATGAAAAGTGTTAGAAATTTTTTAGAAAATTTGCATAATTTAAACACAATCACTATTGAAAATAGAATTGTTTCAAATTTAATATCTTTTTAAGTTAATTGACATGTAAAATTTAATAGCCAAAAATAGTGTACGGTGTGGGCCAGATTCATTTCCCAATGGGCTCTGCTATTATCTTACTGCTCCTGGTTAGTGTCAGTTATTAGGTTGCCTGGTCCAGTGGGAATAGCAATGTCCAGGGCTTTGGGTTTTGTACGATTGTTTTTTTAAATAGGCTTATATGAAGGGAGAGCATGGTGTAATATTGTAGAAAACATTACATACGATTAAACTTGGACCTCCAAAAATTACATGAAGAATACATCACTGCCAGTAAAAGTTCCTCATCATTTACTCTCACCAGCGATTCTAAACCTCCAAGCTATGAAAAATTATGATACAAGTTTTATTCGATGTACATATATGAAAAATGGATACATACTACTATTTTTAATAAATAATTGAAATGATAAATCTTTATGGAACATGGAATAACTTACATGTTTCATCAAGGAAGACTTATAACACAAAATGTGTGGACTTTTGAAGTTAATATATAATCTAAAACAATCTTCAAAACAATGGTATATTCAACTTCATAATGTTCTCTCCCCGGCTACTGTTCTTCCACCAATGGTATTATATCTCTGTGTGTGTACTTTCATAGTGTCATATACATATCTGTGTGTACTTTCATTGTGTGTTGTTGTCGTGAATCACGTCCACGTATAGTGAAAAATATGTTTTGCAGAGCGCCTAACAAGAACACGATCTGGGCGAGGTGGAAGCAACGGATCAATCGACTGAAGGTGCTAGGTACTGAGGTTCGATCCCTACGCTGTTTGTCATCTGAGTTTCTGATTTTGTATGTGTATATCGCTGGAAAAATAACAGGTGTAGGGGCCAGGACTTTAACTGGACACGTCCTAGTTTGATTGAACCAATCATCAGCCCCTTGACACTGACCATACGATATATTTAAACACAACCAGAGTTTAATTTATTTGTTGATACTTGATTATATAAGTTGTAGGACATATATACATGTTTATGTTTGATACACATATATACATGTATCTAATATATAAAAAGTTGACTGTCTAATATAGACAATCACCTCTATCATTTTGTGATGGATGAAGATGAGATAATTCTTAATCTTGTTACCTGAGTAATAAAAAAGCACTCAAGTCTAATATATGATTTTTTTTATTGAAAATAAAAATATAAAGAGGTAACTTGAGAATTTGTTATAACTTTGATTCTAAATAATTATTTGAAATGTCATTTTTTTGTTTGATTTCCATACGAGTTATGATGAATTACAAGCGAAAGAATATATAAATGAACTTAAAATTAGATATTTAGATGTTTGAACTATTGTATATATGTTATTGTTAATAAAGACATACACTTCAGGGTAAAGAGAAGAATACCATAATATGTGTTTCATACCATCTATTTGTAATATGGCCAATAAAGGTGATACAAAACAAGATCATAATTTGATATTGTCCTGAAGATTATTAGTATTTTTTTTATTTGTGCTCATGTAACTCTTATTTGTTTCTTGTGATTTATATTTGATGTTCACTATCTTCGTATGTTAAAGAATTATGAACTGTTTAATCTATATAGATATTATTAGAAAAGTGAGTTCAGTAAAAGTTAGGGGAATTAGGGGGAAACGGTCATTTTGGTATTATCACATTGACTTGTATTCATTTGTTGATCATTTTATATTTGTCTATGTGATAAGACATAATCATGAATACAGGAAGTATAATGAATGAGATCATGAGAGATGAAAAAAAATATGATAAATAATTTAAGATATTATATATTGCATCTATTCTATATCCTATAATTCAAGAAATCATATATTCTTAATAGATGTATAACAACTAAGTTCTCGGAATATACCGGTCACACAATCTATTTGTTAAGTAAGAATTTTATGGAATTAATGAGAAAGCTAATCCCACCATGTGTGAGTAAGAGAAGAAAGAAAGAAAATAGATTTAAGTCAACCTAATCTCTCTCTCTCTCTCTCTTTCTCTGTGACTCAATAACTCAATGTTTATAACTCTTTATCTTTATAATATAAATATATTTGTTAAATAGTAAGGGGAAAATAAAAAATAAAAACATATAAGAAAGAAAAGACATGGAAAAGAAAGAGGAGAAAAGACTTTAGAAGAAATTCTTTGTCAATTCTTGAAAGAATTGTTTCTACAAACAAGTATATATAATATAATCTGAAAAATAATATATTAGTATTTTTTTATGTTTATTAAAAAATATAAATTAAATTTAATAGATGAAAAATTAAAAGTATAATGAAATTAAAAAAAACTAAATGCTATAATTATTTCAAATAAAAACAAATAACAATAAAAAAAACAATATAATCATATCTCACAAACCTTGTAGGCTTGTATCACTATAACACGTG
Organism: Salix caprea; assembly: GCA_964035475.1. Taxonomy (NCBI): domain Eukaryota; kingdom Viridiplantae; phylum Streptophyta; class Magnoliopsida; order Malpighiales; family Salicaceae; genus Salix; species Salix caprea. The sequence goes on along the minus strand of OZ037759.1, from coordinate 10,107,879 downwards.
GTATCAGTTCCATCAACACCTCCCCGCCCCCCCCTCCTAAAAGCAAGTATTTCGTATTCTAAAAGAGGGAGACGGGACACTTGTGAGAGACCCAGTGAACACAAAACTGAAAAGGTGAGGAGATATCATTGCCATCATGCCACATCGTTGCATGCTCACATTTCTGCAAGAACACAAGTAGCTAGGGTTAGGTAGGGGAGGTAGAATTAATTAATAATCTGTCAAAGTTAGCCTTTCCGAACTGTATCCTCTCCCTCCATCTCCGATTACCATATGCTATCTAAGCCATTTGTCAAGATTGATGTTGAAGAAGAAACTCAAAACTCTTCCTTCTCCCATGCTTTTCTGAATCACGCCGACCTTCTTGGTTCTGTTTTTAGACAGTCAGTCATTTATGATGCACCCGGCCAGTGCATTCCTATCAGGGATACCATTTTGTAGGGTCTGGTTCATCGCTGGAACTCTGTAAGCAAAAGGGCAGAAGATATATATAAATAAGTTACTGTATTCCCGTTTAATGTATTTAAAATAAAATTGAATAAATGGTTTTCTTGTTTTATGATAGGTCAACCAAAAAACACACCGATAGGATATATAAAGTTAGCACTAATCAATTGTCCTATATGGCTCTACATTTTTTATTAGAGTATTTCTAGCCTAATTGAGCCCAAGAATTGTTGAAGGCAGAGAAGAAATGCCGGGGCAAGATTAATTGTGAAGTTATTAATATTTGATTATCCTTGGATCTCTCTCTCTCTCTCTCTCTCTCTCTCTCTTGTTTTTTAGAATCCTGGAGCTTTCTCTTGAAGCCGTCCACAGGAAACTTAACCTATATGAGCCAAAAATCACATAGACCCCACGATTATGTATACACGATCCACTTTAATGTTATAATTTGGTTTATTTTTTATATTTTAAGCAACTTGGAGCACTCCTTATATAAGAAACTAGGAATGATCAGAAGTCATCCACCTAATTATCAAGAGATTGGCAGTCTCCTTAGTTTCAACTCCTTTTTAATGGATGTCTTGGTACAAGCATCACCTCCAAATTCTCCCAAATCCCATCTCTACTCTCCAAGTGCTCTCAAAACCAAAAATAATATTGAGACAATTCAGGAACAACAAAACCCACAAGCATCAGAATCACCAGTGATCAACATGAGCAATGATTCAATTAGTGTGCAAGAAGACCAAAAGTCCAGGACAAACAAGAGATACATCTTCCTTTTGGTGGTGAACTACTTGTTCCTGTTTGCGGGTTCAATCTCTTCTAGTTTACTCTCAAAGTTTTATTTCAACCATCAAGGGTCTAGCAGATGGGTCTCTACATGGGTCCAGTCCGCGGGTTTCCCTCTCCTTCTCTTCCCTATCTTCCTCCCTTTTTATGTCTTCAAATGCACTGATAGACGTCCATTTAGTCTCTTCACTCCAAAACTGTTAATCTTATCAATCCTCATAGGTCTCATGCTAGGCTTGAACAACCTTCTCTTTTCTTGGGGCAATTCTTATCTCCCAGTATCAACCTCATCTCTCCTTTTGTCTTCACAACTGGTGTTCAATCTTATCCTCTCAGTTATCATAGTAAAACAAAAGATCACTTTTCAAAATTTCAACTGTGTAATCCTCTTGACCCTGAGTTCAGTTCTTTTGGGTTTAGGTTCAAGCCATGACAGGTCTCAAGGACTAACCCGCGCGAAATACTTCATTGGCTTCTTATCGACATTAGGAGCGGGTTTGTTATTCGCGCTGTATTTACCAGTCATGGAAAAGATATACAAAAAGATCTACTGTTATGAAATGGTGATGGAAATGCAGCTGGTGATGGAGATTGCAGCCACCGCTCTTGCCACCATGGGGATGGCATCGGCCGGTGGTTTCTCAGAGATGAAACGAGAAAGCCAGGTCAAGTTTGATAGAGGAGCAAGGGTTTACTGGGTTACAGTGTTTGCTAACGTCGTTACTTGGCAGCTATGCTTCATGGGCACAGCTGGAATGGTTTTCTTAACGTCATCACTAACCGGAGGGATTTGCATGACTGCCCTTCTGGCCATGAACGTGGTGGGAGGAGTGCTGGTTTACGGAGACGAGTTTGGTGGTGTCAAGGCAGTGTCCACTGTTCTTTGTGGGTGGGGTTTTTGCTCTTATGTTTATGGCATGTATCTTAAAATGAGAGAAGAAAAAGAGATGGAGAATAAAAATCAAGGGATGGAGATGGCGCATAATGCCGTAGCACCCAACAATATTGTTTAATGGGTTATTAACATCATGGCTTTTCATGTAAAGTTGATCGTTAGAAAAATAAGCTGCTGCTGCTGCTATATATCCTATGTGTTAGTACTGATGATGTAATAATAATATGAGATGTTTGAGTTAGCCCTTGCTATTTTCAATAATCATCATATTGATCCCAATTGTTAATGCCTAGTTGAAAGTCAGTGGGGTGGTGTGGTTTATTTTGAGGTTGACTTTATATCTTTTTGATAAAAAGAAACGAATTAAATATCTGATAGACCCACGGAATCCTTTTCTTCTCTTTTAATTCTAATAATTCTGTCAAACTATCTTTTCCATATAGAAATTTAAACTATTAGTGGTTTGTAAAGTATAGTCTATATTACTTTAATACATAAAAAGTCTTTCTCTTCTTGAAATCTGTGTAAATTTACTATTATCTTTATCTTGTATTTAATTTTATCAAATAAAATAAAAATAATGACATGCAAAGTTGCATCACTATCTTTTATTCAATTTTATCAAATATAATATATATTATGAGGCTGATGATTTGGTCAACAGTATCATTATTCCATATCAAAATAAATTGAATCCAATATATATTCAAGAATTATGTTAATTTAATAGTTTGTGTTAGAGAGAGAGATTCTTAAGTGACCACAAGCCTTTAAAACTAGACAAAATCAATCAGGAAAGCTTATCCCTGCAATGACATTCATGAACATGAACTCGTTGGACAATCCGCTGCCTGCTAAGCAATCTTGCCCTTGACACGTGCAAAAACATAATTTCATGAGGGCTGTGCAACAGGAGTATGTGCACAAGTCAAATTGATGACGTCCAAAAATTCTAGAGTGCTAAGCAATAAAGCTCTCGTGGGTAGTGAAATAAATTGGTTAATTATTTATTTTTATAATTTGCTTTACTTTCTTTAGTCTAGATGATCAGAATTAGTATAGTTTGATGTCGAAGGATTTGTATCTCTAAAAAGTTTTCTATGGCAGGTTTAGAAATTTTCAATATTTAAATCCATATTTTTTTTTGTAGAGATCGAAAGCTTTTAGGAAGAGATCTCTCTAAAAACATGTATGTATTAGAAAATAAAGATATTCAAAATCGTTTACTTGAACAATTCAGAGGCTTTTTTGTTGGAGTGAAAGGACTAAAAGAGTCATTTTATCTTTATAATTTAATCTTAGATTATGAGTTTTGTTTTACATCATAATTACACACCTATATTTTATTGAATTTATTTAATTCAAAGATGAAAACATGATAAATTATATTAAAAAAATATGCATCTAAATAAGCAATGCAAGTGTCTTACCCTCTGCTTGGTGTTGAGGTCTGAAAAGAGGTTGGCTAAAATTTGAACTTTTTTAATTTAATTTTTTTTTATGTTTTTGAATTGTTCAATGTATTGATATTAAAAATTATTTTTAAAAATAAAAAATATATTATTTTGATCTATTTAAAATTGAATGAAAAACACTTTAAAAAGAAACAATTATTACATGCTCAAACATCCATTTAAAGTCTGCTTGTTTTTGTGTTTCTTTAATATTAAAAAAAGCAGTAAACAAGGATTGCTACATATATAAAAAACAAAAGCATATAATCTGTCGTCTATTGCACAAAAGTGGGTTTTCCTTTTTAGCCTTTTGTTTTTGTTTGTTAAAGCTCTTCTAGTCATATCTAAAACCAGAGATAATGATCATTGAGCATTAATATGGAGTTTGATTATCATGTCTCCCAGGCTAATATCTTTTTAAGTAAAACTAAGCTCCTTGGTTGGCTACTTTTATTCCCAGTTGCATTTGGAGCTGTTCTCACTGAAAGTGGTGGGTCAACCATGCTTAAAGAAGAAGAAACTGCAAGTATTGGCTTCTTTTTCTTGAACGAGAATTAGTGGGATTCAAAATCATGGAAAGGATCGAAAGGAGAGGGTGGATTTCCTTTTAGTTCTAGTTTAATCAAATCCCATTGAAATGCAACTTTCTTTAATAATTGCTTCGTGATGAATGGATCATCTTCTCTCTTCACAGGAAAAGAAGATGTGAAACTGATCATCTGGTGCGTGTCCTCAAGATTATAAAAAGAGGAATCGATATCATAGCACCCTCTTAAAAGTTTTGATTTGTAGAGAAATCTTAGCTTTTCATGTAATATTATATAGAGCCAGTATCTTGTTGAGAGGTGGGGAATTATATATACTTTTTCCCATAAAAAATGTTTTCTCTTGCTGTCTATTACACCTTTTTTCTCTTTGATCTTGATGGTTATGGATCCGCACAAACTGTTTCATTTTTCACTTACCAGGGATATTAATTAAATTCCTTTGGCATCAAACATTAAGTGAATTATAAGAAAATTTAGTTTAGTATATTTGGTAATCTATTTAGTAAGGCGAGATTCAATTCTTAAGAATTTAGTTTCTCAATTATAATCATGTGATAAGTGAGGGTAACCTTCACGATATGCCTAAAGGGCCACTAAATTTCCACCGAAGCAGATAAAAAATTGAATTATTCAAATCAACTGATATGCATGCATGTTTATATATATATATATATATATATATATATATATATATAAGAACCTCTTAAAGGTGGTGTATTTTAGAGTATGTTTGAGTATTTTAAATATTACTTATTTAATATTTTCGTCCCAAAATCTTAAATCAATTGTGAAACAGATTGATAAGGAAACACAGAAGAAGAAGAAGAATAGTGATGAGAAACTAGCCTTCTATTGAGTCGATTAACTATATATTTGGTAATTAAGAAAAATATAAAGTTATAAACGAATCTACAACCATGCGTTTTAGCTTAAGTTAATTCCGATCCCCCCAACAAGGCATGCGTGGTGCCTATCTTTGCCTTATCCCACGAGACAGACACATCCTTTCCTTTGTTCTATTTATTTATTTTCGGGTGGCGAACATTTCCTTTCCAACACACTTTAGTTTCAAGAGAAAATTAATGATCATGCTAATATATTAAACATAAATAGAAAAAGAACTCATATAGAGTAATTAATAAAAATAATTAAAGGGGGGCAAAGCGACAGTCACTGCATCAACTTTTCTCAACGACGAACAAGTTAAAGTACAATAAGCCAATGCCAGTAAAAAGGTCAAACAAAGTAAACCTGTCCATCTTGGTATTATTAAATTGCGATGATTTGTTGGAATTCGGATGCTACTGCACATCATGCATTCCTCCTGGATCGCGTCTTCCAAAAAAGGATCAAAATTTCACTGACGATTTTAACCTGGGAATCCACTCATGGTGCTCGAAGCTCGAACGTATCGATCCCTCGAGAACTAGAGGAATCGTGTTGTATATCGAGGGACTGTATCGTGACGTAGAATTTATATTTTTCTCGGTACAAAAGTAAATGGTTCAATTCTCGGTATTATCTGTCTTTCATATTTAACGATCATCAAATCCTATCAGGTTATGATATGGAGCGTTGACTGAAGGGATTTAAAAGTCCGCATGAGATTCTTCAATGGTGGGATCAGTTAAAATTCAAGCATTCCTTATCGGCTCAGAACACAAACTCGGCTTGTGATCAGGTTTGAGGTGAAATTGGAGCGTATCTAGACTAACAGTTTGTTAGAGTATAATATAATTATATTCTGGAGCCTCACTGGTGTAGCAGAAGCTTGTATGAATTAAGAGACCTGTTATCAACCAGGTAGAGAGCAGCCTACTGGAGACCAATCAACCTCGCGCACGAAGGATCAGTCAACAGGCTTCAATTATTCCAATCTTCACAAAGATGCAATAATCGGATATAGAGAAAACAATCTCTGAATTTTAATAATAATCAACCAACGTTCTTGAACAACATTAAAACATATAAATAGGCCCTAGCTTAATAAAGATAACTCCTAAACAAACTCAAACTGAAAGCTAATCCTAGAATAAAAGGAATACTGCTGCAACTAAAATTCAGGCTAAACTTGGACTCTTCTTTTCCTAATCCGTAAGGAGATAGCTATTGAGGTCTGCTACGCGCCAGCTGTTCGCTCGACCTCTCCTCCATGTCACCATGCTTCGTCCAGCTCACTTCCCTGTCTTGCTTCTATCCATGCGTTCCATGTATTCGAGAGCTAGTGATGACGCTGCATCATCCCCTCCAGGGTGAAGAAACGTCGTCCTCGACGTGTAATCCGTATCTTCTTGGGAGGAGTCGTCTGAGTATGGTATCAAATGTTTCACATTAAATACGTCCGCTGTGCGAATATGGCTAGGTAGCCGTAAACGATAAGCATTCGGATTTATTTTTTCCAACACTTCCAATGGGCCAATCTTCTTTGCAGCTAGCTTGTTGTATTCTCCAACAGGGAATCGGTCCTTTGTTAATATAGCCCAGACAAAGTCGCCTACATCAAATTCCACATGTCGCCTCTTTTTGTCTGCTGCAAGTTTGTATTTCCCAACTGTCTTCTCCAAATTCGCATATACCTGAGCATGAATGTCCTGCAAGCTATGCACAAAGTCTCCAACCTTACCATGAATACGTGTATGGCTTGGCAGTGGGAGCAAATCCAACGGTCCACGTGGGACAACCGAGTACACAATTTGGAACGGGCTAAACCCCGTGCTGCGATTTGCCGCGTGATTGTGAGCGAATTCAGCTTGGCTCAACTTCTGGTCCCAGGCGCGAGCATTGTCACCTACCAAACACCGTAATAAATTTCCGAGAGAGCGATTGACCACTTCCGTTTGGCCGTCCGTTTGTGGGTGATACGCGCTGCTGAAATTCAATTGAGTATTCACTTTCTTCCATAAGCTGCGCCAGAAGTGACTAAGGAATCGTGTGTCACGGTCTGACACAATTGAATTTGGCAGTCCATGAAGACGATAGATGTCACGGAAAAATAGTTGCGCCACGTTCACCGCATCCGTCGTTTTTTTACAAGGAACAAAATGGACCATTTTGGAAAATCTGTCCACGACCACAAAAATCGAGTCGAATCCTCTTTGAGTTCGTGGTAAACCCAAAACAAAGTCCATGCTAAGGTCTGTCCATGGCTGTGTTGGAATCGGCAGTGGCGTATAGAGTCCTGCGTTCGTGGCCCCCCCTTTAGATACTTGGCACACATGACAACGTGCTACATACCGCTCCACTTCACGCCGAATTGTTGGCCAAAAATAATTCGTCTTGACCAGTTGCAGTGTGCGGTCTCTCCCCACATGACCTTCGTCATGAAGCTCCTTTATTATTTGGAAACGCAAGCTACTGTCAGGCACACATAGCTGATTTCCATGGAATAAAAATCCATTTACTAGCAAGAAGTCTCTGTTTTCCACAGCATTCAAATTCAACAAGATTGCGGCAAAGTAATGATCCTGTTGTAGTAATTCTTTGAATGTCTCAAAGCCTGGTACTTGCACTGTCATCGTCGAAAGTAAGTTGGTCCTGCGGCTCAAGGCGTCTGCGACCCTATTAGATGTTCCCGCTTTGTGTTTCAACACAAAAGTGAACTGCTGCAGGTAGGCAGACCAGGATGCATGACGGGCTGAGATTTTATCTTGATTATGTAGGTGTTTCAATGCTTCGTGGTCTGTGTAGAGGACGAACTCGCGATGAAAAAGATAATGCCTCCAGTGTTTTACGGCCTGAACCACCGCGTAGAATTCAATGTCGTATGTACTGTATCTTGCTCTGGCTCCTGTGAGTTTTTCGCTAAAATACGCGACTGGTTTGCAAGCTTGGCTCAACACAGCCCCTATCCCCACTTTTGATGCGTCACTGTGCAGCTCAAAAGCTTGGGAAAAATTGGGTAAGATTAGTATAGGAGCAGTGGTGAGGCGTACCTTGATGAGCTGAAATGCTTCTTCTGCATTGGTAGGCCACTGGAATGATTTGGCTTTCATACAGTCGGTAATTGGAGCCATAATGCTACTGAAATGAGGTATAAATCGCCTATAGAATGCTGCCAGGCCGTGGAAGCTTCTTACTTCCGTTATGCTTGATGGCCGTGGCCATCTTTTAACAGCCTCAATTTTGGACTCATCCACTTGAAGGCCCTCCCCTGAAATTTTGTAACCCAAAAACAACACCTCCGACGCCATAAATACACATTTGTTCACTGCCGCGAATAATTTCTCTTGTTGTAACACTGTCAACACCTCGCGAATGTGCTGCACATGTATGTCTTTTGCTGCACTATAGATGAGAATATCGTCGAAGTAGACGACCACAAATTTCCCAATAAATGGGCGTAAAGCTTGGTTCATCACACGCATAAAGGTACTAGGTGCGTTGGACAAACCGAATGGCATAACCATCCATTCATAGAGGCCTTCTCGCGTTTTGAACGTTGTTTTCCATTCGTCTCCCGGTCGAATTCTTATTTGATGATAACCACTCTTTAAGTCAAGTTTTGTGAACATTGACGCCCCACTGAGTTGGTCTAAGAGATCATCAAGGCGAGGAATTGGGAATCTGTACCTTACTGTAATTTTATTGATTGCGCGACTATCTACGCACATCCTCCATGACCCGTCTTTTTTTGGAATTAAAAGAGCAGGTACTGCGCAAGGGCTAAGACTCTCACGGATATGACCCTTGGCGAGTAAATCTTCTACTTGCCTTCGCAACTCCTCATGTTCGCTGGGGCTCATACGATAGTGTGGCCTGTTAGGCAACATTGCTCCTGGCTCAAGATCAATGTGATGTTGAATGTCTCTCAATGGTGGCAGTCCTTCAGGCAAATCGGCAGGGAATAAATGTGCAAATTCTTCAAGTAATGGAATTGCAGCTGCGGGAACCTCAACTTTGGCCTCCACTTCTTTGTTCAACAATAAATACACTGTATGTGCGTCTTCCATCTCCACTTCCAGTTCAGCAAAGGAAAGGAGATTGGAACCTTCGTTCACTGTCGGCTTGTCACGCGGTTTGCTTGGTAACAACACAATATTTACTTTGTCGTAAAGGAAGGAATAAGTGTTTTTAAATCCATCGTGTCTTACCTTGCGATCATACTGCCATGGTCTTCTGAGCAACAAATGACATGCGTCCATGCGGACAATGTCGCACCACACTTGGTCCTTGTAATGCTTGCCAATAGAGAATGAAATCAGTGCTCTTTGTGACACTGTGACCTCTCCGCCCTTCTGAAGCCAAGCCAATTTGTAAGGTTTGGTGTTTTGGCTTGTTTTAATCTCCAATTTCTTTACTACCTCTGCAGACACAAAGTTTTCACAACTCCCTCCATCAATAATGAATCGGCAAACCTTGCCCAAGATTGTACAAGTCGAATGGAAAACATTGTTTCGAAGCCAATCACTTTCGTCCGCTCGCGGTGCTAAACAAGTGCGCTGCACCACCATGGTTGTGCCATGGTCAGTAATTGTTCCATTTGTCATTAACTGTTGGACCTCCAATTCACCCGTTATTAAGGCATTGTTGTTTTCAGTGACAGTTTTGGCAGCCTCATCATAAATTGGTCTCACCATCAGTAAAGGACCCACGTCTCCTTCCACCCAATCTTCCATAATCTTCTCATCTTCATCGAAAATTGGGTCTCCTGTGATGATTGTGTCCTCGTTGTGCTCCTCATTAGTCTCAGTGAAAAGGGTTCGTTTGCCTAACCTCTTGCAATCCGATTGTCGATGGCCCACTTCTCCACAATTAAAGCATTTAAAACCCCCTGCCACACGTGGCTGCTGGTTGGGAGTGGACAATATGGCTGGTGTGCCATTGTTGCTTCCCATGATGGCTGAACGATTGGAAGAGCTGCTATTGTTGCTCCCAAACTTCCCTGTCACACCACTACTCCCCTGCGCCAATAGTCCACCTGTCCCTCTTCGTGAAATTGACTTCTCTATTTGCAAGGCTCGCTGGTGTGCTTCAGAAACTGTGATCGGGTCAAAGAGATTCACGACTTCCATGATTTGTGCTCGCAGGCCACCACAATACCTGGATACTAATTGATCAGGAGTTTCTTGAATGTCATTGCGAACAATCAATTGGTAAAATTCGGTTGTGTAGTCATCAACTGTCCTCGCACCTTGGCGCAAATTTTGTAACTTTTGATACATTAACCTCTGGAAATTGTGAGGTAAAAATTCAGCGCGCAGTTTACGGATCACCTTCTCCCAGTCTGTGATCTTTGCTTTTCCCATCCGTGTTCGCGCTAGCTTGAGTTGTTGCCACCAGGCTGCAGCACGTCCCCGTAGCCGAGTGGCCACTAAGGCTACCCTTGCTTCTGCTGGAACGTTTTTGAACTCCAAGATTTCTTCTACGATTCCCAGCCAATCAAGGAATTCTTCTGGAGAAAGATTGCCCTGAAATTCTGGAATTTCTGTTCTCATGCCTGACTCCCAACGACGGTTGTCGTCGCGTTCCGGTGCTTGACGCCGCAACTGTGGAATCTCTATTTGAGGTTCGTTTTCCTCATCACTCTCATCCTCAGCCCCTCCTGCATTGGGGTTCAAACCGTGGAATGGGTTTTGGTTGGCGAGTAACGTTGCGAGCTGCTCCGTTATTATCGCCATCTGCTGCTCCAACTGTGCCATACGGTCACGTTCATTGGCCTCTTCTACGGGAATCCGATTAGGAACTCGTCTTCTCGGTGGCATGATGGTGTCCCGAACGAGCCTGGCTCTGATACCAAACTGGTGTAGCGGAAGCTTGTATGAATTAAGAGACCTGTTATCAACCAGGTAGAGAGCAGCCTACTGGAGACCAATCAACCTCGCGCACGAAGGATCAGTCAACAGGCTTCAATTATTCCAATCTTCACAAAGATGCAATAATCGGATATAGAGAAAACAATCTCTGAATTTTAATAATAATCAACCAACGTTCTTGAACAACATTAAAACATATAAATAGGCCCTAGCTTAATAAAGATAACTCCTAAACAAACTCAAACTGAAAGCTAATCCTAGAATAAAAGGAATACTGCTGCAACTAAAATTCAGGCTAAACTTGGACTCTTCTTTTCCTAATCCGTAAGGAGATAGCTATTGAGGTCTGCTACGCGCCAGCTGTTCGCTCGACCTCTCCTCCATGTCACCATGCTTCGTCCAGCTCACTTCCCTGTCTTGCTTCTATCCATGCGTTCCATGTATTCGAGAGCTAGTGATGACGCTGCATCACTCACCTATCAGTTTAAGTTTTTATAGGTGAGATGGTTCCTTAACATGGTATCAGAGCCTTGTTGACCCAGCGGTCACGGGTTCGAATCTCATCACCCCTATTTTATTTGATAAAAAAATCAAGCACAATGTAATGTGGGTCTGTACAAGTTTCAAGCCCAAAGAGCTTTCACTTGAGGAGGTGTGTTAAAGTATAATATAATCATATTCTGGAGCCTCACCTATTAACTTAAACTTTTAGATAAGATGATTACTTAACACAATTTCGTCAGCGGCATGCAGCAGGGGCAGGGCAGAACTTGTGCAAGCTTCCAAGGCGTCTACCATGCCTGTGTGGAAAAGTTAAGAGGAGGAAGAAGACATGCAAGCTCTCTACATCGAGAAAATCGTATGCTGCACGATTATTGGAAATGAAAACAGTATATCGAGGCATGTGCGGGGTAGAATTGGACAGCTCAAGGTGAAAATGTCTGAGCAGGCGCCAGGCACGAGGGCAGGGTTTTTTTTATTATTTTTTTTAAATTGTGCACCATCATGAATCATTCAGATAATTGGTGTGTAGATTTGCTGACATAAAAGGAAAAAAGTTTATGATATTTCTATTCCATTTACCCCCACAAAACTAAGTCGTGTTGATGGACAGCGATGTTATTGTAAATGTTAGAAGGAATCCATTACCCGAGGCTTTCTTGGCATGCTTTAAAACTAAACTGAGACGCATAATAATAATAATAATAAATGTTCTTACAAGGTGTTTGAGAGTATGTTTAAAAATTAAAGATAATGACAAATAAATATTAAGCAAGTGCTGGCTGGTTTGGGATAGAAGATAAGCTCGTGCATGTCAAAGATATTAAAAATACCCTAAGTTTATCCTAAATTCAGTGCTCTCAATAGATTTCTTTTTAATATACGAGAACGTGAAAGATATAAATATTTTATATTAAAAAGTTTTAAATTTCACCATTTTAGTCTGTCCATAAAATATAATAAAAATCAACTCATATTAATTTTTAAAACCCATAACTTTTTTCATAAACCCGAGACTAACTTGATAAAAAGCAGGTCTTAAGAATAATCGAACAAATTCCTCCCTCATCAAAACATTAAGAGATAAAATTAAAACCAAACTTAATAATAATTAAAAATATAAACTAGATCTGATATAAAATTATTTAAAATCAATTAATTTATATGTATTATAATCATAATTAAAGCCAGGCCCTTAATTCTATTGATTTCTTTTTTTGTTTTGATTAAATATTTATTTTTGTGTTATGATTAAACTGGATATACGTAATTGTTTGGATAAGAATCAATTTAATGAGTTCGATAAGGATGGGGTACTTGACATGATAGCTCTTGTGAGAGTAATAATTATCCCAGAGAAATTATAAAATGGAAGCATTATATATAGAGAGAGATATATATAGATGCACACACACACACACATTGGAAAAAAAAAACTTGTACTATATGAGGCTAGCTTTGAATGAATGTTAGTATATGGGGTACTATCTATTTCAGGCCCATTTTTGGTATTTTATTAGATAATGGATCATGCATATTGGGCCTGTTTTAAAATGTTGGCCTACGAATCTGTAAGGCCTTTTTTCGCAAAGGACAAGATTTGGAGGGCTTTTTACTAGTTTAAACTAATTCATTCTATAAACCATATGCTCTAAGACTTGTTAAAACAAGCATATAGTAAATTTCTGCATGAAAGTATAGTAAATTACCAATATCCCAAACCTAACACTCCCAAACATAAATTCTTATATGGAAAATAGAAAAGACATAAAATGATTTTAGTAGCAAAACCCTTTGTCGAAATTCCTGGTTGATATGATAAATGATACCGTACAACCTTCAGCATCACTGCAATATTTGTTCAAGAACACAAACCAGGTCCTATCTGGCTCGTCCATTGAATCTGTACACTGGCCATAGTGCGCATCTTTGTGAGGGCATAATAACGTGATCTACTTTTGAAGATTGTAAATCCACTCTTATCTGATTTGAGATTGTAACCAGGGAAGCTAACTTTATTGCAGGGTTATGGAGGTTTTACAATCATCGTTGGTATTGCAGTGGCACGTACTGATCTTATTTTCAATTCTCAACTGTAGAGAATTTTGTCTTACCATTTAACTTGAAACGTATTCTACATATCCATTCAAACAATATTGTAGTTTGATTAACTGATGACCTTTGCTTGAGCTAATTAAGTGCTCCGAAAAGTCTGATGAATGTCTCGATGCATCTCCCTGGTGATCGTCCTTTGTTGTGCTTAGTGAATGAAGGATATTAAGATTCTGTTACAGTGAAGCAATTTCCTGCAACTTCCGGGCAGAAATTAAAGAGCTTCTGTCATGTCCTTGTTGCTGGTCTTCTGTGGTTGGCCATGAGATAGTTTTTAGTTTTTGATACATATAAAACACGAACCCTTTTAGTAGTGATTAGTGGCTAAAGTTTCATCGAGCGTCTTGCTTGCCTGTTAGGTGATTTTGTGTGCTGATGCAAACACTGGTTTCTCAGGTGTTTCAGGGGGCACTTATTTTGAGTCATGATGGAGACCAACTAGATTCTAGCATTGCTTTTCTTATTAAACCATTTTAATTTCATGGAAGTCAGCTCCCATAAGAAATTATGCTGAAGCTAGCAGATGATACGTTGATAAATGATAAAAGAATTTGCAATACTTAATGAGCGAGCTGGGAAAACATGGTAATCACTACCCTTTGACGCTTGTGACATGCTACCCACGTCCACACTTTGCCAGGTTCCTACTTTTCTTATAGGTTGTTAATTTCTCACTTCATTCTCGTAGCTAGTTTGTGACCTGAAACAATTGAAATTTCTGATGATCTAGACTTCTGTACGAGTACTGCTAGCTGATTATTTCCACGAATTAAAATTCATGGCTATTGATGAATCTAAACAGTTGGTCAGAAAAGAGAGTATGCGAAAGGAGAATCAGATTTCAGTGGATCCAGTTTCGTTGAGAGAGTCATCAAGAGGAGAGGCTAGCTTCAATTTCATGCTGCCGACGACTGTGTCGACTGCACCAGCTCCAGACCTGCTACCACCTGCAATGCCTGCAAAATCCCAGCTTATAGCAGGCAGCCTCCCCAGCTCAGCCTGTTCATCCCCTCGGTTCAGCTTCACCATGTTGAAGAAGAGATCGAAAAATGAAAGCCAAGCATCTCGCTTCCAGATTGACAATCTTGTAGGTCGACACTCTTTAGCACACCTTCCCCTTGCTTCTCAACAAGAGATTCACATGCGAAGGAGAAAGTCTTGCGGAGAAGGAAGGACAGCCGCGCCTGCTGAGGAACGTAATCTTTGGTTCCCCGGACCAAATGCTGGCAAATCTGACGACGGACCTCATGGACACTTCAAAACTGAGGCGAGGAAAGATAACATGGCTGGTGCAAACATGGATCCCATTGATGATAGATTTAAATGCGGTGCGCTATGCTTGTACCTGCCAGGCTTTGCAAAGGGAAAACCAGTGAGACCAAAAAAGGAAGCGAGAGGAGATTTGGAAAACGTAATATCCAGGACAGTTTCTGTGGAAAGATTTGAATGTGGCTCATGGGCTTCATCGGCCATCATAAATGACTATGAAGATGACTTCAAGAATCTATTTTTCGATTTGCCATTAGAGTTTATCCAAACTAGTGCGAATGACGCAAATTCACCAGTTGCTGCTGCCTTCGTCTTTGACAAGGATCGAAAACGAGTTCTCAAGAGTTGTTCAACAAGAGCAGAACCCAGGAAATCCTATGAATTTTCTCGCCATGTTAGGTTTTCGACATCGTCGCCCACATCGCACCCTACATCACCAACTTCTTGCATTACACCTCGCCTGCTGAAGGCTAGGGAAGAACTCAATGTCTTTTTAGAAGCGCAGAGTGCATGAATCTTTCTGCCAACTTTCTTTCTTTCTTTCAAGCATTATGTTTTCTAGTTCGATGCGCGCAATTATGCAGATTTGGATGTCACGTTTTACCCGAATTTGATGCATCCTTTTTTTCCCCATCCATCTTCTGGAATTAATCCAGAGAAGGTTGAACAAGATAATTGTACGAGAATTTTGCCATTTCTTGCTCTGCTGTTTCATAAACTAGCCATAACAAGGGGCGATCACCTGAACCCATGCCACTGTTTTCTGTGTGCATTAACTGAAGGTTGCTCCACATACCGCACTACTACTGCTACTGTTATACTTTAAGAATAATCAAGACAACCAATTGGTTCAGTGCAGTGAGTCCAGAACGATCTATAGTTCCCAAATTGTATATGCGCTTCATCCATCAACAAGTCTCCACTACTTCTAGCCACTGTAAATCCAGGAGAGAAATGGCTCAAAATGGTAAACCCTGCATATGCATGCTAGCGGAACGAGTTGATGAAGTTGCCAAGTAAAACAATGTACAGTGAAGTTTTTCTCCCACTAAAAAATGGAGGTGTTCAGAAGGGGAAAAGTAGCAGAAATAAGTAGCGTGCATACCTGAACATTGTTCAAATCGCATTAACCATACCAGGAACAGATGCATTCACTTCCTCAGCAGAGACACTAAAAACTCAAGCCCCGGGATAATTTTGGCCAATATAGAATGTGTGTAAACCTTGTTCAAAATATTCCTCTTATAATTTCTTTTTAATCAATTTAAGGTTAATTAACTGAACATCATCTTGAGATCATGAAATTAATCAACTAGATTATTGGTTGATTGCCCCTTTCCCTAATCAACTGTGACCTGGCTTTGAATTGCAAGAAGTGCTCATATTCACCATTAGGCATACTACTAGGTGGCAGCAAAGTGAGGGACGATGAAGTGGCCAAGTTGGCTCCATACGTGAAATTGGTCCCAGGAGATTTCAAATAAACACCGATCGAGATCGTTTTTTCGAGATTATTTTAAAGCTAATTTTTATTTAATTCTGATTTGCATCAACAAAAATAATCTGATTTCCATCTCTCAATTTGTAATATAATAGATTTTAAGCCTGCAATTTTAATTTAATTTTATGAAAACTAAAATAAACATTCGCAAGAGCTTGGCAAATTTAAATTTTAAAGCAGAAAGTATATTTCTTAAGTTGATACCCTCATTCCTTATTTATACAATTTTTATTTTGATAAAAAACATTTTGTTTAGTGAAAATATAAGATAAATAAAATAAATACTCACAAGAATTTAATATTTAAAATTAAAGAGTGAAATATTTTATTTCTTCAGGGAAAACGAGTTTGAATACAAATACAAGGTGCATATATATATACCCCAAGAAGAACAGAACAGAACATAATGACAACAATGAAATCAATCAACTAAGGAACTAGGAAAAATCTAAAGAGGTGCCGCAGACTGGATCACTCAGAATCCTGAAAAGAGTATGCTGCGACCCATGTCCAAGCATCCTGCAAGCTCCATCTTCCTCTGAAAGAGTCTGTGAGGTTGTAATGTTGAGATAAGTTCATCAAATGAGCTCTAAGATAATGCTGCTTGAAGATTCTCTCATACCATACTGTTGTGGCAAGGACTGAGCGAGCTACCAGATGATTAATGTCCTTATTCCTTTTTTTGTTTTTTGGAAGCTGTCCATTGCAGAAGATGATGCCGGCTCAAATTTGGCCAGTGGGAAGTTTACCATCAAATGCATTTTTCTTCAGGTTTTGTTATCATTTGACGGATCAGAAAGCCATATTTGAAGCTTTTTAGAATGGAAAATGGTTCAGAAACATTCTATGTATATATGAAATTGATATCTATATGAACTGGTGTGTGAAGTTCTAAGTGCTAAGAGTTTAATTTCATAAATTTAAAATGATTGGCATCCCGATTCCATAAAAAAAAGGTTTTGTGATGAATTTGTTTTCGGTGCGCGTGACAAGATAGATGCTTGGTGCACGTAATACTAACTAGTATTATAAAAAAATAATATTATGTTATAATAAAGTTTCTTATTTTTTATTCAAAACTACAAAAGAGAAAGAGACCATCATTTTTCTCATGATGCACATAAATAATCGTTTTAATTAAGAAAAAAAAATATAGCCATTTTTATTCAAGATTAAAAATACGATAAATTATAACCTCAAATAAAATTTTATTTTTTATTTTGATTACTTATAGTTAGTAATATCTATTTTTAATTACTTATAATAGTAATTTGTATTGCCATAATAATCTTTTTTTGAAAAAAAAAACAGTTATGTAGAATATAATTTCTTAAGAAAGGATAATATGTTTAGTAATTATCAATAAAAGTCTGTAAAATATTTATAAAAAGACTTCAGAGTTTTTTTTTTTTTTTTTTTTTGAGGAATAATCAAACAGTCACAAGTCATACTTGTCATTAGGTATTGGCAGCATTAATTTAATGAATCGGTGGGGAAATGAAACTCGTGAAGAAAGTTCAAAACCTAACGGAGAACTGGTCACATTAGCCTGGCTTGGAGGAGCTCGGCCAGATAATCCACCGTCCTAAATTAATTTCAGATGCACGACACTGCAGACGTGGTCAAACATACAAAGAATCACAATGGTCAACGATTCCATGCCACCCTCAGCTTCATATATGTTGGCGCCGACCTTCTCGAAGCTAGCTAGGCAGGCTTCTTCTTCTTCTTCTTTTCCTTTTCCTTTTTTTTTCTTCTTTTTAATCAAATTATGAAATCACATGCATGAATAATTAATAAACTGACAAAAACATGTTCAACCATCAGTTATCAGGAGAAAGTCTCTTTTGGTTTGCTTATAAGTTTCTAATTGTTTGCTAGGTATCTGTCTGTATTCACCTTATCAATCACCGAATAAGAACGGAATCTCTCACCTTGAAATAGTCCCGGCACACTTTTTCTGACATTTACGATGAAATTTACATTTCATCCACGTTAAAACCAGACAAACAAAAAGTGTTCCAGAAGACAGAATTTTCAGACCCACAAAATTGTACAGGTGAAGTGGGGTTTCGCTGTTATCAATTTTGGAAGAAACGGTCCCTCTTCCTTCTTCGTCCCTTCCTGCGCTGGAACCTAACCCTATCAGACCCAGCACTCACAGACACAAACTGTCAAGAACAGCACAAATCCCTGCTCCACATGCCCTCATGTGCTTAATTTGTCCCTACTGATTCTATAAACAGTACCTTTTTCTAACTTTTTCGCTGTCAAAATTAAAATAAATTGATGAATAAACAAAGAGGTACCACTTTGCCATTTTCTCCAGTAAGCAAATGGCGACGGGGGATGCTAAATTGTAGCGGTAGAAAAGAAGAAAGCAGCAGCTCTTCTGTCTGATTGATACTCCCTGTTCTTCGAGCAATGGAGATCATTATCAACGCCTCTTCGAAAGAAGAAAAAATAACTTTTATCTTTGAGATTATTAAATACTTGGCATACAAGCCAGAACCATTGGTATCATGAGATCTTGATCATCCTCAGCCCTCATGCCATGCAGCCTACACGGCCTGTCCTCTTCTACAGCTTCCACGCCATTCCGCTTCCATTCCCATTATAATCTTCGCTCACTGATTGTATATATTCTAATATATATCATAACTTATGTATCGTAAATAAAACTTTTAAAGATTATTGATTTGGACGGATTATAATAAATTAAAGTTAATGCACGAACCAGGTTTATGTGATCGATTATTATCAGCAATTTATAAAGTGGATCCCTGTAAAGTGGTCTGTTGGAAGTATATTTTACATGATTTATATATAAAAAGTGATTTTTTATTCTAGATCATATATCAAAAAAATATTTATTATAAACAATTTATAATTAAAACATGTTAAAATGATTTTTGTTAGAATTTTGTTGGGTAAAAATGACTTAAATTGATTTACTTTTTTTTCATATTAGTTTGATATATTTGGAGGAATTAAAATTATTCTCAACGCTTGAATCCAAAAAATTGAGGAATTAAGTGTGCTTCATTTCATTTAACCTTAGGTCGATCCTTGATTAAGGTTTATATTCCTCATGTCTAGATAATAATTATCAACTGGATGGGTTATATAATTGTAATTTGGTGATTGTGCGGGGATGACTATTTATATATTTTTGAAGCAAAAAAATGAAAAGGAAAGAAAGGAGGGGGGGGGTCTCTAACAATTAGAGATATGCAAGTTGTAGTTAAATATATGTTTGGTGTTGCACATGTTATTTTTAAAATATATTTTCCTTAAAAATATATTAAAAAAATCTGAAAACTATAAAATAATATTTATTTAATATATTATTACCGAAAGAAAAACAAACTGTGCAAGAACGCTACTGCCACATGAAAAAGGAAAGCTCATCGTCACTGCACGCCATGAAGACTCTAAAAAATAGCTGGAGAATGGGGGGCATATGTTGACCTAGCTGGAGTGGGTAGTGGTAAGCATCGAGAGCACGCTACATAATATTCCTTTGGGTACGAAGGACTTTTAACAGCCACTTTGTCATTATAATAACAAAAAAAATTTAATATTAGTATGCTAAAATGGTGTGAAAATATAAAAAAATCAAAAGAAAAAAAAGGGGAGGAATGATGTGTGAACGTTTGAATCCATATGGTCGAGTCGAACCATTGAAATAATGAATCAGCATGCTCTAATTTTCAAGGTAATTTGTAACATTTTATCTTTTTTTAAAAGAATGAGAATGAATGATTTCTCAATAGTGAATTTATATGTTTTTATTAACATGGATATTTTAATCAATTTGAACGTATCTCGATTAATTCCACGAATTTTAAAATTAATAATCACATAAATCTTCCGTTATCATTATATTAACAATCATATAATTTAAACCTAATATAACAGGAAGACCAAACTTATTAATAGCAAACTTATACCACTTGTCAACTAATCAACTAATAGATGATTTGAATTTATACTTTTACAAGGTAGATAAGAGAGGAAGAAAAAATCATGGCATTAAAAAATTCCCAAATGAAGTTAAAAAAGACTTTTCACATGCTTGCCCTTTGCTAAGAAAAAGAAAGAGTCTTATAATATATATATAAGGAAAGAAAATTCTTTAGAATTTAGCAATGTATCTTAAGAAATCATAAGATAAGATGATCAGAGAAGAAGAAAAACTTGAGATTCGTCGAGAAACCATTCCTGGCTCCTCCTCGTCCTCGATAGGTGGTGATGATTTCGTTTTTCATTTTGCTTGTTCACATGGATTGGGATTAGTTCAGAGACGAGACATTCGAAAGCGACCCGAGTTTTGTCACCCACGTGCCCCCTTTTGACTTGTCGAGAAGATTAAACGGTGACTTTCCTTAAAAACAGCAGCGTTTCTTACGGATGAAAAAGATGGCCAGAGGTAGCAGTCATCGATGGGAAATTTATACAGAAAAGACGAGGCGGCATGAAAACCAGGCCCCAGGTGGTGGCGGGACCTCGTGCCGACGGCAATTCAACCTCAGAGTTTATGATTTTTCCATGGAAAATAACATACTGTATTTGCAAATATAATTTAAATACACAGACAAGAGTTGAAAGAATGCAGCACCCTCCCCTTCATACACCACCTGTATCTATGTACTCGTCATAAAAATAAAAAACACTATCATACAAAAAAAAAAAAAAAGGCAAATGAATATTTCTGATCTACCCAGCCCAGCCCTTCAATAAAATAAAATAAAAATCACTACCAGTAACTACATAGTAACAAAATAAAAAATATTTTCCAGTCATTGCCGCGTATTCTGTAGCTTGGGTCCGATCATTTTGAGCTCGTATTTCTTCACAGACCAAGCAAGATCTCGCATTGTGGTGTCAATAACGTATGGAATGTTTTCGAAGGTGATCTCGGTAACGTTAAGCAAGTTCCGGCAAGGCTCACGCCTTTGCGCTATGGTTCCATGATAATGGAAATATTTGATCTTGCCCTCCGTCTTATGAGTTGTTTTTCCGGCGAAGTTCTGGGACATGTGCACTCCGTTTGCAAAGACATTCCGCGGCTGGATTGCGTATTTCCGGTCTCTCCTTACGCCCCTCTTCACGTCTCTGTACACCATCTTCTCCAACCCCCACTTCCTGTGAATCCACGCAAAATCACAACACATGTTAGATATTGCAATTTCCTATTCCCCGTCCATAGTAACAACAATGCAAACCCACTATGTTGCATGTCAACATCATTCACGGCTATCTAATTGATTTTTATTCATTTTCAAAGTTCATTTCCATTCCAACTTGAACACTTAACCTTTCTTTAAGAAGCGAACATCAGCATCGAACCTCAGTTTTTATTATTATTATCGTGAATAAAATGACACCTGAACAAACACAACATTGATAATAAAAAGAAATGTCAAGTCCTGAAGCATAGTTATTACGAAGAGACTACGTTGGAGCAAAATTCAAACCACCCCATTCCACCTGCCCTAATACAATGGGAGAAAAAATCAAAGTTACGACAGCAGAAGAGTAGTTCCAAACATGAGCAAATCACTGGATCTTTTTTTTTTTTCAAATTGTTCTACATCAGTTCTAAACTGCTCCACTCCGGCAACCACCGCATTACCGGTAGGTATAGTATCATACTAAATTTCAAAAACCCAATAATGCTCTTAACATTTTGCTCGATCATTGCTCAAGTTAAGAAACCGATAGAAACACGCTCAATTGCCATAATGGAAAAAGAAATGGAACCAAGCAGCAAAACTAGAAAATTAAAAACAAGATAAAAGCAGATCCTCCCCAGTTTTGTAAGGCCTGGAACCTAATTTTCTCCATACAAAAAAAACCTCACCGCTACTGTGCTTGCAGGACCTTTCTATATGAACCTGCAGATCTCTAATTTCACCCCAGAAAAATATATATAGCAAAAATACTGGAGCAGACAAAAAAAAAAGAGGGAGGGAGGGAGAGGGAGACCCATTTTGTAGTTCTGAACACTTGAAATCAGTCGTGCTAATATAAAATTAAACTCAATTGTGCAAATAAAAAAAGAGCGAAACTGAAAAGGGAGTGAGCGTAGGTATACCTGTAATATCTACCATAATCAGCGGAGAGGCAGAGCTTGCTGCTCATAGGCATTTGCTCAAAAGTGAACTGAGTATAATCCGAGAGGGAATCCAACACAGACTTGATTGTATTCTTTGGTGGCAAATAAATATACTCATCGACATCAAAAAAGAACATCCACTTAGCCGCAAACTTGTATCTATGCAGACAATCATTAACAACCATAAACTGGTTATGGTAATACCCATCAAACCTCTCTTGTTCTTTTATATCTTGCAATGTAACATAACCCAATTCCATCCATGGCTTCAAAACTTCCAAAACCTCCTCATGAACCCCACCAGCATCATGTATCACAAAATGAGATCTTTCTCCAAATAATCTCACATGATAAGCGATCCATTCCCTCACTCTTTGTGGACTTAACCCGCCATATAAAGGCGAGCCGCAATACAAATAATCATATTTAGGCTTCGAACTAAAAAGGGTCATGTTTAAATCACCTGGAGACTCGTTTAATACCTCAAATCTATCAGTAATGTTAAAGTTTTTATCACCACCGCCTGATGTTGAGGCTTCCAGGAACAACTTCCCGCCTGAATTTTCACCATTAACTGCCTCTGAAAAGGTACAGTTCACTACAACAACAGTGTAAACACGACCATAGCCCCAGTCAGGGAGGATCCTGTAAGAGACGGTGGAGAAAGTAGAATTAGATGCAGAGGACGATTCAGGGACCCATTCACATTGGTAAGTGGGTTTTGAGTAAAGAAGGAGAGGCTTAGAAGCAAGGCCTATAATAGCAAACGTGTCGCTTCCACCTCGGTAAGCACCCATGGTGATGAAATTATAAGCAGCTGAACCATAGGGGTTAAATCCTCGCTTTATAGCACCATTGGCAGCCACTTGTTCTTTTTGAGCGGAGGGTGGCGATGGGGTTAGAGATGCGGTGGTGGAGGAGTTGAGGGGGGCAATGGAAGTGGTGGAGGAGGAGGAGTTGAGGGGGGCAATGGAAGTGGTGGTTGTGGTGGTGGTGGTGGTGGTGGTGATTCTTGAGATGCAAAAACGGAGATCAGAAGCAGAGATAGCGAAACGTGAAGGAAGAATCTGAAAAAGAGTAGCAATACTGCAAAGAACTAAAAGAGCCGTCAGAGCAAGTTTAAGCTCTGCAGCACATGAGTTCATGACAACACAAGACACGAACATATTCCTCTTGTTATGCTCTCCTCCTCCAACTTTCTCTTTCTCTGATCTCTCTTTGCCCATACTGGACAGACTTCTTTTCTTCTCTCTGTAAAATACCTAGGATTAACGGGCTGTTCTTGACGGAGAAGAGGTGATGAAGAGGCAGAGAAAGCTAGCAATAGCAATCTCTCTGTTTTTGTTTATTTTTTAGAGGGTCGGGGACCTTTCTGTCTGCGAGCGTTTTTATAACTGTTCTTAGGGTAGCTTCTAAAAAATGGAATGCAAGGATCGAATCTAAATTGCTTGGCTGTCCATGTTAGGACATGATTGGTAGAGTGCTGGTAGTAATCTTTCTTTGTTAGGTGACACATTCATGTATTTTCTGAAATTAAAGTGGATTTTTCAATTCTTTAGTTCGATTTGATTTGTTCTGCGAATATTACAAGCTTCAGATTTGTTTGTAAATAAATCCTAATTAATTAAAAAGGCCAGCTTATCCTGCGAAGATGAGAGGACAAAAACACTCATTGACGGCGAGTTTGTGAAAGACAATTTCACGTTAATCAAATGTTTATTTATATTTAATTTCAATATAATTTAATATAGAGGGAGGGCATTGAAGAGAGTAGTTACAGAAACGGTGGCATTAATAATTTAATCATAATTATTCTCCCATTAAGAAAAATCCTAATTACGAAACTGTTTAGGCCACGGTTTATTGTTTTCCTTTTCCCCGTTACTCTTGGGGCCATGGATTTGCGTGGAGACATCAAATCTTTATACATTTATTTTTATTTTAATTCATTTTAATCCTTTCTTACTATAAAATTCCCCTTGAAATATTCAAATTCGAAAAGTAAGTATGGAGACAAACTCTGCCCGTTAAATTTCTTATTTCTTTTTTTGTTCTGTATTTTATGAAGTTTCTCTTTAGCCCCGAGTTTAAACATGATTTCTTCTCGATAGATGATTTTTAAATCCACCCGAGGCATTTAAATTGCATGGTTCAGGGTTTGAAAGTGTGGATGATATTGTTTTTTAAAAATAAATTATTCAAAAATACATCAAAATAATTTTATTTTATTTTTAAAAAATTATTTTTGACATCAAAATATTATAATAATTTAAAAACACTAAAAAATAATTTAAAAATAAAAAATAAAAAATTTTATTTTTTTTCAAAAATATTTTTGAAAATCAAACGCATAGAATGAGTTTTGAGATGGAATATATGTGTATGTATGTGTGTGTAATTTCCTCATTTGTTTTTGTTAAAAAATATTAAAATTATTCATATATTCTGCTTAAATCAACAAAAACTAATTGAGGATGGATTTTTACCGTAATATGCGAGTAAAAACACTTTTTGTTTACTAGAGTAATGTGTTTTTACACTTCTGCGCTTCGCACCAGAAAATTTAACACAATTTTTTTTCCTCCAAACCTCGTTATTTATTATCAAAATGATCGAAGTTGAATAAATTTTTTTATTTTAATCACACGGTGAAAGAAGCAACATACCATTGAAAATAAAATTTTAAAACTGATGTCAAGAGGTATTTTTGTATTTTTACAATGGGTTTTTGAAATTGTTCTCATATAATTGAGAGACAATTTGGTATTATAGTATATGTATATGTATATGTATAAAAACATAGTGAAATTAAAAAAAAAAATGAAAGCTAAAAATATTAAACTAACCTTGAAGAACCTTTTGATTTTTTTTACAATAATTTTTTTGTTATTATCAAATTAGCGAGGGGTAATTTGATGTTTGAATATATACAAACATGGGGCATTTGGGGGGGGGGGGGGGGGGGGGGGGGGGGGATATTTATGTTCTTTTCAACTTTGTGATTGTTTTTTATTTTTGTATTAGGGTATCCTAATCTCATAATCTACATCCTGATTTTGACATATTAACTCGGATTAACTCGTTTTTTATTCTCTAAATTACAGTTTTGTCATGCTAATTTAGTTTGACTTGAGCTTAATTTTTTATATTTTTTCATGATTTTGTCCTTTTACATATAATAGGTTGAGAATTGAACTCGTTTACCTTTTTTACAAAAAAAAATAAAAATTCTCAAGTTGTTGCTATCATTTTATTTATTTTATTCATTTGTGTTTTATTATTTTTTATTAAAAAATCATGTTTTCACTATTTATTTTAAATGATAAAAAGGCTCCACAACATAAGTACATCATTAAGTACATGTAAAATCTATTGTATGAGATAATCTTTAACGAGGAAGCTACATGAAAAGTTAGAAGTAAAATAATATTTTTTTTGCTTTTCAATATTTATTTTAGGAGAAGTGATAAACATAATCCATTTTAAAAAAAAATATTCCTACATGTCTTCCAAAAATACCAAAATAGATTCATTGTAACAAAAAAAACTCACTGATTCTTTTTCTTTGATTATTTTAAAATCTATGTTTTTTTAGTTTGGTTTTAATAAGATTATTGCCCATGTCAATGGTTTGATAACTTTACTCAAGTTGATTTGAGTTATTTTTAAAAATATTAATTTAATAAAAATCATACGAGTTATTTTAAACTATATGTCAAATATATAAAAATACAGCCTTCATCTTGTTACTAATAGAATACACATTTAAAAAATAAAACTACCAATTTAACTTTTAACTTTTAACTTTTTTAATATAATTTTCTGTGGACATCGAGCTTGCAGGGAAAAGAGGTAAAATCCAAAACTCAAGTCGCATGGAAGAAATGTCTCCAAGTAGCCCTTAAATTTGGTGGCCACAGGGATCCTCGTATTCACAAACAAGTGTCTATTTATCTGACAGCATCTTCCAATCAAACCATCCAGCCGAACGAAGTGACTGTTTGTGAGATATATTTACGGTTAATTTTGAAATATTTTTTCATTTATAAATATATTCAAATAATATGTTAAAAAAAAATTATTTTTAATATTATTACATTAAAATAATTTAAAATTTTTATTTATTTATTTATTCAAAAATAGTTTTTTTTAATTTTTTTTCAAAAATAATTTTTAAATGCAGTGTTAAATAGTGTCGAAATCTAGCACTTAAATTTTTTAATGTCACTGCCATATTTAAAAATATTTTAAACCGAATTTCTTTTACACCCATTTTTCCTCCCAAGAGATATTCTGAACGTTCTCATTCACACATATCACCACATCAATTAAATATATTTAAATGTTATGTATAAATCCTGAACGTTTTCATTTACACGTATCAATTAAAGACCATCATCATTTATTTAAAAAAAAACTTTAAAATTTAAAAATACAAAATTAAGAGTCAAATACAATCTTAGTAGTACTTTTAAGGGTTTATACAGGGAATAATCACACGTTCACAATAATATTTCACTTTTCTTCTCTCGTGAAGATGATGGTTGATGATAAAATATCTAGTACCTTCAAAATATTTTTTTTTATCCAGGTTTAAGGGTCATTTGATGATAAAAATCAATCATTTTTAATAAGAAATTGCAATACATAAGAGAATAAGAATAAAAATCTATGTTTTTTTAGTATGATAGATGCTCTGATAATGAAAACACGAATATTTTGATAAAAAAAAGCCATGAATTCTTTATCCGGGTGGTTTAGAAAGTATATATAGTACCTGAATTTTTTAGACCGAGAGGTTGAATTGTTATTTTTTCATGATATTATTGATGAATAATAAATATCTCTTACATAATATTAATATTGATAGAAATATGATACATATTTTTATACGACATGGAGAGATAATTACTCCTAACATCAATATTTTATGTTAGAAAATTATGAGAATAAACAAATAAAATCTTATAATCTAACTTGAGGCCTATAATGCTCCCAATAGCTATATTCATTGGGATCCGACATAACTCCAAAAAAAAAAAAAAACGAGTTTGACATCTCGATACACCCATGTTTATTGAGACTAGAGTGAAAGAAAGTCAAAAACATAACATTCTAGTAAACTTAAATATATTAATTCATGATCTTGTAAGCTAAAAACTAAAACTAAGAAATATATATTAAAAAAGGGAGAGCATATAAGCAAGAAGAACAAAAATGAGAATACGATTCGCCAAAGCATAATTCCAAACATGAATTTGGCTATAAAAAGAGAACGCAAAAAAAGTGAACCTACCAAGGAGTTAATGATTAGCATGCAAGAGTCAAATGAGAATCATACCTATAACCTAATAAAGCAAACAAAGAGGGGCATGATTGCAAATATCCATCCCGAAGGAAGAGAATTCGAGACAGATGGAGTTTTCTCTGGAATGGTGTGCTCGGTCTGTCATCGAGCCTCGGATGGGACCTCAAAATTCACCGGAAAACTAAAATCTGCTCATCAACTAGACACGTAGCTCATTTCGACACGTGGACCAATAAAGCACTCAACACCCAAAAAGTCATAGGTAGTATTTACCCAGCTAACGACTGGTCGGGAGGGTACCGGACCTGTGATTGCGGGAGTTCTTAAATAATTATCTTTTTATATTTTCGTGGCTCGAAAAAGTGAAGGACGCGTGTCCTTATAAACTGAGGTGGACCCCGCATCGCTTCAATTATTAAATGTTTGGTTGGCAAGTCCATCAAACACTTCCAGTGATATCATTGAGACTGGCTGTACCATATTTATTTCTCTCTAATAAATTTTATTTTTATGTGAGCAGAGTAGAGTTGTTTATTTGTTGGAGCTGTCTTCCAAGCTCATTCTCCATTTGACAAATGATTTCATGGCTGTTAAGTATTTTTAGCATATGCATGTGTAGAGTGTAGTTGTAATTGTTTTTTAAAGTGATTTTTATTTAGAATTATATTAAAATGATACTTTTTTATTTTTTAAAAATTATTTTTGATATTAGTATATAAAAATAATCTAAAAACATTTTTTTTTAATTTAAAGTAAAAATTAAAAAAATATATTTAAAAAAAAAATACTTTTGAAACGCGCTACCAAACTATATCTGTTCCTAGAGGTAAACGTTCATCATTTATCTTGGATTTCTCAAATTATTTCCTGGGATTTAAATTTATCGAGAGAAAGACTGAAAATGATAATAAAACTATAAGATGTGTTGAGACCTTTTTAATTTTTTAATGATTTCTCTAGTAAAGTGAAATACATCAAGAACTGCAAATTGCTCCTCAAAATATACATCTACAGATTGCCATGAATTTTGTTCGGAATGTTTGCGCCATCACCCGTTTGTAGTCTGAAATTTATTGATTTTTAAATATTAAATTGATTTTCATGATTTGTTTTTTTTCCTTTATTTCAATATTTGATTGAAATTGATCTAATGTATTTTCATTTTAATATTAAAAAACATTTTGTTTTAATTTTTTTAAAACTAAATTATGTTTTTTTTACATATTATCCAAGATGTATTTAAATATGTTAAGTTGATTGACTCATATAAGATTCATTTTAAACAATTTATTTTTAAATTTGAATTAAGTAACTAGTTCAATCAATAAATGTAAAGAATTTTCAGTGAATCAAGATTCAATAATAATTTCAAATAATTCCATGATATGTAGATTAAAAAAATTACATTAAAAATATATTTTATTCGACCCGCACAGCGAGTAAACTAATCTATAGAATAATGCTAAATTTATAGAGAAATTAATTTAATTACGATAACAACTAGCTAGCACGCGTAACGTGAGACACCTTCAAACTTATGATCTAGTGTGAAAACTGAGAAGCTTCCCTTGGATGGCACATGATATCATGAATGGATGTCTGTGTTTTCTTTTAAATATACATATACATTTTTCTCGATTACTATAAATATATATTGAAGAATGTTTTTTTAATATTGAAGAATGTTTTTTTTTTAAAATATATATTGAAGAAAAACGATGCATTGGAAACTCAAAATGTGAAATTTGTAATTAAAAAATGGGAACACGGTAATTAAGGCGTTATTTAAAGTTTAAACAACCCAGGTGTGGCCGACAACAACGTTAACCAGGGATTAGGACAGCCCAGCGCAGCTACCTTATCATAAGAATTGACTATCATCAATTACCAGCAATAATTACCGATCCTATTTCCGGTGTAAGGATACACCAGCAAGCATTAATATATATAACGCATGCAGTCAATGCAGGTGTATCCTTATATATACATATTAAAGATCATATTCCCGATGTAAATATATATTTCTTGGACAATATGATCGGACACGGCATATTCATTACTAACTTCTGTACCGAGACGTTTGCTACTTCGGAGGTGTAGAGAAGGAGAGGTGGCTGGATATAGCTCCGATCTGTATACTGTCTGTGCTTTCATCTGATTACGCTCAATAACGATGACCTTTTTATTATTAAAAACTAAAAAAAGTGGAAGAGTCCGATCCTATTTCCAGTCCTGATAAAGGGACGTGTCGTTTGTTTTCCAAGTTGTGTTAAACGGGTGTGGTGGTGGCCTGTTGGGCACGGGAGTGGAAATCGAGAAGGCCGTAGAGTTGCAATGCATGGACTATAAATTTGCAGGCCTGAATACATTGGAGAAACTAAATCTAGGACCCACAGAAATTTGAAAGGGGCCCAAGTTGAATGGTGATAGGTTGAAGGGAGGTTTTCACTTTTCATTGCCTGTGCTCATGTGAAGCATCTAAGAAACGCCATTAAATTCTTATGGCTACAGTCTGGTAAAATGAATGTACGCAAACGACAGTTCTTATGAGATTCCGATAAACTCATACCTCAACTGACAACAATCATGTCATTATAACTAACCCCAGAAGCACCAGATTCGAGCTTTTCTTTTGAAACAAAAACGACGCATTCTCATGCTTGATCCCACCAAAAAACAAAAGGAGAGCATGGCAGAACTCGTAGTGAATAAAGGGGAATCCTTTACTGTAGTGCTAGCAAACAAGGGCATGTGGGTGGGGAAGGAGGTCAGCCCAGCTAGGAAGAGGTCCCTCAACCCGAGCTAGTGCGTGCCTCGGATTCCCCTCCAGCAGATGCCCACTTTACTTGAAGTTAAAATCACGACTGAACTGTCATCAATCACCATGCATCTATTTCTGCACAAAAGTATACGAGAAAAAGGAAGCAGCTAAAGAAGCTGAGAGCACGTGGAAGACGAAGACCATATGCTTAACTTAGGAGTCATTCTATATTATGTATCTTTACATATAATGAGCTGCTAATAGAGAGTACACTTGATAATGATGTTATCATGTTTTGTTAGGCAAAAGTCACAGAACAGCAGCTAGCAAAAAAACACTCAGACAGTACATTTAATCCATAATATTACATGAACTTGGTATCGATCCCCTACAAGTCAGAAATAAAAATCGGCCAATACAAACATATGCGGGCTAATTTCTTTAGGAAATGAGGTGCAATGCCAACAAGTCTTGTATCTCCTAAGAATTTAATCTTCGTCCTCAGGAAAGCTGGAGATACCTTTTCGTTTCATCATTCCATTCAATCTTAGCTCCATCACTGAAAGCTCCCACACAGTCTCTCTACACAGCAAGCACTATATCACAACATCACAAAGCACCACCTAGGTAGGTTATATCTGTAGTAAGATACTGTAAATAATTAGCTATATTTGCTTCTTTATGGTCACACTATGATATGTTAATCATGTTGTCTATCATTCTCCCCCTCTTCTTATGCCTCACTTGCAAATTAACTTCTTCTACGAAGGTGGGGCTACAGCACGAGGAGGTTGAGATGCCGAGGCAATGCACTGGAGGTGCCTTGGACAGGTGATCAAGTGGTCATTACTGAGTCCACCTGCCTGCATGAATGAATGGATGACAGTTGGACCAACAAATCTAAACCCTCTCTTCACCATGTCTTTGCTTATGGTTTCTGATTTTGAGGTCTTCACTGGGATCTTGTGGCATGATTTGTATTGGGTGGAGATAGGTTTGTGATTAACATAACCCCACAAGTACTTGTCAAAGGATCCAACTTCCCTTTTAACCTGAAATTAAATTGAAGTTTGATCAAGATAATTTAGACTGTAAAGTCCCTCAACAATGTCCAATGGCATCGTAACATGGCAAGTACATACTCACTAACTAGGCCAAGTTAAGACAAATAATAATAATAATAATATGGCCAAGCACTTCCAGTTACGGTGGTTGGGTCCACATGTTCGTTTTGTAAGTTATTTTTAAGGTCACTAATTAAGTCAATTCCATCCAAAGTTCTTTTCTAGAAGAAACTCAACTGTGCATTACTTTTACCAAGCAGGAAACTCGTTAGTGAAGTAAGATGTTAGATTCCACCAAAATTGGGTAAAAAAATGAAGTGATTGAAATGATTGTTGAGGAATGTGAACAGGTGATGAAATCTAAGCTGCATTACCTCCAGAATCCTGTTAGAGTTGTCTACCACTCCTCGAACCTGGCTTATGTCCAAGCCATACTCAGCACTGATAGATGTTATTTTCTTTTCAGAGAATTTGGCCACAATTTCTGCATCAAACCCTGAAAAGGCTTCCCTGCAGTAGTGATTAATGTCCAAGAACCCGTTAATCACGATTTCTGTCAATCAATATTTAAATGAAACCATTTTTTTTTCCTGTTTAAATCACACACCTGAACGCCTCTCTTTTCTTCAGGACTGAAGTCCAATCTGATCCAACTTGGGCACCCGTCAGTGCTAGCAATTCAAACAGCAGCCTGCATAATAAGAACATTTTAGTTTCATGATTCAGGAGTGCCATTATATACACTGTATATGAGTAAAGAGACATACTTATCATCATGGACAGGAACCCCCCATTCTTCATCATGGTAAGCAATATAGACAGGATCTGGTGAAACAAAAGCACGGATTCGAAACTTCAGTTTCCTTTTTTCGTTTTATTTTATTTTCAGTGTATAGAAGGTTAAGTCAATCAAATGGAATTAATGTATGTGATTCTCTTGATACCTGAATTAGGAGTGATAAAACTACATCTCTTTTCCTCCCGAGGGAAGGTACTTGTCGCCGGAGAATTAGCCGGAACAATTTTCCCTTGATACTTAGCAGACTTGGTTCTTCCATAATGAGCAATTCGCATTTTTCTCTGTTCTTGCATAACCGCAACTTGTTCCCTCCTAGCAGTAGCTATGCTACCTGGAGCCTCAACCAACAGAGAGGGAGAGTATTTCAAAGCAAAAGTGTCAACAGAAAGTGGAACTCCTGCTGTGCTAGATTTCTTCGACTTCTTTACCATACTAGCTGTCACTTTTGCTGTGCCACGAAGTGTAAGAACCTTTTCAGCACTAGTATTTAATCCTCCAGGATCATTTCCTCTCTTAACTGCTGGAGGCCTAGGTGATCTCAGCTTGGGAGAGATAGGAGGGGACATTGCTGAAGGAAGCTTAGTTTTAGCACCTGCAGCATTACTAGATGGTTGATTCAGTGGCACAGATGGTTCTCGAGTAGGAGACTTTGGTGGTGAGTTCTTTTTAAGCGAATTGTGTCTTTCCAAGCCAGGAACTTGATTGGATTTTGGCTGAAGCACCGGGCGGCCATTAATTTTAGAAATGGTAGTTGCAATATTATTGGTACTTTGGTTCAGCCTAGATTTAGAGGAACACATATTTCTGAAAATGTGCTTTGTATGGACAGCAAATAGAGACGAGTGCAAGAAATTATTGAGATAGGCGATGGAGAAGGTGAAGAACTTAAGGAGGGTTTGGGAAGGACGTGGGGTTTATAAACTGGAAAGTGGGGACAGGGAGGAGGGAGTAGTAACATGGGTGGGTCGAGGTCTGCCATACAACCCTCTTGTGAGGGGTGTTGCTTTTGGGAGTAGTGTGGGGCACAAGGATGACGATGACTCCAGGGTCTAGATTAGAATTATTATTATTATTATTTCTCTCGAGAAAAGAGTGTACGGTGGTGGTGGTGGTGGTGGTGGTGGTGGTGGTGGTCTTGTCGTGGACCCTGAAATCTCCACTTTTTTGTGGCTTTACTGCTCAATAGTCCATGATCTCTCCTCTGATCCCAAGTTGGAGTGAGGATCAAGGAGAGAATGACCAATCATTGCTCCCCACCGCAAGCTTGCTGGAATTCTCAAGGCCGTGACAAGTACTTGAATATTGAAAAAGAAATGTGGTTTTGGTATGGTATTAGCTAAAGTTTAGTTGCTGAACTAATCAAATTAAAGCGGCTAAAATCTTTCCGAGACTTTTTTTTGTTACAGTTATCGCAGACCTTGTTGTCATCCTTGTTTAGAACAGCTAGCTTGTCTTATCTTCCCATATGAAGTGTATTCGTGTCTGTTTGTAGAGGTTATTGATATTGTCTTTTAAAGTGTTTTTTATTAGAAAATATATTAAAATAATATATTTTTAATTTTTTTCAAATTTTTTTTATAACGGTGATAAACACCTGTTTCATGTTAAACGGTCCCAGATCTCAACTGTGATTCAAATAGACCATCTTCATTGAACTTGCGGTCTCTAGCAAAATGTGTTCATCTATCTCGGATACAATATCTTTCATGGCCTCATCGACATTTCCATCATTGCTAAAAAAAAACCCGACTTCCAAGTTAGTTTTGCTTTATTTTCAATCAACAGTGTCGTTGATGTAGATGCAAGAAGATGGCTTGATGGGGGTGAAGAGTATTGTTTCTCGTGAGTGGAGTATTTACTTCACTAACCAAGAAAGCTGACACATTCAACTATTTATTAAAAATGAATCATAATTAACCAAGACAGAGCCTCTAATAATTCACAATAATAACCCATCGTTCATAAATTGGTGAAGAAAATGAAGACGATGCTACTGGTTCGTGCTAATTTTTTAATGCCAGCAACAATCTAGTGACAGCTCACCTATTTCCAGCTTGGATGGATATATAAATCAAACCCTGAAGCTTTTTTGTTATATATATATTTATTTATTTCCAAGTTGGATAGGGTTGGGGACATTCTATTCTAACCCTAAAAGGTTGACGCTAAGAGGAGGCAGGTGGGTCCCAGTGATTAGGGCTGCTTTAAAAACAATGAGAAATCCAGGACTGCCATTGATGTCCAATCTACATCTTGGTGCTTCCAAGTGATTGTTACTGGAGCAATGCCCTGAACAACGATAAGGCTACGGCCATTAATGACAGCAAAAAATATGCATCGATCTCATCTACAGTTTATTATGCTGGGTCAATTTATGAGTTTTATGTGTAAAAAAGAAGAAGAAGAAGAAGAAGAAATGAAAAGTAAATTGTTTCTAAATAATAAAATTACTTGTATTTTATGGTGTAGAGTAATTAGTAACAAATATTATATCATTATTTCCCCCAAAACTCAGAGAAAAACCCTTCCAAAGTGCATTATTGCGCTTTACAAAAACCAGATGTCTAGCTCGCCCTGTGTCCTTGAGCAATCCGCTAAAATTCTGAAACAATTGCTCGCGGATCGTGAAAAGCACAGCTCAATCTTGTTGCTAAGTTACCTAATCTCTGGTGGGACATCCGCGACACCCGCATGATCTCCAATAATACGTATGCTGATGTCCATTACAGAGAGCTCGGGACACCAAACCTGACCACACCTTGGGACCTAATTTGCTGAAGCTGTTCCCCCCCGTGTTTATCTGTCTGTCTCAGCATTACTGGATTCATTTCATCCCATGTAAAATCAGTGTCATTACAGCAGATCTTTTGTTTTTTCATCTACTTGTACGTGGAATAGCTTGATAATTTTGTTTTCAAGCAAGGTTTTATTCATGGTCTATCACCATTGATCAAGCATAGTCTTAGCAGCTCATCTTTTTCTCACAGTAACAATCCAACAGCTCAATAACTCATCTGAAACTCAAAAAGGGTGGAAAAAAAAGTTTATGAGCTGTAACGATCGAGCTAGTCTTGCTCCCATGAAAGGGAGAAAGCCAGGTGGCTATGTCCTCTGTGTTGACGCGCCAGGTTAACAGGAAGGCAAAATGTCGCAGGAGGTGGACCTTGATGCTGGCATCTCTCAGTGTCAACATTCTGGATGGCAATTAGCAGATCATTTACTAAAGAAAACGTGGATCAACATAATTGTGGAGGACAGAGACTTCTCATATTGTGTATTCAAATGATTCTAGACCCGATACGAAGGAAGCCGTTGGCAATTTCTGAATTCATAGGGGCCTTCTGTGGATGATCCCTCGTTATCACACCTTTTTTTTTGTGGCCCCCCTAAGTCTCAAGTTATTCGAGGCCTTACTTTTGTCTATTACGATCATGTCTGGCTCTTCCAATTTGCCTTAGAAACCCAATAATTTAGAAAATACTGTTGAGGTTATTTTTGAAAGTGTTTTTCATTTAGAAATATATTAAAATGATATTTTTTATTTTTTAAAAATTATTTTTGATATCAGTACATCAAAATGATTTAAAAATACCAAAAAAAATTTATTTAAAATAAAAAAAATTTCAATTTTTTTGAAAATAACAGTTGAAACGCCGTTCCAAACGAGAACTTAAGCCAATTTGGCATTATGAATAGGAATGCAGAATATTTGGCTTGAGCGAATCATGGAGCGAGAAAATCCCACTTGTCCCTTCTTATTCTAAATCCAAAAGTCTGTCCCTTCATGTCTTGAGGTATGTTTCCAAATTGAAGTTGTTTTTTATTTACTTAAAAATATATTAAATTGTTATTTTTTTTAAAAAAAAATCATTGCTTTACATTATCCCATCAAAACAATTTAAAAACATAAAAAATAATAATTTGAAGATGAATTTTTTTTATTTATAAAAAAACATGATTAAACTACAATACCAAAAAAAACTTAAAAACATAAATTTATCATGGAAGAAGGCTAACATAACTAACATTCCGTTTAGAATGAATTTTTCAAATTGCTAAGTTGGACCCTTTCTTTATTGTTATTTGCTTTTGATTATTTCTTATCTTCAATTTTTCTATTATCATCAGGTTTAATTCGATTTTTATTTCCACGTGTATCCAACCCTAGTATAGATTCTAAACTCCAGACAATTGGTCTGTCCTCTAAGGAACAATGCCAGAGATATCACCATCTGCGTTTTGCACAAGCTCACATGGTTAGCAGCCTGCTCACACCACCCGCTGTCCTTTAATAAATTATATTTGCATTTCGTCACTCTTAAATTTGATAAAATTCCAATCTCTTATTAAAGCACCAAATTAACATATTATAAAAGATATATTTTCTGTCCTTTATCTCTCATTAAAGTAAAAATTAAAATAATTTTATCACGCGTGGGCCATGCACACTATGAAACCTGGTAACCCTCCTGAAAAAGTAGATTTGCTTACTTTTTGTGTATTGAAGCTTCACAAAAAATCCAAAAAATTCATTAGACAGCTAGCAGACTGAAGAAGAAGAAGAAGAAGAAGAGCCTTGGTAAATTAAACAACAGCAATCTACCGAGACTGTTAAGATCTGTTACTCCTGAAAGAACATTTTTACAGAGTAAATTTGGAAAGGAGAAACAGTATCGATCACATATGAACTGCAACTACATAGATTAGATGGTTATATTGATCCAATCAGGTAAAAGTAGCAAATTAAGTCAAAAGATTAGCCGGTTTCAGAAGTTGCAGCATCCATCGAGTTAAGTTGAACAAAAAGGGACGGTCCTCTAGAGCAAGAACTCGTTCACCAGCGCATCATGAATCCAGGCATGCTCGCACGACATCCAATATCGGAGCTCGGCATATTGGACATTTCCCGCCATTCTGCAGCAGCTCGTGCGCACATTTGAGGCACGTGCACATGTGCCCACATCTGAAAATACCAGGCATCGTATTAAGCTAGTGTTCATGATATGGAAGAGGATCAGTAGCAATGAGGTTTCAAAATGAGGAAGGGTTTCACGAGCAGGTACCTGTACAGAAAAGAGTCGACATGCGTTTCGTAGCAGATACAGCAGCTGCGTTTGTTTAGTCTCCTATCAGATGAATTCTTTCCATTCCCTTGAACTGTAGCAATAATTTCGGACATGAATTGTTCATCAGGTCATTCCTTAGACGGGAAAGGAACAAAGGAATATATGCAAGTATGCACTATAGATTAAGGATAACAATTCTCCTTTCACAACCACCTAGCTCCAGGTTACAGAAGATTAAGGTTGAATTTGTTGTTGCCCTTTCACTACCTAGTAATACCTTCTTGGATGACTAGAGCAAAAAAATATAAAATAAAGAAGGAAAGATTTGTAGTATAAGCAAGATCAAATTCCCCATTAAAGACTCTATATGATACAATATTAGGCTGATTAAATTGTTTTAACTTGTTTCCAGGAAAGAGAAATGGTTTTCTCAGCTCACCTGGATGTACTTCCTGCACCTTCAAGTAGTTTTGCGAATTCACTTGCATTTCCATGCAGCTCTGAATTGATTTTCGGAGTCCAGACATTTCACGCTGAAGTTGCACCATATGCCCTTTTAAATCGTACAGGAGTTCCATTTCCTGAGAGTTTAGAGTGTAATTTATTTCTCCATTAAGATATTTAAGAAGCTGTGAAAAAGGTAATTAACTTCAAACTGTGCAGTGAAATAACTCACAATTGATGAGTGACTTATGGAGGAGGAGTAGCGCCTGTCTTTATTGGAAACTTGAGATGGAGGAGTTAGGTGCAAGGATTTTGTTTGAGCCTGTTGACAGCCATCAGCAACTTCATGTTCATCAGAAAAATTCCAAGACCTGAAGGGATATGGAGAATGCTGAGGCGGTGAGGATTGATCAAAATAATCAGTAGCTTCGATATATTGATGGCTAGTCAGACTTCCTTCTTCTGATATGCTTTCTTCTCCGACCGTTTCTCCTTCTCCACTTCCTCCATCCATTTCTTGTCCCTGTTTTTGTTCTTCTTCTTGACTGTCTGCTGAGTGGGAGTGCCTTTGGAAGTAGGACAACATCAGCTGTCCCATTCTCTCCTGACTGTCCTCATATAGTTCTTCATCTTCTTGACTGACTTGTCTTTGTACACGAGACATCACCAGTTGGTCTATACTGTCTCGCAAATCGCTATTAAGAAAACTTGATACTGTTCTCCTGCATTTGTAATTTGAAGCATCAGATTCATGCACCACATAATTCTATTTCTTCTTCTTCTTTCGCTACTACTGTTAGTGAGTTTTTAGTGGAAAATAAGGTAAGGAAAACAGCGCGTGGACTATCTTTTACCTTTCAAGGAGTTGCCTTATCTCATCATTGTCTGAGCTACCACTAAGCTTCTCTTCATAACGTGCTCTTCTTTGATCTTCCCAATAACTTCGCGGGCGTGCTATATCACTAAACCAGTCAGAACTGGTTTGTTCAAAATACCCCTCCTCCTCTTCTACCTCATGATCTTCCCATCCACTCAAGGGTGATGTCGTTTTGGAAGTTTCTGGAGGATCAAGATTTTCAACCTGCAGACTTGTTCCTTGCCAAGCGACATCCGAGCCCGCACAAGTTTTTCCACCAGCTTTTTCTTGGACTTCACACGTGTTGGATGCTGAGATCTTAACTTGGGGTTCACTCTGCTTCTCAGCACTAGCAGAATTTTCTTGATGATGACCATCAGCAGTTGGCTGGTTCTGTATGGAAGTATTGCTAT
The DNA here is from genome assembly GCA_964035475.1 of Salix caprea. Lineage (NCBI taxonomy): Eukaryota > Viridiplantae > Streptophyta > Magnoliopsida > Malpighiales > Salicaceae > Salix > Salix caprea. Next base: position 10,068,776 of record OZ037759.1, on the reverse strand, counting down.
CTACACTGATACTGAGCATCTCTGCAGTGCTTCTTGGAGTAGCTGGCTCCTCACTCAGAGACGTGGCTTGCTCAGTGCCTGCACTAAATCTCTCCCTAAGTTGAATTCAGGTTCCAGGTTAGTATAGGGAGGATTAAAAGAAAGATAAGCAGCCAATATTAGATCCAACACTTATTACAGTTGGCCGAAAGTTTCAGCATAATTCTCTCAACATTTTCTAGAGTTTATAGGGAAGCAGCAATTGGATATAGCTAGCAACATAGTCTGGTTTTGAATAAGCAATGCAATGACAATGAGAACACCTTCAACAGCATATCCGGATTGATCCAAATCTCATACAATATTATTGTTTTTGATAAATGAACTTATATCCTAAATTTCGATTAAAAACTAGTAATTCTGTCCTCATCCAAATCTCATTCTTCATGATGGATGCTTTCACCAGCTGACCTCATTGTTAATTATTGTTCCTGGCAAACTTCAACTTCGTTGTAAGATGTAAATGACAAATATTATCTAACACGAGCAGCATGAACATTGTAATATGCTATGGACCAAAAACCCATGAAAAATGGATGAAATTGACACTGGTTTTCATTTGGAAGCCAATATATGAATATCGTGATACCTGAGATGCATGATTGTAGATCCATGTTGTGATCGATCACTAATGGACGAGGCTGTTGATTGAGATGATCGCGGCCGATGTTGATCTTCAAACGCCACACCGCGATGCAGGAATCTCAGACGAAGCAAGGACTGTAAAAGCATTGCAGCACACAAATAAGTATTTGTTCACATATGACAAAACTACAAAGAACAGAGTAATCGATTGCACTGCAAATTTCGTGAGCTTCTGATATTGAAACAAAAAAAAATGGATGGAGAACTTGGCTTCACCTGAATGCGGCCACGTTGAGCGAATTTTGAAACAGCCTGGCGTTCTCCTAACGAGCCGAGCTCCCTATGCCTTTCTTGTTCCATTTGCAAAAGTAAATCATTAAAGGCTTGTCGCCCTCTAATCTTTGGTGAATTTACAACCTGTGACAAGACTTTCTGCTCTGTCCGATCAGAACCTGAAGAATGCTTACGCTCTCTAGATAGGCCATCACCAGCACTGTTCAACGGCTGATCAGGATCATTGCTATTATCAGATGTCAGCCTCTTAATGATGTCAACAATTTTAACTTTCTCGGGCTCTCCTGCATCTCTGTTCCTGAAATGTATGGATGAAGGTGCACTCTTTGCCGAGCCACAATCCTCGAAAGCCTCCTCTTTCGTATTCGAGTCAGCTATATCAGATTGCCTTGATTTCTCCTCAGTATTGGATGATGCATTTTCAGTCTGGCTAGATACAGAACCGGTCCTGCTATTATTCATGCTATGGGACCTATCCAGGCACGCCTCCGGTTGATTTAGCCTTGCCTCCCATATCTGAACAAGAGAAGAGGCCCCGCGATTCTTATTTATGGGGGGATTATCGGATTGACCTGCAGAATTTTCAGAGTCTTGAGAGTTCTGCTGCATAGAAGACGGTTTCTTCAAAGATGTAATCAACAACCCAGCCTTCTCCCTTTGCATCTCGATTGTCGAAATCATTCCTCGAGCCTGCATTGCGGCCCATTGGTCAAGAGTTCTCGCTTGCTTGCTGCTTCTAATTGAAGAATCATGTACATTCTTGGGAATGTTATCTTTGTTATCGGTCAAGCGCCGTGAATTTTGATGATGATCATCAATATTGCTATCAACACGATTTCTTAGATTCTCATTAGAAACAGACTCAGAAGACACAGAGATGCAAGCACGGAGATTTTCTCTAACCAGCCCTTTGAGATTCTTTTGAAAAGCAGCAGCGGCAGCAGCTGCCCTGGCAGTGCTCTCCCTATTAAATCTTTCATGCCGGTTGTGATCTCTTAGAACACAACCAAACGGCGAGGACGAAGCAATCTCAATCTGGGACGAAGCCATTATTCTAACAACGGTACATCACGAGATACAATGGAATGAATGCGGCAATTCTGTGCATGCCATAAATGGGACACAGCCCATTTTTCAAGAAAAAGGAAATGGATGGATGGAAGGGTTGTTAACAAAAATCAAACCTCACAATACCTCGACCGATAATTCTATACCACAAAGAAACAGGGGAACTCTTCTGTTTTCAGGATACTAAACTGACAACCACCGCTAGAAATACAGGCCATGAATGCCTTGACTTTGATTTCCTATTTTTAGGACTCTATTGTTGAAAACTGTTGTATTGCCCTACGAATGGATGGCACTGACAAGACAAAAATACTAGCAAGCAAGACAAAGGGTTGGGTAACAATGTTTTGCCGTGGTACGATTGGAAGAAACAAATCATGAGACTGTTAGAAACTTCCTAGGTGAAATGAAAAAACACAGAGAGTTTATGGTTTGGTGAAAGTAAAGGAGAGAGACGTTGTTGTTGTTGTTTTTTTTGGATTTTAGCCGTTGTATTTTGTAGGGTCCATAAATTCAAGTTTAGGAAAAAAGCAAGAATGATTGTCCAGAGAGCGTAACTCTTTTCTAATCTTTTGACTTGACAGGTTTAAATATGCAGCTTCATTAGGTTGACATATTATTTGCAGTAAGCTTGATTTGACGGCATCGTTTCACATCCTTATTGTTAGAAATCGGCCTTCAATTTCAGTTCCTTTCATTCATTATGAATGCTTTGCTTTATTAATTTTCAATTTTATTCAACCATGTGTCTAGCACCATTAAAGAGTGGAAAAGGAGGGGACCTTCACTGACAAAGAAAGGGTCCTGGGTTACATGGAAAACTTGATGAAGATGCAAGAACCAGATTCTCTAAAAAGAAAACGTCAAATTGGAGAACCTGCAGGACAGCTGATGTAATTTTTAAACAGATTCCCAGGGAAATTCTGCAAAAAAGTAAACAAATTAGTCAAAATAACTTAGACTGGACAGAGCAAAGTTATTGATCCCGTCCCGTTCCGGCCGGAACGGGCGGGACGCCCCATCCCGTTGCAAAATCCGGGACAAAACGGCGACGTTTTTGTCCCGGGTAGAATCCCGGCCTGTCCCGGAAAAACCGGGCGAATTCCGGCCGGAACGCCCCGGTTCCGTACCGGGTGTTCCGTTCCGGGTTCAGCAGAAAAAAAGAAAAAAAAAAGAAAAGAGGATCTGTTCCAGATCCAAATCGACGGCACGCCTCTTCGTCTTTTTCACCAGAAGAGACACCAACTTCTTCGAACTTGACAGCCGATGCTCTGGTTTGTATTTGTGTGGCTTCTTCACGCCTCCTGTTGTTGGGGTTGATTTGCGTGCAGCCTTGGTAGAAAAAACAAGACCCATGGCGAGGTATTGAGGAGATGAGGAGACGAGGAAATCGCTTTCATAACCAAGACCCAGATTGAACTAGTAGAAAGTATTGAGGAGATGAGGCCTGAGGGTGGGCGGCGGCGTGGGATATGCTTAGGATTTTAGGGTTATGTTACTGGGGGGGTATTTTACTATTTTATACTAGTTATAAATAATAATAATAATAATAAAAAAAAAGTTTCTAACTTTCTACGGGGGGTTATAAATTTATAATAATAATATTTTTTGGAGGGTTAATTTTAAAATATTATTTTAAATTTCAAATCTCAAATTTGTGGGTCTTTTAATTATATTTAAATTCATTTTTTTTAATTTAAATATGTAGAAGATTGATTTATATTTCTTTTATTTTTGAACATTTTATTTTCATAATATTTTGGAATTTTAGAATGTTTCTAATTTTGAGATTATGTTTGTATTGTATAATTTAAATTTCATTTATCTTGAATTTAAATTATACTTGTTAAATTAATATTTTATTTTTTTCATATATATAATTAAATAAAAATGAACAGTACAAAACCGGAACGGTACCCGGAACGGTACCGAAACCGGGACGTCCCGTTCCAAACACAAATCCGGAACCGGGACCGGGACGGGATCAATAACTATGGGACAGAGAATATCTAATCACACAATTTCGGTTGAAATTTCTAGGGTTTAGGATAGAAGAGATATATCAGAATCGGCGGGATGTGATATGCCATTATATACGACGATAATTTATCTTTTGATTCTTTTTTAATTTTTTGTTTAGCTCATGATTTAAAATGTAATTTCTGTAATATATAAAAAAAACACCATTACACCTTAAAAAAATGTTTATAATTATCTTTACATCCTCATAATTTTTGCAAAAAGATAAAGGGTAATAAGGAGGATATTGCATTAAATAATGGAACCGTTCAGAAGCTCCACAAAAGAAGATATTATAAAAGAAATAAAGAAAAACGGAATTACCGTGGCAAGATCGAATAGGTTTGGATGAATTGCATATTGTGAAAGTAAAGCTGTTTTTTTGAAAATGTTTTTTATTTAAAAATATATTAAAATAATTTTTTTTATTTTTTAATAATTATTTTTTACATTAATATTTAAAAAATATCCAAAATTTTAATTTAATATAAAAAATAAAAAATATTTTTTTTATTTTTTATTTCAAAAACACTCAACTGAATTCCAAACAGGACAGTCACAGGTAAACACAGACAGAACTCAGAAACAGAAAATCCTCAGAAAACTCGAAGTCAAGCGAAGAAAGACGGAGAGGATTTTTGGTTCGAGAGAGAGATGGTATTGAGTGCAACAATGATAGGAGCACTGTTAGGACTGGGTACCCAGATGTACTCCAATGCTCTCCGCAAACTCCCTTACATGCGCCGTAAGTTGTTGTTTCAACACTCTCTTCCCAAACAAAATCACTAATCTTTTTTCTCTTCTTTCCATTTTATTTCCTCGATTTTATTGATGATATTGTCTTTGTTTTTGTTAATAGATCCATGGGAACATGTGGTGGGAATGGGATTAGGAATTGTTTTTGTGAATCAGTTGGTCAAATGGGATGCTCAGCTTGAACAAGACCTTGACAAAATGCTTCAAAAGGCTAAGGACGCCAATGAGCGCCGCTACTTCGGTACTCTCTCCTTTTTGTATCTTGATCATATCTTCCTGTTTCAACAATTTTTCTTTTCTGGGTCTCCCAATGTTTTTTTTTTTCCTAATGTAGTTGATAATTGGGGGTATCAATTTCAGTGTTTTTGTTATGATGGATTGAGTGCAGCGGAACTGTTCATATTTAGTCAAAATTTCCTAATGTAGTTGATAATTGGTGAGGTTGTTTTTGCAACCTAAGATTGAAGAGTTGAAGTTTTTGTACTAGGAATGTACAAACATGATGGAGCTGGCAACATTTATAACAAGTTGGATTCATAGAAATGGCTTAGAGTTTGGTTAGATGATGTTCCCACTGGGGTTTACATTACCAAGTTTTTTGCTTTATGCACCTTCTCCCAAATCCAACCGTAAAAAACCTTGTTAACCCCTGGCAGGTGCATTTACAAGGCTATACTAGTTAGCTGTTGGTTTAGCTGGACCTGCATGAATTTTTGGTGTGTTGGACTACTCCATCAACCTGATTAATAGCCCTGGCATTTCCTTTGAGCTAGTTTCTACCAAAAATTGAGCTGTGGATGTGATAAGTTGTTGTGACCATCTACGAGATGAAAAGGTACTGACAACTTAGTAATATTCCCTTGGGCAGTTACTGCCACGATGTTTTGATACAAAAAGATACTGTTAAAGCCGAATCACTTGGTGCTTCATTTCCAATTTTGTCAATGGAATGTCGGTTTCTTGTAATTTGGTTTCAAAAGTTGGGGAAGATTTTAAATACCTAGTTGATTATACCCCAATTGTCATACCCACTTCAAAAACAACAGTTTTTCATGCTTATTTTGATCTGGGTATTCATGGGAACGGTCATACAGATCTGGGTAATCATGATTGAGACTTGTGATGCTGTTTTTGTTGATATGTAAGCATTAATCAGGGTGTTTGATAATGTTGACGGGAATGTTAAGCTTGTTAAGTTAGAGGAGACGGATTTTTATTAGTTGCTGCTGCGAATTGACGTTTTGAAGGCGTCATTGGAAGAGGCGGTGTTTAAAGCCTAAAAAACCGAACTCAAACCGGTATGTTTAAACCGGTTTCGGTTTGGTTTTTTTTTCTTCATAATTTTGATTTGGTTGTTTTTACATATAAAAACTATCACCCCTCCCTATACCTAGTCCCCAATGTCTGACATTTTTCTTTCCAGTTCAGGAAAAAAATTAATTTGCTTCTGTCTGTTTTCAAGTATAATTATCTTCTTACTGATCTAAGTTTTCATTTCCTTTGCAGATCAAGATGATGATTAGTGCTTCTGGATTTCTGTAATTCAGCATAGACAACCTGTTCTTGTTTTCTTCAAAAAATTGTGGCTTCAGAACTAATGTTCTTCAAAGGGCCGTATACACTTTTGTTTTTTTTAATCTTTTGATGCTGTTCCTTTTATCTTGTTAGCTGTTTCTCTTGGTTTTGCTACAAATAAGATTTAGATTCTTTCATAATGTGGACAGCCTGGGGTTGGATCTTCAATAATATTTTGAAGCAATTTGTGGTTTTCTCCACTGGTTTCAGTTTTTTAATATCAATATGTGTTTGATTTTTGGGCCCTTAGTGATCACCACTTGATCTGAAGTTTGGAATGAGTTAATCTTAGGATTGCTTTATATTGCCCCTTGACTTACTGATGCTATATTTTAATTTTACCATTGCTTTAGTCGATAGAGTTTGTTTATTAAAAGTATCTTTTGTATGAAAATACATTGAAATAATATTTTTTTTTATAACAACATATCAGAATAATATAAAAAATAAATTGAAGTAGAGAAGAAAATAAAAATAAATTTAAGTTTTTTTAAAACACAAAAATAAATGGGTTCTATGCAATTGCTCCACACTACCAAGGGTTTTATTACGAAAACAGCTTCCACTATTGTTTTGTGGATCAGAGTACATAATTGTGGTCACCATAGCGAAAATACCATCAAGAAATGAAAATGACATCTTTCGAAAACTGACCTAGTTAGCACAATATCTACAAAAAAGAACAAAAAAAAAAAAAAGATGCTTAGTTTGATAAACGGCTTCGATCTCAAATAAAGATTTCATCAGAGTTATGAATAAGGATCATTATTCATCTTGTCAAAATCCACCGTCCTATTCTTGTACAGATGTAGTAACTGATCGCATGCCTGTCGGGACGAGGGCCTCTCTTGTGGGGTGGTTTTTGTGCATTGCAGCGCTATTTCAAGCAATTGATACGCTGCAGATTCCTCGCAGGGCAAGAGTGGTTTCAGAGCAGGATCGATCAGCTCTTCACGCGCGCACCCACCCTGCATTTCCATATGCTTCTCCACCCATCTCACCATGTCCATGTCCACACCAAAGCTCGCATCAGTTGGCATTTTTCCACTTACGAGCTCAATCAGCACGATACCCATGCTATAAACATCGCTCTTCTCTGTTGCCTTGAGCGAGTATGCATACTCTGCAAATGCACGAGGTTATGTTATGACATGTGGGGAACGATGAAGTAAAAGAAGCAAAATTCTGAGAAGAAACTGCCATCATACCTGGAGCAATATAGCCATACGAGCCCGCAAACCATGAATGCGATTCTGTATTGGATTCGTAATTCTCCTCTAGTGCCTTTGCCAGTCCGAAATCCCCCAGGTGAGCCTCCATATTGGAATCAAGCAATATATTGCTAGATTTGATATCTCTATGGATGATCTTTGGTACACAGTCATGGTGGAGGTACTCCACTCCCTGGGCTAATCCCAGACCGATCTTCAACCTCGTCTCCCAGTCTAGGCTTTGTCTCTTCTTGATATTCTCTGGTTGTTGATGCAGCCAATCCCACGAACTTCCATTCTCCATGAATTCATAAATCAAGAGATTACAACCCGCTCCTTTGCTGCTACAATACCCTATCAGCTTCACTAAATGCCTGTGCCTGATCCTGCCAAGTGTCTTGACTTCTCTTGTGAAACTTTTGTTAAGTAGAAACTCATCTTTCCACAGAATCTTCTTAACTGCTACTGTTTCTCCACTTTTCAACCCAACTCTGTAGACTGTTCCGGATCCACCTGAGCCAATGATGAAATCGTCACTGAGATTGTTCGTTGCTTCCATAATGTCATCCCACCTGTAGTCTCTCTTGGCAGTGCCCTTCATGAAGAGTGGTTTGCGCTGAGCCTGGGAAGAACTGGAAGAGTAAATGCAGTTCACTTCACTCACCCTTTTGAGAAATTCTCGCCTGTGTTTGATGAACAGAGCAAGTCCAAATGCGAGCAGAGCAACGGCAGTTAAGGTTGTAATTGCTGAGATCACCACTACCGATGACTCACTTAGGCCTGAACGCTGACTTGACACAGAGCAGTGATCAAGAGGTCTTCCACAGAGCTGCAGGTTTCCTTCAAATGCCTCAGTTGGCCAGTGTGAGAATTGCTCGCCTAATTTTCCTTGGAGATTATTGAAGGAAAGATTAAGCTTGCCAAGACTGCTCATGTCACCAACTTCAGGAGGGACTGCCCCGACTAGCTGATTGTGAGACAGATCAAGAGCTTCGAGTTTAGACAATGTTCCAATAGAAGGTGGGATTTGACCGCTGAGATTGTTGTAGCCAAGGTCCAAAATGCTTTGCAGATTCTTCAGTTGCCCGAGTTCAAAAGGTATTTCACCACTGAAGCTGTTATGCGAGAGCTGAAGCTCATACAGCTTGCTCAGCTTACCTAGTGCCGCAGGGATTGATCCTGATAGTTGATTTTGTTTGAGGTTGAGAACATTGAGAGATTCCAGCTTACCAACCTCAAAAGGAAGAGTTCCATTCAGCAAATTACCCTCAAGAGAAAGCACCAACAGTTTAGAACAATTGAACAGCTCCGGAGGAAGAGACCCGGAAAATTGGTTGGAGGAGAGCTTAAGCTCCCCTAACTGTGTCAAGTTTCCTAGCGATGACGGCAAAGGACCAGAAAGAAGGTTGTTGTTGAGATCAATGTGTGTCAATTTCTTGCACAACATAAGCTGTGGAGGTATTGGCCCTGTGAGCAAATTCCCTGACAGGTCTAGCAACGACAATTCACGAATTTTACCGAGCGTCCAGGGGATATTGCCAGTAAACTGGTTGTTCCCTAATCTAAGCCTTTCAAGAGAAGGCGAAATTCCTAACAGGGACGGAATCTCATTGGCAAATGAATTGCTTGTAACATCAAAAGAAAGAAACGAACTCGAGCTGCATAACGCAGCAATGCTACCATTGAATCTGTTTTTAGACAGATTTATTCTGGTAAGATTCCGTAAATTGGCAAGCGAATCAGGAAGATTACCTTCAAGGGAATTGTTGTAAAGCATGAGTTGCTCAAGAGCCTGGAGAAATCCAAAAGTAACAGGAATGCCACCAGATAGGCCATTGTCTGCCAAGTCTAGAATAGTTAGTTGATGACAGTTACCCAAAGCGGCGGGAATATGACCAACAAGCTCATTTTGCCTCAAATGAAGCAAATTCAGTCCCTTCAGCCTCCCAATAGTAACAGGAATCTCTCCACTGAAATGATTTCCAAAGAAATCAATCATTTGCAAGTTTGAACAATTGCCAATCTCCATAGGAATCTCCCCAGATAACTGATTGTCATAAAGATAAAAGACTTCAAGATTTCCAAGCATTCCAATCTCCTCGGGCAGATTGCCTTGTAACCTGTTGTGATACAACGCAAGTTCCTTCAGGTTGCTTAAGTTCGCTATCAAAGGAGATATTGAACCCACCAAGCTGTTGTTGTGGAGATAGAGGTGAGTCAATTGAACCGACTCGTAAATTTCATTCGGAATTGACCCATTAAGGCTGTTGTTCGACAGGTCAAGCTGCATCAGAGATGGACATAGTCTTAACTCTATCGGAATTGGGCCAGAAAGTTGAATCGCTGACAGAATCAGGCTTTCCAAATTGGTATTGTTTGTACACAGGCTTCTTGGAATGACACCAGTAAGATTGTTATTTGACAAAACCATGTAAACAAGCTGATTCATGCTGCCAAACTCCTCTGGAACGCCTCCGGTGAGCATGTTCATTGACAAATCAAGATTCTGAAGATTACTCATTTTTGCTAGTGACTTTGGGATTGAGCCTTGAAGCTGGTTCCCCATGAGATTCAGGTAGACGAGTTGACTCAGCTCACCGAGTTGACTCGGTATTTCACCAGAGAGACTATTGTTTGCCAGGTTTAGTGTTTGAAGATTTTGAAGACGGCCCAAAGATCCAGGGATTGATCCATTGAGATTGTTGACAGCTACAGTGAAGACAGCGAGGCTTGAACAGTTCCCTAGCTCGGCAGGAATCGGTCCTTCAAGCTGGTTCTGCTGCAAAATCAAGTTCTGGACTTGGCTGAGCTGTCCAAGCTGGGGTGGTATTGGACCTGTGAGACTGCAGGAGGCCAAACCAAGAGTGACCAAGTTGACAAGATTACCAAACGAAGCTGGAATATGTCCACTGAGTCCATTATCACCGATTCTCAGGACTTGGAGACTCTTGAGGGAACCGAGTTGAGGAGGGATGGAACCAGTGAGTTGGTTAGAGAACAAAAGCAAAGATTCCAACGAAGAAAGGTTTGATAGAGTAGTTGGAATGGGACCCGTGAGGCTGTTAGAAGAAAGATCAAGCTGGAGCAGCTTTTGTAGACTGCCTAGGGACGGTGATATTGAGCCGCTAAGTGATGAGTCAGATAAGTTTAGACTCACAACTCGCGCTGAGTCATCAACTGAGTTCAAGCCACATGTAACTCCTGTCCATGAGCAGAAGATTGGGTTGCTTTCATTCCAATCAAGCAAAACTTTTTTTGGGTCTCCCACAAATGATTTCTTCACCTCCAAAAGACTAGACAGCTCTTGGTTTTGGCACCGAACAAAACCAAATGAAAAGCAAAATGAAATAGCAGCAAAAAGTAGCAGCACTCGTTTTGGCACTGCCATAATATGTTTTTTCTTATCACAAGATACAAGTTCAGAAAATGGCTTATACCAACATATAAATGGAAGGCAGTTTCGTGCTGAGTCTACTGCATGAGATGGCAGGTGGTGGCCATCTTGGCATTAAAGAGGAAGAGAAAGTCTGTGTTGGTTTAGCTGGATGATCTTGGGGCAAGGGAAGACGCGTAGTTTGAGCAAAGAAGGCAGCAGCAGCCATGCGAGGGAGCTACATGCATGGCTCTTGAGTTGCAAAGCAGGTGGGTAATGTATTGATGACAGTGTTGGAAAGATTAGAAAATGGCAGTGTCGCCTTAAAAAGGGTGACAAGAAGAGATAAGAAACCGTGATGAATGAGAGAGCAGAATTTTGTCAGTCGTGTGCAGCAAAAAATGCCATAAATGACCGCCAAGCTGCTGCAACTGGGACTGTGCTATTGATTAGGTGTGTTATAGGCAGTCTTAAATGAAGGGATCGATATTCGATATAGCTCGATTCGTAAGGTCAAAGCTTGGTCAGAGAAAGAACATGAAAGTATGAGCACATATAAAATTAAGGTCCACTAAATGAGAGTGAATACAAGAGAAGTCAAAGAATGATACTAAATAATTAATAAAATAGTTGTGATTGATTGCAGAGAGAGCATCATATAGCTATTAAACAATTCGAGATGGAAAAGCAAGGCTTGGATTATGATCTTGGACGATAAAATCTTTTTCAAAATAATATATTTTTTTTAGTTTTCAACCAAGTTATGGACTGATCTATTTACTTAATTGGATCGATTAAATTCAAGTTAATTTTCGTGACCCACAACCGAGTCAGCAGAGGGAAACAACATAATGTAATGCTGGTAGGTTTGGATTGAATAAGAAAAGATATGGGATTACATGGAGGTAGATACAGTGGTTCCATGACCAGCAAGGGGGTGATATATTCGTGGGTTTGCTAGTTTTCTTGTTATAGTGTGTTAGCTATGAAATACTGAAACCCTAATGAGAAAGTGAGCGGTTGAATTACTACTATTATTTATGAGGCATCATCACTTTGTACTTTGAAGCTTTACAAAGTCAATGGATTCCCTGGAAGAACTTGTCATTCCCCACGTAAGAAACATAACTTCCAAATCGCAAGTTTGATATTTTGCATTACACGCCACCTAATCTGAAAAACAAAATATAATGATGCCATTACTATCTACAAGTTATTATTGGGTTGAGCTACCAAACCCTAGCGTCGTTTAGTGGCCTTTGATTTTGATTGGTTGCATGTATGTAACCCCGTTGCCTGCCTACTCCAAAATGCCCTACTTAACTGTTTCCCCACTCAAATTATGCAAATTGGGTATTGAGATATTGCTTGTAGGAGTAATTAATTAGCCGTTCGTATTTTATTGTTTTTTATACTTTTAATTTTGTTTTGTGCAAAGCAAACAAATCCATTTCCAACCTACTTCAGCTAACCATTATTGGTGCACAAAACCTTTATCCAATTCCCTGCTTTGGGTGTGGGAAGATTGACCTTTTTCTAGTGGATATTTTGATCCATACAAAGCTCTTCTCAAGTGAAAATAAAAATATTCTTACAAATAAGTAAAAATAACGACATCTCAAGCTCACAAAATCTTGGGATCTATGAAAAAAACAGGGTGGGGGGAAGAGAGCACACCCGGTAATAATTATTTCGTGGGTAATTAAGTTTCTATGATCAAATTAATCCCCACAAATCATATTGTATGTATGGAACTCAGCATAGCCCCAATTATTGCTTTGCAAAGGTACATATACATGTATCTAGTTTATAGTTTTTTAGCGCTGCAAATGGTCTTGTTCATTGATTAGAGGGCGTCCATCCTATCAGTGATATAAAATTCTCTTAAATTGGAAACATTAGTACTAGTGATGATCTAATTGCCATTGACTAATTGAAATGGAACAAAAGAAGGAGAATCTTGTTAATATGTTTTAACGTTGTCGGGAAGATCAGACAGAATTTTCTATTATTTCAATCCATTCTAGTCCATGTTCTACAATTCGATTGGCCACTTCATATAGATTTAAGGATACAAACTGCATAATTATCTAGTAGGTGGTTCAATAGTATAAACTTTAGGTTAAGAGATTTATTTCTCTTGTAATCTCATGTTTGAGTCATATAATTGTTAATATGATAACCACTGAAAATTTATATGATCGTTAACTTCATGATTAATATTAGTTGAGGTATACGCAAACTGATCCGAAAATTCATATTAATAATAATAATAATAAAATAGAAACGGCAGGACCAAGAAAAAGAGAGTACCCATGAAACGATTTAATAATAATTCTGAAAAACAAAATGTTTTTTATACGTCGATAATGGCTCCTTGCATATACTGTTAATATAGCTTGCCGTAGATGTAGGAATATATAAGGAATTATATTATATTTGTGTAGTTATATATGGATCTCTTTTTGCATCATGTATGATCGATCATGTGTTTATCATTTTGGACCTCCCACAGATCTGAGTAATTAAAGCACTGCTCGGAATAAATTGAACGCAGTAGATATAATTTAACCGGGTATATTTAATTAGAAAAAAAATGATGGTATGCACATACATATATATAAATGTATTGAGTCCTAATTAAAGATTAAAAAAATGTTATATATAAATCGATGGATGGAGTCCTAAATAAAGATTAAAAAAAATCAATTTAAATTTTTTCATACCTATAAAGTTAATATATGCTTTACTTATAGGTTTAACTACCTGGATAAACTTGTTTACAAGGGCAGTAGTTAGGATTTTTGGTTAATTTAATAAATATCTCATTTACATATTATTAGGTGAATTATTTTATACTAGATGGTCAAAGAGCTACTACCAAGGTTCATGAAGCTACTAACAATAATGTTGTATGCCTTGGTTTCACCGCTTATGGTGTCGTTTTGGACTTGACAGGGCAAGGAAGATTGAGCGACTAGACATTGTAGTAGAGGAGGATGAGTTTTTTGTGTGTGCACTGTACAGCGATGACATGTTTATGGTTTTAATGGTATGGACTCATCCACGTGTTAATTTATTAGATTTAGATAAATGACGTGTTATGATGGGAATTTATTTTGCTTATATAGTTGAAATTAAATTAAATTATAGATTATGTAATTTAGATACGATCGAGAGGTATCTAGAATCCCTATATATTAATGTATAGTCCACAATCCATTAATTCTCTTGTTTAATTTTTTTTTTCCAGAAAAAGATAAACATGCAATAATCAAGCCTCAATGTTTGCATACTCTATTGCTACCACCAATCAAATATCAGATCAGGCGTTGAATTCGTCTGCGTGCTGACTTCCTGTACAGTCTCCGACGTCGATCTGCTGTTACTGCCAAAGGACGCTGTACTTTTCTTTCTCGTGTTTCGCTTCGTTCACTCACATCTTTCCGGGTGTGTCACTGTATTTAAAACTATTTTTTTTTAAAATAAATAAATAACTTATTTTTATTTTTATTTTAAATTTAATTAAATTTTTGATGATTTTATAGCATTTTGATGTCTTGATATTAAAATTAATTTTTAAAATATATATTATTTTGATACATTTCTGAATAAAAATCACTTTAAAAAACAAACTCAACCACATTCTCAAACATAGTTGTCTATTTCGTTCCGTTTTGACCATATGGTATTTTTTTAAATAATGAATAATTATACAATATCAATTATTTTTCTTAATCCAACCGTTAGATTAAGATAAAATTTTACAATGAGTCTCTTGATATATTTATATATATTATGTTAAAATTTTAGAGCAATTAGATAATGTAGTGACCTTGCGATATTGATGATGATATTCTCGTAATATTATACATGTTGATAATTTTGTTCAGAAAAATCACTTTATTGTATCTTTTTTTTAGATTAAATTGCACAATTCTAAATAAATTTATTTTTGAATTTGAACTATTTTTTTTGAATATATATATATATATATATATATATATATATATAAAACCCAAAATGATATATCAAAATACTCTAAAATCAAAATATTATGTTCTAATTGAAAAAACAAAACACCACTGGAAAACCAAAATGGTACTGATAACTTTGTTGCCAAATAATCCGTGTTGTTTCCATCTAAATTTTGCTTTTGACAGCCGATGATCTGGACAACTAAAACCTTATGCAGCCAATACATTGAAAAAGGCATAAATAGTATACTTGTAAATATACCAAAATAGTAATATTTTATTTTTTAAAATTTGTTTTTAATATTATCTTATCAAAACAATATAAAAAACTAAAAATAAATTTATAACAAATAAAAAATATTTTTTTAAAAAAACACTTTTAAAATACAAAAACAGACATTCTTTATTCCTCTCGTCGTCTCCATCACCTTTGAAAGGTCGTATAATTCTCGATCAGTATATAAATTTAATAATTAATCTGGCTAAAGTATTCCATGTCTCTTTCTGATCGATGCACGAAACAAGTTGGTACTGGAATCGACGCAGTAGCTTTTGATGATAGTTGTGGATTTTGTGGATAAACATTAATTATTATTCACATTATTTCTTGATCATCGTGGAGAATAGGACAGCTGTTATTCTCAAGAATCACAGGATTATGCTGTCTGCTATTTGATGATCACGAGCCCAATCACATAATATATTGTGTTTTTTTGGAGGTGATTAAACACCAAAACAAAATTCCTTAATTAAAGAGTAGTGTAGATAAAATAAAATATATTATATTATTATTTCCCTTATGATATATTTTTCCAGAATCATATCACATGTGGCAAGCGGAAAATTGTTTTGTTCAAATCGACCAAACACAAGATGCTACATCCAAGAGAATGTGACAAAAGTATTTCTTAAGAAAATGTCTGTTCAAGAAATTAATTAAGCCCTTGCACCAATTTGTCTCTTCAAAGTTCCAATTGGATCCTTTTTTTTTAATTACTGCATATTGACCCGAACTAGGCATCCAAATTTAACTTTTCTTCAATTAAGTAGTTAATTGAATTAACAAAACCCATAAGAAAGTTAATTAAATCCTTGAACTTAATTAATTCTTTCAATTTTAGCCAAAATTGACTTTTAACCTTAATTATTGTATCAATAAGTCACTAATTAAGTCAACTAAACTCATCAGAAGTTTAATTAAGTCCTCAAATTTAACTAATTATTCTAGTCTTGGTCAAGTCAAATATCAACCTTCAACTTTGCTTCGTCTTTCTTTAGCTCATCTTGTCAAAATAATATAATCTAATTATTCTTTTGGCATTTTGAGTTATTGCTCATCAAGGGTTTGTCTCTGTGTCCCAAAAATACATTTAAATTTTGAATTAGTAGACTTATTTTTCAAAGAATAAATTGTGAGTTTGATATTATTATTTGCAATTCTTTTCACTCATAAAATCTTAAATGTCGATGTTGTTCTTTAAATATTACTAAGAACATGGTCAGTGAAAACTTTATGTAAGCGAAAAATAATACTTAACAATCAACGTTGATTATTACCTGAATTTTATTTTTGGTGATTCATAGAAAATGTTTTTATGAGGGGACTATTTAGTAGCAAGGAGGCACCGAATGCTTCAATTTAGAAAAGGTGATAAGTTGAAAGCAGAATGGAAGAATAGGATGGAGGCTGACTCAAGATGATCTTGAATAATTTTATTATAACCTCTCGATATCAAGATCCATTCCGTATACATGATATCTAAAGCAATCAGCACGGCAGATTTCAACTGATTAGGGTTTGAGAATCGTTTAATTAAAGCATAAGAAGAAGAAGAAGAAGAAGAAGAAGGAGAAATCCCGGAAGGTCTTTTTCAATGGAGGACGTAGTACGTGTCAGATCCCCATATAGTCCAGGTCTTGTCACGGGCCATTTATCCAAAGGTTGCTATGGAGCGGACAGGGATACATTGATGTTTGGATTTGAAAGGTAATTTCAGACCAAAACTGAATGGTTAGGGTAAACGTACAGCATGCGTAGCCATCCTGATTCGTATCATCTAATGTCTGACTTGAAGCTCACGTGACCTTCCCTTTGCAGACCTTAGAGCTATTGGTCCCCGGCCGGGATTGATCGATCTGTTTGCTTGGATTCCGAAGCTCACATGATGGGTGACCAGAGTCTAGCATCGGACGAGTCATTGTGACTTTTTAGGGTTTCGAAGAACGGTAACTTTCCAGCTTTCTTTTAGTTGTTGAAATATTATCCACTACTAAGAGCAATTCCATTTGGTGTTCCGTATGACGTCACAATCACAACTCTTCACGGTGCCACGTTCACACAGCTAGTTTTAGAGGGCTTCTTCCTGCTTCCCATGCTGATTATCCACAAAGATTTCGGATCAAGTTAATCCAAGCTAGAGTAGCCAGGGTTCGACGAGCTGGTCAGTCTACTACTCTAAAGTTGGAATCGCTAAAGAAAACTATAAAAACAACGAAAGTCTGTGTTTTAGTGTTTGTTAATGTAGGCTTTTGTGATGGATAAGCTCAAACATTGAAAAACTATCCTTGGTATTCACTCTTCGTTGGGAGGCTAGACTTTTTATTTATATATAAAACAATGATATTCACTTGCTTGCTATCGATCACTGTATTTTAAAAAAACATATAACTTGGATTATAGGACCAATAAGTTAGCTTTGATTCAATTAGATAAAAAAAATTGATAATACATGAATCTGCAACTCATTAAATATGAAAAATAAAACTCAATAAAATAATAAAAAAAAGTTAGCATAACATATCAGTAACTCTAGTATTCAGAGTTGATCCAAGCTAGGATATCATGTCAAATACTTTAAAAACTAGTGACCGAAGGTCATAGGTACGAAACACTCAATCTGGAAAAAAAAATAGTTCAATTCTCAGTCAATCAAATATTGATATTGAAAAAAAAAGAATTTTAATTATATAAAATAAAATAAAATAATAACAATTAAAAAATAGTTCAATTCTCAGTCAATCAAACACTTTCGTATTAACACTTATTACGATTTCAGAAGAGAGATCGAAGTGGGAGTGTTTAGAAATTTGAAATTTTTTGAAAAAATCGAGGGACTATGATGAAGATTTTAGATTGTTCAGAATCTAATTAAGGTAAGGACCCCTTCAAATTGGTAAGGACCCCATTGTATCTTAGGAGGAAAACTGCACTATTAGCAAGGCTTGTCACACTAAAACATGAAATTGTACTTAATATAATTGAAATTAGGTTTTCTAAGTGAAAATTGATGAGCGTGGCGATGATGATTTTCGTAACAATTGTTTTTGGATTATTTGGGCAAGGGGTGCGGGAATAATGAAAAAAAGAAAAGAATAGTATCGACTTATAATTTTCAAACTAGATGAACCAAATCAACACTTTTTTTTAATTTTATCTTTAACTTATGCTTTTGTCCTTTAATTATTATTTTTTGGATTACTTCTTATTTTCTTCTTCTTTTTAATGATAGTATTATCTTCGATGTCGGTGGCTGGGAAGTCACTCCATCATCTACAGTTGGACTGGGCCTAAACCACTGCTTAATGATTGGTCTTGTATAAAACTAATCCGTACATTAATGAAATAGGCCATTGGCCCAATTAGAATAATAAAATCATGCAAAAAAAAAAGTCAATTATTTTTATCATGGCACCCCCCCTACCAGCTTTGGCGTAGGGACTCCACATACATGCAGGCAACAATGCAAGCATTTTGAAGTCAACTTTTGTTATATATACGAAAGCGACCGGGTTTATCAGCTCTACATGCTAGCAAGTCATCTCTTATTTGAGGGGGTGCCTCTCACGTAGCTCCCTACCTAATTAATAAAATATCCCATGATCGTTTTGAAGAATACTAGCACAAATACTCTATAAATTAAGAATTTTATGACACCCAATGAGCTCAGGTTGCTATCTTCTTGTACTGATTAGTGTTCTTGATCCAAAAAAGAGGAAAAGAATGAAGTACTACTCTATTTCCTTTGGTTTTCTCCTCATCCTTGTTCTTCCCTTGATTTTAGCCTCCGCCCAGAACGGGAAATACGAACGCGCAGCCTACCATGATAGTTACGAAGGAGCAGCCCAGGATGATCAAGATAAAGGACAGGGGCCAGCTACGTATGATAAAAATGATGATAAAGAAAGCGAGCCAGAACAGAACGATCAGAATTACGAACAAGACGGAGATGATAACGCACCTTCATTGGATACCCCAACATTGCTGGATAACTTGGCTTCGGATGATCTGCTATCTTTTGGATACTATAGCAAGAGCTGTCCTAAAGCTGAATCCATCATCAATAAATACGTGGCCAAGTGGGTCGAGGAGGACCGAACCCTTGCTGCGAGTCTCCTGAGGTTGCACTTCCATGACTGTGCCGTGCATGTAAGAATTCCTTCAAACTGTTTATTTTGTGTAACTATATTTACAATATCTGTTATAATTTGAATATTTTAGCTCAAATGCTCTTGTCGAATGACCTTCATATGTACATTTCAATTCTCAAATCAACGTAAGAAGAAACAAAACCAGTATACCATATCCCTTAGCTCGGTCTTGAACCCTGCAAAAAATTAATTGCTTATTTATTTATTTATCGTTCTTTACAGGGCTGTGATGGCTCCATTTTGTTGAACCATGAGGGAAGTGAGAGAACAGCAGAGGCGAGCAAGTCTCTTAGAGGGTTTGAAGTGATTGATGATATCAAAGCTGAGATGGAGAAAGAGTGCCCAAGAACAGTATCGTGTGCTGACATTCTAACCGCCGCCTCCAGAGATGCTACCGTTCTTCTCGGCGGTCCGTACTGGGACGTCCCCTATGGACGGAAAGATGGGAAAGTTTCTGTTGAAAAGGATGCTGAATTGGTGCCGATGGGCCGGGAAAACATCACCACCCTGATTGAATTCTACCAATCTAATGGTTTGAATGTGATTGATCTGGTGGTTCTCTCAGGTGAATTAATAACATAACTATGAGTACTGCTGAATTAGGAACTTAATTGAGAGCCAAATGTGGATATGGATCTGTACTAATTGTAGTTAATTCTTTGTTTTGTGTTTGACAGGGGCACATACAATTGGCAGGGCTACATGCGGCTCACTGCAATTCAGACTGTACAACTATGCGGGAACCGGCAGAAAAGATGAGTCCCTCGATTCTAGATACGCAAACTTCCTGAAAAGAAAATGCAGATGGGCATCCGAATATGTTGATCTAGATGCGACTACCCCGCAGACTTTTGACAATGTTTACTACAAGAATCTTCAAGCCAAGATGGGGCTTCTGCTCACAGATCAATCGCTATATTCTGATCCAAGGACTTCTCCAATTGTTGATGCGTTGGCTGATGCGCCTTCCGAGTTCTTCAACCACCAGTTTGCAGTGTCCATGACAAGGCTCGGCAATATTCTAGTCCCTGCAGCTCAAGACGGAGGCGAGATTCGAACCAAATGCTACTCTGTCAATTCTAATTATTGAAGGATTTTGTTTGTGTAATACGTAAACGTTTTCTGAGCTTAATTTGTTCGTAATTTCCATGTTTCGTATTTTTTTTTAATGATTTTTCTTCCTATCACTGTATATCAAAATTGAGACAAATTAACAAATCTATATTGTCAAAATAGTTTTGACCGAATGTGTGAAGATGATGGTGTTAACCTAGTCATCTTAAAAATTCTACTTACTCTTAAAAGTTATTCAAAGAAAGATTGGGGATACATTAGCATTTTTCATTTGACCACGTGCATAGTAAAAGATAATTTGACGTGCATGGTAAAAAGATAATTAAGGTCTGCAATTTAATAATAACAATCATAGCTACGAGAGTGATGTCCACAGGGCAGTAAAAAAGCTCCAATTGAAAACTAAGGGTCACTCTAAACCTCTCTATTCTATTTTATAAAAACCAATCACAAGATGATGTGAGCTTGTGCAAGTTTCAAGCCCAAAAAGCTTTCACTTGAAAGTGTGTGTTAGAGAATAATATAAATCATGTTTTGGAGACTTACTTATAAACTTAAGTTTTTAGATGAGATAGTTTCTTAACAGCTGAGGATAGTTCTTAAGCATTGTTTGTAGAAGAAGAACCTGGAATTGAACCTCTAAGAGGGAAATACCGATTCTTTTATTTATCACGATCAAATCAAACCCGGAAGTTCTGCCAACAACTTATTAGCTACAATTCAAATTAAGAAGAAAAAGAAGAAGAAGAAGAAGAAGAAGCCTTGTGGCATGCTTTCCCATGTAATAAGAAGTCTTTGTGTGGTATACTACACTACAATTCATGTTTCACATTTCTTTTTTATAGTCTCCATCAATATGAATTATTTTTTAATTTTTTTACATGGAATTACTATACTACGAACACTTCATGTCTCATATTATTTTTTAGAGGGAATTCAAAGAGCAATCTTGAAGAATAAGTTGGAAACATAAAACCGAAGTCTTCCCTCCCTAATACTTGCCAGGGCAGTGGCATTGATCGATCATCATGCGTCGTACGTTTTTGGTTTGAATAATTTGTAGCTAGAATGGGGTAAATTACCATCAAACAACAAAACTGACAGCATTTTGTCTCCTTGATCAATAATATCGTAGGTCGTTTTTACAAGTCTTTGTTGCTGTTTTGGCGGACAAAAGGTCTCTGTTTTAAAAAGGGAAACAATACTTTTTGTATAAAAATGGCCTCATTCGGTTCAAGTCATTATTTTCGAAACAGTTTCAAACATGAAATCACAAGATATATCAAATTATTTTCACAGACCATTACATAAATTAAACTTGAGAAAAGAAAATCCAATGCATTGAATCCAGATCTTTTTATGAAGTTAGAAAACTATAAATTAAATAATAATAATAATAATAATAATAATAATAATAAGAAGAAGAAAACAAGAGAAGGGACGTCACTTAATTATTGGATACATATTTACAAAGCCTTATTCCGTACTACTCCATCACATTCCAAGTTACAGAATTAATTAGTCCGACTGCCTAGAAACCACTTAAAACAATAATACAAGAAAAACTCCAGTGCTTTAACTCTTCAACGTCTTTCAGAATTACGTACGTACTACTACTTACCAATACCATTCACAAGCATACCAGTACTAGTTTGAAACTGAGAGAGAAATCTCATCGCCACACCAGTCACTTTTTCTCTTGCAAGGCCCATGAATTCCATGCAGGTTGAACTATGGGACTCGGATTATAGTACATACCACAAGCCAATAGCGTAGAGTCCACAAAATCAAAACCGAAGGTGGAAGTTTCGAATGAAGCATCCATATTCTGCCCGACACTTATTAACTCATTGGTCTTCTCAATCTCCAGTACTTGCTGTTCTGTCTGCTGCTTTTCCAGTTTTATGGATTGAATGGGTTCATAGCCACCAACCCACATGCAGCTCTCATCTAACATGCTAAACTCAGATGGACGTGAAGTAGAAGAGGATACAGGGACACTTCCGATTAAAGACTTGCTTCCAGACTCCAAGAAAGCTTGTGTGTTAGGGTTTTGGTATTCAAATGTTGATATGGAAGAGAATTTGTGCAGCAAGGGGGGATATGAAGGATTAGTATCAGGAACTGGAGGAATCGTGGAGAATGGAAGGAGGGGAGCTTTCATATCCATTGTAATATCGTTAATTTGTGAATCTAATATGAAAGTTGAGGTGGTTTGTTGATTGGAATATTGATAAGAGAGTTTGCATGCATTACTGTTACTGTTATTTTTGTAATTATTAGAGAGGAGATTATGAGTTTTTGGATCTAACCCTTGTGCAATGAGCTTCTTTTTGATGCACGAGTTCCAGAAGTTCTTGACCTCATTGTCAGTTCTACCAGGCAAATGCTTAGCTATTTGAGCCCATCTATTGCCTAGCATTCTGTGAACTTCAACGATGATACTTTCTTCTAGTGCAGTAAATGAACCTCTTTTGAGATCTGGTCTCAAGTAGTTTATCCATCTCAATCGACAACTCTTTCCACACCTTTGCAACCCTGAAATCAAGAACAAGCCTCCATTTGATCAAGGAAAAGATACAATACATGCATCGAGGGTTTGGCTTAATTTGAAAGAATAAGAATTAAAGACCAGTACTTCTTCATATATAAAAGGAAAACAAATAATTAAACGGATTTAAAAAAAGAGCACTAATAGAGTGTTTGCGTGTAGTGAGTACCTGCTAGCTTCGGAACAGAACTCCACGAACCATGGCCATGGGTGGTTATATATTTTACTAGCTTCTCGTCTTCATCTGGAGACCATAACCCTCTCTTGACTTTCCGTTTGCTGCAGCATTGGTGGCCCGTTTTATTTTCCAAACCCTCCTGCATATCATCACAGCTCACCATTTTGAATTTGGGTATGTTCTTGTTCTCCAGGTTTTAAATGCTAATGAACCTCTCATGCACCGATCTATATGCAAATCAATCTGGAGAGGGAGGGAGGGAGAGAGAAAAGGTTGTGGAAATTTAACTTTGGGTGTACTCATGAGAGGACCACTGGTCTCATTGAGTGTCTTGGAAACTTCAAGTGTTGTTTTGAACCATTGCCCTCAACTTGATTGCTACTTTCCTTTTAACCAAATAAAAAAATGTTACTGCTAATTATTGGGTTGATTAGTATTTTGAAATAATTAATCAGTCATCACAAAACGTGATACTTGAAGAAGCAGCATATATACTTGTATAGCACATCTACTTAATTTTAAGTATTTGTTTACGTACTCGATATATCTTCATGTCTAATTAAGCCAGCTGTATGAAAATGAGTATGGGTTTCGAGGATGATTGATAAATGCAGATGTTTTCCCCTAATAATGTTTTTTCCTTCCATTTTTTATGAAGAAGTCTGATGCAGGAACATTGTTTTGGGACACACACACACCATCTTACTTCATTTTGCACTAGCTGAAATATTTTCGTTGTGAGTTTAATTTGCTGATTACCCTCTATATATCCGCACTTTTTTTTTATGAAATATTACGAATAATTTATCAAGTATCTGTTATATATAGCCGTTCAAAACATGCATGGCTTAATTAACAGAAAGAATAGAAATAGTCTGTATATATAGAGTCTGGAAATTAATTTACAAACAAAACAAGAGACCGGTGATCAGGAGTTAATTAGAGCATGAACTAAGTTTGAAGTTGACGAGTTTTGGTTTGAATTTAGTAAAACATATATATATATATATATATATATATATATAGGTGCAATGAATACTACATACCTAGCAGCTACAAATTAAGACCGAACCCAAAGTAATCTTATTACACCATTGTGAAAAGGACATGATTGTTGACGTTGGAGGATTAATCATAATATGGCCATTTTAGGGGAAGACCTAATGATTTAAAGATAAGCACATCATTTCTTGCATCTAAATTCAACATGAAAAAGCCCTCCACCCAGAGTGCTGTCTCCTTTCCCCCTTTTCAAAATAGAATACGTACACAGCATACTATATGTACTGTGTATCCCTGCTCATGTATACGTAGATCGATGTTTATATATATATATATATATATATATATATATATATATATATATAGTAAGCATATGATCGATGTTATATATATATATATAGTAAGCATATGATCGATGCCCTTTCTTCACTCAAACAGTTGCTTCAATGTGCCAATTTCTTGGTGTCAACGAAGATCATTATGATTGGACATGTCTGCTTTCATCATTTTCACCCTTCGCTTTCCTTGTTTTCCTGTTACAATTTTATACCTTTCAGGGGAGAAAATCACGTGCTAAAGCAAAGCAGCAACGATCGAGGTCATAAATAATCTAGAACACAAACTTTAGGAGAAAAAACGGACCATTCAAGCTTTTCGGGTTTCATTTACAATATCTTTGTTCATTTGGTTTCCCTCTAATGTAATCATTGCACTTAATTAAAGCAGGTTAAATCTTTCCATAATCTACAAAGCTTCTTTCACTCTTTTGAGAGGTGGAAGTCAAAGTGTCCTACATATATTTATATATATATTTATATTCCTGTATATGTGTTGTCAGGGCATGACTCGGAATTCGTCCCTCGTCCTGATTGATTTTGTGAGGTAAATCGTCATTATTATTTATGAGATTCTTTAATTAGACCCCTAAGAAGAACTATATCCTTAGGTCTAAGCAGCCTCCTGTAAATAAAACAGTGAGTTGTTAAAAGCTTTCCTTTGATTGTTAATAAGTGGGAAAATTAATCACCCAAAGCTCAAGTGGTAATTAAGAGCAACATGCATGTATATGACTAGGTTTCTTAATAAATGCAAGCCAATAGCTGTTTCAAGCTCAATTTAGTGGGACATGTAATGTAACTGCATGTATACATAGATCATAAATATGGAAATCAAATTAACTTTTATGTCTTAATAAAATATATATTGAATGAGCAACAACAGATTATTATTTTATTTTATTTCAAAAGGAGAGGCTCCATCTCGAGATTTTTTGAGATCAAATTAAGAGACAGTACGTACGTACTGCTAACTCAGTAACATTTCAGTTAACAGTTAGTTCGTTTGTACTGTAAGAGAATTGAGTAGCTAGTGTATTGTAGTAAGCTTACAGGCACAGTAATGGAGAAAAGTGTTGTTGAAAGAACATGAAAGAGAATTTCACTTATTTTTATGCTGCTATATACTGTATAGCTTCAAAAAAATGAAAAAGAAATGCATATACATACACATATACATATATATATAATAGAAGCATCAATGAATCAGTGTGGATGATCATGACCGGCCAATCAAGGAAAACTAAGTGTTCACACAAGAAATATATATGTTCATGCATGTAGACATGACCCAGATAGTTATATATGGCTTGGTTAAGCACGGATAGGTCTGTTCTGTAACTAGATGCGGCTGGTTAAGTAGACCACAGATCAAGCTGAAACTAGCTTGCTAGACTCGAGAGGTTAAACCACCATGCATGATCACCATGTATAGTTCCGCTCCTCAATCGATTGGCTAGAAAACTGACCCGACCTTGGTTTTTGCAGTAGTCAACGAAGCTTTGCTTTTTTCCGCTAATGTTGAGGGGGTGGGGCAGGACTGGTTTTAATTTGATGGTTAAACTTCTAGATAACAAACTCAAGACGATATGGACCACCGTTCCATTATGGAAATTTCATATTTAGATTAGGGTTTTGCCGACAACTCCATGATTATCTCTTTTGAGTTTTTAATAATCAAAAGCCAAACAAAATTGATTATCCCCACTTGTCAAGCTATCAATATGTAATGAAAAATCCTTCTGTAGACCCCCACTCCTTCTGCGCCTCTGTCTCATCTCCGGTTTCATTTGTATTCCCGTAAACTCGAGGATTTAGCCCGAGGGACAGCCTCCGTGGTTCAGCACTCAACCAGAAATTGCATGTCTTTAATTTCTCATTCACAGGGTCACCTGCCGTCGTCCCATAACCAAGTAGCGTCAAAAGCAGATCAATCATTACACGTCGAATTAATTTCTTTTAATATATATATATATATATATATATATATATATATATATATATATATATATGCATTACTAATATATTTTCTGTGGAAAAAAATAATATTCGATGCAGGTTATGTTGATATGAAGTGGTCGTCTCGCATTCTTCGAGATTATGATCGCTCCGCATCAATGTGTTTAGCTACAGCTCATACATGTATTACACGCAACATAGTTCATTTTTAACTAATGGTTTCATGGTCGGAGCTAGCTAGCTGGATTATATAGCAATTATCACGTGAAATTAGTAGAGAAGATAGACGTCTTCTATTTGATTCAACCTTGCTCAATTTGGAAGCATATAACTTCATATTCATGCATTTAAAATTGTCAATTCAATTAGTTAAAACTATCAAAAATAAAAATACAAGTGACCGAACAACATGTCATTCAACTTTTTTTCAATAACTATGAACGTTATGTCATCTAGGTGAGATTAGGGCTTTTAATTTAGGATTTGAAAGTTTCAATTTTGTCCAAGTTCTTCTAATTTCTTTTATTTGCTCCTCTAATTGCCTGTAAATGTTTGCAATCTCACCCTTGACAAACTCAAATGTCAGCCGCTGAATTGACTGTCTTTTTATTTTAGTTCTTGGTTTTGAATTTATACATTTCAATTTCTTCAATTCAGTTCCTAGTTTGATTAATCTTAGCCCCTGTATTCATGTTTCTTTCTCAATCAAGGCCTTGGTTACTCATCAAACACGCGGCCAATTACTTTTTGGAATCACTCGCCGGAAGTGGATCGTGCCCGGTGTCCAACTACATGTTAGGCTTCAAAATGGGGCTCCAACATGGCTTTAGAGTCAGTGAGCAGCAGGGCCAATTGGCTGCCCTTACCCCACGTCTGATTGCAAATAGGATTGTGCTTGAATCTTGATAGCTTTCTTTTTAACAGTTCCACCACTAGACCACTGTTTCAAGAACCCGATTCTGTTTACCTCTTTCAAATTTCTGGGAGTGGCACGATGAACTCAATGGCATTTTCAGCTGGGAATTACAATCTTGAAGCAACAAAAGCACCAACTATCAAATTCTCTAGCCACTATCAAGAAAACGTTTTTCAACAGCCTCGGCTGAGTGAAAGCCAAACTTTTTTCAAGAGAAGAGAAGTGATTGGTCCTGGCTTCTGCAAAAGCTTTCTTGATGTTATTTTACAGCAGCAGCAGAAGAAGCTCCTTGTGAACTGACAGGTGACAGCTGCTCCTTCCGGGCTTGCCTTCTTTGAAAAAAATTTATGGGCGCTGGCCCTGAGGCTGTCAATGGACAGCTCATTAAGGAAATTATGAAATCCCTTGCTTCTTCTTTGCCAGTTCAAACTTCAAAAGAAAAGCAGGCAACCAAAATCGTTAGTTATGCCCATAAGTTTTTGTGGGCAGGCACCGTTTGACATTTTTTATGAGCTATATACCATCGTTTTTGAAGTACATCTCACCTGGTTTTAAAACTTAACCATGTGATATATTGGAGATTTGCAGTTTTTTATATGCTTACCTGGGTATTCAATTATGTGGATGAATAGATGCACAAGCACATGATGTCGGGAAATTGGAGAGTGGTAAGATTTTCGATAGCAGCTATAATCGTGGAAATCCTCTCACGTTTCCAGCTGGGGTTGGTGAGGTATACCCATTTAATTTCTTGAAACTTCATGCTGTGCCTGTGGGGGGGAAAGAATTAAATGATCAATTTGTTCATCTTGGAATATAAAATCTAAACTCTATGCTGTGTCAGGTGGTGTCTCCACCCTTAAGATTTCCCCTTTGTTACCTCCTGCAGTTTATTTTGTTAATTCAAGATGTCATTTTTTTTGTGCAATTTTCTCATTTTTCAAGGACATTAACTACAGTCAAGTTAATGTGGATAGAGTGTGCAAGGTAAAGATTAGGAACTGCCAAACTGGTCGTAATTGAAGACTCCTCAAGAAGTAAACTGGTAAGAATTTTCCAGTTTCCAAAGTCGGATTGCATTATGTTGTGTTCACAAACAGAGGAGTTGACTGTGGTTTTAGATGATGAATTTCCTAAGCAGCTCAGAACTCCCTTGCATGAATTCAATAGTTCATCAAAGGCTGGGACCAAGGTATTCTAGGCGGCGGTGATGGAATTCCTCTCATGCTAGCTGATATTTTATTTTAGTTGTATTTTTTGAATATCTGACATCAACTTCTTAGCTTTCATGGGGAGAACGTAAGATGAAGCTCCTTCCAGAACTGGGATTTGGCATGAGAAGACAATTCTCACTGGTTACATAACTGCAGGGTCTTGTATCATTCCTCCAGATTCAGTTCTTCTACTTCTTTTCTTTTTCATGTAAAGTTATACTAAATATTGAAAAGTGTGGGATATTTATTGTAGATGAAAGCACTGTTCACGCGACAAATCACTGGAGATGACAAATCACTGGAGATGACCTTGTTTAATTTTTAATAATTTATTTTGATCCTTGAAGGTTTTTTTTTTTTTTAATTTTAAGTGATTTGATTCTAATTTAAAGCAGATTGATTTTTATTTATTAGTAAATAATGAAATTGGAAGAATAAGATACAAAATAAAAAGGATGTCAAATATGGTGTTGTGCTAGAAGTTTCAGAAAAGATACATTTTAATCTTTTAACTTTTAAAATAAAGCAAATTATATGATTTTAGCGCCTTAATTTTTTTCAAATTCAATTTTGATATAAAAGTTTATTTTTATTGTTTTTAGTCTTTGATTGAGAGGGGAAAGAGAGAGGTCATTGAATTCTGATGGTAAAATATTGAAACCAATTTAGAGCACCAAAATGAATGTGTTGTGCTAAGTTGTTATATTTGATGAGAAAAATTTACACTAGGTGTTTTTTAGCTTCAAAATTCATAAGAAATAGAAATGAGTTCACTTTAATTTTTGTATTCGAGTTTATTTTGATTTTGAGATATTTCTTTTTGTTATTATATATATCACAATTCCTTAGATATTTTAAATAAAAAAAAATCGAACTTGTATTTTTTGATCATCACAGTAGCCCGGATTTGGACAAGTAACATGACATATTGTTTATCTCAATGAATTATTTTTTTTCTTCAAAAACTTTATATAAAGATCTAATCACAGAAGACTTAATGAAATATGGTCAGACAAGTTGACCTAACTTTTTAGTCCCACAACACTTTATATTTGTTTTTTGAAGAAAAAAAAAGTATTTATTTTTTTACCTAGCCCTACATCATTTCCTTGACCTATTAATTCAATAGATTGAAATTAAAAGAGAGAGAGAGAGGAGAGAGGGTTAAGGGTTTAGTTGGACTTAACCACAAGTTTAGGGGATCTTTGGACCAATTAGCCAAAATTGAAAAAAGTGACGATTCCAGTTCTAATAAAACCATTCAAGAGTTGAGATTCATTTGAACTCGTACAAGACAATCCTAATCCGGAAATAGAAATATTAACCCATGAAACCAAACAGTCTCTAATCGCGTCACCGTATAAAATCACACAAACCTTCAAAACCCTAGCAGCCTCGAAGCTAAAGCCACCAAAAACCTCAACAGCCAAAGCAAAGCTTGGTGGGGGAAAATGGCGAAATCTATGAGATCGAAGAGAGAGAAGAGACTACGAGCAATAAGGAGAGATTTAGTACAGCCTCTTTGTGACAAGAAAGATGAAGCCAAGTTTGCAGTTCTAGAAGCTGCTCTCGCAGCTCCCAAGCTTCCAGTTAAACCCTCTCCATTCGCTTCTACCTCCTCTTCTGCTGTCATGGACACAACGACAACCACCACCACCACCACCACCACCACCATAGAAACTCAGATGGGTAAGTCTAGCATCGTTCGTTTCCTTTTCTCTTCCATGATATGTTCTGTCTTTGTTTTCTACTATGATACTCAAATAAATCCGACGAGGAATTCATGTAGTTTGGAATTAAAACTGAATGGCTATGTCGTCATTGTTGAATACTGGAATTTGATAATTGATGTCTACTTCATGCCAGCTCGTAGTGGTTCAGTAGTACGGGGAACAGTATTTGTAAATTCTTCATTCAATGATTGTTGCTGATGGACTGAGGGGTATAGAATTGAACGATATATTTGCAAGTGGCTACTAGATTCTTCTTGGCATAAATTGTGATTGCCCATGATGTTTTACTCTTTATTAGCAGCTGGGCTACAAGGTGTTTCTAAGCTTAATTATTAGATCCTCGTTTAGGGTTTGTACTTTTTACAGTATCGTTCACATTGTTTGGTTGTTGATTTAGGAGTTTCTATCCCTGTGAAGATTAGGAAGGGATTGAGATGATTTCAATGTGAAAGGTCTCGTTCATCGTAATTGGCTCTTACAAGCCTTGACGACCATATACCCATATTCCGAGTCCCTTTCATTCTAATTTTATTTTATTTTTTGTATTTTTTTCAGTTTGTTATGATAGTTTATTGCCCGATGATTAGAGGAACATCAAAGACAAGCATATGTCTGAAATTATGTGTTGACCAATCCAATCTTCTCTGTGAGGCCAGGCTTTTGTAGTATATAGGTGTTTGCTTCATGTTTTACTCAGTTTGAATCTCTGGAAATTTAATTTTGTTTCTCTTCTTGGTATGCAATTGTCTTTGATGAAACAAATGGTGTCTCTCTCACATGAAAATCTGTGATTACAAACTTACCGCTTCCTTTGTAGGGCTTCTTACACTCTGTAGAGTTGCTTGAATAAATGAAATCTTGTTTGTTTGTCTTTTAGATCTTTTGAAAAGTAGATCGACTCAAATTGTCACATAATGATTATAAGCTTCAATTGATAATTTCTTTGGTTATTAAAATCGTACTTCTTTTGCCTGTGAGTAGATTCCTCTTTTACAGTGCAAGAACCGACACTTTTGCTAGAAAAATACAGATTCTTTAGCTTCTCGTGTTTGTCTCTTTTCCCCAATTCCTTTCCCCCCTTTTCAAATTTTATTGCAAGTAGCAATAGATTGATATCTCATCTGTCAGAAGCAAATTTATAATTTCAACAAGTTAATGACTATATTTCCTGGTAGCACGGTAAAAAATTTCAACATGTTGACTATGCTATTGCTTTGGCCCCACAACAGATATCGAAATGGACGATGACAATCAAACAAAGAGGTCATTGAAGCCAACAGGGAAGCTAAAAAAGAAATTGAAGCTGTTAAAAAAGAAGAGCCGGGGAAAGGGGAGGATCAGGAGGAAACATATTTAAGTTGCGTACACTAATAATGCTATTGACATTTTCTTCTCATTTTGACTTTATCTCGTAATTTAGGCTGGCTAAGTTCTGTATGTTCGATGCTCTGCTGTAATACATTCTGATTATCGTGTTTTTGAGATTCTGTTGTCATTTGGAAGGTACTGATTTTTTAGGGCATGTGCCATGAAATCCATCCTGTTCAGATGGAACCACAGGATCATAAATGAATTCGTGTGTGATTTCTTATTCGGATCCTGCCAGGCCAGAGCCTCCCAATCTTTATGCTGTTGGGGAACTCTGCAGCCTAGTCTGTCTGGTGGAATCACTGGATTTTGTTCAAAAAGATAGTTTTTTTGCATTTTGGCCAAACAATTATCTGGTTATGCCATTTTGGGATCTGGCAAATTTCGATGATCTTCCTTCCTTGGGAGCTATGTAATCAGCATGTTCTCTTGTTTAGCTCTTCCCAGTCAAAAACAACGTTGCTTAAAGGTTTTATTCTCATGCTCAATTACAATTTCGATGAGATGTTCTTAGTTTTTTCCAGCAGGGATGGGGTTCAATTGTCCGAGCCATCCTAGAATGAGGGGAAGGATTGTTGGTGATGAGCAGTGCTAGCAAGAGTAATTGGTGATTGGCAGTGCTAGCAAGAGTTTTATGGCCTGTTTTGAGGTTTAAAAATAAAATCAAAATCAAAATTAGCAGAACAACAATTAATACAAGGACTCTTAAGGGGTGTTTGTTAATATTTTTGAAAAAAATTTAAAAAGAAATATTTTATTTTATATTAAATTGTAATTTTTTTTTAAATATGTTTATATTAAAAATAATTTTTTTAAAATAAGCCCGTACAGGGCAGGTCTGACAACAACAACGAAATTGGCAGGTTAGGTGTCCTGTGTCAAGTATGAAGGCAAAATATTCTCTTCTTCCTTCTCTTCTTTACTGCTTACCTTTCCTCTTGAGATTTATAACAAACACCTTCAATACAATTTTATTCATTGAAGTATAACTGCAATGGTGGTTCTCAGCGTCGACGGTCTTTGTGATTGCTTTCACGTCCTCTTGATGTGCTCTCATGAAGGAGAGTGGGCCAAATTTTAGTCCATGCTTCTGGAAATTACCTTTGGGGCACCGGTAGTTTAATAACTATTGTTTTTTCAAATATATTTTTTTAAAAGTTTATTAAATTATTTATTTATTATATGTTAAAATTTATTTTTGACATTATCACATCAAAATAATTCTAAACAAAAAATGTTACTACTAATAAACTATAGATTTAATGCATGCTCGGTGCAACAAGTCACAATGTTTTTCATACAAGTTTTTTTTCGTAATAAATATAGTAATTTAAGATTTTTTTTAAATTTTAAGAATATAAATATGTTTTTTTTTAATGCGAGGATGTTAGAGTGTATAGACATGTATTTTTAGTAACATTTGATTACTATCTTAGAATAAAAGAGATAATAAGAATATAGATATTAAAGAGGCATGTCTCTCTACTTTTTCTATTTTGAAAACTATATAAATTCACTCCATATATTTATTTTAAATCTTTATTTATTCAACAAAATGTATTTTATTTCCTCTAAAATTATTTATTTGCGGACTTAACGGTTGTGTATCCATAACTTGCTTCAATGAAATTAACAAGCAATTTTGAATTCTTATTATTCTAGTTTATTTACTTAAAATATATCTCAGAATGAACTACCCTGTTTAGTTAGCTCAAATCTCATCATAAGTCTCTCAATGATTAAAAAAAAGTTAAAATTACTTTTAAAATTATTTTTCACTCGAAAAAATATCAAAATAAGTTTTTTAAATTTATTTCTTACATTAGCGCATCAAAATGATAAACAAATACAAAAAAATATTTAATTTTAAGAAAAATAATTAAAATTTTAATTAAAAAAATGGTTTGAAACTCGCTCTCAATCACGTAGAATATATATATATATATATATATATATATATATATATATATATATATATATATATATATATATATATATATATATATATATATATTTGAAAGGAACATTAATCTTCATTTCATATTAATATTCCGATAGCTAATATCACATATTGGAATATTAATACGTTGCAATGGTCCTTTCATATTAATATTCCGGTACATATTGGAATATTAATATGTTACAGTGTTCCTTTCGTATTAATAGTCTAATATATGATAGCTTGCTTTTTATATAATTTAAATCTTGCGGAATATTCATTTTTTTCCAATTCATTGGAATAATTAAGTGTGATTTGCTGCTTTATAGTGAATTTGATGGAAGAAATCTGAATAATAATGAAGGGAGAAAATGGTAGGTTTGTTATCTTTTCATTGATTGAATGTTTAAGAAAAGGAAATAAAAAAAAATGATGCGTGCATATTCCAAAGAGTATGAAGACATGTCACAAGTAAATTATATATATAAAAATAGAAGCTATTTTTTTTTATTATTAACATGAGTGTTTGGATCAATTTGCACGTATCTCAATTAATTCCATAAACTCTAAAACGGTCATGTAAATTTTCAATTCTCACAGTTAAAAGAAACCAATTTTAACTATTTGCGTGAAGGACTTGTTCATTAAAATGATTTTTTTATAAGACTAACAAAAAAATAATTGGCACCCATTAATTTACTTATTGTTTTTTTAAACACACTTAAATTATAAAATCATACTCAGTCTTATTAAGTAATCGAAAAACTAAATTCATTATCTTCAAATCTCAAATCTTATATCAATACTATAAAACTATTATTATAAAACAAGCAGTTACTTAAATATACAAAAAAAAAACTGTAAATTAACTTAAAATATAATTAAGTTGGGATAAAAATAAATGAGTTTGCTTACTTGGTAGAGTAAAGCCTCGACAAAACTAAAAAAGAATAACCATCACTGCTAGATAGAAGTTGGTCAATAGTCAATACAAAACAAAAAATCGATTAAGGATTTTCATGCATGTGATTTACAATATATTTCACATCAATGAATTAATTATTTCTTGAGTTGTTACTATCAATAGTTTGATAGATAGTTTGTTTCATTATCAATCAAGAAGTCGGAATTAATTAAGAATAATGAACCAATAAATTACTTAATCAATTCTAGATAAATATCATGATCACTATAAAATTACAATCAATCCCTGATTTTTAATATGAATAATAATAATTAAATAATAATTTTATTAATAATAAAAATTTCAGTTTCAAATTCTATCGATAAATAATGATGAAATATTTTTCATTTTTTTTTAATTTTTAGTTAGTGAACATACATTTTCCAACCCAAAAGAGAAAAAAAATGTCTTTATATAAATTGGAAACAATAACTACCAGATAATTGATAATTATTTGCAGACACTTTCAATAATTTTAATACAATGAAATTATTTGTTTAATATATTATATATTAAAAGTTATTTATAAAAAAACACATGCAGCACGTGAGAAAATATAAAGAGGTGACCTGGCCCAATATGGGACGCCCCGACTAAAATGGTGCCTCCAAATGTGGACCACTTGTACACGAGGGTCAATTCAGTCTTTATATTACGAGTAGACCTTGAGGAGAACCTCATCAAGAACAATTCAGGAAGAATTCTGAATAGGAAGGAAGGAAAGTAGCTCAATTTAATTTTCAAATCATATTATTATCGACAAATAATACTCCGATTATTATCAATTCCACACAAAACCTATTTTTTCCTAAACTTTTAATCTAATTAATAATAACTCTTGAATTCATTTTTTTTTAATTAAATTAAACAATAATTGAAATATAGAAAGAGGGAATTTCTAAATAAAAAACAAATGGCATGGGGTAAACACCATTGCTCCCATGTTCATTGTAGTAATAGGATATAAATTAAGTATCGTCATTTAGAAAGATTAAACTTTTAATTTATTTAAAGTTGCACTCTTTTCTTTTGGAAAAATGTTCCCTTATTCTTCAAGCAAACGTCGGATGCTTAAATGATAATCACATTAAATGCACGTTATTATTTAATGCTGAAGTTTTCATTATAATTGAAAAATAAAATACAACAACAACAGGTTCTCATGATCTCATCAAATAATATTCAACATGTCTTTCTCTTTCTCCAATCTCTCTCACTTCACTTCCAAGTAGTTGCACGCAATATAATCATAATCATAATCATAATCATAATCATAATAATAATCATAATAATAATAAAAATAATAAATAGGTAGGTCTTGCTGACTCTGTCAGCCCCAACCCTACCTTACTCGAATTCCCCCGCCCTTCCCCTTCCACTCTCATGCTTTACGTTACAGTTATTTTCGTTTTCATGGGATACACAAAGACTCCAGGTTAACTATAAGAACTAACTGGGAAACCCTCCACCTGCAGACCGTTGCGAAGTCCACTCTTGCTCACACCACACGTCCTCCGCATTTCCCTTATCTCCCTCTCTTTCTTTTCTCTCTGATTCTTTCTTATTCTCAACTATAATTGATCATAAACCAAACAAGCTTTTGTAGCGAGTCTTGCATGAATTTTCTTTCTTGATCATCATGGCGATGACCACTTGCATGTCTGCTTCTCTGAAGAAACTCGTGACTTTGTTTCTTGTAATAACATTTATAGTGAAGAGTTGTGTGTTTGGTCATTTTGTGGTAGAGAAGAGTAACATAAGAGTGCTTTCTCCTATGAGTTTGAGATCGAAACATGACAGTGCAATTGGTAACTTTGGTATGCCAGATTATGGTGGCTACTTGGTTGGTTCTGTTGTGTATCCAGATAAAGGAGCTTATGGTTGCCAGCCTTTTGATGGTGATAAACCCTTCAAGTCTAAAGGCTCTCGCCTAACTTTTCTACTTCTTGACCGTGGAGGTATAATAAATATATCAGTCACATTTACTATCTCTTGCCTCTTGAGTTTTCATAGATTGATGTTAATCCTGTGTAAATTTCATTTCTTTGTTGAGAACTCAATTCATGGATGTTCGTTTGAGTTTGACTCCACCCTGTCTGTAATCCATCTTTTGATTGATTTGCTTATTGGTTCGTTAACAATTCGATTAACTCTTTCATGGAGTAACTAGTAAACCTGGTATGAAATGGTTTTTTGTTTGATTTTGCTCACACACTCTGCTTTCTCTTCAACTTTCTTATTAGCTCAGTGAGACTAATTTGTTAGGAATTTGATTGATGAATCACTAATTATGGAGTCAGCATTGATGGCTACCTGTTTTCTGCCTTTTCTAATAGCTTACAAAGGCATATTCAGTTTTTAGTAAGGGATTGGAGTCTAGTTGTGCGCTAATTTACCTTGATTTTATTTGAATTTGGTGAAAGCTGTTGGGAAGACAATAGATTTACTGTGTGGGTTCTCTATATATTTTGCTTTTCTCCGTGTGTTTTGAAATAATTCAACATTCATTGTAAAAATCCTCTGTTTTATACACTTTCATTTTGCTGTCTGGCTTCAACATGGGAGCACATTCTGTTGACTTCAAGGTCCGATAGGTTGAGTGTTTGAAAAGGAGGTTTAGAGCTTTCTGCAATAGTTTATGCTGATGATATCAAATGATGATCTTTCCGTTTTTCTTATTGCAAATGTAGAGTGCTACTTTGCCTTGAAAGCATGGAATGCTCAACAAGCTGGAGCTGCTGCTGTGTTAGTGGCTGATAGCATAGACGAGCCTCTAATAACCATGGATTATCCAGAGGTTAGCACTGATGCTGACGGCTATCTAGAGAATATTGGAATCCCATCAGCTTTCATAGAGAAGTCATTTGGAGAGAGCTTAAAGGAAGCCTTGAAGAATAAAGAAGACGTGGTCATAAATTTGGACTGGAGAGAGTCAGTGCCCCATCCTGAACAGAGAGTTGAGTATGAGCTTTGGAAGAACAACAATGACGAATGTGGTGCTCCGTGTGACGAGCAGATGGATTTTGTGAAGAATTTCAGAGTCCACGCCCAGATCCTCGAGAGAGGGGGGTACACTCTTTTCACTCCACACTATATTACTTGGTATTGCCCCCAGGCTTTCATTCTTAGCAGTCAATGCAAGTCTCAGTGCATAAACCATGGAAGATACTGTGCTCCTGATCCAGAACAGGATTTTGGGGCAGGTTATGAGGGGAAAGACGTGGTACTTGAGAACTTGAGGCAGCTTTGTGTCCATAGAGTTGCCAATGAGAGTGGAAGGTCTTGGTTTTGGTGGGATTATGTGACAGATTTCCATTTCAGGTGTTCTATGAAGAACAAGAGATATAGCAAAGAATGTGCTGAAGATGTTTTGAATTCACTCGGTGAGGTCTTTACTACAGTAATGTATTTACAAAATCGCGCTTGCATAAGTTTTGTGATGATTATAATCTATGGATGCAGATTTGCCTGTGGAGAAGATCAAAAAATGCATGGGTGATCCTGAAGCTGATGCGGAGAATGAAGTGCTCCGAACTGAGCAGGAACTGCAGGTCATACTTTGTCATTTGGTTTGCAATTTTCCGTTCCTGCAGACCAAATTGGCCTTCAAATAGCAGCACTGCAGATTTCTTTTCTAAACTGAAATGCATTGACCTTAATTGCTCGTGCCTTCATATATTTCTGTATGTGTCTGTGCCTGGACGTATAAGACTCTGGTTGGCTCTTACTATGTAAACTCAGATGTTTATATTCTGTTTTATGGAATTTAGGTAGGACGAGGATCTCGTGGTGACGTTTCCATCTTGCCGACATTGGTGATTAATAATGTTCAATACCGAGGTTCGTATTCCCAATGTATAGCGCAAATGAAATGCATTAAAGTAATGGAATATTGTGTTTAAGCATGTTAAAGAGGTGGGTTTACCATATAGCTCTGCTATCTTCGAAGTCCATTGTTTACACTGATTTGATTCACTGTTTCAGTTTTAGATTTTAGATCTTATCGGCGACTTCCCATAACCCAAATCCCGGTTGATGATTTGTAATCTTTTATGCCTCTCCATTTTATATTTCTGCCCTGCCAACTCTTCTTTACAAGTTTTTCCATATCTAAAGGGTTATTTAAATTTGTTTCCTATGGGCTTATCTCATGAATCTTGATGTTTTGGATTCCCGTTTCCTTTACCGATGGTGGCTGGTTATGACCTCGCTTCATTTCAAAAGACCATTGTTTAGTAGTTGTTGTTTTACTTCATGGTTGGTTTCCCATCTTTTGAACCTTGAATTTTAGTTAAAAGGAAAGCTATAATAAATATTCCCTGATTTTACTCGCCTATTGCAGAATTTTTCCATGAACTGGATACGTTTTACAGTGACCCTTTTTATCCTTTTCTCGAAAGTTGTATATATATCATGGCATAAAGAGTCTTTTTTTTTTTTTTTTTTTACTTTCTTTCTGAAGGAAAATTGGAGAGGACTGCGGTGCTGAAGGCCATATGTTCTGGATTTAAGGAGAACTCTGATCCTCCAGTTTGTTCAAGTTCAGGTTGATGGGAAATTTACTTTCAGTCTTTCACACTCAAGATTGACACTTCACAATAGGGAAACTTGCTGATAAATTTTCTTTCGTTTTGCCTTGATGTATATTGACAGAGCTTGAGACTAATGAGTGTCTCGAAAGGAATGGAGGCTGTTGGCAGGACAAAGAATCTAACATAACCGCTTGCAAGGTAATACTTGAAGAAGTTAAGAATTGCCTAGTTGAACCATTCTATGTAACGTGTTGCTGTCTTTTGTGTTTTTTGTTTCACTAATCGTAGGATCTTGAATTTGTTCAGGACACATTTAGGGGGAGGGTGTGTGAATGTCCAGTTGTGAATGGTTTTCAGTATGAAGGAGATGGTTATGCGTCTTGTATAGGTAGCTTTTCCCTGGCTATACGCTTCACTGAGTTTGGAAGTGTCATTTCCTGTCTAACAATCTCAGTGAAGGAGTGATACTCTGTTTCTTCCGTTGTGTTTTCAATCTTTTTACCTACGTGAAATAGACAATTGTGCTCATTTAAAGGGTTCTCACACAATTCTTTTGGCAGCTATTGGACCTGGAAGGTGTGCAGTAAACAACGGAGGATGCTGGTCAGAAACACGACATGGATTAAGTTTCTCAGCTTGCTCAGTTCAGTGATATTATCTTTCGTCTTCTGATTGCACTAATCCTTTTCCCTATGGATTTAGTTCGCTTTTTTAAGAACTTTGTTCATTCCATCCTGACACAATTCCTTTCCATGCTGAGCAGAGCTCCCAGCTATCTGGTTGCCAATGCCCACAAGGGTTTGGGGGGGATGGTCACACATGCGAAGGTGCTCATCTTCAATCAAATTGACCATCGTAACAGTTTTATTATATAACTCTCCATCTTCAACTTTTCTGTTCTTGTGAAATATCTCTGCTAATAGTTTTCTACATTGCGCCAGATATTGATGAATGCAAGGCGCACGTTGCTTGTCAATGTGATGGTTGCTCCTGTAAGAACAAGTGGGGTGGATATGAGTGCAAATGCAAGGGGAACCTCATTTATATAAAGGAGCAAGATGTTTGTATTGGTAAGAGAACAATCTCAAATTAAAATGTTTAGATGACTTCTTGTTCTGCTGGAGATATTAATGGCATCTGTGATTTTGATATAGTTGCCGGTCAATGACGAGGTTCTATTTATAGTTTCCAAAGTAAAACTGGATTTTTCATTTGACTTTTAGATCTCCTAGTTAGCAATATCCACTGCATAAGTATGAATCTTATCAGGTTCATTTTCTAAAACTTCGATATGCTGATAAATTTTATATTAAAAGGTTTCTGTTTTTCTTAGCGGTGTCTTTATGCTTCATGAATACTCCCATGATTGGAAACAAAATGCTATGACCATGAAATTGTCAATCAGCAATAGCATCCAAGTTTAATCAAGTAAAACCGAAGGCAAACTTGTCATCAATTATTAATTTCGTGTGAGATATCTTGACCCTTGTTTGCAATTCTGCAGAAAGAAGCGGATCGAAATTTGGATGGTTCCTCACCCTTGTGATCCTTGGTGTTGTGACTGGAGCTGGCATTGCTGGTTATATATTCTACAAATACAGGCTTCGGGTATGTGGACCAGCTTTTTCTTGTCTATCTTGGGTTATTAATTTGTGTCTTTGCTAGCAAGAAATGATGTAATCATCCAACACTTTGTCTTTCCAGTTGAAGTCTTCCATGGACTCAGAGATCATGGCTATCATGTCACAATACATGCCACTTGACAACAACCAGAAGAATGAAGCTTCAACCGGAGCCCGACCACGGCAGCATGGCACAACGGTGTAAGGTAACAAGTCCTGTTCTCGGTGGTTACCAATGCTGTCATAACTTGAGAGCTCAAACTTTTCTGCGACCAGACTCCTCATGTTTTTTTTTTCTATTCACAGATACTGGAACTAAAGCAATCAGTCTTGCAAAGAATGATCCCATTAGAAGGGGGATAATGTTGCTACTGGATGTATATTTTCTTGACCAATGGCAGCTCCTATACACAGCAGAGAGAAGTCAAGTTCCTCTGCGACCATACGAATTTAGAACAATACTCTTTTTCATTTTTAAACTCTATAGAAGAATCTTGTGAGTTTTTCCTTCTGTGCAGAAAAAATAGTTGAGATCATGCAGATGTTGCTCCAAAGATGAATAAGAACATGCCAAGGTGCAGAAAAAACAATTGTCCTGTTGATTGTCGATATGGTGGTTACTTGATGAAACAAATTCAAATATTAATTTAAGCATCAGATTGTACCTTATTCTTGAAGGAGTCTGTTTCACAGAATCAACACCTAAAACTCATCGGAAAATTTATTTTTCTGTAAAGTTTATCCATCACTCTATCATATGTCAATGATTGTGACTTAATGGAATCACTAAAAACCCAGCTGAGTTGAAAGAGTTTAGCCCAGATTAAAAGCTTAACCGGTTTTATTTCCGAGTCGTCTCGAGTTTCTTGAAATAAGTTGTCGGCCGGATGCCAATTTGCAAAAGAAAACCTAATCTGAAAACAGAAATATAAACCCCTAAACCCAAACATTATCTTGATATTATCAATTATTTAAATAAAAACAAACACATCAAATTCATTAAGGTCAACTATTGGATTGACCTGTTACAGGCGTGGTGTAAGCAGTCTGTGACCTTGTTAAATAAAACAGGCTTATCTTTATATCATCGAATTTAATACTACGTGCTATCTTTTTGTTTATACCAAGTTTTTTTTATAAAGTATTTTGATAAATTAAGACATACGACCTAACCGCCAGAGCACCCACATGTAACTGTGTTTTGTGTGTATTTGACCAGTAAATATAAGATAAAAATAAAGTGAATGAGTTGTCATTTATACTTGTGTTTTCAACGCCATCTCTGACATTAAAAAATAACAAATATGAGCTACATTTAGTAAAATAATTGCTCCCGCTAACTACTTATTAAATAAAAAGCTTTGAGATAACTGAAAAATATAATATTTGATCTGGTCAATGAACTATTTGGATTTTTTATTTAATTATATATCAATAAAAAGTTATTTGAAAAATAAAATAATTTATACTATCTTGTCCCGAGTTTTTTATTTGATAAAAAACAATTAAAATAAATATAAAAACATTTGCATGATTTGAATAAATACTTTTTTCTTTTATCGATATGCTTCCTTTTTTTAGCTTTTTCTTAAAAAAAAGCTTATTAAAATCATAAAAGCAATTCTTTTTATTAAAAACGTTATGTTTTGATAATTTTGATACGAATGTATTAAACAAAATATAAAAATAATATATTGTTTATGAATTGTCTCGATGGAATTTTTAGAATCTACTTTTAATAAAAAAAAACTTTAAAAATAAAAAATATATTGTAAATCCCAAGAATAAACTTTACAAAAGTTTTTAAAAAAGATAGAAAGAGAGTTTTAAATTTTAACTCGGAAATAAAAAGAGTAAGGCTAAATATAAGAAAAATAAATTAAATTGGAGTATTGAAGGGTAGAAATATAATAGATAAAAGGGGATATAACATAAATAGTAAAAGATAAAAAAAGTGGACTAAAAAACAAAAGCACTTAAGTCAATGGGGATAAATGTGTGATTTTTTTAAAAATAGGATTATAAATACCCCATTTTCTCTATTAAATGGACTGCAACATATATTAAAAGAGGGAGGAAATCTTCATCAAAATTAAGGAATATGCAACACGTCATAATATTTTCCCATACAAATCTTTTTTGTAATAAATATATTAATTTATAAGTTTTATTTTTATTTTGAGAATAGAAATATGTTTTTTTTTAATATGATAGTGTGATTATTACATATCCTTGTGCGAGTGTATAGATATGCGACTCCAAGGAGTTAGCCCAACGGTGGAGGCTTGGGACTTGCGTGGGGTATTCCTCCCAGGTCCTGGGTTCGAAACCTGAGGGCGAAGCTTCTTCTGCGAGTCACCGTCCCTTAGTAAGAGCCTGGACAGCCGGAGGTTTACGCATGCCCTGGGCCCACAAAGTGCGCTTTCCAGGTCATGTGGTTCCCCCGTTCCGCAAGGATATCCAAAAAAAGTGTATAGATATGCATTTAAGTAACATTTGATTATTATATTAAAATATAAAAAAATAAAGATATGGATATAAAAGAGGCATGTCTCTCTATTCTTTCTTCACTCCATAATTATCCTAGTAATAAGTTTATTTTATTCTTTTTTTATTAAGTAAAATATATTTTTATCTCCTCTAAATTTATTCTAGAATATTAGCCAAACACAACCTTAATGATATGTTCTTAGCACACGCAAACAAGTCATGACCATATTATTAAAAAGAAAATACATATTCAGAGGTTTATTTAGTAAATGTATACTTGAAAATTACAACTTTGTATATATGCAGATGTTGCCGACGTTATGCATATTTGTTTTTAGTAAATGTCATGGGTATATTGTATCAACAATTACATCTTTTGTATATGATTATGAGCAGATGTCATGCATAGTTTTTTTTTTGTAAATCATATATTAGTTTTATAAAATAAGTTAAATAATCCTTTTAACTAGAAAAATAATTAAAATGACCAACACTGATTAAGGGATTGATTAATTATTTTTGAAGTTAAAGGGAGTATTTCATAATTTACTTTTTTTTAAAGAAAAGAAAATAGATAATTCCAAGCAGAAAACAATATCTAATTGTAAGACAGTTTTAATTTTTAAAATTTCGCATCACCATTTTTCTTCTTCTTTAAAATTTCCCACATCAATAGAATTGTTTATGAAGAAATCAACCCAACAACTTGAATTATAAAATACAACAACAATTTGGTTCTCAAATCAACATGACGTCTTTATCCGTCTCCAATCGCTCTCATTCCAAGTAGTTGCACGCAACATAAAAAATAAGTAGGTCTTGCTGACTCTGTCAGCCCCCTACCCCACCTTCATTCCTTGACGTTAGTTTTTATAGTTTGGTGTTAGAATCCGCCCCCCTCCTCTTCCACTCTCATGTTTTTCCCTTTACGTTAGTGTTATTTTCATTTTCGTGGGATATACAAAAACTCCAAGGTAAAGTAAACGTACCCTTCAATTTTCCTATAAATCGATCTCTCTCGCATCATCTTCTCTAAAATACAATCTCCTAAGCGAAAAGATTCTGACACCAAACTATAAAAACTAAACGTGGAAACCCTCTACCAGCAGACCGTTGCGAGGTCCACTCTTGCTCACACCACACGTCCTCCCCATCTCGATCCCTTATCTCCCTCCCTCTCCCTCTTTCTTTCTTTCTTTTTCTCTCTGATTCTTTCTTATTCTCAACAATAATTGATC
Organism: Salix caprea; assembly: GCA_964035475.1. Classification (NCBI taxonomy): domain Eukaryota; kingdom Viridiplantae; phylum Streptophyta; class Magnoliopsida; order Malpighiales; family Salicaceae; genus Salix; species Salix caprea. The sequence continues at coordinate 10,024,336 of OZ037759.1, read as the reverse complement.
ATAAACCAAACCAGCTTTGTAGCGAGTCTTGCATGAATTTTCTTTCTTGATCATCATGGGGATGATCACTTGCATGGCTGCTTCTCTGAATAAACTCGTGACTTTGTTTCTTGTAATAACATTTATAGTGAAGAGCTGTGTGTTTGGTAATTTTGTGGTAGAGAAGAGTAACATCAGAGTGCTTTCTCCTGTGAGTTTGAGATCGAAACATGACAGTGCAATTGGTAACTTTGGTATACCAGATTATGGTGGCTACTTGGTTGGTTCTGTTGTGTATCCAGATAAAGGATTTTATGGTTGTCAGGCTTTTGAAGGTGATAAACCCTTCAGGTCTAAAGGCTCTCGCCCAACTGTTCTCCTTCTCGACCGTGGAGGTATAAATAAATATATCACTCACATTTACTCTCTTGCCTCTTGAGTTTTCATAGATTGATGTTAATCCTGTGTAAAGATCATTTCTTTGTTGAGAACTCGATTCATGGATGTTCATTTGACTTTGGCTCCACTCTGTCTGTAATCCATCTATTTATTGATTTGCTTATTGGTTCGTTAACAATTTGATTAACTCTTTCGGGGAGTAACTAGTAAACCTGGTATGAAATGGTTTTTTGTTTCATTTTGCTCACACTCTGCTTTCTCTTCAACTTTCTTATTAGCTCAGTGAGACTAATTTGTTAGGAATTTGATTGATGGATCACTAATTATGGAGTCAGCATTGATGGCTACCTGTTTTCTGCTTTTTCGAATAGCTTACAAAGGCATATCCAGTTTTTAGTGAGGGATTGGAGTCTAGTTGTGCGCTAATTTATCTTGATTTTATTTGAATTTGGTGAAACCTATTGGGAAGACAATAGATTTACTGTGTGGGTTCTCTATATAATTTGCTTTTCTCCGTGTGTTTTGAAATAATTCAACATTCATTGTCAAAATCCTCTGTTTTATACACTTTCATTTTGCTGCCTGGCTTCAACATGGGAGCACATTCTGTTGACTTCTAGGTCCGATAGGTTGAGTGTTTGAAAAGGAGGTTTTGAGCTTTCTGCAATAGTTTATGCTGATGAAATCAAACGTTGATCTTTCCGTTTTTCTTATTACAAATGTAGAGTGCTACTTTGCCTTGAAAGCATGGAATGCTCAACAAGCTGGAGCTGCAGCTGTGTTAGTGGCCGATAACATAGACGAGCCTCTACTAACCATGGATTCTCCAGAGATGAGCACTGATGCGGACGGGTATGTAGAGAAGATTGGAATCCCGTCAGTTTTCATAGAGAAGTCATTTGGAGAGAGCTTAAAGGAAGCCTTGAAGAATAAAGAAGACGTGGTCATAAATTTGGACTGGAGAGAGTCAGTGCCCCATCCTGATCAGAGAGTTGAGTATGAGCTTTGGACGAACAGCAATGATGAATGTGGTGCTCGGTGTGACGAGCAGATGGATTTTGTGAAGAATTTCAAAGGCCATGCTCAGATCCTCGAGAGAGGGGGTTACACTCTTTTCACTCCACACTATATTACTTGGTATTGCCCCCAGCCTTTCATTCTTAGCAGTCAATGCAAGTCTCAGTGCATAAACCATGGAAGATACTGTGCTCCTGATCCAGAACAGGATTTTGGGGCAGGATATGAGGGGAAAGACGTGGTATTTGAGAACTTGAGGCAGCTTTGTGTCCATAGAGTTGCCAATGAGAGTGGAAGGTCTTGGGTTTGGTGGGATTATGTGACAGATTTCCACTTCAGGTGCTCTTTGAAGAACAAGAGATATAGCAAAGAATGTGCTGAAGATGTTTTGAAATCACTTGGTTAGTTCTTTTCTACATTATTGTATTTACAAAATCGCGCTTAGTTTTTTGATGATTATAATCTATGGATGCAGATTTGCCTGTGGAGAAGATCAAAAAATGCATGGGTGATCCTGAAGCTGATGTAGAGAATGAAGTGCTCAGAACTGAGCAGGAACTGCAGGTCATACTTGTCATTTGGTCTGCAATTTTCCGTTCCTGCATTCCACATTGGCCTTCAAATAGCAGCACTGCAGATTTCTATTCTAAACTGAAATGCATTGACCTTAATTGCTTGTGCCTGGACATATAAAACTCTGGTTGGCTCTTACCATGTAAACTTAGCTGTTTATATTCTGGTGTATGGAATTTAGGTAGGACGAGGATCTCGTGGTGACGTTTCCATCTTGCCGACATTGGTGATTAATAATGTTCAATACCGAGGTTCGTATTCCTAATACCATTGTTTAGTTGTTGTTGTTGTTTTACTTCGTGGTTGGTTTCCGATCTATTGAACCTTAAATGTTAGCTGAAAGGAAAGCTATAATATTCCCTGATTTTCACTTGCCAAATTGTTTGCCAAATTGTTCCATGAACTGGATACCTTTTACAGAGACCCTTGTTATCCTTTTCTTGGAAGTTGTATATATATATCATGGCATTAAGAATCATTTCTTTATTTTAACTTTCTTTTCTGCAGGAAAATTGGAGAGGACTGCGGTGCTGAAGGCCATATGTTCTGGATTTAAGGAGAACTCTGATCCTCCAGTTTGTTTAACTTCAGGTTGATGGGAGATTTACTTTCAGTCTTCACACTCAAGATTGAGACTTTACACTATGGAAAATTGCTAATAAATTTTCTCCCGTTTTGCCTTGATGTATATTGACAGAGCTTGAGACTAATGAGTGTCTCGAAAGGAACGGGGGTTGTTGGCAGGACAAAGAATCTAACACAACCGCTTGCAAGGTAATACAGAAGAAGTATTCCAATATGAGTTTTTTTATCGATCCCTGCATAAGAATTGCCTAGTTGAACCATCCTTTGTGTTTTTGTTTCCACTAATAGTAGGATCTTGAATCTGTTCAGGACACATTTAGGGGAAGGGTGTGTGAATGTCCAGTTGTAAATGGTGTTCAGTATGAAGGAGATGGTTATCTTTCTTGTAGAGGTATGTCCTTTCCCTAGGCTATACGTTCACTGAGTTTGCAAGTGTCTTTTCCTGTCTAACAATCTCAGTGAAATAGACAATTGTGCTCATTTATAGGGTTCTCACACAATTCTTTTGGCAGCTATTGGACCTGGAAGGTGTGAAGTAAACAACGGAGGATGCTGGTCTGAAACAAGACATGGATTAAGTTTCTCAGCTTGCTCAGTTCAGTGATATTATCTTTCCTCTTCTGATTGCACTAATCCTTTTCCCTCTGTTTTCTGAATGTAATATTAACTACCCTTGAACTTTGTTCATTCCATCCTGACACAATTCCTTTCCATGCTGAGCAGAGCTCCCAGCTATCTGGTTGCCAATGCCCACAAGGGTTTGGGGGGGATGGTCACACATGCGAAGGTGCTCATCTTCTATCAAATTCACTATTGTAACAGTTTTATTATTTAACTCTCCATCTTCAACTTTTTTGTTACTGTGAAATATCTCTGCTAATAGTTTTCTACATTGCGCCAGATATTGATGAATGCAAGGCGCACGCTGCTTGTCAATGTGATGGTTGCTCCTGTAAGAACAAGTGGGGTGGATATGAGTGCAAATGCAAGGGGAACCTCATTTATATAAAGGAGCAAGATGTTTGTATTGGTAAGAGAACAATCTCAAATTAAAATGTTTAGATGACTTCTTGTTCTGCAGGACATATTAATGGCATCTGTGATTTGATATAGTTGCCGGTCAATGACGAGGTTCTGTTTATAGTTTCCAAAGTAATACTGGATTTTTCATTTGAATGTTAAATTTTCTCATTAGCTCGTTTAAGTTCAGCTGTCCCTAGCAATATCCACTGCATAAGTATGAATCTTATCAGGTTCATTTTCTAAAACTTCGATATGCTGATAAATTTTATATTAAAAGGTTTCTGTTTTTCTTAGCGGTGTCTTTATGCTTCATGAAAACTCCCATGATTGGAAACAAAATGCTACTAGCATGAAACTGCCAGTCAGCAATATCATCCAAGTTTAATCAAGAAAAACCGAAGGCAAACTTGTCATCAATTATTAATTTCGTGTGAGATATCTTGACCCTTGTTCGTCAATTCTGCAGAAAGAAGCGGATCGAAATTTGGATGGTTCCTCACCCTTGTGATCCTTGGTGTTGTGACTGGAGCTGGCATTGCTGGTTATATATTCTACAAATACAGGCTTCGGGTATGTCTCCATGCATTCCATATGTGGACCAGCTTTTTCTTGTCTATCTTAGATTATTAATTTGTGTCTTTACTAGCAAGAAACGATGTAATCATTTTTTCTTTCCAATTGCAGTCTTACATGGACTCAGAGATCATGGCTATCCTGTCACAATACATGCCACTTGACACCAACCAGGACAATGAAGCTTCAACCGGAGCCCGACCACTACAGCATGGCACAGCGGTGTAAGGTAACAAGTCCTTTCCTCGGTGGTTACCAATGCTGTCATTTGTCTAACTTGGGTGCTCAAACTTTTCTGGGACCTGACTCCTCATGTTGCTTTCTATTCACAGATACTAGAAGTTAAGCAAGCAGTCTTGCAAAGAATGATCCCATCAGAAGGGGGGATAGTGTAAATTTTCTTATACACAGCAGAGAGAAGTGAAGTTGCTCTGCGACCATACGGATTTAGAGCAATACTCGTTGAATCTGGTGGGTTTTTTCCTTCTGTGCAGAAAAAATAGTTGAGATCATGAAGATGTGGCTCCAAAGATGAATAAGAACATGCAAAGGTGACTGGTACATATACGATGAAAAGAATACATAGATGAAGGAAAGTTATGTAGTCTACGAATCAATAGAGACTATATTTTGAAATTTACTTAAATATTATGGTTGCTGTACTGTGAAGCTCAAGTAATTTTAAGACCAATCAGGAGCAGATAGCGCCTCCTTTCATGGTCAGATCACGACTACCTGGCCGATTTTTCACGACAGAATTCCTCACCTAATCTGTGGGATATTTGTAGCTGAAGATAAAAAGAGCAAAAACTAAGCCACATGAAAAAGGATGACTACATTTTAAATGCATGCTCTCGTTGAGAGTCGAACTCAAGACCTCCCGCTTACTAAACGGGTGCTCTAACCAACTGAGCTACGAGAGCTTCTTGAATCATAATTTATCTACAATATATTACTACATTAGTATAGTAAACTACATCTCTCCAAAATTTAGCAGCTCAAAAGGCAGTTAAAATCCTTTTAAACTATTTTTTTGCCTACGGTTATTTACAAAAACAAAATTTAAATTATATTTTTCGTAAGACATAAGAGAAGAAAATGTTTTTGGTTCAAAAATGTATTAAAAAATATATTTTTGATATCAACATATAAAAATAATTTAAAATTATAAAAAATATTAATTTAAAATAAAATATAAAACTAAAAACAATTTTTTCTTTCTTTCAAAAAAAGCACTTACAAGACCTCAATGTATCTATCTTCAAAAAAAGAACAGGAACGAAAGCTGCTTCTTATAAAATCCTTTTAAACTATTTTTTGCCAACGGTTATTTATAAAAACAAAATTTAAATTATATTTTTCGTAAGACATAATTAAAAGAAAGAAAGGCTACGGGCTGTGGATAACGTTTTTACATGAGTTGAAACTTGAAAGAGTCAGCACCGGAGCGCGATATGCCATATCTGTCGAGTGCAAGAGCGAGAGCAGCATTTTGAGAGCAAATGGCCTCTACTGCTCCTTTATACCACCACCTCACTCACTGCTTCTCCATCTCCCATGTCCGCACTCTCTCTCTCTCACTGTGTCTTTTTCTGCTCATGTATTATTTATCTATTATTTCTATGAATTGACTAGTAGCCATGTTTATGTGAAAGAAACAGTGTAAAAATAAGGAGGTTTTATGGCAGCATGGATGGACAGCAAGAACACCACCCAGATGTTCATTCTTCAGAGAAAACAGCATTAATCTTACTACTAGTGTCAGCAGACCCATTAAAGCCTTTTCAGTTGATATACCTTCGTATCCTCTCCTTCAACCTCCTAAAGTCGAAGAAGAATCTGACTCTGAGGTACCCCAATTTCGCTTTCTTCTTCATTTTATTCTCGCTTTGGTTCTGAAATGTTTAAATATTTGTTCTTGAATTTCTTTTCTTTGTGCCCATTGTGTTATTTTTGTTAGAAAGCTTACAAATTTAGATTCTATGATAATGTATCGTTTACTTTCTTTTATTTCCCTCCACTTTTCTTCTAATTGGAAAATATTTCAAAGCATCCCTTTTAATTGAAATGTTCTTGGTGTCCCCTCTCATGATAGTTGGAACCAGCAGACCCTGATTTTTATAGGATAGGTTATGCTCGAAGTATGCGTGCTTATGGAATTGAATTTAAGGAAGGGCCCGATGGGTTTGGAGTTTATGCTGCCAAAGATGTTGAACCACTTCGCCGTGCAAGGGTGAGTAACTTCATTTCATCATAATTGTTATAATTTAATTGGTAGCAGTAGTACGCTATCTGTCTTCTTAACACGCAGCAGCGCATGCAAAACTTCTTGCTTTGCATCTGTTATCAATCAGCCTATCACTGTGTGTATTCAATACAATGTATTCGACTCTTGGTTTGTTCTTCCACTGAATTCTGAAATAGATTCCCCTTTGTGAGTTTTCTGATGTGTGATTTTGTAATTGAATGAACAGGTGGTTATGGAAATCCCAATAGAGTTGATGTTGAATATAAGTAAAAAGCTCCCATGGATGTTTTTTCCAGATATAATACCATTGGGTCATCCAATATTTGATATCATTAACTCAACAGATCCAGAGGTAATATTTCCATGCTATTGGGGTTTTATTTTCTAATTTTAAATGCTAATTTGATTCTTCATTGGTGATTTTTATGTCATTCTCTTCCATTATGATCACTGCTTATTGTTTGTTCTTTCATTCATTCAGTTGGTTGATGGGATGATTCACTTACTTTATGACAGTCATTTATCTTTCTGTTCTTTCTGTGTGTTCTTTCCTTGTACTTATATTAGGTATCTCTCTGTGCCAGACAGATTGGGACCTGCGGTTAGCATGTCTTCTTTTATTTGCATTTGATTGCGAGGATAACTTTTGGCAGCTATACGGTGACTTCTTACCTAGTGCGGATGAGTGCCCCAGCTTGCTTCTAGCAACAGAGGTGTGTGCAAGTGTTCCATTATTCATGATTGACATCTAAGACAGTGACGTCCAGCTTTCATGAACCATTTGTTCTTCTATTCATTGATGCCCTTCATTTAATTTAACAAGCAATTACCTCCAGAAATGGTCGCTTCCAGGCATCACCTACTGCCGAGGTCTTCCATTTGTTTTTTGATAGAATTTCTGCTAAGATTTTTCAACATAGAGCTCTAATGTTTGTTTTTGGGGCACAACTAAAAAGCTGAGCCTCAGCCAGAGGCAATGAGAGTGAAATCCACTCTAATCAATGTTCGGGCTCATGCCTCAAACTGTTTCTCGAATTGATTTTGGATGTACATGCTTAATGTGCAAATGAAATGCCCGTTTGAATCTTTGATGTTTATCTCTGATGTTTCTTCAAGATGATAGCACATACAATACATTCTTTTGAGAAAGCTATGGCTTAAAACTTTTTTAATTACTTCTGTTTGCTATAATATACTGTTCAAATTTTAACTTGTCATTGTAGCATCTTTTAAAATTCCAAAGGGTCAATCTCTTTGTTCTTGTCCTGTGAAGTTCTTTTTTTATGCTCTATTATATTGTCATTTAAGCCACACAAAAGCTTGAGAGTTTGCTACCTGTACACTTATTACTGTCAGGGGACATTTAATTCTAGTAGCCCTTAAAACTAAACTACCGGTGCATGCTTTTTGACGGTAAGATTTAATATGAATAAAATTGTTATCAAATTGGAGAGATGGCTGGTCATTTAAAATCCGAGTCTGAAAGGCTTGCTATAATTTCAATTGCTTCACATTGTTCTGAAAGGCCAGCTAGCAGGGCTTTGTTCCTCGTCTACATGTTTTCTGTGGAAGCTATTTGCTGAACAAAAGTATCAGTAACCAAGTTTCTCAATTGTATTTCCAAATATGTGCTACAGGAGGACCTTTTGGAGCTCCAGGATGAGAATCTTGCATCAACTGTGAGAAAACAGCAACTCCGAGCCTTGGAGTTTTGGGAAAAGAATTGGGTATAAAAATCATCTTTCTGAAGAGAATTAATGCTGTTGCTTATCCTATTTTCATCATTTAAACTGCCAAAATGCTATCTCGTCAATAACAACTTGTTTGTGTATGCAAACCACTCAGCACTCTGGTGCTCCACTCAAGATAAAGCGCCTTGCTCGTGATCCTGAGAAATTTATTTGGGCAGTTAGTATGGCACAATCACGGTGCATTAACATGCAAATAAGGGTCGGTGCTTTAACTCAAGATACAAATATGCTGATTCCTTATGCTGGTAAGCTTCTATCTCTTAACACTGCTGTGAGTATATTACCTAGTATAACACACAGGAATACCATTACAAAATTAACCATAGAGGCTTGTTTGCACTAAACATATCCCTGTGATTCCCACTGACACCTATTGACAGATTGGATGCACCTCTAATATTGATAAATGACTTATCAAGTTATGTTTCCTGTACACTAAATACCAAACTATTTGACTTAAAATTACTTTCAGTTACCTTTGTATCATCAGATTTACATGGTACGGTTTTAATTTAAGCTAGTTGCTTCATTGGAGAGACGGTAGAAATCAGCCCTTGCAAAATGTGAAGCCACCGTTTCATATGTTGTTGGCCTATATTGTAAAATTAAGAGGTTCATTATCGCTCTTGGTGCTTGAGATTTTCCTTGAAATCCTTTTCCACTATTATATGCACACAATGTAAAATATTTTATTTTATGACAGAAATTACTTAAAGCCTGTCATTTAATCTCCGCAAAATGAGGATGCACTTAATTTTTGCCTAGCAATATTTTCACAGCATCATCTTCATAGGAAAAATAAATTAATACATCTAATATAACTTTGGTAGAAGTTGAGCTGTACCTGTCGACTGACAAAATCTGAAAAATATGGTTTTATTTTCCATTCTTCTTTCTCATCAGTCATATACCATCCAAGAGAATATATTTCATAGCTAAGTTTAAGACAATGGCATGTCTTCTTGAACAATATGGCAAGTAAAATGTATGTCGGTTTTTCCCCTATTGTCAAAGGACAATTGTATAAGCCATCTTTCAGATATTTTTTAATTTGAAATTTCCCTTTGTAATCCTTTCAAGTATTTTGCAAAAGTTTAATGGGGTATGTAGTACTGATTGTAATTTGCTTCCATAGGGACATCAGCAAAACTTGACAAAATTTAGACAAAAGGTATCGCATTAATATTTGCATAGTTGAAGATTCAAAATTAGAATGTTTGGCGGTTTAAGCACTGTTCATACAATCAATCATAATGCTAATGCCAATTCTTAATGAGATATGGAACATTCAATCTTTGTGCAATGAGTTGGTTACAGTAAGTTACTTGGAGAAGTTTATGGAGAATATGTGTCTACAAAGTAATGATGTTATACCTAGTTTTGGTCATAAGTTCCATGACTTGTTCTTGGGATCAGTTGATGTTGCTCTTTTCCTGAATTCCAGCCTTAAAATTTTAGTATTTGCATCCACCACATTCAGATTTCCCTTTGTATCTCCATCACCTTTTGTAGAATACTAGTGTTTTGGCTCTTTTGTCAATTTCTTTATTATCTACATCAGGTAAATCCAGTGATCTTTTGCAGACATGCTGAACCATTCCTTTGAGCCGAACTGTTTTTTCCATTGGCGATTCAAGGATCGCATGCTTGAGGTTATGATAAATGCCGGGCAACAGATAAGGAAAGGAGAAGAGGTATGGTTACATATATTTGTCCTAAATTATGATTTTTATTCTTAAATTGGTCTGGTATCTCCATCTTGGAAATGCATACACGACACTTATTGTTGGAAATTGAAAAACTAGGGTAGAAATTGTGTTTGGAATTACATGGGTATGCGAAATTCATTGCTCGGAATAAGATTCTGCTATCACTATAATTCTATTTTCAATATTACTGCTTGTTTTATTGGATAAAATCCTAGTACAACTGCTCATAAACATTATTAAATGGTGGGATTTTCTTTTATTAGATCAATTTGTAAAAAGTTATGGCAGCTTTTTGTAAATAGAAGCATGGTGTGATGTTATGGTTACAGCTCATACTCATTTAATTGTCTAATTCAAATTGGTTACTTAGTTAACTTTTTATGAACATTTCTCCTTGATACTTTTTTTGCATGTTAGAGAATAGAATTATTTGCATTCTGAACTTGCTCCGGTATGGATATGATCTTGTTGGTTTCATAAATTTTGTACAGATGACTGTCAATTACATGAACGGACAGAAGAATGACATGTTCATGCAACGATATGGTTTTTCATCACCAGTGGTAATTTGCTCTTAGCTCCATCTAAAATGAAGCCAGTTATACTGTAGTTTACAGCATGATGGGCCTGGGAATTTTTTTGTTTCAAACCACCAGAATCCTGGTTTAGATTTAGCATATGTGTAGGACCATTTGTTTGAGAAAGTTCATTTTTTTTCTTTCATGTCAAGCATATTGGAATTGTTTACAGAAGTATTCAATTGAATCAGAATCTTTGTATTTCAACTTCTAGGAACATTTTAAAGTAATGGGTGGTTCCTTTCATTCTTTTCTTATAGTTATTCTTGTATGCTTGCTAGTCATTCAAATTATAATCCTGGACTGTCATTCTTTGGCCTCAATGCCCCGAAGAATTAACACAAAATCCTGTCTTAATGTTTCAGAATCCTTGGGATGTCATCCAATTTTCTGGCAATGCACGCATACATTTGGATTCTTTCCTGTCAGTCTTCAATATATCTGGCCTGCCTGAAGAATATTGTCATAACAGTACGGGGCTGTGTATTTTTCATGAATTCCTTGCACCAACTTGCTATACTTATCATGCATGTCTATGGGTGAACTCTAGCCCTTTATCAAAAATATAAAGATGAAACTTTTCTAGCAGGTCTGCTATCCAAAGAGGGAGATCCTTTTGTTGATGGAGCTGTTATAGCAGCAGCAAGAACGCTGCCCACTTGGTCAGATGGAGACTTGCCACCTGTCCCAAGCATAGAAAGGAAAGCTGTGAAGGAATTACAAGAAGAATGTCAGAAGATGCTAGCACAATTTCCTACAACTTCTAAGAAAGACCTGAAAATACTAGGTAAATTATTGAAGCTAATTATGGATGCTTGGCACCAATTGGACTCTGCTGCCGCCTTTCAGCTTTGCAAAATATCTTAAATTTATGTGCTTATCATCCTGAAAATAATTTCCCTATCAGACAGTATCCTCAAGTCGTGATAGTAGAATGATTGGACTGATACTTAATGTGTCAGGATTGACCGAATGCACAATGTTCTGGGATACTATTCTGTTCATTTTGGAGTCTGTACGGTTCGTAAAACTTATTAAATTTCAGATGTTCAGATCATGGATTCCATGCGTTGAAATCTTGAACTGGAGTGGAAGATTTTAGTGCCAGGCATAGCTTTTCTTGGTAAAATTAAGTCTGAAGATAATTTTTCTCAATCATGACAGATTCTATGCCAGAAGCGACGAGGACCCTCGAAGCCGCAATCAAGTACGTTTTTATACGATACTGTTCTCTGTGCATTTGATCTCGAAATTCTTTTCGTTTCAAATAAATAATCTGAATTTACACAGGTATAGACTGCACCGGAAGTTGCTTATTGAGAAGGTCGTCCAGGCATTGGGAATGTATCAAGAGCGCATATTGTTTTAAGCATGGAGTTTTCCTTTCCAAATGAGTCATCACAATTTTGTTATACAGCTCTGAGGAACCAAATGGCGAAAGCATGGTTCATCAGCTGTTTTTCATGCGCTGCAGTCGTCCAAGTTCCTGTATTCGGACATGAACAACAACGTGCGCAACTATGTTTCAATCTGGATTCAAGTCATGGATGTAAATGGGATTGGTAATTAGCATTTGCAGCTACTAACCAACCTGGATATTGGATGTTTGTCAGAGTTTATCCACCGTGCTTTGATCCCTTTGGATGCAATTTTTCACGGAATATTACATTTTTAATCCCTTGCATGGGACAATATCTGTGTTCAAATTTGGAAATAGAAATTGGTGGGGTTGTTGCTGCGGGGGTGGCGAGGAGAGGAAGCTTCTGCGAGCAAATTTTAACAAGGTGCTAGTGAGATGATAGCGTGTTTACGTGTCATTTTTCCAGAATTTATTTTTATTTAATTTTATAATATAATCAAAATAAATATTTATAATTAAGAAATGCTACATTTAAAATTATGCAAGAGAAATATATTTTATTTGGTGAAAATTGTCTTCTCTCGTTCATATAATATTTTTTTGGTTTCCATAATAATTGTGTTTTAGTAGTGGCATGGCTTATTAAATAAAAGCTAAAAACAATTAAAAAAATATTCATAAAATTTCGAATAACTTAAATTAAAGAAGAAAAGGTACTTTTTTAATTAAAAAATATATATTCATAAAAGTACTTTTATTTATTTATGTTTTTTTTTTTGTTTTGATGAAAAATATTTTTCTTATTAGAGAAATTGTTTTATAAATAAAAATTTATTATGATGTGAGAGAAAATTTCAATATAAAAGTTATAATAAAATAAAAAATATTGTATTGTATTGTATATTTTGCTTGATGGTTGTCGATTTCTATGTAAAAATAATTGTTATACATGGCTTTATATTTATAAAAATGTAATTGATTTAATGCTTCTAACAAATTCAGTCCTCTTTCGCTCCATATTTTCACTTATCAGATGTTAGCAATAACAAGTTATTTCACTAATACAATGACTATGACAAGCCATGTAATAATACATTCATTGATTGATACAAACTTATTAATGATCGGTCCATCGAAGTCATGTGACTTGGATGGATTAAAGTTTAGAAACAAAATCCATCATGGTCATACATTGTTCTTGCACATTCTTCATTCAATCATCTATTTTAGGTTAAAAATAAAAAAAAATTGAATTTTTGGGTTTCAGTTTTTTTTAATATTAATTTAATAAATCTTTGAATTTTGTAGTTGCAATGTGGGCATTTAACGGATAGGGCTCAATATTTAAAAGGGAGGGTGGACGGAGGGATACAATTGAAAGCATTAGATACCGTTGAGGGTAAAACTGATATAAGATTTATTTTTCGGAAAACAAATGTTGTTTAGGGGCCATTTTTGAAATACATATATATAAAAGAATTGGGCTGGTGTATGGATTATGGACCCTGAAAGCCTAATCCAGGCCTTAAGCTTACGGGCCTCAGTTGCAACCGTTTTGATAATGTGCGGCAGTCATCACTCGCTGTCGTTGATACCTGGTTCAAGTTTATTGTTCTCTCGTTCTCGTAGTTTGCACTCCAGGTGTTTGTTGAAATATCCGAAAGTAATTTCTGTATTAATTCATTTAACATCGATTTCTCTAAGGGAAAGTGACTAAAAATTGCATATTTTTTTGTTTTTGTTAAATGAATTAGATAAGATGAGTGGCGGTGGAGGGGGTAGGTTAAAGCAATTATTGGCAGTAGCTGTAACCAAAGGAGTGCAGGAGGCGAGGGCGAGGATATTTGGTCATGTACTTAACCCAGCTGGCCTAAGATCTCCTCACAAGATTTTGCGAAAGAAACTCTTTGGTGAAAAAGTGGCGCAATGGTACCCTCATGATATTTCGAAAGATGACCCTCTTCACATTGATCGCCGAGAAGAAAAGTAATCACTTCTCCCCCCTTCTCTCTCGCTCCTCGTTTTTTCTTTATTTTCCCATTTGATGTTTGATTGTTTTGATGTGTTGATTGATGGGTTTTTTTTTTTTTTAGTTAAGAAATTATTCTATTAGAAAGGTTTGTCATTTGTGTTTACGGAGAAGCGGATTGTATTTGTAGGGAATGCGGTACTGGATTTACTCATTTAGTTTGCTAAGCTGATCTTTGAAAAGAAAAATAATAATAAAGGACCATAATCTTTTGTGTGAAACAGAGTGTTATAGGATCAGACAGGCAACTGTTATTAGAAGGATGTCTTATTAGTGCCGCTTTATGTTTTACCATGCTAACTTTGTTGAGGACGATCATGCATTGCAAACATGAACGTTTTGGGTTTGATTAATCTTGATTGTTTCCTTGGTAGTCTCAAACGTAGGATATATCCTGAACCACCATGCATATGTTGATCAAAGGCATTTAGTTACTTTGGACTGTCATTTCTCCTTCCTTGGAGATGAATTGCTTATCTTTATGTTCAGGCAGTAGCAGTCCAAGATGTGTAAATTGTATGCTATAGGTAACCTTAAATAAATCGAACGCTGAGCACTTAATGCAAGAAAAAAATGAGATTAAGATCTTTCTTGTGAATGCAAAATGTTTATCTAGCTGGAAGAATATTAAAGATTTGTGAAGAGGGTAAAAGAAAGAACAAAGAGGTTGTTTACGTTGAAACTCTGTGGTAATTACCTTCTACAAGATGTTTTTGTATTGAAATTTCTTGTTGTTTTCCCATACTGGGGACTTAACACATGGGGATAATTTTCATGAGCAACAATATTTGCTTGAATGGATATTGAAAAGACATTCACACCCTGTCGTGATTAATCTTTGGCAGATCATAGCCGTTAGAGTACTAAAACTCGAGTACCATGTAATCGACTCATCTATGATAATAAAAATGCTGAATTGTTCCCCTATCTCAAGCATTTTCAGAGAAGTTGTCTTGGAAAGTTTTACACCATGTTAGGAATATTAAATTTTAAAGTCTTATCTGAAGTGATTTTGTTGATCACTAAAAATCAGTCCTGAGCCTCTTAAAATCAGATTCTTGATGTCACATGTATTTATGATTAATCTAAGGCTTCTGCGTATCACTGTATTGTGACTGTTTTGAATAGCTGCATAAAAAATGGCAATAAAATTTCATATCAGGTATTGATATTTGGAATAGATTGATTTTAGAGAAGCTACTTCTTAATTACACTACATGTGGATAAAACGTTACGCATATTTTTTAAGTGATCATTGGTGAACATTAACAACAACTAAGCCTTAATCCCCAATCTAGTTGAGGTGATCAATTCTGAACATGAACTTTTAAATGTCATTTGCAGCCCTATAATGTGTAGACTTTTGTTTTTCTCGTGAGTTTATAAAGACACATTCATAAGCTTTGGCATTCCACTTATCTTTTCCCAGCATTTAACCAAACTGCATTTCTCCTTTGGAGATGATTGATCAAGGCACTTGTGAGAATATAAGCTTTAAGTAGCTGTTTGAATGAAATCTTGCATTTTCTCTGACATCATTTTTTATCATGCTTTGCTAGGCGGTTATCAAAACTTGAAATTTTGAAGCGTCGTGGAAAGGGGCCGCCGAAGAAGGGACAAGGAAGGGGTGCTGTGAAGCGTAACAAGGGGAAATGATGATTTTCTGCTGTTTTTCAAGTGAAATTGAGTGGTTTTCTTTTCTGGTTTTGTCTCAACTTGAGGATTTGAATGTTTGTATGAAAATGGGCATATATTGATGCGGTAAAACGTTACTACCCATCTAATGTTGTCTATGGAATCGCACACTTCTTGCTCGTCTTGAGTGACTGTCCAGTGCAGGTGCTAAAAAGAGGGTAGAGAATTTTAGAGTTCCAACTCTTTTTTGCAGTTAATTTCATACAAAAATTATTTAGAAATATACGAAAATGATATATTTTTTTATTTTTTAAAAATTATTTTTTGATATTAGGACATAATAAAAATAATCTAGAAATATTAAATTTTTTTAATTTAAATTAAAAATTAAAATATTTTTTTATAAATAAAATACTTTAAAAACACATTATCATTCAATAACTCAATGTTCTCAAAGTTCCAGACGAGTTTTGAGGAGGAGCTGCAAAACGACAGGTTTTGTGTTTGATATTTCTTCCATATTTAGATGATTTATAATTAAATTTTATAATTTTATTCAGTTTGTTTCTAATAAGGTTACCTCAGTATCATGATAAAATTATAAATTTTATAAATTCAGCATGCTAACTCGGATGAGCTCTATCATTTGTTTATTTATTTTACTTTTTTTTTATTAGGTTATTTGTATTTTTTATCTATATTATTTAAATCAACTAAACTTATTAAATTCAGGCTGAATTTTACAAATTTCGATTCTTATTTTATTTTTTCAACATTTTAATCACTTTAACTTTTTAATGTTTGTTTGCATGCGCAGCACACCTCACACACGGTTCTTCATGCTAACAAAAATTGGCACCGCACGGCGCAGCCCTCTCTAAAAACGTGTAACCATTTGATTATAAAGAAAAAACGACATAAAAGAAATAAATAAAACGTGTCGATTGGGCCTTTCAGATTGTCTACATTACATCTTTTTATGTTTTTAATGTAAAACTCGATTACAAATTTCAGTAATCTGATAAATTTATTCTGTTATGGAATTGTTTTATAAAGTTAATTTTAAATAAGTCCTTCAAAACTATTGCAATCATTCGATCAATCTCTCTAATATAAACAATAATAAAACCACCAACTGAGCAAAAAATCTGCTAAATGTTATTTATGTACTGGAATTCAAAGACAAGACGTTGAGCCCACCATATCTCACCGGCACAACCCTGAGTTAGAGAAAACAAGAGAGAAGATGGAGGCAACTGCCAGAGTATCATCAATATTTATATACCCAGTTAAATCATGCCGTGGAATTTCCGTCTCTCGGGCACCTCTAACTCCTACTGGTAATATAATAAACAACTACTTATTCTTTGTTTCTTCTATAAATCTCCTCTTACCCCAGTTGATTCTCTTGTCATCTCTTAATTTATGTTTTTAGTGTCCTTTTAGCTGTTTCTTGTTTTTGATTTTCTGCCTGGTTACTATATCACTAATTTGAAAGAAATGGAAAATCTCAGAAAATGTTTCATTTATTATTATTATTATTATTATTATTATTATTATTATTTACTTTTATGGTTCTTGAGCTTCTCACCATGGCAGTTTGGTAGACTATAACTGTACTTTTTGGTAATGTCAAGTTTTGTTTATTTATTTTTTCTTAGAAGTCACTATGTTGAAGTTACCTGGGAAACAGTACGGATTTTGAGAAACCAACTGGGATTTTTTTTTTTTTAAAACAATTGGATTTTTTTTTTGGGCACGCTCATGATTAATTGTTTTTAACTGGTTTTGAGTTTCTTGGCTTTTGATATGTTCCATGTTATGTTTGTAAACAAGATTTTGATATTTTTTCGGTTATGGTTATTTGTGCTGTACTTGGATACACAGGATTTCGTTGGGATCGGAATTGGTTAGTTGTGAACTACAAAGGAAGAGCATATACCCAAAGAGTTGAACCAAAGCTTGCTTTAGTTGAGATAGAGCTGCCTGATGAAGCATTTTCGGAGGGCTGGGAACCTACCAAGAACTCATTTATGAGTAAAATATCTGTTAAATTTCATGTTTCATCACATAAATCTTTTGTATCTGCTATTCAGCTGGACCCAAAAAAATTAATCTTTACTTGTTTTGTTCTTTGAGATCTTATTAGGATTCTAACCTCTGTTAGCATTTCTCACTAAATCCAAGGTTTTCTACAGCTAAATGTCCATTATTAGATATACTATTTTCCGCACAACTTATTTCTGCAAGATGCCTTTATATTTTTTCATGGAGTTGTATTGAAAAAGATTTTACCAATAAAGAATTGTTCATAGAGAACGAAAATGAGATGGGGAAGGAAGTTAACCGAAGTTGAATTTGAATGAGCTTCAGTAGTCTTCCTAAGGATTGTGTTTTTGTTAGGAAAATCTTTGTTTACTAATAGGCGTATAAAAGAGTGAACCACAAAATTTCTAAAGTTTTACAGTCAGCAAATATTGATACTCTTATGCTGTCATGGTTCTCAGGGTTGCATTTTTTGAAGGATCGTGAATTTTCTCTTCATTTATGCTGGGCATGATGATGCTTTTTTGGTAGATAGATTCTTTGGGATTCATATTCCATGCCTCTGGGCAAACCGAAGAAATTCTGGTTGTCAATGCAGAACTTTGTTTGATATAGGCCAAAGCACTCTTTGGATAATTGTTGAAGAAATTTGAGTTGTTGATGGCAGTGCCTTTAAGTTGTTCACATATAACATAAAGAAGATACCTCTCTCTAACATTGTTGTAGTAGTAGCAACAATAAGAGTGCTTTTTTTTTTTTCCATTCCCAGATGATTTATGAATCATGTTGTTACTTCTTTTTTCTGGTGATTTTCAGTGCAAGTATGATCCAATGTTCACTTTCTTTTACAGAAATAAAGGCTCCTGGGATGAGTGTGCTTAAGATATCTCTGATGAAGCCTAGTGAAGTAGCGGAGGGTGTCTCAGTATGGGAGTGGTCTGGCTCTGCATTGGATGAGGGAGCTGAAGCAGCAAAATGGTTCTCAGATTATTTGGGGAAACCCAGTCAACTAGTACGTTTCAATGCAGGTCAGGATTGATTTTGGTGCATCTAGGATAGTAGGACATCAAATGAAGTAGTTAGCTGAATTACTCAAATTCAAGGAGTACTTTACACAGGACCTTATTGCATCAAAAACGTTTAAATAGTATTGAAGAGCGGACATAGGCACGAGCTGTATTTTGGCATGCCAAATTTTGTGTAGCTTTTTTATTTGTGAACTTGAGCTAAATACTGAATCTCTTTGCTGCAGTTATTTTATTATTTTCTTACTATTCCATTTCCTGCTGCAGCGTCAGAAACAAGGCTCATAGATCCTAATTATGCTCCTGGACACAAAACCATGTTTTCTGACCTCTTTCCGTTCATGCTGATCTCTCAGGTTAGTTGGCTTGAGAAATAAAGCTTGATTTCTCTGGTTTTTATCAGAAATCTCAGACTGGGATCCTCTAAATGTATCTTTTGCAGGGATCTTTGGATGCACTGAATCAGCTTCTCAAGGAACCTGTTCCTATTAATCGTTTTAGACCAAAGTATGTACACAGGCCCGCGCCTATATATTCTAGTTAAAGCTTCTGTTTGTCTCTTCTTACAATAAAATATTGCTGGCAATGCATTACCTGCACAGGAACCAGAAATTATAAATTTATCAATTTCTTTACATCCATTGCTACCTTTTGTCACTGGTGAATTTTGATCGCAGTAACGTGTTTGTTTTCAAATCTCTCAGTTAGTTTTCTTGCTTTTCACAGCATCCTTGTTGAAGGCTGCGAACCATTTTCTGAGGACTTGTGGACTGAAATTAGGATAAGCAAGGTTACATTTGAAGGTGTCAAGCTATGTTCCCGCTGCAAGGTACAAACCTATCTTTTAAGCAATCTGCTCATTTTATCAAAGCTACATATAACTTTCAATAGATGTAATCAATTTTTGTTGATAATGATCATATAATTTATAATTCAGCTGTTTTTTGAATATTAATCTATCGCCAGTGTTTTAACCATGGATAAGAACTGTGATAAGTGCTTTTCCAGACAAGTATTTAGCCCCTTGTCCCTGATAAGTCAACAATACAATAGGTTATTGTATAAAATGAGGAACAGTATAGCTCCAAGATCGGCTGAAGATTGTTAAACCAGGTAGCTCATATTTAGTGATGAAGTATCAGTTGAAGGTCCAGTGGATGCACTCTTGTGGTCTTCCAACATGTTTGGAACCATTTAAATTGAATTTAATTCAAAGGTTGTAATAATATCCTCATGTTTGGAACCCTCTGTGTGTTAAATTTGAATTTCAAATGGAATTCAATCTCTAAAATTACTTCAAAAATAAAGCAGAGGATTGACCTCTGATTTACAATTAAAAAAAAAAGAAATATAAAATGAAAATTAACTTTTTCAAAATACCTATCTAGCCCCTTTTTAAAAAAAAAGTTTTTTGAAGAAATAAAATAAAGATAATGAGGGTAATACAGAAAACAAAATGATTTGAATTTTATCTCTTCTAAACATGTGAATTCAATTTATTTATCAAATAAATAGTAAAATTGAATTTAATTATCAGTAGGGAATCGGTTCCAAACAACTTAAGTCAGTATTTTTCCACTGTAGTCTTCGAATCATTATCTGGGTATGAATCTGAGGGATTTTTCAGCTTTCCTTTTGTTTTGGATTGACCAGTAAGATGCTTGGGATAAAAAGGGTTTCCTTAATGTTGCCCGTTCATACTCCTCCGTGTGTCGTATTGTATTATATTGCCATGACATTTCTTTTAGTCCTTACCTTTGCTTCGGTTTTAATTTGAAAATTTCAACATTTATTTCAATGTTTCATATGTTTGGCTGTAATATATGTTCCCATATTTACAAAGTCTTCTTCATAATTTTCCTCGCAGATACCTACAATCAATCAAGATACTGGGATTGGAGGGACCGAGCCAAACGAAACTCTAAAGAAAATCCGATCAGATAAAGTTTTGCGGCCGAATATGAAACAACAGGGAAAGGTTAGAATGAGATTATGAGACGGGAAGTCTTAATCCTTATGTTCTTTTTGGCAGATGTAACTGATAAAATACCTATTATGTGCAATGGTACGCAGATCTATTTTGGACAGAACTTAGTTTGGAAGGAGAACCCCAGTGAAGAGCATGGAAAGCTTGTTAAGGTGGGAGATCCTGTTTCTGTCCTCAAGAAGGTCTCCTCTGCAGCTGAAGCAGCAGCTTAAACTTTGTAGAATATAACGAGTGTAGCTATGGAGTTGGCAATAAGATGTCTTGTTTATGGTAATAAAATGATCAGACAGTCCTAAAATGATAATAATCTGAAGCTAAGGCTTTGGTTTTTCCTGATGTAGTGCTGTGTGTATGCTCATTTTATTCATGACAAGGATTCGAAGGAAAATATTAATAAAAAAAATTAAGTGCTAAACTTGAAAATTTAAATTACATTGAAGTCTCAATCATAAACTAGTCTTAATCATAAATTAAGTGTTCATAACATTGTTTGATGCTGCTCTCCCCCATGATGGAATGAGATTCAGAGCAAATTTGCCCATATCCCTCCTGTTATTGCAATTCAATTCATGCTCTAACCTCACCTTGAATGTTCATAATTCACAAACTGACAAGGCATCAAGAATCAAGGGGATTTTACCAAATACCTAGTTTACAGGGCGGCGCATTAAAATATTTTGAATGTTAAGAATAATTATCAATTCATTGAAAAAATATTTACTAGACATTAACATCCCGTTTAATATCATGATTTTTTGTTAAAATATATTAAAATATTTTTTTTTAAATCAGTATATTAGAGTATTTAAAAGCACTTCAGAATTAACAGAGAAAATATATTGAATTTTTATTCCTTAAAAGAGCTTTTAAAATATAAAAACAAATGAATTCCACATCATGAATTGAATTCATGAGGTGAAAACATATTAAGTAAATGAGAAATAATTTTAAAGATAAGTAATTATTAAATCTAAACATTTAGTAAGATGTATAATTCTGGTCATAGGTTCACTCAGTTTTTTTTTTTTTTATTAATTTCATTATTTTATGTTGTTTTAATTAGTGATAGAACTTTTCAGTTTGTTTCAATTAGATTTTTGTAGAAATATTATGATCATATGATTCGATCTGTAAGTTTTTTTTAATAGCCTAGATCGATTCAATATTTTTTTAATTTTTATATTTTAAAAAAGTATCATATAGTTTGTAACGGTCTTAAAATTTAAAAAAAATATCCTTCAATATGCAACAAATATAATTTAACTTTAAAAACTCAAAATGATATATATATATATATATATATATATATATATATATATATATATATATATATATATATATAACATCAATTTGATTGATGAGAAACTAAGAATAAATTTAAATTTGAGCAAAAGAAAAGTGAAGGGATAGTGATATGTATACAAATAAATATAGTTAACAACAAATCAATAGAAGATCAAATCATTTGGGGTTAGGGATTAGCCACAAGTTCAAACCACATATGAAAAATAAAATTGAGCATGGATAATCCACTGGATTCTTTCTTAATTGATAATTTGGATTTCACACATTAACATTTTATCAAGGATCTATCTTAATCAAAATATTACGAGAAAGTAATCAAATTATGTGAATGTTTCAATTAATAATTTACTTGAAGCAAACCGTACTATGACTGACAGCAACCAACGTTATGTCGTTTATATGTTTACAAACGACCTGTCATTATGCGTGCACAGACAGGCATACAGACAATAGGATGAAACATCAGTAGAACAAAAGGTGGACTCTCCTCCTACTCGTCTCCCCCCCTAAAACCCGCTAGAACCCATCTTGCAAATTTTCAAAATCTTTCATTCTCTAACCAAATTCAAGCTCCACAAGATTTACAAACCTCGAAGTCAAATTACCCTCAAACCAAATCCTCCTTTTCAACTCCATGCCCAAATGCCCACCTTTCATCACCAACTCCATCCTCAAGGCCCTCAACAACTGCCTGTATCCAATCCCAAGTAAGTTCCTTTCTCTTTCTATGCTCTCTAACTTTTCAGCCCTTGCAATCCCATCAACCAAAACTATTGAAATTGAACCCCAAAACCACCCTCAACACCGTCACGCCTCTGACCGAGAAAATGGCATTGAACATGACCCCCCGATATCTGATAAGATATTCAAGACTGGCGCCAAAATGGGCTCGTACAAGTTGGGTGATTCGACTTTTTATTCACTTATTAACAACTACGCAGATTTGGGTGATTTTAAGTCGTTGGAGAAGGTTTTGGATCGAATGAGGTGCGAAAAGAGAGTGGTTGTGGAGAAATGTTTTATTGTTATCTTTAAGGCTTACGGGAAAGCTCATTTACCTGAAAAAGCTGTTGACTTGTTTGATAGAATGGCTTATGAATTTGAGTGTAAAAGAACTGTGAAGTCGTTTAATTCTGTTCTTAATGTGATTATACAAGAGGATTTGTTTTACCGTGCTTTAGAGTTTTATAATCATGTTATTGGTGCCAAAGGTGTGAATATATCCCCTAATGTGCTTACTTTTAATTTGGTTATTAAGGCTATGTGTAAGGTGGGATTGGTTGATGATGCGGTCCAAATGCTTAGAAAAATGCCGGTTAGTAAATGTCAGCCTGATGCGTACACCTATTCTACATTGATGGATGGACTTTGCAAGGCGGATAGAATTGATGAGGCAGTTTCTCTGTTAGATGAGATGCAAATTGATGGTTGTTTTCCAAGCCCTGTTACCTTCAATGTGCTAATCAATGGCTTGTGTAAGAAGGGGGATTTATCACGGGTTGCGAAGCTTGTAGACAATATGTTTCTTAAAGGATGCGTTCCTAATGAAGTAACTTATAACACACTTATTCATGGTTTGTGTCTGAAAGGGAAGCTGGAGAAGGCAATTAGTCTTTTGGATCGGATGGTATCAAGTAAATGCGTGCCTAATGTGGTCACAAATGGGACAGTCATTAATGGACTTGTTAAGCAAGGAAGAGCTCTTGATGGGGCTCGTGTATTAGCTTCAATGGAGGAAAGGGGGTATCATGTTAATGAGTATGTTTACTCAGCAGTGATTAGTGGGTTGTTTAAGGAGGGGAAATCTCAAGAGGCGATGCAATTGTTCAAAGAGATGACGGTCAAAAAATGTGAGCTCAACACTGTTGTATATAGTATTGTTATTGATGGTTTATGCCGAGATGGAAAGCCAGATGAAGCAGTGGAAGTTCTTTCTGAGATGACTAATAACGGATGCAAACCTAATGCTTACACTTATAGCTCGCTGATGAAGGGATTCTTTGAGGCAGGTAATGGCCATAAAGCGATTGAAGTGTGGAAAGACATGGCAAAGCATAATTGTACTCAGAATGAGGTTTGTTACAGTGTACTCATTCATGGGTTATGCAAGGATGAAAAAGTCAAGGATGCTATGATGGTGTGGGCACAGATGTTGGGCAAAGGATGTAAGCCTGATGTTGTGGCTTACGGTTCAATGATTAATGGCCTTTCCAATGCTGGCTTAGTAGAAGATGCTTTGCAACTTTATAACGAGATGCTTTGTCAGGAACCTGATTCTCAACCAGATGTTGTCATATATAACATACTTTTGAATGCTTTGTGTAAGCAGAGTAGTATCTCCCGTGCTATTGATCTTTTAAATAGCATGTTGGATCGGGGATGTGATCCTGACTTGGTTACATGCATAATATTCTTGAGAGCATTGAGAGAGAAGCTGGACCCGCCTCAAGATGGGGGGGAGTTTCTAGATGGGCTCGTGGTTCGTCTTCTCAAGCGGCAGAGAGTTGTAGGCGCTGCAAAAATTGTAGAAGTGATGCTGCAAAAGATTCTGCCACCTAAACCCTCTACTTGGGCAAGAGTTGTTGAAGATCTTTGTAAACCTAAGAAGGTTCAGGCAGCCATTCAGAAGTGTTGGAACATTCTATACTGCTGAAGTATTGGGTATGCCTATTTTTAGCATATTACTGCTATTACTTCAACATGAACTGGATATGATTTTTTTGAAGATCAAACCATAGTTCTTCTAGTTTCTGATTGTAGTCTTACAGTATATGCATGTGCACATGTGTGAGCATGCTGAACACATGATCATACATGTGCATTTGTATGCCACGACTAACCTATTTTCTTATAAACAGGATTCATGGTGACATTGTTGTGAAGCTCATATGATCATAATGTCACATAAGCCTCTAGCTTATAGAACAAAGACATCTGTCAGAATTAATATGTAGTGTGTGACCAGGGCAGATGTTGATGAATCTTGAAACAAACTGCTGGAGAAGTCAACTACATTGTGTTTGAGGTACCCTCGAAAGAGAAACAATCCATAAAAACTCAAGAGCACCACTCCAACCACATCTGCTAAAGAACTTCAAACAGAACATATCTCTGCAAGGGCTTATGGCTGCTCTTCTTTTCAAAACCTGGAAAAGACATTACCAATAGATCCTATACTTGATTAGAGATCACCAATAACCCTGAATAACTGAGGAAAGATGTGCTACATATCCCAAGCATCTGGATAGTGCAAAACAAATTGCTCTGTGTCTATCCATTATTATTGCACATCACATGTATTAGGAGAAATCTTGTTATATGGCCTCCTGCTTGCAGATGTTGTTGGTACTAGTTCCATGGTCTGCATTGCCCAATTGAAGCCCGAGCTACAGATAAAACTTTGGTTTTTTCAGACACAAGTGGCCAGAAAAAAACAATGGCAGGCTGAACCTAAGCGGTGTTAAAAAAACACAAAATTACCAGAATATTATCAAGTTAAAACTCATTTCCAAAGTCTTGAAAAAAAAAAAGAGGAATATTAGCTGAGGAAGGGAAGCAACAAAATGAAATCCCATAACATGAGCCGAGGAGTGGAAGCAACGAATTAAATCCTATATTTTCTGACCATTTGTTTTTTCAGAAACATGGCAGCTCCCATATTACCTTCGCCATGCTGTAGAGAAAAGGTGGCAACAATGAAATCAAAGAGGTCATAAAGACGGGGAAACACAATGGAGAAAGAATACACCTTATTAATAGTTCGCTCTATAGACAATTGCTGTAAAGATGCCTGTGAATGAACATAAAAGGATTCCTGTTTGGCACTCCTACCATTTAATTGAAGAACAGACTTAGAATTAATCACCACTCCCTCTTAGAATATATTTTGGCATGAGGGTGGGAGGGAATTGCAAAGATAACTCTTAAACCTCTCTACCTGTGTACGGCATAATTTTGAAATGCAATGCAAAACATTCACTATAAGAAATATGGTTTTCAAAGTTTTTTATGCCTTTCAATAAGTGTCTGAGGACAAGCTCAAGGGTAATTTGTGTAAATAGCTTGGAATAATGAAATCTAAGACATTACATGACAAAAAGCACAGGAAAACTTTTAGGAGAATATGTGATTTGCAAATTGCAAGCTATGGTGCTGCTTCCTATCTTAAAGATGTCACATTAAAATATTGTTTGTTTTCTTCAATGAGCCCAAGATGTCCTGGTTTTAAACTGCAGTTGCAGGGATGAGACTCCGCAGGTGTTAAATAATGGACGTGGCTATTGCTGTTGTGAATAATGTGTAATTCCAAATTAATTTTGGTATCGCATCCTTTTTCAGTAAATAATGGTTGCTGTTATCTATGTCATAAATCATTTGGAATTCTATCTGACATTTAATAATGATTTTTTTTAATAGTTTCACCAAATATAAGCAATAACAACAGTTCTAGCATCTAAATTACGTCTCAACAATACATTACAACTATCAGAAAAGGTGAACAAGTGTGAAACCATGAACTTGAAATGCAAAATCATATTATTATCCAGTAATTCGACTGTTATTGAGATGTTGTTTTCACAATAATGGCCATTACCGTTATGTAAGGATGCTATGGCCTTTTTTCCCCCATTGACTTGCTGTTAATTACACTATAACACCAAATAATGCCAATGGGATTCTCTGTTTCCTTATGACTTTTATGTTTCCTCAGGATGTATTTTAAAACTATGCAAGATATGGTAAGGATGCCTGTTATTGTTCCAGATTAGGTCTGAAATAACTCTGCATAGACAATATTCTGCTCTGTTATTCTTATCTTATTAAAAAATAAACATGGTCAATGTACAAGTTTTGACCAACACTCATATTTCTTCTTACTAAACTGTGACAGTTGAAGCATATTTTGAGTTTGTGCATGGAAGCAATCTGATATATTCTTTGGATTACTGGTTCAGAAAGTAGCATCTTATTCACTGCAAACGTGATTCATGCATTAATTTCACCCTACAATGATTTTCCCTCTCATTAAATTGCAAAGCATTACATCTTTTGTTTATGCTTGGAAACAATCAGATAGTGATTCAGATACTAATATCAGGACATGCAATAATCTGGCAATTGGTAACTTAAGGATGAAGAAAATAATCTTAAGGACCTTCATTTCTTCCGATCATATCTCCATTATTAACTTCCTTTGATTGTGCCTTGCGATGCAGATGAGCCATGTCATAGGTTGCATGGAGACCAAAGAAGACATAGTAAATGAGCATGACCACTGTGCAAATACCAAATCTTTCAAAAGCCTCGGCACCCAAAGATCCCATTAGAAAGATGTTGGTTGCAATTGACAGGGATGGAAGCCATGGAACCAGTGGAACGCCCCAAACCTTTGGCTTTCTCTGCTGAGGTAACATCGATAATCCAACAGTCCCCAAGAACCAAAAAGGAATGGTTACAGCATATCCAACCCAGCCATTGGGATTCAATCCCCAGTAAGCTGAAGTCCCCATGGACGAAGCAATAATGATCAGCAGGAAGAAGACCAGCTTCAGGAGGTTTGTTTGTGGTGTGATTTCTCTGACATGGTATCTCCTCACAAGTAATGCAACAGCCATCATCATGAAGATAAATAGGGTGCTTACTGACAGCAAACTTGCCAGGACGTCCAGGCTTGAGAAAAAAGCAATGAGAGCGCTTGAAATGGTGATCAGAAGGGTTGCGTTTATCGGTGTTCCAGTCTTTGGATGGACAAGAGCAAACCATGGAGGGATCATGTGGGCTCGTGCAATATGAGTCGTATATCGTGCTTGTCCAAGCGCCCCTACCAGAAGAACGGTGGTCATCCCCTTGAGAGCACCAAGTGCTACCAGGTACCTTGCCCAATTCATTCCCACACTCTGAAACGCGACAGAGTAAGCTGCTCCCTTGTCAATCTCTGTGTATTTTTGCATCATAGATAGGGTAAGTGCCATTAAGCAGTATATCACGGTAATGATTGACATTGATCCAAGCAATCCTATCGGTATGTCTCTGGATGGGTTTTTTGTTTCTTCCGCCATGGTGGCTATATTGTCAAAGCCTCCGTAAGCAAAGTAGACAATCGCAGCTGCTTGGAAGACCCCTTTTGCCCCAAAAGGCAGAAATGGTTTCAGATTGGATGGATTGGCATGAGCAAACCCTGCAATTATCACAAACAAAATTACAGCAGTGTTGAGTGCTGTTGCTATCCAGTTGATCAGTGAAGTTTTCCTTGTGCTGATTATTGCAATTGTTGCAGCAATCACCAAAACCCCAACAGCTATTGGATCCAGGAGATTGAAACCTGCAGCTAGATTTGTATGGATTCGTAAAGAGTTTGAAGGACGATTCAGAAGATTTGTGAAGTAAGAAGTCCATGCCCTGGCAACTGCTGCACTGCCCGCGATGCTTTCAAGCAGTATGTTCCCCGCAGTTATGAAGGCCACAAAGTCTCCTAATTCAATTCTCAAGTAAGCAAATGATCCACCCGCTACAGGGACTTCGACTGCGAATTCTGTGTAGCAGAATACAGAGAGCATTGCTGACACTCCAGAAGCAACATAAGACAGCACAATGGCAGGTCCAGCATGTTCATGGGCTTCTTGACCAGTGAGCACAAAGATGCCAGCTCCAACGACTGAACCAAATCCAAACCAGGTAAGGTCCCACCAAGTGAGGCAACGTTTCATCTCATTCTCACTTTGTTTCCGAAGCTCTCCAATCTCACTGACATCGTCTGACCGGCTGATGAGACGGTCCTTGAACCGGAAACATGTTTGCGACAATGCGGAACGATAGTTTCCCCAGCTTTGGAAGGACTCTTCTGGTAAGAAATCTTGTTTGCTAAACCTCCAATAACTTTTGTGTTGAATCTCATCACTCATTTCTCCATTGGAACCCATTACTGTATTCTCATGTGTTCATTGTGGACTAAACCGCAGTTGATATGAAGCTTTAGCCTTTAGGTAGACTGTCATCCAATAGTTATTCAATTGAACTTGTTGTTTATAGACTGGACCCTCAATTATTGTTCATGGAATCTAAAGATCGTGAGATCCGGAGCCGACATTGGAGAAGATGCAAACAAAAGATAATTAAAGACTAGTTTTGTCTATTCTAGATGGCTCCTGGTTTTAGGCGTTCATTAAGAATTGCCAGGCATCATGTTCACGTAAATCCAAATTTCTACCTGTTTTTATATTTTTTTCTCAACCTTATTTGATTCCGGGCCCGGGGGCATGGCATGGAATGTAAAATATGATATTTTTCGAGACGGAGATGAGCATACCACCACCATTATGTATGTGTTTGACTTCAAGTCAACTGGAGCAGGTAACGATTATGCTTATATTGGCATAAGACATGACGCATGAAAAAAAGAAAACAGTAAAAGCTCATCTAATAATGGCTCAAGACTTGGATTTATCCCAGATAACCACTGGAAAAAGAAAACAACCTTTGAACTACTCTTCAATGAATTCAAGGTCAAAATTACATTTTGTTATCCTTAAGGTAGTGGTCAAGGTTTGATTACAAATCCTATCGACTCAATGATAGAAGCATTTGTTCCCATTGGAAGCTGTCACCCCAGCTGAGGTGATCCTTCTTCTTGTACTTGAAATCGTTAGATGATGAGAATTCAGTGGTTCGCCAAAAATTAAGGTTCGTGGATGCCAACTTTTAAGGGTTTCCATATCTTATCTTGTACTAGAAAATGAAGGGTGTGTAAGAGAAAAAAACATTTCCAGGGCCCACTCAATGAAGTTGATTCATGCTGCCACAAGGAAGATTCGTATCACCTAGTTGAATCTTCTTCTCGAGAACAGTATCCGAAAACTAATCAAGATGCTCCATCATTTCAATGCTTTGTTTATATCAAGAATGGTGGAAAAATAGCCTTGGACTGGTTGGTTTTCAAACCTGCCCTTACGGTCAACTGATACAGACACTCCAATTTCAAAGTTCGGACGAGTAAGAGAACAGCAAGCAATCACACGTTTAGATACAAAAGGCGACATAAAAGTCAACAAAAAACTTCTCTCCAGGAAAAAAAGAGAGAAATGTAGTAAGGAAATAGTAAAATGCTCCTCCACAAAAGCATTTATTCTTGTATTTGAAAATGAACTTCATGTATTTGAGTGTAACTTAATTACGCATGTTGAAATTGAAATGACATTCAGCGATGCAGCCTATTCTGCAAAATTTTAAAAATGAACTTCATGGTTTCCTAACTCAATTCATTTCTGTTCTTTTCCGAGCAGCATTATGAATCTGAATTCTATTTCATTTCTTGTCTATTTCACATAGAGAAGACGTTCAATGTAAGTTGCAGAAAAAAATAGAGAGGATAGATATTAGAGAAGATAGAAGACACACTGGTTTTTGTCAAATACAATTACCAGCTCATGCGTCCTAACAACGCCTAGTTGAGCATCTGAAATGAATTCATCAAACATTTTACAAGTTACTAGATAGTACTGGGATAATGATAATGTGACACGATCTAAAATGATATGCTGAAGGAAGAAAAGTTGAATATCTGGAGTTTGAGTGCATGTTAGAGCAGATTTCCTTTTCTAATTCATAGTATGCTTGGTGAATACCTTATCATTCCATGTTGCAAGTGGATTAAAGTGCACTCCCACACCGGTCTTACCTGCAACTTCAGTAATCTGACATAATAACTAAGTCATAGTCTCAGGATCGAGGCAATATAAAATGAGAGAGAGAGTGCCGCGAGATATACTCAGATCTTAGTATTTGAAAAGCAGAGACACCACACCATGTCTTTAAATTATATAAATCCACCTCAGAATGCCATTCCTTGATGTCCGGTGCGCCAATAAGATAACCCGCCATGGATGACTACAAAACCAATAGTCACTAAGAAACAAGATGATCCATTTTAAAAGTCGTACAAGGTAACCAATCATAGAATTTGAAAAATGAGAAAAAAAATGAAAACCAAAACCCTTTCATTATAATTTGGAAGGAAAGATGAGCCTTAAAAAAGTTGATTTGCTTTGTGAGCCATGCTCATGAAAACAAAGGAGTGGATTTGTAAATTGCTTTTCATTACCAAAAAATATACAAGTTGGGAAAATGTGAGATTGAGTACGGAGCATGAAAGAGAAATGAGCCGTCGGTTTTTCAGTTAAAATATATCCTATATTCTTCGGTTTACCATCATTCAGTCTCTTTATTCCAAGTAAAGTGTATTAGCTTGGACGCTTAAACTGGTGCAATCTTGTAATTAGGGCAGGGCTGGTGCGGAATCTGATGGAGAGATGAATGAATCGCCTGAGCGCCATGTAAGAGGCACGGGTTTGTTAAAGGAACTCGACCCATCCATTGTAAATTTATTAACCAGTCTGGCTACACTGTTGTTCTATATGAAGTAACAGTAGCTTACAGCTCATCTTGCTGATTGTTTAAACCTGTACCTAAATGATCATATGCCCTCAATTCGTCTCCTATAAAATACATAATAGGTAAAGAAAACATAAAGCCACAAGTATGCGAACAAACCATAGGACTCATCACAAAATTTGCTTATAATTCATCTTTTATAGAAGCATCAACCTTTTTTCATGGATGAGGGGAGGAAATTAGACATATAGCAGCTGCTTTGGGAGAGAAATCTGTTCTTATCAGGATAACTTATTCCCTGAAGTAAGAAATTCCTGTACTGCAGCCAAGTCAGGAAGCACAGTTGCACCAGATTTTTTCCACTCTACGGCATCAGGTGTCTTGAACCTATCCAGCAGCAAGGCATGCATCCCAACACTTTTTGCTGGCAAGTAGTCTTTGCGCATGCTATCCCCGATGTGTAGAGTTACTTCTGGTGCAAGTTTTCCAGCCCTCTCAAGGGCAATCTTATAAATCCTCGGGTCAGGTTTCTCCACGCCTTCTAGACCGGAGAATACACCAAAGTCCCACTCGGATCCCTGATTTTCCAAAATTATATTCACATTAGATTTCTTGAGCTCAGCATGGACAGTGCGTAGAAGCATGAGTAGGTTTTGGTAATACAAAGGATGAACACACACACATGCATGCTATAGCTTTCACAATGATCTTTGGTGCATTTAAGTAGACACCACGAAACTGGATCAAGTCTAAAGTTAACTATAGTTGGACAGTAATGACAAATCAATACCATAACCCTTTTTTTTTGCGAAGATAGCATTTTGTTTACCTGCTCCAAACCCAAGGCTGGAAGAATCACATCCTGATAACGGTATTCGGCATTACTAACAAGCCCAACAAGAAGACCTTCTCCACGAGCCCATCTAAGGAAAGGTTGAGAGTCTGCAAAAACACTATAAGGTGCAGATGAACCAAAGGATGCGTATATACGCCTAAAGATCTTCTCAAATGTCTCTTCATCATAATCATATCCAGCCTGCCAGGAAAAAGAAAAGGATAGGTATCTGTCCATGCATGCACATATATAAATAGCTAGACAATAAGATGAGGAAAAAAGTGCAAGTATCATGACTCTATCACCTGCATTTAGTTAACAATACTTTCCAAAATGGCCCACCAATACGGTTCCATGTGGAATGACATCTTTTTTTGTCCATTAGGTTCCGAGTTGGTACTTTTAATCCCTTGTTGGACTATTATATGAATAAGGTTAACCCAATTGCATAGTGATTTGGCCCTCTATTTTTCAATATTGCAATGTCATTGAATGCCAGAAGCAATGAAGAGGCCACTTTCATTATGTTAGCACATCCAGCATGTTAACATTAAATAACGGTACTGCCTCTACACCATCTGAGGTTCTACGTTTCAGAATAGCTCATAAAGAGAGATACAGCTTACAAATAAAGAATCCCTAAATGCATACCTTGATGAAAGAATTTTTCACACATGTTTTCCACCAGACAATAGTAGGCAATTTTGCAGCATGCCCAAAACATGGGTACTTTTTGGCCATTTCTGTATATGCAAGTTTGAAGCCCTCATGCATACGTTTGTAGTCAGGGCATGGCAGGCCAACAGATTTTGCTGCCATACAATAGTAGTCTCCAAGCTCACCTTTGTAAGCTATGAGTGTACCAGTGACATCCACAGTGATGCAGCGTAATTTTGACAGTAGAGACATTGCAAAGGGGGCTTCAGAAAAATGAAAAATATCCAAGTTCCTATTGGGGGGAATTCAATTTTCTCATTAATATAAATAGTATCCTAAAGGCAATGGATGGAGTCCCAGATCAAGCAGTTCCTTCAATAGACCACAAGAGTCCTGGGTCTGCATAATTGACAAGAATAAATTATGTGATGCTAACTTCAACAAATAATCACAATTGAATAAATGCCATCAGCATAGTAGTCAATACATAAAGAATGAAGCAAGTCGATTCTCCATCGATAATAAAACATTTGGTGACATCATTCTATCAAAATTAATATTTTCAAAAACTAGTTTTTTGAACATTTGGCATGTTAAAAAGGCAAATTCCAATCAAGCACCGAAGCTATTTCTAATGGACAGTTCACAACAAACAGTCTAGAGCCATACATGTCAGCTATGATTTTAATTGCATTTGAAGTCCACTATCTCAAGAAGTTGACACAGATAAATTGAAATTTATGAAAACATAAGCAGAGCATGTAATATGGATGTAGGATGTTTTCCTCATTATGACAGTTATCCAAGAGTTACTTGACAACAACAAAATGAACTAACAACCATTACTAGCATAGAGGAAGCCAATAACTGGTTTGATAAAGCAAAGAAAAGAGGCATGCCTAGCAATAAAAGTAGAATCCAGAAGAGGTGAGGTTTAGATATAGTGATTCCACCTTTAAAGTGGATAATATGCGAGCAAACACAAACCTATTGAGTACCATTACAATGAGTTTTGAGAGGAAAGCTTGAGATTTGATCCATTATTTTAAAGAGGCCCCTGGCAAAATTTCTGGGTTGATGGGAACTATGGGGTGTTGCCAAATAGGTTAGACGACCTAAATTTTGCAATTGGAAGAAACGCTAATTTGACATGAAAAGAGTGAGGAGAGATGGACTGTTCTAGGGAAACAAAGACCCCAACAATGCACTAACCTAGTACCAATAATTAGCTAATTTGACATGAAAAGAGTGAGGAGAGATGGATTGTTCTAGGGAAACAAAGACCCCAACAATGCACTAACCTAGTACCAATAAGTAGCTGCCTTTATTTGATGATGAAGGGTACATTTTGTATTGGAAACGCTAAATATTTCCTTCTGAATTAAGCTACTAGAGTACAGGATGCCCTACTTAAACTGACTTCTAAGAAAAAGACTTCCTAAAACTACTTTCGAAGCCTACAAACACTAGGAGCATACCGAGTGCAACAGATAATTCTAAAACTAACACAGCTTGCAGCAACTTCCCACACAATAGTGGTTGTAGGTGACATTCTGTCCTTCATACTGCAGGCATAGTAAATTGAGGAAAAGGGTTCATATCATGGCTGAATGATTCATTGATAGATAAGCACCAAATTTTGCCAATCAATTGATCCAAGACAAACACAAAATGGTCCCATGCATTAGAATCAAGGCGACTCCCCTAGGAAGCCTATAAGGAGGCCAGTAAAGCATATGCCAAGTCCCCAACCCTTTACATATTAGTAAAGGACAGAAGGGGGACAGATTATAAAGGCTTTTCATTCTTACTGATTGAGCAGGAGGAGGATTTCCTCGGTGCAACTTCATCAATTATATCTTCTTAATTTCTTGTTTTCTAGATTAAGTTGACAGACTATTTTTCACTAATATCAATCAATGAAACCTAGAGCACACAGACATTTGTATGGTTATTGAGTTTGA
Organism: Salix caprea; assembly: GCA_964035475.1. NCBI lineage: Eukaryota > Viridiplantae > Streptophyta > Magnoliopsida > Malpighiales > Salicaceae > Salix > Salix caprea. The sequence goes on along the minus strand of OZ037759.1, from coordinate 9,989,671 downwards.
CCGAGGAACATCCATTCTATATTCCTCTCTCAAGGAACTCTCAAATTGCAATTCCTATAAGAAACAACTTGTCAATTGTTTTTGTCCTGCATTCAGATCAGCATGCATATTCAATTTTCTCCAGAAACCATGGAAAACAAATTCTTCTTCACTTTGTATTGCTGTAAGACCACAAAGCTATATTCAAATATAAACCAACATATCCTATCCAACCCCTGCATCTCTAGAAGAAGAACATAAACTTTCCATACCAGAACACCTTAATGAAACTGCATTTCTAATGCACATTTTATAAATCCTCAGGATCCGGATGAATGTCCAAAATAAAATACAATAAATAATAATAATAAAAAAAAAAAAAACAGAAACAAGAATCATTCTTCCAACGTTTCTGTATGAAAAAACTCCTCGTGTTATGCATGTCCAGCCAAAAATGTAGATCTATGAACTGACTAAATAAACTCTCACTCACCATGACAGCTGAGCAAATCCAAGATCAACGCTTTAATCATTGTTTTCTTGTCCCTTTTTGTGAAGTCTATAAACTTCAATCACCAGATTGAATTCGATAGGCATAAAAGGGATTCCTTTATAGTCTCTTAGATTGTGAAAATAGTCGTTTATCACAGTAACACATGCTCATAGCGGAACGAAAAAAATCACAGCTAAGCAAGTCATTGCATCACAAAAACAAGAGAAATAGAGAGAGGAATCACTAGCCAAAACCATTTCAATATCAGCACAAATTGTATCCTGCTTAGCAAATGTACATGATCCACTGTCAAATCTAAGCCGTTTCCTTTACGTTTCTACAGGTTAAACATTGTAATAGCAGGATCATGCATTTGAGAGATAAAAAGAGATGATATATCAAGGAAATGGATTCCCCTTTTCTTTCTCTCTACGTGTGTATATAGAAAGAGGAAGTTAAGCTATATAGACATGTGAAGTAATAGCAACAAAAAAAAAACCATTAAGCAAGAAGGGAAAGTGGACATACCCAGAAGCTGAAACGAAAAGGAATCTGAGTTTTGCTTCCTGCAAATCAAATCACCAAAGCTTCAAACTGGACTCCCCTGCTCTTACAAGAAACAAACAAGTCTTGGAACACGCTCACCTGAACCCTCTCTCTTTCCAATATACATAATACACACACACACACACGCATATATTTTATATGCGCAAATGCTTAGATTTATCGATGGCGAGATAGTTTGTAGTTTCCATTAACGTAATTAAGAAATCTGATTCTGCTGTGGAAATATTTTTTTCCCGTCTTGCGTCTCGTCCCTTGATGTTAGGTTTTGTTTTGTTTTGATCCCCATTTCGCCGCATCGTTTTGCTCAAAATTATTTTTACTCATACCCTTGCACTTATTTTAATAAGAGAGGGTGGAACTGAAAAACTAGAGTGATTCGGTAGGGGTGTCTAAAACTGTAAATAAACCAAAAACTGAGGGGCTACGAAATATTTTACTTTGTAAAGTGGGTCGCAGAAAACCATGGACTGTTTGCCTGTGGTATTGATAACAGAAGGCGAACTGCTTTTGTTTTCTTATATTAATAAAAAAAACACCTCACCTCACGTGCGATTAATTATCTCTATTCTACGAGCCTCCAAAACCATGAGCTGATGATTCTCTAAGTTGGTAGAGAAATAAATAAATAAATTGGTATTTCTAGAAGTTTTTTATTCCATAGAATTCCAATAAACGGGCATATTCAAGAGAATCTTATTGTTCATCATGGAAAATTACAAGTTTTTTAGTTCCAAGGGCTTTTCTTTTCGCTTAAGTTCATGATGAAAGCATGATTTTTTTTATTTTAAATTTCTTTATGGTGGTATGCCGAGCTAGATGTTGTAGACTACATGTATTTATTTAAATGTTTGAAATTGCGTTTCAACTATGTTCGAGAAAATTTGAAATTTTTCTTTACATGAAATCATTTTTTATTTAGAGATTATTTTAATGTTTCGATGTTAAAAATAATTTTTAAAAATAATAAAAAATATATATATTATTTTTATACATTTTTAAGCAAAAACATTTTAAAAAAATATTATTACACTTTCAAATGCCTCTTAGGCTTTGTCTAAATTATAAGAACATAAAAGTTGGTGATTAATTTAGATTATTTTGATGCAAATATGTCAAAATCACAAAAAACAGTTTAAAAGTTATCAAAATAATACTTTTTTAGAGTTACATTCAATATTGACCTAATTGAAAGAAAAAAAAATCAAAAAGAAAAGAAGACTTTTAAGAAAATAGAAGACATGGCCTAAAAAAACAAGAAAATCGAGGTGAACCTTCTAAATTTGGTCTAATCTAAAAAAATTTCAACTTGTTAAATCATGAAACTAAGTTCAATAAAAAAAACTTAAATGTCATCCAATTTATTTTTAAATGATGGAATTGTTAAAGATGTTATTAATAATAAAAAAAAACTTGTAAAAAATAAAAAGAATAACAAAAAATGGGTCTAAAAACTTTTAGGGAAAAACCCAATGAAATGAAACTTAAAAATAATATCCCAAACAAAAAAATGCAAATAAAATAATCAAGACCAAACTTGAAATATTAAAATATCATTAGGCGGTGGAATTAAAAATCATTTGTAATATGATAGATTATTTAGAGATTTAAAAATAATAGGGGTAAAATTAAAAAAAAAATTATTAAAGGTTAACTGAATAGAATCAAACAAAAAAATAAGAAGTTAAAAGTTAAAAACGAGAATTAACCTGAAAAACAATAAGATAAATATTAAAAAAATAAAAAAAACATCAATTTAGAAAAGAGAAAAAAATGACAAAACTAACAAACCTCTTAAACCTGGTCTAATCTCTAAAAATTATATCCTGTGAAATGTTTGACTCATATTCGATCAAGAAACATAATTTTCAATCAAATCAATTTAAAGGGTGATTTTTGTAAAAAAAAGTATTAATAAAAAAACCTACAAAAAATGTGGATAAAATTTTCTAGAAACCCAATGAGAATGCAATTTAATAAAAAAAAATTCCTACATAAAATAAATATAAATAAAAAAATAAAAAAGGATTTTAAAGATGAAAAACAATCAAAACGAATAAAATTGAAAACATATGTAAAAACAATGCAAACTTAGACAACACATCCTAAACATGATCAAATATTAAAAATTGCACCCTATAAAACCCTGGATTCGGCTCCTATAAAATAGTTTATTATAAGCCAATTTAAATGTATATAACATACTCAACTTTATTTATTTTATACGGAATTGATGGTTTTAACATTCAACTTACTTTGTATATTAATTTCCTAATATTTATCTATTTAATGTGAATTAATGGATCTAGTAATGTGTATGTGTAGAGTGATCAGAATTCAATTTTGATGTCTTTTAAAAATAAGGGTACCAATAATAGCGTCTTAAAGATGCTATAGATACCACCAAAGCAAATCTCTTACAGCTTTTAATAAAGTTTAGGGTATATTGCAAAAATTCCTAACAATAAAAACATTTGTTTATTATAAAATTAACGGCACTAATGGCAATGGTACGATATAAAGAACACAAGCAAAAGTATACTGCAAATATATTGTACAAAACATGTTCCTTAAAATAAAAATGTTTTTAACCTTACAATTTCCAGCATTCATCGACGTCGTGAATATAACCTTAGGACGCTTCTTTAATACCATGGTTGCTGTCCTGATTTATCTTCATACATAAAGCATCGATTATCATTTGTAGTGACCTTTTTTCTTGTTCCAATTTTGTATTTTTTGCCACAAGCTGTATTATGTTCAAGCTGTCCCGATTGTTGATTTTCTTAGAAAGCAGACTATTTTCATGTTTCAGTCGTTCAACTTCAAGCTGTCGATCTATATCTTTGCACTTAGCCTGAAAAACAAAATAAAAAAACACAATAAAGGTGTGCTTATTTTTAATAACCAAAACAAATATACATAATACAATCATAAATTTATTACCAAGCTCTTATCCTTGAATTCAAGAATACATGAATGGACAATCATTGCTATAATGATTGGTGATAGAAATACTATATTTTTATTAAAAACTAGTTATTATTTAATCTAATTAATTAAGATGTCATATATATTTGTAGTTAAGTAAATGCTATATAATTTATACTACGTATGGGCCAGAGTGCAACCATTCCCCCCCCCCCAAAAAAAAAAAAAATATACAATTCGAGTTATGACATCAATTGAGATTAATAAATTGATTTTTTATTTTCATTAGACAATTAAAAAAAAAGACAGATATTGTTTGGGCAACTTTTTTTTTTTAAAAAAAAAAAAACCAAACATGATACATTGGGGAAAAAATGGGAACAGGAAATTAGATAAACAAAAAAAGATAATTTTTTTTTAACCAAGTCAATAAACATAGAAGAACATGGAGCATAACATGAAAAAAAATAACAGCACAAAAGGTTAAATTAGAGGACAACTAAACTTTTTTTATTGGATGTAAAATAAAAATGATAATTGAAAGAATGAGAATAAAATTACAATAAAAGATAAATTAGAGGACAACTAAACTTTTTTTATTGGAGGGTTTAATTGAAAGAAAAACAACTTGTTGAGACTAATATATATTATGTTACTTTCTTTATGAAACAAAATAGTTGATCTATACATCGATGTATGAGGAATATCTAGGACTGATATGTATATGTTTTTCAAATGAAATGTATATTGAACTGGCTTCCATAAGAATTTTATATGAAGATATCACATGTGCATATGGAGAAACTCAAGTTACAGTTGTATAAGTGTTTTGATCCCCTCATTTATTATGTTCATAAAGGTAACAAATAGACATGTATTGAATGTAACATAAACTATATCAAAGTATTTGAGTGATAAAAAGAGGATTCATCACCTTAAAATAATTAGAGATAATGTTTCACGTGTTCTCAAATAGTATTGATTGTTAAATCCTTGTAGTACGTAGAATGAGATTTGAAAAGAGATTCAAATCTTAATCAAATGATACATGGCTATAATGTTGCAAACAAATATGATTTGATATAGTACACACATTTCATGCTAAAATATCTAAATCGAAACATTATTAATGAAAGAACATCAATGAAATGATAAGTCAAACCACCGATTACTTTACTAATTACTAGACAATACACTTGATTTATAAATATAAATTAATCAATCATTGAATAGAATTACTGTATATTATATGATTTTTTTAATGTTTGCTATAATTATTATTTTTACAACTGTGCATTTGATTCGTAATATTTTCTATTAGATAAATCCAGGTTAATTTGCTTCTGAAAATATAACCATTGTAGAAAAATATACGATGTAGATTGTTGAAGAAAAATCACCGAATTGAAATATAGCAAAAGGTAAAAAGAGAGACGTACTAGTTCCTTGGAAAGCACATCCACAAGGGTAATTTGATTGTCAAGCTGGGTCTTCAATTGGCTAAATTTATCTTGAAGTTGTTTCATGAATCCATTTTGAGTTTGCACAACCTCTTTCAGCCGTTCTTCTTCTTTCTTTATGTGACCGTTCTCTCTCTGTAATCTATTGTTTTCTTCGGCAAGCACACATAAGTTTTCCTCATTCTTGATTTTCTTTTCCTGCATAATTAATTACAATAAATAAGAACTGAATAAAAGTTCCCATAATAAAAGTATATAGTAATTACACACAAACCTTCTATCAAATAGACAAGTGAATATGGAGAGGAGCATGTTACTTACCCTGCACCGTTGCCGATAGGCCCTGTCTACCTCTTTCTTCCTCTCCTGATCCCTATTAGCATCAGGAGCTTTTCTTTTCAGCTTAGAATCGGGTGTGGTCGGAGGAGACTCAGGATATCCTGGTATACCCCACATTAGGCTCTGATCTATCGGTTGCGGAATCATCTTGTATAATCCGTACTCACCAACCATTTCATCATCAAAGGCAGACGTCTGCATATGAGATTTAAAACAGCAAAACTTCAAAACAAATATTTAGGTTTGCATACTGAACATGTCAGAAGGATTCCGTTCAACCAAAATCCTCATGATAAGCACATCAATCTATCTCATTTTCTATACACATGCAAGCACAAGAATATATATAGACACATGAGTTGATTTTGTCAATAGATGGACAAGTTCGAGATTGAAAGTTCATCGGTCATCAGATTTCACAGCAACTAAAGTTATTCCTTGAATGGATTTTTTTCAATTGAATCCCTGACTAGTGTAATAATTTAAATGGGTTATTTTATGAGCATGGTAAGAGTTAAGCAGATTTAATCAAGCATACCCATTTATATAATAAGACTTTTATATATTATCATAGGAATATGATTATATTTTCTCTCTTTTTTCTTATTCTTTCTAACATGAGCTTAAGAAAATTGGGAAAAAAACAAGAAAAAAACTAATTTTTAATCGATTTTCTTAGAACTTTTTGGTTTGCTGTTTGATTTCTGGACACGTATCGTGCTGTGGGTCCTTTCTTTTTCGATTGCAAGCTTCAGATTGTAATTTTATGAAATTTAGCCTGCAAGTTAGCCCTTAAACTTTTTATAGCATGTGATTTATGCAACATTTATAAAGACTAAAGTTTCCAAAATCCTATCTGTGAAGTGAAATAATAAGTATAAATGATAAGATATAACATGTAATAAGCTCGAAACGGATTCCTTCTTCTAAATTTTCTCCACAATATATAGCAAAGAATATAGAAAGTCCACGATCATAGAGGCAGTATTTTAAAAAGAAAAAAAGTCTGTCAAGCACCAGACCGTTCTTGTTCTTGATCCAAATGACTAAAGAATAAGATTGATTTGAATGGGTTAATTATGACAGCTCAATTATGCAGCATAAACGCAAACTCCAGATCGGTTGGGGTTTCCGGATAAAAGAGAAAATATGACAAACGATTTCACAGACCCTTTGATTTCTGGATAAAAATTTGAAGATTAGAGGTAAAACTTACAGATCCTGTTTGCGGTGGCCACATCGGATCCATTAAGGGGAATCAGTAGACAAGCTGGGTCTGTACCTGCATAAAATTGAAAGCGAAGAACAGGCGAAGTCAATCGAAAACAGCACAAACACGGAGAAAAGATATAAAATTTAAAGTGCTTACGGAGGCAGCAATGTTCTCAAGATTAGATGGGCGAGAAAAAAACACACACATATAAAATAGAGAGAGAGAGAGAGAGAGAGAGTACTAGAAGACAAGACATCCTCGCGAGTTCGAACGGGAGCTGCGCAAAAAAATACGATATCGAAGAGATCGGACGAGCCACTTGTAGAATAGCGCGAAGGTGAAATAATTTAGTGACCATGGACCCACCAATTCATAAAATATCGTATTAGGGTCGGAATAGACTTTTGACTAGAGAAAAGGATTGCGATACATGTCAATCATATTATTTATAGGTATGTTTAAAAATACGGATATTGTTGTTTTTTAAAATGTATTTTTGATTTAATATTTGTTTTGGAGAAAATTTGAATATTTTTTGGTTTTAAATTAAATATTATTAGTGTTTTTATATTATTTTGATGTCAAGAAAATTATTTCAATATACAAGCACATATGACACATACATTAACTAAAATATAAATCGTGTAGATGTTTTACTGTGCATTTTGCCATTATTCACCTAGACACGGTTCGATATGGATTGCTACAATGAAATTATCATTGTGCTCCCGGGAGTAAAAAAATTTAACTCCTGAGACGGGGGGTATTTTTGAATTTCCCAAGGGACATTGATGGTATTTTCGGATTTATTGCACAATAAAACTACGAATATAGCCCCCGAAAAAGACAAAAGAAGACAACCTGGACTGGGGGTAGTTTAGAATTTTTCAAGGGACATAGATGGTATTTTCTGATTTCTTTGCACAGTAAAACTACTAAATTAGCCCTCGAAAACGACAAAAAATAGGTGCCAGATCGGAGGTATTGTTGTATTTTTCACTGTGATTTTTCCATAGTTATTGATGGATTCAAGGGTGTATAGGTAATTGTGTATTTTTTTTTCCGAAGACACTGCATGTGGGTTGTACGGACGCGCCTACAGTGTTTCACGTGCACGCGTCTTTCGGGCGGTGCGCGTGCCTCATTCTAGTGGTCAAAAACAGACTTTCGTCGTGCCTCCCCTTGCTGCGCGTGTCTTATTATGGTGGCCGGTTAAGCTTCGGTGGACGAGTTTAAGCTTTCTCTCTCTCCTGCCGCCTGGAAATACGCTCCGGTCCTTGTGGTTTGTGAAAGTTTTTATTTTGGTCCCTGGTCTTTTGATTTCTTTTTTATTACTGTTTTTTTTTTCAATATAGTTTTTGATTTGTTACAATTATACCCTTTAATTGAAACTTATTCTATATGTTAAGTTTCAATTTAGTCTTTATTCTTTTGATTTTTGTTTGCTTTTGGTTATTTTAATTATTTCGGTATGCATGTTTTAATTGCTTCTAATTGGGTCCTCCAATTGAAATTTATCATATATTCTATATTTTATTTCAGTCCTTATTCTTTTAATTTTTCAAAAATATTTTTTTTAAATGTCTTTATTTATTTGGGTCTAAAGGTTTTATTTATTTCAACTTTGTTCTTCAATTGGAATTAATTATATAGTTTGCTTTGATTGTGTCTTCCAATTGAAATCAGTCATGTATGCTACTTTTCATTTCAATCCTTATTCTTTTAATTTTGTTAACAAAATTACACTTCAATTTTTTTAACAAATATCTTTATTTGTGTTCGGTCCCAATGTTTTTCTTTGTTTCAATTCTGTCCTTCTATTGTAATCAATTATATATTTTATTTTTCAGTTCGGTCCTTATTCTTTGAATTTTTTTATTTGTTATTAATTTCTTTGGTTTTTTCTGTTATTCTTGGACAATATTTATTTTTTATCCATATTTATGCATCTATGCTTTTAGTTTTTGTTATTTTATTTTTATTAGGGATTTATTTTTATTTCATTTAGTCCTAAAATTTTAATTTATATTGGTGATTATTTTCAAATTAATATTGTTCCTTTTTTCCCTTTAGTTTTTTTTTATATATTTTCTGTTATTTTTATCTGTTCTTCTGATCAGATAATTTTATTATTTGCGTCATAATAATGATAATTTTAGTAATTTTTTTTTTTTTGTAAAAATATTTTGCTTTTTTATCTCAATAGAAATTTTGTACAAATTTATTATTTTACCTACATTTATATTATAATAAAAAATTACATAATTAATTTTTTTACATTAAAAAATTATGATGTCGCTCGTTATGGGACATGGGAGCATTGGCTTAGTATATAAATAAATAAATAGAGAGAGAGAGAGATTACTGCTAGACAAGACATCCTAGCGAGTTCGAACGGAAGCCGCGCGAAAACTGGCGATATCGAAGAGATCGGACGAGCTACTTGTAGAATAGCGCGATGTTGAAATAATTTCTTGACTATGGACCCACCGATTCATAAAGGGTCGGTTTAGACTTGACTAGAGAAAAGGATGGCGATATACATCAATCATTATTTACAGGTATGTTTAAAATACGGCTGTTGTTGTTTTTTAAGATGTATTATTGTTTTAAAAGTTGTGTCGGAAAAAAATTGATTTTTTTTTATTTTAAATTAAATATTATTAGTGTTTTCATATTATTTTAATATTAATAATATTTTTAAAAAAATATTATTTTAATACAATTTAAAAACCAATCTATACCTCACTTCTAAATAGTCCCAAAGTATTTAAAAAAAATACATTAAAATAATATTTTTTATTTTTAAAAAATTATTTTTAACATCAAATAATATTAAAATATTAAAAAAAATATTTTTAAAATTTTAAAATACAGTGTTAAATAAACAATTACTAGATTAGCTCGACACAATCATATTGTGTGCAAAATCTGTACATGGAAGTAGAAATTTGCAGGCCATGGTTAAGTCCAACCTTCCAGAACTCATTTTCTCTATTATTGAGTTTGTTTAAATTAGCACTCATTTTATAAAACTATTTTTTTATATAATATAATTTTAAACTCAAGTTAAATATAGATTAATTTTATCTTTTTTTTTTAGTTTTATCTTGTTTTTTTTTTTTTTTTGTATTCTAATTGTTGGCCAGGAATTGATAATTCACCTTTATATTGCAGTAAAGTATATATTCGAGCTAGAAACACTCCTTGATTCTAAATTGACCTTCGTGAGTACCCTTCAATCTGTTCTTCATTCCGAATTCTATCTCGATAACTTTCACCATTATGGGTTGTTTGAAATTTTATTTCAAGAGTATTTTAAAAAAAATGATTTTTATTTTTATTTTTATCTTTCATTTTAAATTAATTTTTTTGATGTTTTTAAATCATTTTGATGTATTTATGACAAAAATAATTTTTAATAAATAAATAAAATATTATTTAATATATTTATGAACAAGAAATATTTTTAAAAACAATTTCAACCACACTCCCAAACATACACTTTTTATATGCATAATCTTAGAAAGGAACTTTTCTGCTAAGCTTATTTCTGATATTTGAAATCCCAAAAGCAAATTAGAAAATATGCGCAGCATGAATTTATCATTACTTCTACCATTCATGAGCAATAACATATCAATTCAAGAAATATATATATATGTAAGTATGTATGTATGGAAGTATATGACAAATGATGTAGCAACATATAAACTATAAACACAGAAAAGTTTGATATGGTCCACGTAGAAAGTTCCAGAAGCAGAAAGTAAAGAAACCACTTCTTTGCCCGCATCTGTGCGCAGGTCGACTTAGCCACTTTCATTCTTATCATCTATCTGCAAAATCAATAAATACAGTGTAAACCTGGGTTAGCAATTACTCTTCTTTGAGTTTTCAAACGGACTCAAATAATAAGCATTTTTATCTTTATGAATAAATCAAGTTTACTATACTTGACAACATGTATAGGCTTCCATATTTGATCAAAACAAGCTGCTCTGTTTCGGATCAAACAGCAAAACCAAGGAAAAATAACCAAGCATGGCCAATCATGGTAGAAAAGAGCCGGAGAAGATCTAAATCTATTGATAGAATATATGGTTTGCAATAATGGTGCCATGTACTTACAGGGTGGCATATAGGAATTGGGAAGGGAAAATGTTTCTAAGAGCATGGTTTATTCAAAAATTAATGAAACTCATGCCACCTAGAGAGGATGGAAATAAAAATACATAGTCTCAGTCCAAAGAAAATACCAAGATATAAATGTTTGAGTTTGTGTGTGAAAGTAAGTTAGTTTAAAGATACAAAAAAGAATATAGATGAATAATAGTAGATAACATGGCTCATGTTTTGTACTGTTCATATTCAAACTTCAATCCAAGATTTCTATCCAAATCTCACTTAAATCCAATTAGGTATGGATTTTTGTTACTCAAGCCTGACTCATCACGTAGGTTTTAAATATCCATATTGTGTTCACATGGAGTTTTATAAGAGAAAAAAGAAAACTTATCGTGACTCTATTCTTATGTTTATCATGTTGTGTAGGTGAGGAGAGTTTTAGAGACGATGTTTGTTTTCACATGGAGGTCAAGTAAGCAAGTAATTGTAGACTTATTGTGACTCTATTATGTTGAGTTGTTATTAGTTAAAGTTAGTTATTGTTAGTTGCAAAGTTGTTAAAAACTAGTTCGTGATTGTTGTAATTAGTTGCAGAGCAGAGCAGTTAACGTGAGGATAGAATCAGTTAGTATAAAGTCGAATAATTTCCAACATGATATCAGAGCTATTCTAAAAAGAAATTAAGAGAGTCGAAAGAAATTGCAGTTTCTTGAGAAAGAAACAGAGAAAATAAGCAACTAGAACGAAAATTGATACAAAGCATGACAACAGAAAATAGTAGTTTTATGCAGCCAACTATACCACGATTTGATGTCAATTATGATCATTAAGCTATGCTTATGGAAAACTTTCTAAGGTCAAAAGAATATTGGGGCCTGATAGAGAATGAGACTTCTACCATAAAGGAAGGTGTGGACAACGAAAGATGCATGAAGAGGAGAATTGAAAGAACAGGAGGTTAAAAATTATCTATTCTAAGCCATAGATAGGACAATCATGAGTCAATAATGAAAATGCAAAGGTCATTTGGGATTCAATAAAAATAAAATATCAAGGTTCCGCCAAGGTAAGACGTGCCTAGTTGCAAGCTCTAAGAAGAGAATTCGAGCTTCTAGGCATGAAAGATGGAGAAACAGTAGATGAATACTTTGTCGGGACTCTGATCGTTGCTAATAAAATGAAGGTGCGTGGAGAAAGGATAGAACATAATATTATTATTGAGAAGATCTTGAGGTAAATGACTACAAAGTTCAATTATGCTGCATGTTCCATAAAAGAATCTAATGATCTCTCAGTTAAGACAATAGATGAACTTCAAAGCAACTTGTTAGTTCATGAACAAAGAATGCAAGGACAAAAGGAAAAGGAACCTGGTTCTAATATTATCAACTCAGAAAGAATTGAAGGAAGATATGGGCACATATTTGAAGGAAGAGGAAGAAGTTGTGGAAACATCAGAGGAAGAGGTTGAGGTAGAAGTAGGCAATCTTACAATAAAGCACAAATTCAGTGCTATAATTGCCAGAAACTAGGATATTTTTAATATGAATGTCTTGATAATGAAAAGAATGTGAATTATACAGAATTCAACGAGGAAGAAGAAATGCTTCTAATGGCATTTGAAGAAATGAAACAATCAAGAAATGAAATTATATGGTTTCTTGATTCATGATGCATATGCAAGAAAAGAAAAGAAACAAGCATATAGACACCTAATATCATCAAGAATGCATATGCAAGGAAAGAGATGCAACTGAATTACGTAAAGTTCATGTGTAAAGTTAAAGATATTCTTACAAAGGCTTTGAAGCATGAAGATTTTTAAAATTTAACTTTGCTAAGAGTTATCTAGAGACAAGTTCAAGTAGGACCGTTGGAAGATAAACTAGTAATTATTCATGAATACATCTAGAGTAAGTTCATGTATTATCCATTATCTAATAACTTTGTGCACGTATAAAAGTAAGTTAATCAGAGTTCAGTACTTTCAAAATACGTTTCTTTATACTTCTCCACCATGTTATTTTCCAACAAAGACAGGACCATTTCTAGCAAGCCAAATTGACCAGAATAAAATAAGAAAAATAAGTTGATGCCATAAATAAAATCCTAGCAGTTAGTTTGTCGTAAATAAACTATCAAAGCTGACGACAATAAAGAGGTGCATATAATTAGTGGATTGATGAAACGAAAGCGGGCGAAAGTAGACAGAAGTTGTCATCAGAGTGATACAACTTACCAGTTTCATGCAAAGCTCTGTAACCTTATCAGTCACTTCATTGCTTTTTTTCTTCAGGGCATCCACAATTGCCCTTTCACGCTTGTAATCCTTCAGCTCCCGAGCACATTGGTCCTTCACAAATATAATATCAGCCTCCAAGGAGGCCAGCTCATTCTTATAACGCTTGCATTCATCGTCAAACTTCTGTATCTTCACTTTCTGCGACTCAAATAGTGAAATGTATATGGTGAAATACACATGAATACCGAGAAGTACGTACGTACGTAGAAATGGTTAGTTAATATCACCTCCTTCTGTTTTGCAGTACCATCGCTCGAGCCAGGTTTTCTTTTCCTCATTTTTTTGGGAGCAGCATTCAATATGTTCGAGGGCACAGCATCAGTAGATGTCCCCGAGGGGATCGTGTTCGCTCCATCTGTATTCCAATTTAATTAATTAGAAGCTCAAACCTTGAAAGAGATATATATCTAGAACTCTCTTAAAGAAACATTAATTTTACTGATTAACATAAAATTAGCTACTCGGATCGAGCTTAATTAATTAGCCAGCCTCTTTCGATGAGCTTGTATTCACACACACACACACAGATTCTGATGTTAATGGTGATCAAAGGCCATACCTGCTAACTGGATCGACTGGTGCTGGCCTGGAATTGGATCAATATTGAGCAATGTTCCATGGCGCCCCTCCGCATCACTACAGTCTCCAAGCTCGTTGCTGTAGTTTCCTGATGAAATGAAAACCAAGTAAACCCTCAAGGAGATTCAAACAAATTTCCTTCATAAGCAAAAACAACAGCACACCAACAAAACAAAGGCTCAATCCAAAACTAGATACGGTCTGCTGCATTTAATTCTCTCAAAAACCAAATCCCTTTCAACACTGAGAAGTTTTAAGTCTTTGGGCCAACTTTATCAGATGCTTAAATAATTCAAAAGGCATGCAGATTAAGAAGGGAAAAAAGCCTATAGCTACTTTTGTTAAGGCTAAATAATTCAAAAGGCATGCAGTGTTTGTTTATTTATTCTTTCCTGTATACATGGTTGCTTTAATGTGAATTGAAAAGCAGTAAATTACAACAAAAACAAGTTAATTAGAACTTCTGGTTAGCTTGTGATAATCTTTTTCACATTTGAAAATGTGATCAAAATCAACAGGTTTAGCCTTCGATGAGAAGGTTTTTACTTTTTAACCGATAAGTGATAAGCTAACATCATCATCATGACTGTGTTGTGGACAATCAAACCCACAAGCAGTTTGCACTGCTTGGATATTTCTACAAAGGGACTCCGAATATGTATACTAAACAAGTGCTTTGTCAGTTGATGTAAAAGTTAAGTACACGAGAATACTGTGCCACCTTTAAGGGCCTGTCTGGGAGAATTGTTGTGGTAGCTTTTCAAAGTGTTTTTCGTGCCGAAATACATCAAAATAATATTTTTTTATTTTTTAAAAATCATTTTTGACATCAGCACATCAAAATGATCCAAAAACACCAAATCATATTCATTTAAAATGATTTTTTTTTAATTTTTTTCCCAAACGGGCACTAAATAACGTAAACCCTAAAATTTAAGAATTAATATATTATACTGAGTGCAAGAAATTAAGAATTAATCTAGAGGTAGACTTTTACTTTCCCATCAATCCAAAAAAAGAGCTATTGATGAAGAGATCGCATACAACAACCTCCCTTCTGTGAGCTGAGAGAGAGAGAGAATCGTGCTATGAAAAATACCCATAAAAGGCAAATAAAAAGAAAAAAAAAAAAGAGGCTTAAAATGGAAGTTGCGTGAGGGTATTGTAGGCCATGTCATACCTCAGCCGAAATTAAAAGATATGCACGGCTATCTTTGATGAGATGTTTTTGTCCAAAACAAATGATTATTTTCCTATTTGATCGGGACACTGCAACTGGGTCTTGCAGTTCAATAAATATGCATGTGCTGCATGAAATTTTAAGGAAACGATAATTTTGTTTTGGATCTGGAGCAGTCCTGCCCAGGAGGCTGTCGGAAAAAAGAATCGGCGGTTTTTTTTAGAGATTTCTTTATATATATATATATATAAAGAAAGAAAGAAAGAAATAGTGGCGCAAAGTGTTGATCTAATATGTTATATATTGAGATGATTGGAAAAGAAAAGAAAACACTTACCCACGCTATCAGATTGATTAAAGTCAGACATCGGGTGTTCTGCGTTGAAGTAATCTGCCGAAAATTGAGAGAGAGAGAAGAAGAAAGGATCAGCCTTAAAGAGTCTAAAACGACGCCATATTTTGAGAAAAAGTAGATGCCAGAGTAAGATTAGTTAAAGAGATCGATGATCAAGCAGCTGAGAACACCGCAATTTTTGTTTTTCTTTTCATATCCATTACCGGGGGTGCGTGAGGAGGCCTGATCGCCGGTGTGCTCGCTTGTCAGTTGACAGGGAATATATATAGCATGAAAAAGGACTGGGGGATAAAAAAGAAAAAGAAGAAAAAAGTGTGAATATACGATAATCTCAGTTTACAAGAGATGTCAGTCACTTTTTGTTTTTTTTTGTTTTTATATATTAGCTGAGACAGATAGATTTTTTATAAAAAAAAGTACATCAAATAAAGCTATTCAAAAAAATGTTATTACCAGTTTTGCTTTAAATATTTATATTTTTAACACTGAAAATATTCTATAAATAACGGCTGTTAAAATCATTCTTCAAATAACCACGAATGAATATAATTAGGAATACTCTAGAAGTTAGTCATTGTCTACTGATTCGATGATGGCGTGTAGGATAGTCCTATGATTGCCCCCTTGTCGTGGCCATCTACTTGAGTTAATTCTTAGAGGGTATTTAAACCAAAAAAAGAAGAAAAAAGGAGCATATACGGCTCTACTTGAGTTAATTCTTAGAGAGTATTTAAGAGGTTTGAGTTAATTTTTATAGTTAATGAAATTATTTTTTATAGTATTTTTTTTATATCAATTTATATTAAAATAATATTTTTTATTTTTTAAAAAATATTTTAATATTATTATCTAAAAACACTTTAAAATATATTTAAAGCATTTTTTTTTTCAAAACACACTTTTAAAATGCTTCTCAAACACCCCTAAGTGTTTGTTTGAGGTGGAGCGTAGTTGAGATTATTTTTAAAAATATTTTTTATTTAAAAATACATTCAAGTAATTTTTTAAAATATAAATCATTTTTCATTTCAACACATGAAAATGATATAAAAACATTAAAACATTTTAATTTAAAATAAAAAAATAAAAATATTTTTTTCAAAAATATTTTTAAAATACAACATCAAACCTAACTTTAAGCTTATTTATGACATCAGCTTCTGCATATATTTTCTTTAGAGGCACAAGTCACTCAATCTTGGAGAGGGGAAGAGTCTTCCAAACTTCAGGGACTCAATTGAAACCCTGTCACTCTTGGATCTAAAATCAAAATATGCTAACAGAGGAAATTTTGCAATGACAGTCCAATCAGAGTTGAGAAAACAAAAGAGAGAAAGCTACATCTAACTCTTAAGGATTCAGATCAAAGATTGTCCCGGAAATGAGACCAATAATTGATCAGATCAGAGCTGTACCTGGAGCATCACGCTTCCTTTCGTAGCAGACAGGGCAGGGCTGCTTTCCGCAATTTGTTCATCCATTTTCTTGTTTCTCTCACCCCCGGCCCGGCAACTCCATCTCTGTCGACGTTCACACATCTTCTAGCGGTGGCAAAGAGGATCTTGCAGCACCGGAGAAATATTCCTCCGCCTTCCTGCACATCGTAGAAGCAAGAGCAGAGGAGAATCTTAAGAATTAAGAGTAAGATCTGTCAGTTAACTATGGACAGGAAATGTACTACTTACAGATAAACATGTTCGGAGGCTTCCTGGATGAACTACCATCTGGTCGCTCACTTGCTGTCTGTGCAGATCCAACATAAAGAAAAACAGAGACATGGTACAGTGACGATAATGCTTTCCGCGGCTAGAAATATAGAAAGACGCGATGCTCAGGTGATGAAGGCATCTCGAAGGACAGCTTAGATATTAGAAATGGGCTTTCATTTAAAATCCTAGGACAAGAATGCCTGGGAATCCAAGAACACAGTGCTTGTACAGTAGTTGCTTTGCGATGCGGGAAAAAAAACAAAATAAGGTCATTATTTAACAATTAAATTTCTACCCAAGGGGTCCTAGTGTGAGTGGTGAGGGCGCTCTCATCCCTTAAGAGAGGTCAGGGGTTCAAACCCTCCTCTTGTATGGAGCCGGCCATTTGGGGAGCACTTTCACCCCTTCGAGGCTCACCCGGTGCGAACATGGATTAGTCTGGGCCAGCGCTTGGGACACCGCGTGATTTATACAAAAAAAAACAATTAAATTTCTCTATTCTAGAACCATCAAAAACATGTTTTTGTTATTTTAACAGTTTTAAATGAATACGTGTAAGTGAGGGCATCATAAAAGCATTGCAAATTGTAATAAAGTCATCGAAAGCAAGTTATTACGGCCCGGTGCGATGCCGTGACTGGGGTGAATAAGGAAAAATAATTCTTTTTTTGGGTGTGTTTTGACCAATAGAATATTATATTACTTGGTGCTGGACTCAAGGAGTTGCCGACAAGACTTTGGATTAAGAGATTGAGAAATTACAATATTAAGTTCTCATACATGGTTATGGACATTTATGTCTTTTTCTTCGCCGAAGTGTTTTTTTCTCCTAAATCAATCCATTTAAATGTTTGCGGTTATTTTTTAAAATGTTTTTGTTTAAAAATATATTAAAATAATTTTAAAAAAAAATATTTTTGACATCATTATATGAAAATGATTTAAAAACATAAAAAATTTAATTTAAAATAAAAATAAAAATAAAAATAAAATATTTTTAATTTTTTTCAAAAATATTTTTGAAAGAAAATGTCAAATATCCATATGTGCTCAGATTCATTAAAAAGTGTTGATTTCATTTTATCACTCGAAATTTGGGATGATTTTTTTCTTTTTCGCTTGAAATTTCAATTATGTCAGTATCTCTTTTTAATGTTTCAATCGCATACATTGCTTTAATTTTTATATAATATTATAGAAATAAAATTAAAAAAATTTGTGATATTTCTTTTTTAGTATAATACAAAACCAATAACTAATCGAGCTCAGTTTCAAATGATTGGAGTCATTTTCCACTTTACAAGGCAGTTGCTTGCCAATTTCTTTTCGGGGTAAATAAATTTAAATGGTGGACCACTAACTGATTGATAAAGAGTATATTGTCATTGGCTTTTTAATTTTCAACAAAAATAAATAGTTTTTGTAGAACATTGTGATCAAAAAAATTTAAAAATACATGTAAAATTAATTTAAACCAAAAATAAAATCTTTTTTTTTTTAAAAAAAAATTATGGTCTAATTGCACAAACAAACAGTAGACATATTGAATGATTCCCTCTTGAGTTTTATTCTGGTCTAATTTTGTATTCTAAATTTCAATTTTCTCAATTAAGCTCACATTAGACTTTCAAATTTAATTTTCATCAATTAAGTCCAAGATAAAATTAAATTGACTCATTTAAAGTATAATTAAATTCTTGCATCTAATTAGATCCAAATTAATTCTTAAATATAATTACACTTTAATTTAATATATGATTAAATAAAATTAGCTTATTAGAAATTTAATTATGTCATTGAACATAATATTTATTCAGATTTATCTAATAATAATTTATTTTGATCTTGGATATGCATTGTTTTTATTTATTTATTTTGGGCACATAAGGTTGAATGAGACTTTAAATTTTGTTCAAGATTTCTGATTTAATTTTCCCCAGTCATTTTTATTTGTTATTTTGGTTGAATTTGAGGAATAATCTAGAAATAGGTTACAACACCCTTAACTTAAAATAAAATCATATTATTTTTTTTGAGTTCCAATTTTTTTTCCAGAATAACTAAAGTTTAAAAGTATCTGCATTAAGTTCATTTCTCTCAGATGAATCCATACACACCAAAATCAAAGTTATTGGTAAACAGAATTTAACTATCAATATGTAAAGAACAATTTGATCTTTTAAAAGTTATTTTGATTTAAAATGTGAAGTGTAATTTAAAAAATAGATAAAAATAGAAACGATATAAAAAAAATGAGTGAACGATGCTCAATGCAATTAACTATTTTTTTCATGCGATAGAAGCTGTCGGACACGTTGCAAATTGTAATAGAAAACTGCATTCCATAGCGGGCCCACCATGTGACAAGCGACGATCCCGTCCGTGTCCCTCTCTGCTCGACCAGCAACAAAAGACCCGGTGAAGATATATATAACCGAACCAGGGTCCAAAGACCGGGTTCATAAGGACAGCAAAATAATTGGGCAAATCCGTACGGACGGGTTTAATGGGATAATTCTTATGGGTTTTTCTTCTTTGAAAATAATAATAAAATAATCTTAACTAATACACGAAAGTTATGTACTTTTAAAGAAATCATTAAAAAATTTAGAAATTCTAATGTTTTTTTTTTTCTTTTATATATATATATATATAAAACAAATGTATAAATGAAAGGATTACATTTCCAGTAAAAAACAATAGATTTTAACCATGTCTATGATGAAGAAAGGAAATCAAACTAAGATGCCCATGCTCGTCTGGATCTTCAGATTTGTAAACGTTTGGACACTAAAATTTTATTGGTATAGCAATGTGAGGTTTTTGAGAACCAAGTTGACTAGTCAAGACACCACAATAAGTGGATTGGTGGATAACTGAAAAGATTAGTCAAAGAGTAGTCAACTAATGGATAACTTATACCATAATTTCTTGATTGTAAAACCTAGAAATAGGAGACAACTAGCTCGTTCGAACAAGACACAACAACAATTGACATTTCTGCAACTGGAATCGAAATAGATTAATATAGGTTTCGACAATGCATATGCAAATCCATAATGATAATGGTTCCATTGACCATCTCTTCAGGCAATCCTTTTCTTTTCTTTTGTTTAATCTCTTAAATTGCAACTACTGCCTGAAATACTCACAAATCCCAGTGAAATAAATCCTGTAGAGCTGCCAATGGCGGGAGACCCCCACTGTCTTCAAACTTTTGGATGCTGCAGTTTTTCTATATCTGTACATGTTCTTCTGTCACCAAATCAGAAGTAGGAGCACAAAAAAGATGATTAATGAGCAAATATAGAAATAAACTTCAATTGCGAGGCAATGATTCCACAATTTTGCATGAACCTAACTAGATAGAGAGCCATATCCAGCTACAACATTAAAACTGTACCTTGTCATGCTAGTTCTTGAGGTCCAAGCCGGTCCGGTCTGGTCATCGTTTATCTTCTCACATAAAGCATCGATTATCACTTGCAATGAATGCTTTTTATTTTCTAAATGTTTAATTTTTGCTTCAAGCTGAATTACATTCATGTTTTCTGGATTGCTGATTTCTTTCGTTAATTGATTAAAACAATGTTTAAGCTCTGCATTATCACGCTGGAGATCTATATTATTGGAGCCAGTCTGCCAAACAAAATAATGAATAGTTATTCTACAGGAAACGAATGAAGTAATCAATCAAAGAGAAACTCTTGATCAAAATGTCACCAGGCTAAATTTTCTATTCATTAATTCATGACACAACTATAATTGCCCGTGCTGCTCTGACATAGGATTTCACCACTACGAAAATATTGACTAGAGAACATTTCAGTATATGAATTTGTTGTTTGGAAGAGATATTAGCATGGCTAATCTTGTACAAATGAATCACCGTATAGAATCTGGATATCTAGAGATGGCAATAAGTATCATTAGGTGCGTATCCACTGGGTTCGAGTTTAATTACCATCCCTATGAATCTCCTATCACTTGCTTGTTAATATCTTAAAAAAGATAATTAAAT
Organism: Salix caprea; assembly: GCA_964035475.1. Classification (NCBI taxonomy): domain Eukaryota; kingdom Viridiplantae; phylum Streptophyta; class Magnoliopsida; order Malpighiales; family Salicaceae; genus Salix; species Salix caprea. The sequence continues at coordinate 9,968,418 of OZ037759.1, read as the reverse complement.
CAATAATAAAATAGCACCTGGTCTCAAACTTAAAAAAGTGATTCTACACATGCCTACTAGGATCCAATCAATTAATATCCTTACTAAAAAAAGTAAAAATCCAAAAACTTTAGCTGACAATAAATATTATCTAATGAATAATGATTTTAAATTCCTCTCCAACACTCCACAATCATGGAGATAGGAAGATAAGTAGAAAGCCAATATTATCTAATGTGCATAGAATTTGTTTAGTTTCCACCAGCCAACCTTTTCCTTTATGCAGGTGGCTGCATGTGCTACTATATGCTCGATTAAGTTGTGTTATGTAGTGTAAAAGAGGATAGACTACTATAAGAAGCAAGTAAAATCTTGGTGAAAGAGAATTATATGGCTAAATAAAACTTCTCAATTAGAGCAATCAAGGTATGGCTTTGATAATAAACTACTACTTGCACTTGGCCCTCGTTAATCTTTTGAGGAAGTACACCTCCTTTCATTTCCTCTACAATGAGGTGAATTGAGGAAGGTGAAACCAACAAATATTTGTTAGCATAGCATGCTCTACTCTTTCCAAATTAATTTGTTGATTGGACTCCCAACCATACTCCCAGTTCCTTTTATATTGAGTAGGAAGACAGATCCTAAACTGTTTTCAAACAATTCTCATCAGATGACATTTATTTGATGGATTCTTGTTTGATAAGGGATGAAATTTTGGTTTCCTACAAAACCCACTAGATTGGACTTTTTGTGTTTACAGGACCCAATAAGACAATAATCTCGGATAGAGGCCTCACTAACATTCCAAGAGGACAATACTCTCAAACAAGGCTATTCCTCTAGAGTCTATTAGGCTTATAACCCCTGAATCCAAGAAGACCGAACCCCAAACATGGTTGATATACATGAATCTAGCTATTAGACCCAGATGGACCTGAATCCAACTGCCACCCTCGGATATGCTCTACCACCTTGTCAAACCTAGTCTATTCTTCATCAACCATGAAGACAAATTGTATATGATTTAAATGAAGGCATGTGTTTTGACAATGTGTCCCTTAGGGGTTGGTCCTGTTATTGTAATTGACAATCCATAACTCACAAAACCTAGAATTAAGACAGCTTTTGCAGTGACTTGTTATCACTTAAAGTCTATCTCCAAGATGAACAAAACTATAGCTGACAAACAGATTGATCATCTTAACTTTACATGGACACATCCATGTCGGTTCAAGGTTATATAAACAACATTCAATGTAAAAAATCTTCTCCTAGAGATAAGAGACTCATTCTCCTTCTTTTTAAGCTTTATTCTGAAACAAACACAACACAACCGCCTCAATTTCTTTCTCTCTCCACCGTCAATACCAATTTAAGCATCAAAAAGATCCACTAAAACCCTAAGAGGACTTGTTATTCGGGTGTTTTAGTTACTCAAACCCATTCTTCTACGCCTCTCATTCCATCACAACCTTCAAAAGCAACTTTACAAAGACCATGATCTTTGTATAGTTTTAGTGAATCTCACCAATTAATGGTGATCACACCGTCTACGCAAACCTTGAATTTTAATATTCTTATATTTATATGTTACTTGATTTTTTCTATTTAGTTTTTTTCAAGTAAATATCTTTCATTTCTAATCAAATAACAAACGAGAAAAAAATGCATTTTAAAATGCAATTTGGACATTTCTAAAATATAATTGTTAAGTTTCGTTAAAAGACTAGCTTATAATTTTCGAAACTAGAAAAACTTGCATACAAAACAAAAAAATCTGAAAGACTAAATCATGATGTACTATAGATAAAATCTATAAAAAGGACATGATAGGATGGTCAGGTATGGAGTGTTTCTGAGTTTGATTATTCAATGCTATATGTAGGAACACGTTTTGAGTTTTTTCATGATTGTCTAAGATATTGGGGAAATATGAATAACAACTTTGCCTAGAATTACATATCCCACTAAAATGAATAACCATGTCATTTGACTAAATACTTCTTAACCAACTCTATCTCTAAGAGATTGCAACTAGCCGCTCAAAGAGGGTAGCAAATACAGCAGTAGAATTGCTTTCACTACATCCTATCATTACATGGGGTGAAACCTTTGCTATTTCAGGTGACAGTTTACTTTCTGTAATCTTATTTTTCTATCAGAACTCTTAAGGAAAAAATGGTTGATTTATGGATGCTTATAAAATGCAAGTAGTTTTGTATAACAAACAGCAAAGGAAGAGAATGGAGAAACGCTTACTGATTGTTTTAAAAGCACTTCCGCAACCATATTTCGACTATTAAGCTGGTCTTGTAACATACCAAATTCCTTCTCAAGCTGTTTCATCTCATCTTTTTGATGCTGCAAAGTTTGTACAAGCTGGCCTTGTTCCTCTTTTAAGGAATCATTCTCTCTCCTTAAACGATCATTTTCTTTGGCAAGTTCATCCATTTTTATCTCGGTGTTCATTTTCAATTCCTAAAAATAAATAGTAGAATACAAGAAAGAAAAAGTTACAATTAAGGAGAAAAATATCTCTTCCTTTTTTCTCACAAAATGTGCAGAAAAATAATTTTTAATTATCTCTAAGTAATCATTAATTTAATTTTTCTTAATTTGCAAGTTATTTTATATTTTTTTTAGTTAAAAAATATTAAAAAAATATTAAATTTTAATCTTATATTTTATATTTAAACATAAATGATTTACATAGTATTATTTGGACTTTCGATCAAAGCAAAAGCTTTACACTCATTACGTTATTTCAAGGTACTAATTCATTAAATCAAAAGTTTAGAGGCTTAAAAAAATATTCCCGTTATTTTGGATGAAACATTGATGAATAAAACTCCAGGAGATAAGTTGATAAAATTTGAAATTTGAAGAAAAAAAATTAGATCGCCCCAAACCTTAATAATAAATTGAAACTAATCAAAACTTTTCTTTATGATAATTTTATACTCAAATTTTTAATTAATTTTAAGACAAATTATTCCCATAAGAAAAAAAAATCACAAAACAAATTAAATCAGCTACTCCCTCCATCATAAGTTCTGTTTTCGCAGCAAAGAGAGAGCGAAACAATTTGACTGAATTTAAGTGAAAATCCAAAGAGAGATGAAAAGAGGGGTTTTACCTTACATCGTTCCCGATATGCCTTGTCAAGCAATCTTTTTTTCCGAGCTCCTGTACTAGTAGCTCCAGAGACTTGTGTGTTGAGATTAGCATCAGTTGTTTTTGGAAATTGATTGCTTACTAGTTCAGCCGACGCGCTAGGACTTGGTTCCATCAACAACCATGTATTCAACCCCCCTGCTTTTAAAAATTTATATGAACGAAACAGAGCAAAAAAAAAAGAAAAGATATTCATGAAAAAGCTGAAGCAAGCGACATATATTTGATTCAAAATTCAATTCAATCATAGCTGCTATAAGACAGGAGGAATTACAATCTATCTGGGGTTGATTGAACTGCTATTTTTACTTACCATCAGCTGGGGAGAGTGTTTCTGGGATCATTTCCCACATGTTAGCAGTGTCACCCTCCACAATATTTGTCTTCTGTAGAGAGATGGATAGACTTTTTTTGTTGCAAAGAAAAGCATCGAAATTATCAGCACCTTGAGCGACGCAGCTCGGTCAATATATATTCGGCGATAGCCTTTCGACATCGCTCGTCCAAAGTGGAAACGTGGCGAGTAGACAACTTCATGGGCCACGATAGTTGCAATGAGTTGTAGAAACATGGATCGAGTAGGAAGTGTTAGACTGCGCAGCAGACTTGTACAGATTCGGCCCAGCAACGACGCTCTCAGTTGTTCATTCAGATTATTTTTTTAATGAAATATAATTATTAAAACAATAACAAGAATTAATTCTAATAATTCTCTGTCCGTTTTTATTTTAAAAATAAGTATAAAAAAGGGATTAAATGAGAGATGTTAATTTTAAGAATAAATAGTATAATTATCAATAACAACATAATTTTCATATTCTTTTTTTATATAATCCAAGTGATTTAACAGTAAGTAAACTTTTTTATGTTTATACAAAACCATCGAGTTAAACTAAACTTTATTTATGGCATTTAACTTTAACAGGGCCTGCGCTCTCCTTCATCATCTACCATATTAAAGAGGATCATCTACCAGATTAAAGGGATGATTGAGAATGTATTTGAACAATGTTTTTGAAAAAAAATGAATTTTTTTTTTTTTTTTTTTGGTGTTTTTAGATTATTTTAATATACCGATATCAAAAATAATTTAAAAAAATTATTTTAATGTATTTTTAAACAAAAAACACTTTTAAAATCAATTTTAACCACACCCTCAAACAAACAATAAGTCTAGTCATAAAACATCTGGTTTCCAAATTCCATAGCCAATCTCTGCTACAAAACCTGTTACGAAACATCCCAAGAGATTGATAGCAAACCCCTAGCACCTGCCCTACCGGGATCATTCTTTCAAGCTCCAATGGTTTTCATTTTAATGCATCAAATGGAAGAGACCGATGCAGATAAACAGTAGCAGAAATATAAGAATGTTCCTCCTCATCTGCTTATAGGAGGATTATAAGGGTTGAGCTCATTAACATTATTATTATATACGAGATAATCATGCATACAAAAACACCTCACTTAAAGCCGCCGGAGAATCATAGAGATGCTTTAATACTATTCCCTCCAACCATCCAAAATCTTACGAAATTAATTATTTCAATCTCCAAAATCTTTCAATTGATGTTTAAAAACTGGTTATTCCAAAAAACATATGCACCCGATGAAACTGCCCATTAAAAAAAGGCAAGAAAATAAAATCTCAAGATGACACGTCCTTGGGAATTCAAGTTCCCAGTGCACCTCCTCCATCCATCGGCCAGGTAGCTCTCCTGCAATTGTCAAATCTACGGCTTTGTTATATGTTTTCATTGATTAGAACTAGCTAACCTGACAGATAAATCATATTGAAGTTCTAGATTAAATCAGCATGGCAACTGGTAAGTAGTAAGCTCTGGATATTGAAATATTAAACGTTTGATTGATTGATTAAGCATGATATGAATAGTTTTTTTTAAGATAATAAAATCAATGTATTAAAACCAGATTGATAGAGCTGATGATCGGATTAGAAAATCGCTGAAACTTTTACTCAATTAGATTGATTGTTTAACAAAACAAATGGAATTTCGATACGTGTATCAATGATTGTTTTTTGAATTATTTTTTTATTTAGAAATATATTAAAATAATATATTTTTTTAAAAGCATTATTTTTAATATTACCACATCAAAATAACATGAAAACACAAAAAAAAATCATTAAAAGCAACTTTTTTTTCCAGAAATAGTTTTAAAATATAAAAACAAAGCCTCAAAGTGTGTTTTGTACTCCAATAAGCCAATTAAAAATAATTTTCAACATAATTTGGTTTTTAAACATTCAAATCTATTTATATCTTAAAAATATATAGATAATTCAAAAAATTCAAGGGAACTATAAAGAAAATGTAAGAAAAAAGAAGGTGTAGAAGGCAGAAATGTTACCTTAGAATTCTTGTTAATTATGGTATGAGGGCGTTATCTCTTTGCACACAAGGCATCAATAATCACCTGGAGAGCTTTCTTCTCTTGTTCTAATTTTGTGCTCTTTTCTTGAAGCTGAATGAGGTTTGAATGATCATCGCCGTTAATCTTCTTGATCAACAGACTTCTTACTAATCGAAGCTGTCTATTTTCGTGCTGAAGATCCATACTATCTTTCCTACTAGCCTGTACGTAACAATTTTGATCTGTTAGTTCATTTGAGATTGAAACTTCAAGTGAAATATATACGATGACCTATATATATATATATATATATATATATATATATCCATATATATGATGCAGTGACTGGCAAAATAGAACGCAGAATTAAGGAGGGACGTAAGAAGAAAGACGTACTACAAGGCTTGAGAGCGCATCCACGACAGCATCTTGTGTCTGAAGCTTGGGCTTCAAATGGAGAAGTTCACTGTTTACTACTTTCATTTGTTCGTTCTGGGTTCTCACCATCTCCGACTGCTTAACTCCTTCCATTTTAAACTGTTCATTCTCTCTCTTTAATTTATCATTTTCTTCGGTGAGCACAACCATGTCTTGCTCATTTTTCTCTTTCTTTTCCTGCATGATATTTCAATATATGCGTAAGAATTAAAGATGTGATTTAAATAAATATATAATAAGACGCAGAAGATAAATTAATATATGGCTGCAGGTACGTAAACAAGTAGTTAATCACGTACCTTGCATCGCAGCCGATACGCCCTGTCATACTGTCTTTTCTTTTCAGGACTCAAAGCAGCTGCAGGAGCTTTTCTTTTCTGCTTAGTAGGAGCTGTGTTAGAAGACTCTCCGATCAAAGCTGATAGATGCTGCTGCTGGATTGGGACTCGGTTCACTCCATAGCTCTTGTCGATTTCATTGAGTGTAGATGTCTCGGTTCCAACTGCATTTAAGATTCAGAAGATCAAAACCCTTCACAAAACCTTCTTTTGCTTTAAAAAGTGAACATCATATTCATCCGACAAAAAAAAAACTATAGGAACTCGGGATCTTGATGATGGCTTATTTTTCTCCTCAATCATATAACATGTACCCATAATTCAGGGGGAAACAATAACCCTCTAATACGACCAGATCTTACTCGATCGAATTTACTATAAATTCTGTCCGGAAACAATATGATTAATTATGTAGCCGACGCGAACCAGGTTTTGCTGACTGGCTACTGCAAGATAAAGAACAAGGACGGAGGGAGTTTTGTTGCAAAGCTCGCACTTTCTTTTTCTCTAATTACTCGATCAATTTAATGCTTGGATCAACTTACTTTTATTGGGTTGATGTATCATATCTAACAGCTCTGTCAAAGACATATCAAGCTTATCGATTAGCTGCTACGTCCCTGCACAAAATTAACAAGATCAAACAGAACTAGAGAAAACCACCTCCAAAATAGGATAACAAAGGAATCAATGACAAGAGAGAAAATACTTGTAAGGCTCGATCTTAATGAAGTTTGTTCATGCTTGTCAATTGATTTAGAGAGATGAAGAGATGATGTTTGGCGATATAAGCTGAAAAGTGAAAGGAAACTCGCGCGCGATATCGACGTGCGCAACGAAGGTATCGAATCATGGCTATCAGATATCGTGCGATCTGTCACTCGATCAGCCCACCCATTAGTCTTCACCTTTTAATTTTAATAATTATTTTATTCAAAAACTTAAATGGATAGATCAGATTCTAATGATGTTAGATAAAGTTTCAAAATATAATTTATATTATTTTTTGATATATTTTTTTAAATAAAAATTTTTTGGATTTAAAACTTGAAACAAATTTAGACTATTTTATTCCTGATTTTTATCAAATAATAAAAAAAAAAGTGAGATTCAAATTCATGACCGCTAAATCAATAAAACTTTAATACCATATTAAATAATTATTTAACTAAAAACTTAAACTATTATATAAAATTTCAAAATACAATTTATATTATTCTCAGATATATTCGGTTGGTGCTCAGTTAGTATTTTATTGAGGTCTGGAATCAATAGTAAGCAAGGTCAACTGGGGCAACGTAGCATACCCTATAAAAAGACCAATAATAACAAATTCTGAAAGAAACAAAAAAAAGTATCTGGAAGCAATTTTTTTCGTTGACAATAAAAAGACCTTTCGTGTCTGATGTTGTGTCCGAATGTTTTTTTGCAATTGTTTTACCAGAGCTTATCTTGAATTTCACAGAAACAAAAGTTCCAAAGGATATTGAATGGTTCTTTGCTTTCATACACATCACCATTCAAATTAACTCAGAGTGGTTTGTAATATTACTACTGTAATATTTCTCCCATGTCAGGCCCTTATCATATTTCATACTGAAATCGCAAAAATATATGAGTCAGAAGATAATTCTGTCCTTGATAATTAAAGCTGTGTAATTGTGCCCATGAAATACATAGGTTTTTTTTTTTTGAGATTCGAGTAAATCATATTATTAGGAAAACTTATTTTGTGGGTCAAATGAATAAAATCCCGGTTATCCCAAGGTTGTACAAGATATACACATCCTGATTAGAACTTAAAATTTTTTGTACAAATCTCAAACCCTTTAACACCACGTCACACCTCTTCCCTCTATGACTCATAAAATACACAAGCTTATCACACAAAATGCTAATGCGACACACACAGCACAAAACCCCACATTTTTTAAGACAAAAGTCATATAAAATCCTTTTTGTTTGGAGAAAGATTTTGAAGGGGTGGATCGTCGACCATTGAAGGATGAATATGTAATCATCACTTCAGTTTTAAACATTTTTTTTTATCTGAACTAGTCAATTGTAGACTGGATTGCAAGAAGCTCAGAAGAATACTAGGCAGGAGGTGAAAATAAAAACTAATGAATTTAGGTTTGCTCTAAGGTCCTAAGCTATTGTTTTCTTATAATTTATGTAATGAATTTATGTTTAGGATTATGATCTAATTCAGTTTGCAATGATCCATCTTCTTGATGGTAATGGAAACTGCTATGAGTTCTTTCCTTGACAAAAACACCTATATTGTGTAAAAAAACAACTTTGAAAGAAAAAAAAATTAAAATCAAAGGATTTTTGTCGTCGTCGTCGTCGTCGTCGTCGGAATGATTCTTGCATGACATTAAGGGAAGGAATCTCCGATGCTTGGTCGTTTAAGAGATAAGAAAGAAAAATTAAGTTTCGGAAAAGATGGATGGACGTTAGTCAATCAAACAGCAGCTAAAGCCACCTGACATCAATTGATATGAATTTAAATTCCGCCGACACCAGCAAAGATAATTATATTAAAAAAATAATAAAATATATATATAAAAACACGAGCTAGAATGACTGAAGGTTGGGATCTCAAAAATTCACCAAAAATTCATGCTATTTGTTAAACTACACTTATAAGAAGTTGATTTAAAGATAACAAAAGCATTTTTCATATATTAAATGTAAGTTCTATAACATTTTCATAAATATAGAAATGATTTTATAAAATTTTCAAGATGGTTTGTATAATTTTATAATAGCATGTTGGGATATTTATAATTAAAACTATCAGAAAACCTAGGATTTCATTTGTCGATGCTGAAAGAAAAAAAAATCATGTCATTTAAATTAATTTCTAATAAAAAAAGAAGAAGAAAAGTTATACAGAAAAGACAGCCCATTGGCCCCGCTCCCTAGTCATCTGGTGGTGTTATGGGCTATCTATATTGAGTTATAGCTTATATGGAATAAAAAGTTTAGAAAAATAGTTTGGAGTCAGATTTCAATAATGTAGTTGGGCTTATTAACGAGAATAGTTTGAGGTTAATAGAAATTATAATCTGGTTATGTAAATTAAAGATATGTTGGGCAGGAATTGAGAAGTTAAAACATTACATATATATAGGGAGGCCAATTGTGTGATCGATTGGTTGACTAATTTTGGATTAACTAGAGATTTGCTAGACAAAGAGTCAAATGTTATAATTGATCCACCGTCAAAGTTTTATACTTTGCTGTATTATGACCTAATTGAGTTTATCATTCTTCATTTAATTTAGAAGGGCGTATTGCCCCGATCATTATAAAAAAAAAAAAAAAAACTAGCTCCATGGTAGGTTTCGAAACTCCAACTCCTTAACCTAGGATCCAAGATGTGTGGTGGGAAGAAAGCAATTAGCAGCGGGTGTTGGTTAAAAACACATCTTACAAAGAGGAAGATAAAACTACGTATTTCTGTAGCTTAAATTCAGTGACAAAAAAAGAAAAATTAAAGGATGAAATTTTTGAAAAATAACAATTGTCGGCGCCAGTTTTTGGTTCTCAGATTCAAATTGAAGTAATTGCTCAATAGTGGGTACCTTATCAGCATTGCTGTCCTTCGAGAGTACTTTCATTATCTGACACCAAAGCATGTTTTAGCAGTTCGAGCATCTTGTTTTCCTTTTCTATAATAACCCACTCGTCCAAACTAAAACGCTGTCTCTGTTTTAGCTTGATCCGGCCGCCATAAAGATGCTACACGCAGCTAGTGAATCATGGATTCCTTTCACCCCTTACCAGTGATCCTTTTTTCGAGCCTGAATCATTCGCATTTTCTGCAGCAAACATCTTCCGCATTTTCTACTCATCTTTTCTTGCTCCTCCTGCAAATTTTGAATTATAAACCAAGAAAGGGATAGACCAAGGGTAAAAATCTAAACAGCAACAGATATATGATAATGTACAGAATCAAAACATTCTCACGTACCCCCACAGTTTCAAGACTAGATACTTTTCTGCACACCAAAACCAGAACATTCATTCGTACCAGAAGAAATAATAGTCGGGTCTCCGATGAAGATGTCCGAAGAGCTGGACACATTGAGGGTCGGAGAGATGCAGTTGTGGGGAATCATGGGCGAAGACTTTACAGAACGTAACGATTTCTGACGAGGTCACCACGGCACCAATAGCTGAGGACTCGGTTTGTTGGCCGAGAAATTTAGGTTTCAGATCTAGCCGATTGGAACAATCGGAAATCATGTGATCCGTTGTCCTGATCAATTTAAACTGTATGAGCTTCATATTGTAAGAACTCATTGCAAATGACAGTGAGGAATCTTTGACAAAATCGAAAAAGGAAAAATAAACATTGACGAAGACTTTGCATTTAAGAAAAGAAAAGAAAAAAAAAACATTTATGGGCAATTGCACCATGTGACAAGTCATAGTATATTAGCGTGGGACTAAAATATTAAGCGACGAAACGAGAAATTTATGATATTTCAGAAGCAATGATGAATATTTACAAATACAAGAAAGGGAGAGGAAATTGTATTGAGAGCTTGAAACCCATCAAATATGATTTTTAATATATTAATATATTTAAATTAAAAAATAATTAAAAATATTAATTTGATCCCGATATAAACACTCAAGTATGTTCTTAATTGAAAGTTTTTGGTCATATTTTAAAATAAATAAAATTTACTCTTTGAGCGAATATGTCAATTAAGTTTCTGTAAGTCAAATGATAAAACTTGATCCAGATTAGTTAAAACAATGTAAATAGGTTAGTGAATAAGATATAAGAGTTGAGTGAATTTAAACTTTATTTAAAAATAAAAATGTTTCTTTTAACATTATATATTTATTGTGACAGTTTTAAAAAAAATCCTTTTCAAAATCTCAATTTGGGTAAATTGAGACAAAATATTAGAAAATAATTTTTTTAAAAAAACAAAATAAAGAAAAATATTGCCATTACTATTATTAAAAGAAACTAAAGTAGTGATCTCAAAATGATTTAAAACAATGAAAGGAAAATTCAAAACCTGTCAATTCGGTGGCGGGCTTAAGAGGGTGTTTGTTTTTTTATAACTGGAGGTTGCAAAAAAGTTGAGGGATTGAGTGTTTAGTTAATTTTGAGAAATAAAAATTTGATATGGAATCCACCTATTTTTACTGCAGAACCGGAGTTTCACGAAAAACAACAATTTTAAAATAATATAAAAATTAATTACAATAAATAAATATATTAGAAGAAGATCACAATATAATTTTTGTCTCGCAATCTTAATTTTATTTCAGTTGATATTTTACTATATGTTGTTCCGGGATCGCGGAGGCCTTCATGTATGGATTTATAATTCGTGATGAAATTACAAGTAGTTTGATGGGAGAATAAAAACAAGTGTCTAATTTACTTGAATTATTAATTATATTTTATTATTATAATTATTAAATTTAAAAAAAACAATATATATATATATACACACACACACATTTTAAAGTAATTTCACAAGTTGAAAGCAATATGAAAAACTTGCTAACCAAACACTTGAAAACTGTTTTTCATTAACTTCAAACTCAACTACAGTTTTAACCAAACACTTTAAAAATTATTTTGAACCACAACTAAAACACTTTTTATAAAACTATTTTTTTAAAACTTCAATCATAAATGAAAAAGTAATATAAAATACACTCTAAATAAAAAAGTAAAAAAGTTGTTAGCGTGTGTAAGACATCCACCAAGAGGTTGTCGCATTTTGGCAACGGGTGCACCCACCGAATTTTGAGGGTGTTTTTTCTTTGTATTGTTGGAATCATCTCGACAAAGATTCTCTTTAATGGCAACACATGTTGACAAAGGATACCCAATTTAGGTTTGGTGAACCATTATTTATTTATTTTCCTTTGTAATCTTTTTTTTTATTTTCATGTCTAATTCTCTAAAAATTAAAAAAAATGGGAAATAATTTTTTTGTTTGATAGATTTAGCCCAGATTATTTTGGTTTTTATTTTAAATTTATTTTATATATTTTATCATTTAATATTGTATTACTTGAGATTAAACTTTATATTTTTATTTTTTTAGCTTTTCATGTAGCTATTATGATCTCACAACCCAGGTTGAGGTTAAATAGATTTGTAATTTTGATTTTTATTATTCTATATTAAATTGATTAAAAACTGAATTTTATAGTTTTTTGTTGGCATTTTATTGTGAAATCTTAATCTCATGACCTAGAATAAAAATTTAACAAGCTGATTTGCGTTTACTCTAGCAATTTTTCTAATTGATTTTTTTTTTTCAAACTCGTTATTCAACTAGTTGACTTGAATTTGCTATTTTTTTGGTCGGATGAAATTGATGCTATGAATGTATGCAGTGGATGGAATTGGTTTTAAAATTACAGTGAACTTAAGCATTGGTTGTTTTAGTAAGGTGAATAATCTCCATTGTTGCCATCATTCACTGTAGTTGATGCATTGCATTTTTCACATTGGTGAACACATTTTTCATATTTGGTTTTGATCATTCACTGTAGTTGATTACTTCATATTGGATTAATGGGCATCTCCAAGTTAGCTTTGAGTTGGCAAGAAACTTGTCTCCGATCTACTTCATTTACCCCACAAAATCCACTATGATAAGTCGGAATCGAAGGTGGTAAATGAACATACAATGCCTGAAAATGAGCCATCCATGTAGATGTATGGTATGCAGTACTATACCAGAGTTCAGCCCATGAAATGCAGATGCTTTACTTGCAAATGCACTAGTTACCTCCCATTAGGGAAAAAAAGTTATCAGAAAATTACACTTGCCACAATGCATACAATGAGCATGTAATGGAAACACTAGAACCCAAGCTATGTTTTCACTGATTACAGATGCATCGAATGTGAGTTTGAGCAAATTGCCATGACAATCTTATTCAAAGAAGATAAAGAAACCCAACTGGAGGCAGTTCAAGTCAGCCACAGAAGAGTTTAAACGAAGCTTCATGGATAAACATTTCAAGATCCAGCTAGAGCAGACGGGATGGACATCACATTGCAGGATAGCAGCAAAGACAAGAGCAAGGCAGAAAGAACATAGACTTCATGCAGAGTACACAAGTAGACTGAACCACAAGGTAAGAAGAGTATGCAAGAAACCAGATAACTAGATAGAACCATGGAAAAAGTAGGCATCAACAGCATCTTTAAATTAATAAAATCTCATCATTCTTCTTAAGTTATAATGGATGAACATCCATCAACGTTCACGATTGCGGGCACATTCATGAACACTATTCATGAGGAGGCAGTCACTCCCCAGAGTCAACAAGATCGGTCTATCAAAGATTGTATAATTACGTGTGAATCGGTGTGTATAATGAATTATAAAACTGCTCTAAGTCTAAATTCTTTTAATTTTGAAGTATTTAATGAAATTAGTGGGGTTATATATGCGTGCATATAATCCTTCTGTTTTTTTAACTCTAGGGTTATGCTGGTTCTTACATATTTTAGGATTAACTAGAACCAGATTAAATTATCTCAAGATTTATTTTCAAGAGCCCGGTGCTCATGTTTTAATCAATTTCTATAAGCACTGGCTCTAGGAAATTAAGATTAATTAGAAATAAAACGGTGTAAATGAGAACAAATATTTTATTTTTATTTTTTAGATTTTATAGAAGTTTGATTGAAAAAAATGGGATGGGAATAGAAATGAAAATAAAAATTAAATATTTGTAAGGATAAATACTTTATTTAAAAAAAAAAGAGAATGATATAACATTTTTATTCATCCACTACCACTGTTATCACTGATGTTGATAATAACATTAATCCTCCAATGTTAATTTTTTTTAACAAAAATAGTTCATTGAATAATCATGTAATTATGACGTTGGACATTGACTATTGTTATCAAGTGAGTTTATTTATTGTAATAAACGCATATAACATTGATTTTTTTAGGCATGTAACATTGGTAATAATTCCAATACATTTTTTTTGGAATGAGCCCTGAATTTAACACCCAGTTAAAATTTTCAGTGATCCTGACTGATGTAAGACTCGAACTAGTGATCTCTGGGAGCAAACCCGGGGAATAACCATTTGAGCCACAACCCTCAGGGTTAATAATCTCAATACATGCACAAGCACAAATAGTTGAATGAGGTTTTACTAGGAACCTTGAACTTTAACAATCTCTAAAGTGAAGTAAACTCCACACAGTCGAGAAGTTATCCATAATTAAATTAAATTAAAAGGTATTATTACAACAAGTAGGGTGGATAATTGTCGATATCCCGTAAACTTGTGTCAATTATTGTTTCCCATTTTTTGTTTCATCAATTCCCTAGCAATAAGATAAAGATATATAAAAAAAGAGTTAGAAAATCCCAGTTCAATGGGAAACTAATTAAGTTTCAAGCAACAAAAATAAGAAAAGGAGAGAGAGCTAACCTCAGAAATTGAGTGAGTTGAGCGACCATGGAAAAGTTATTGTCTTCTCGTGCTTTTAAAATTTTGAATATAACACACAAGCGTTGTTGATTGTATAGAGTTTGTCGCCATATTAGTGATGTTTCTTTGTTGAGTTGATCACACTGAGATTCAATCTCTTCGAAGCTCCTTCTGACTTCCATTTGCCCATCTTTGATGCGCTGTTGCTGTTCACTTATCTTTTTCATGTCTTCTTTCAAGTTTTCCATGTTTGCCTTTTGTTCTCGGTTTTGTTTTGATTTCTGTATGAAAAATATATGGTTTTAATGAAAAATAACCAAGTTTTCCCAACATGATTTAGTTTTTATATATGAAGTGAGCATTTTTTTTTTTACAACTGATGGGGACAATGCATAAGACATTCGTCTTATGATCCTCAACTTTTCAAGTGTGGTTAACAAATACAAGTGGGTCTGGCCTTAGGTTTGCTCTCTAGAGGTCACCATTTCGAGCCTCGCAACCCTCAGGTTCACTGGAGACTGGTAACTGATCGTCTATTCCAGGGCTCGTGGGATTAGTTGAGGTGCACGGAAGTTATCCTGAACACCCACGTTAAAAAAAAATACAGAGTGGACCTTTTTTTATGATCGATTGAATCAATCCGGGTCTTGTTGTTATGGAAAAATCTGAAATTGTGTAATTGACTCACTCCACATAACTTAAAAGTAGAATTCTGTGGTAGCCACATCGGAAAATGTCGAAATTACTAAGACATCATGAATATAAAACTGTAAATTTCATCACTGAACCAGTTTTGAAGGATAATTTGAAGCGGGATATGTAGTAAAAAGTTCGAATTCTTAAAGTACTTACCTGAAATCTCTTCATTGTAATTGCCCGCCTCCTATACCTGACGAACTTGCTGCATCCCTCGTTCACTGACTCAGGCTTCCTAAGTTTCAGAACTCTCCTCTCCATCACCAACCCTAAGCCTATTCAATCTATTCACCTTCTTGCAATCTCCTGCTACCAGTATTTATTTTCTGCTAGTCAGAATGTTTCGAAAGTTTCAAAGTGCATCCATCCTATTTATAGTCAAAATCGTTAGCGTCCGTCTTTGAAAGAGACGAAAGCTAAAGTCCAAGTCTTCCTCTCTCTTTTTCTCTCGGTTTCTCAGAACCTGTGCACAGTTAATCTTGGTAGCAACAACCAATAGTGACGGGAACATTTTTTTTTAGCAATTGCTTCACATTTTACGCTACACGTATAAAAATAATCACCACTACTTGCTCAATCTAAACGACATGGATGATGAAAAATAAAACAATTAACTAAAGAAGTCAGACGTATAGCGTGGATCTTAGCACTCGGATTAAAAGTATAATTAAAGCGTAAAAAATATTGCCTTTTAATATATTTTTGTTTAAAAAATGTTAAATTTATATATTTTTAGGAAAATTAACATCAAATAATCCAAAAATAATAAAACTGGCGTGAACGCAACCTTAAACGGGGCCGAAAGAACAAAAGAACCGGTAAAATGGGCATCTAATACACCTCCAGCATTGAATTCAATAGTCTATTCTTGACAAATTCTTGTAATTATTAAAGTAGGAAACTTTTCTTTCACATATAGATGCACGTATTTATATTTTATATTGATTTTTTTTTTATTTTAAACATTTTCATTTGTTTATCTTGTTGGCAACAAGTTGTTGCTGATAATAAATTATTTTTATAAATTTCACAAAATTATAGATAATTCATATAATATATAAGAGAGAAACAATTTGATACAAATCAAGCAAGTATCATGCAACTAAAAAAAGAGTAAAATATCAATCACAGTTTTTTTTTTTAAATAATTCATTTTTATAAAAATAAAATAAAAAGAGAACAAATCAATATTTAAATTGAAATAATTAATGAAAATCAGTGGAAAATAAAACAAAAAAGTAGTTGATAATGGGCCAAGCCACATGCTTAGCCTTAATAGAAAATCCAGGTCGTTTAGGCTTGGATCATCAGAGTTGTGCCTCTTTTTTTTCTTTTTTTTTTCCATGAAGAGCGCGCGACATGTTATCTGCTTCTTTTGTCTAGACCAAGCGACACGTTGCCTATAGTGATACATAGATTGTCATTGACTGGTCTATTTTCCAAACTGTCATTGACTGGTCTATTTTCCAAACTGTCATTGACTGGTCTATTTTCCAAACATCTTTGTTAGCAAGAAATTTCCTAGAATGTTTATAGAAAAATAAAACATCTTCATTGAACTTCATAGTACTTATGATTTTCATGTTATTTATTGCAGCACTGACTTTAATGTACTTAATTCTAGTAAACAAATTTAATTACTGACATTTTCGTCTCTTAAGAGCTTGTTTCTTCCATCTTCACAATTCCAATCAAATAACCGAATGCATCGGTCTTCAATGATTTTGTAAATATGCTAACAGCTTGTTCATGAAAAAAATAAATAAAAAATAAATAAACAGGCCATCCATGATGTTCTATGAAAAAAAATTAATAATACCGGCTGCACAATATTTATCCCATTTGTTTTAATTATTTAAGTTAATAAACCAATCGTCAAATAAAAGAAAAGAAATAGGGCACTAAAGTTTAGTTTGGACCTAGACACTATGAAGACCCGGTGCAGTCCTTGTACCCACCGTACATCACTATCAAACAGAAGGGGTGATGTGATTGAAAAAGGTGGTGCGGTGACTCGCGTGTTCTCGTGGTTGATCGAGCGATCTCTTTGATTGACTCGACCGCATGCGTACCAGCTCAAATCATTTCTCGGAAATATATATATATATAAAAGAAAAGATTCACGCGGTTTAAGTCCCGCGTACGCTCTTGTCTGTATAACTTGCCAGTAACGGGTCTTGTTTTGATCTGCAAAAAGTATGCACTCGATGGATCCTCGAGCATGCTCCTACCCTGAGGCCAGTACCAGAAATAGTAAGTGCAATATATCATCGCTTATATTATTGCTTATCCTATAGTGTAAATTTCAACACTGGTACTGCTTGTGCATGTTTTTTCTTTCTTTTGTGTTTTGTCTGTCCAAATATAATAAGCTAGGGCGTCTTGCAACATCATTTTGATGAAATCATCTCAAATCTTGACGGCTGGCTCTCAAAAAAGCGACCCTTTTTCCGTGACTAATGAATTTTGATGCAGGAGGTTTGGGACATGTCCACGAGTAACGAATCTATTTAACTCGTGAATTGTTAATTAACCTCTCTTTGATTAGCTCCATGTTATTTCAATCTCTCTTTAATTCGACTTGTTAGCGGCATGTATCCTTGGAAGATCACGAGGGCAGAAAGGAAAAAAGAGAAAATATGATGCTGGGAAGCATAGCAAGGTTTTTAAGGTAAAGAACACCCTACTCTTTCTCACTTAAACTGAGATGAAAATTAAAAAGCAGCTGTCCCCCCCCTGTTGTTGTCTTGTGTCATGCAGAAAAGGAAAGAAGGGGTGAAGCAAGCCTTGAAAAGTCTTGCTAAACAAGTTCAACACTTGGACAACATCATAGAAAACCAAGAAAAACTCACTGATAAATTATTGCATCAGATGACGGTACATCTCTTCTCCTTGTTAGATTGTTAGCATTTTTATCCATTGATGATTTTAAAATAAGAATTTATCATGCACGCGTCTTGAACCTAATAATCCATCGGTAATTGGCGTTTGGTTTTCTGTGTGATATTATATATTATTAATGATCTTGCAGCCTGGACCTGAAGCATTTGATCAGGTGCTCAGAGAGGAATCTGCCATCTTATTTCCAGATTCCGATGATTTGGATGTCTTGAAGTTGGAAACGAAAAAGCTTTCTGACATCATCTCGCCATTGAAACATCGCAGCGAGATGCTTGACGAACGACTTCAACTTTTGTGCGAGATGGTGTTGCTGGAATGATAATCTTCATGTTATCTTTGGATAATATTTATACATGTTTGTGTTAAGTTTTGGCAGTTATTAGATTATAAAGCCTTAGAGCTTACGTCCCGTGAGTTTCACTGTCGCTCAATACCCTATTACAAGTCGGGATATAAAGGAGGCCTATTTGTTTCTTGCTTCATGAGGAGTTCAATAAAGGCGGAATCTTTGAAAATAATTTTGATGATATTTTTTTTTCTAATATTTTGTAAGGTGGTAAGAATTGGGTTATGAGAAAGTTTATGGTTTTGTGTTAGAATTATTGTCGGTTAAATGAAAAAACAAATTGTTAGATAGTTTTTTTCTTAATTCCATAAACACAGACATCAATTGATCTTTTTACAATGATTGATTAAGGTTATGTTTGACACTACTTTTCAAAAAACACTTTTGAAAAAAATAAAAATAAAATATTTTTTATTTTTCATTTTAAATTAAAAAAAATTGGTCTTTTTAAATCATTTTGATGTGTTGATGTTAAAAATAATTTTTTTTTAAATATCATTTTGATATATTTATAAATAAAAAACATTTTAAAAACGATCTCAATCACACTCCCAAATAGTCATCTATCTCAAATGTTTCATTCTATCCTAATTTACAGTTCAAATTAACAAATTTACATATATTAATTATTATTTTAAGGTTTGACTTTTTAAAACTAAACGATTCTTTCGTAACAGCTAAAAAATGCAAATACATAGTTTGCTCTTTTGATATGTTTAGCTAATACATGTCAAACAAACACATTTTAAATAAATTTAAATCATAATAATAAATGTTTATCTCAGGTTTTTAAAATATCACATGTACTTTTTATTAAAAAAATAACTGAAATTGTGATACGTCATTTAAATTGATTTATTTTTTTTCAATTGAATTTTACATGATTTCTAAGTTTAGGTTTTCTATGAACTACATCCCTTGGACATTTTAACTAAATATCAAGGTCATAACTGATACAATTATACATTAAAAAATTAATGAATGCAACTTTTAAAATACAAAACATATTGTTTACTTACCTCATTTAAAATAATGCACAATTTTTATATGAAAATATATAGTGTATAAGTTATATTAGTGTTATGTTAGTTTTCTAAATCTACTGACACCGGCCCCTTTTATTTTTTTATATTTTTTTTTGTTATTTTGGATACATTTAAGGAATAACCTAAAATTGGGTTATGACAAGTCTAGTACTCATGTTTTAATCAATTTCTATAAGCATTGGCTCTAGGAAATTAAGATTAATTAGAAATAAAACGATGTAAATGAGAACAAAAATTTTATTTTTATTTTTATTTTATTTTATAGATTTTACAGATGTTTGATTGAAAAAAATGGGGTGGGAATAGAAATGAAAATAAAAATTAAATATTTGTAAGGATAAAAACTTTTTTTTTTAAAAAAAGAATGATATAGCATTTTTATTCATCCTGCATCATCATTTCAATCAGTACCACTGTTATCACTGGTGGTGGTAATTTTTTAAGTTTTTTTTAACAAATATAGTTCATTGAATAATCATGTAATTATGGCGTTGGACAATGACTATTGTTATCGAGCGAGTTTATTTATTATAATAAACACATATAACATTGATTTTTCAAGGCATATAACATTGATAATAATTCCAATACATTTTTTTGGAACGTGGGTGTCCGGGTCAGTTTACACGCATCCCAATTAATCCCACGAGCCCTGAATTTAACACCCAGTTAAAATCTTTAAAATCTTCAACGATCCTGACTGATATAAGACTCGAACTGGTGATATCTTGGAGCAAACCCAAGGCTGACTAGTTGAGCCACAACTCTCAGGCTTAATAATTTCAATACATGCACAAGCGCAAATAGTTGAATGAGTTTTTACTAGGAGCCTTGAACTTTAACAATCTCTAAAGTGAAGTAAACTCCACACAATCGAGAAGTTATTCATAATTAAATTAAATTAAAAGGTATTATTACAACAAGTAGGGTGGATAATTGTCGATATCCCGTAAACTTGTGTCAATTATTGTTTCCCATTTTTTGTTTCATCAATTCCCTAGCAATAAGATAAAGATATATAAAAAAAGAGTTAGGAAATCCCAGTTCAGCGGGAAACTAATTAAGTTTTAGGCAACAAAAATAAGAGAAGGAGAGAGAGCTAACCTCAGAAATTGAGTGAGTTGAGCGACCATGGAAAAGTTGTTGTCTTCTCGTGCTTTTAAAATTTTGAATATAAGACAAATGCGTTGTTGATTGTATAGAGTTTGTCGCCATATCAGTGACGTTTCTTTGTTGAGTTGATCACACTGAGATTCAATCTCTTCGAAGCTCCTTCTGACTTCCATTTGCCCATCTTTGATGTGCAGTTGCTGTTCACTTATCTTTTTCATGTCTTCTTTCAAGCTTTCCATGTTTGCCTTTTGTTTTCGATTTTGTTTTGATTTCTGTATGCAAAATATATGGTTTTAATGAAAAATAACCAAGTTTTCCCAAGATGATTTAGTTTTTTATATATGAAATGAGCATTTTTTTTACTGTTTTTTTATAACTGATGAGGGCAATGCACAAGACATTCTTCTTATGGTCCTCAACTGTCAGACTGTGGTTAACAAATACAGGTGGGTCTGGCTCTATGTTTGTTTTCTAGAGGTCACCAGTTCGAGTCTCACAACTTTCAAGTCCACGAGAGGCTGATAACTGCTTGTTTATTTCAGGGCTTGTGGGATTAGTCTAAATACGCGCAAGCTATCCCAGACATCCACATTACAAAATACATATAGAGTGGAACTTTTTTTTATGATAGAGAGAATCAATCATGGTCCTCAACTGTCATTAATATTAGTGATCTAACTCTAGGTTTACTTTCTAGAGATCACTAGCTCAAGTCCCACAACCATTATAGTCACTGGAGGGTGGTAACTAGTTGTTTATTCTAAGGCTTGTGAGATTAGTCGAGATACACGCAAGCTGACCTGAATACCCACATTACAAAAAAAAAAATACAGGGTGAAACTTTGGTAACTCTAGGTTTGCTTTTTAAAGATCACTAGTTCAAGTCTCACAACCATTATAATCATTGGATTCTGGTAACTGGTTGTTTATTCTAAGACTCGTGGGATTAGTCAAGGTACGCGCAAGCTGACCCGAATATCCACATTAAAAAAAAACAAAATACAGGGTGAAACTGTGTTTTATGATCTAGAGAATCAATCCGGCCGGGTCTTGTTGTTATGGATAAATCTTAAATTGTGTAATTGACTCACTCCACATATCATAAAAGTAGAAATTTGTGGTAGCCACATTGGAAAAAGGTCGAAATTACTAAGACCTCATGAATATAAACTGTAAATTTCAGTACTGAACCAGTTTTGAAGGATAATTTGAAGCGGGATATGTAGTGAAAAGTTCGAATTCTTAAAGTACTTACCTGAAATCTCTTCATTGTAATTGCCCGCCTCCTATACCTGACGAACTTGCTGCATCCCTCGTTCACTGACTCAGGCTTCCTCAGTTTCAGAACTCTCCTCTCCATCACCAACCCTAAGCCTATTCAATCTATTCACCTTCTTGCAATCTCCTGCTACCAGTATTTATTTTCGAAAGTTTCAAGAGCGTCAGTCCTACTTATAGAGACGAAGGCTAAAGTCAAGTCTTCCTTTCTCTCTTTTTCTCAGAACCAGTGCACATCAATTCCGCGCTATGTCGCATTAAAATAAATTTTAAGAAATTGTTTTGTCCCTGAATTAGCTCTATTGGCCGTAGACTTTCTTATTCTTAACTCTTACAGACAACGCTCGCCCCACAAAGTGTTTCTTAAATTATTTTTAAAATATACACTTGATCCTAACAAATTAAGCAAAATTAGACTTTTACAGGAGACTTGAACTTAACAAAGCGAAATTTGCTTAGTGTTTCTTCTCTTAAGAAGTTGTTTCTTCCATCTTCACAATTCCATGCAAATAACTGGATGCATCGGTCTTCAATGATTCTGTAAATATGCTAACAACTTGTTCATGAATTGTGACATGAACTAACTCTACAATATTTGAATATGTTTTGAATGTTTGGATTGAATTCTTTGCAAGATCGTCCAAATTAAAAATTTAAAAGCTAAATAAACAGGTCATCCATGATGTTCTGTGAAGAAAATTAATAATACCGGGTGCACAATATTTATCCCGTGTGTTTTCATTTTGTAAGTTAATAAACCAATCGTCAAATAAAAGAATAGAAATATGGCACTAAAGTTTAGTGGGGACCGAGACACCACGAAGACCCGGTGTAGTCGTTGTTTGCTGGGTTTACCCACTGAACATCAATTTCCAACTGGACGAAGAAGAAACGAAAAGAAAAAGGTGGTGTGGTGAGTCGCGCGTTCTCGTGGTGAGTCGCGCGTTCTCGTGGTTGATCGAGCGATCTGTTTGATTCACTCGCCCGATATGCGTACCAGCTCAAATAATTTCTCGGATATATATAAAAAAAGATTCACGCGGTTTTACTCGTTCCTCCGGTGATTTTAAAAGGATTTTGCTAGAGATTGCCGGCGAGATGCTGGGTGACAGTATTTCTCTGTCATTTCTGTTCCAATTGAAAATGCACGGCAAGCTGTCCCCGGTGAAGTGACCGGAATTGACGTCGAGTTTCCAAGTCTTCTCGGAAAATTAGGGTGTTGGGAGTCAAGGAACCGATATATTTAACATTTTTGCATTGGTTTTCATTTCATCTCAGGCAATTGGTGATCCGATGGCGTGTATAGTTGTTCTTTTCTCTCCCTTTCGTTATTCGATCTTTCACAGGAATTTCTCCGTCTTTGGATTCAAATAACTTTTGACTTTTCCCGTTAAATTAATTATTAACAAAAGCAAACGCAATGGTCATATTAATTTATGCTTAAACACTGTATTGTGTTTTAATCAAGAGTTGCTAAAGAAAGAAAGAAATTTCACATCTCACAATTAAAAAAAAACCCTTCTAGATTACGTTTAATTAGTATTTTTTAATAGAAAATATAAATGAAAAAAAGATGAAGATATAAATGTTTCTGGTTCGAGAAACAAAAATATATGTAAAAAAAACAAAAAGTTAAGGAAATAAAGGAATAGTGAACTCAAAAACTCTCTACAATTATAGAAATAAGGGATTTAAACAAATGACTATTCTATTATACCAATATTTTCAAATAATATTATTTCCTTCAATTTTGTCCTTTTTATTTTATTTTTATTTTTTTGTTTTATTTTGTGTAGATTTTGGGAATAAATTCACTCCCCTTCAAAGGGTCAGGTCGGGCACAAAGCCCGGCCCAAACGGGTCTGCAGGGTGTGAATTAATTCACTCCCCGCGCATGCAAGAAGATGATGAACAGTAAATGACAAATTTTCGAGTGTGACGAACGGCGTACCTGTTAATACCATTGGGTAAAGGAGGTCGTGGTGGCGTCGGAAATGGTGGCCTGTGGTGGCCGGAATGGGCGTCGGAAGCTGGTCGGTGTAACTGCTACCGTCGACGTTGCTGCTGCTTCCCGGAGAAGATGACTGAGCTGCGGGAGTTAAGGGGAGGTTGATGGTGGTGATGAGGGTGGATATAGGTGGTTGAAACGGTGGCTGTTGGAGGAGAGAGGGAGGCGCCGGTGTGCCTGGTTTTAGTGAGAGAGAAACAGAGAAGACTGAGAGAGAGAGAGAGACCAGCAACGAGAGGGATGAAGATCAACTATGTTTTTACGTAAATTTTCCATCGTTTTCTTTGCTTTGTCTGTGCTTTTCGTCCCCAAAAAAATCCTCTTTGTGTCTTTCTCCCCGTTCGCTATTTATAGCAAAGGATGGCACCCCTTCGGCTGCCTATGGCGTGCAGCGAAGGGCTGCTGCTTCTGCATATTCAGTAGCGTGCACTGTTCAAGATGGCGCACCTGCATTGCAGGCGATTCAGCAGTGCACGCTTGCAAGTTGGGAGAAGGCAAAAATGCAATTTGGTCCCTCATTTTATAATTGTTCTAATCGAACCCTTAATCGTCTTTAAACGTTCAATTTTGTGCAATTGCATCCCGTTAAAATTTTTGCGAGCAACCTTAGCTTTGCACGCCCTTTTTATTCTAGTCCTTGGTTTCTGACTTGTGCGATTTAACCCCCATTTAACCATTAGACTCTCAATCCATTCAATTTGGCCCCCCGATTTCGCATAATTGGCTTGGAAAAATTCAAATCGATCTCCGAAAATTCCAATCTCATCAATTGAACCCGAATTAAATTCAAGAACTTGATTTCTCATCGACTAAGCCCTTAATAAAAATTAATTTGACTAATTTAGAGTATAATTAAGTCATCGCGCTTAATGAAACCTTTCAATTTGATCCTAAACTAATTCTCAAACATAATTACACTTTTATATTGGTCAACGATTAAATCAAATTAGCCTAAACAATATAATTATATCTTTTGACTTAATTTTAACGCAGATTTATCCGATTATAAATTACTTTAGCCTTGAATCTGCGCTTTCCTTCATTTATGAGCACAAAAGAGGTACGATCAAGCTCTCGAAAACATCCAAATTTTCACCTTGATTTTCCTACCGACATCAGCCCCTTTTATTTTATTTTGTTGTTATTTACGAGTAGTTTTGGGGAATGACCCAAAATTGGATTATGACAGATATTATGACTAAACCCTTTACACAAGGTAGTCTTTGAGAAAATACGCATGTTGATGGGTGTTTGTCAAGATCCAGGAATAAACTGAAGAAGAATTGTCAATTTAAAGGAGGTAAATGTAACCAAAGTTGACTTAGTATTAAGATTTTTATGCTTTTTGTTATTTCTGTTAATAATAATCCCAGAATATCAGGGCTTTGATTGGGTCTTTGTCTATGACCTATGTTATCTATTATTTATGTTACTTTTGTTATATTATGTATGGCTATATAAAGCCACCAAGTATGTTTAATAAGACATCGAATTACAATTCCAGTAAAGCAAGTTTATCAGTTTGTCTGTTCATTTAGGCTTGATTGTTTTGATTATGTTGAGGAACTATAAGTCCATATCAAATTATACGTTGAACTAAAAGAACTCCTAGTTTTCATCCCTAAACTCCAAAAATGTTGTAATGTGATTCCTATTTTTTTTTATATTGAGGGCACATTAATGAATACTATTCATGAGAAGGCAATCACTTCCCAAAGTCAACAAGAGGTCATATGAAAGATTGTATATTTGTGTGTGCATTGGTGTATATAATGAATTATAAAACTACCCTAAGTCTAAATACATTTAATTTTGAAGAATTTTATGAAATTAGTGGGGTTATATATGCGTGCATATAATCCTTGTTTTTTTTAACTCTAGGGTTATGTTGGATTTTACCTAGGCCAAACAAAACATAAAAAGTTATGTTATTTAATGACAACTCTCCTTTGCTATATTTTAGGATTAATCTAGAATCAAATTAAATTATCTCAAGATATATTTTCAAGAGTCTGGTGCTCATGTTTTAATCAATTTATATAGACATCGGCTCTAGGAAATTTAGATTAATTAGAAATAAAACAGTGTGAATGAGAATAAAGATTTTATTTTTATTTTATAGATTTTATAGATGTTTGATTGAAAAAATGGGATCGGAATAGAAATGAAAATAAAAATTAAATATTTGCAAGGATAAAAACTTATATTTTTTTTAAAAAAGAATGATATAACATTTTTATTCATCCAGCATCATCATTTCAATCACTACCAATGTTATCATTGATATTGGTAATAACATTAATGCTCCAATGTTAATTTATTTGTTAATATTTTAAAGTTTTTTTTAACAAAAATAGTTCATTGAATAATCATGTAATTATGGCGTTGGACATTGACTATCATTATCGAGTGAGTTTATTTATTGTAATAAATCCATATAACATTGATTTTTCGAGGCATATAACATTGGTAATAATTCCAATACATTTTTTTTCAAACGTGGGTGTCCAAATCAGTTTACACGCATCCCAACTAATCCCACGAGCCCTGAATTTGACACCCGGTTAAAATCTTTAGTGATCCTAACTGATGTGAGACTCGAACTGATGATCTCTGGGAGCAAACCCGGGGGCTAACCAGTTGAGCCACAACCCTCAAGGTTAATAATTTCAATACATGCAGAAGCGCAAATAGTTGAATGAGGTTTTACTAGGAACCTTGAACTTTAACAATCTCTAAAGTGATGTAAACTCCACACAGTCGAGAAGTTATTCGTAATCAAATTAAATTAAAGGTATTATTACAACAAGTAGGGTGGATAATTGTCGATATCCCATAAACTTGTGTCAATTATTGTTTCCCATTTTTTGTATCATCAATTCCCTAGCAATAAAATAAAGGTATATAAAAAAAGAGTTAGGAAATCGCAATTTAGCGGGAAACTAATTAAGTTTTAGGCAACAAAAATAAGAAAAGGAGAGAGAGCTAACCTTAGAAATTGAGTGAGTTCAGCGACCATGGAAAAGTTGTTGTCTTCTCATGCTTTTAAAATTTTGAATATAAGACAAATACGTTGTTGATTGTATAGAGTTTGTCGCCATATCAGTGACGTTTCTTTGTTGAGTTGATCACATTGAGATTCAATCTCTTCGAAGCTCCTTCTGACTTCCAGTTGCCCATCTTTGATGCGCTGTTGCTATTCACTTATCTTTTTCATGTCTTCTTTCAGGCTTTCCATGTTTGCCTTTTGTTTTCGGTTTTGTTTTGATTTCTGTATGCAAAATATATGGTTTTAATGAAAAATAACCAAGTTTTCTTAACATGATTTAGTTTTTTATATATGAAATGAGCATTTTTTTATTGTTTTTTTACAATTGATGAGGACAATGCACAAGACATTCTTCTTATGGTCCTCAATTGTCATAGTGTGGTTAACAAATACAGGTGGGTCTGACTCTATAGTTGTTTTCTAGGGGTCGCCCGTTTGAGTCTCACAACTCTTAGGACCACGGGAGGCTCATAACTACTTGTTTATTTCAGGGCTCGTGGGATTAGTCTAAATACACGCAAGTTGTCCTAGACACCCACATTACAGAAAAAATACAGAGTGGAACTTTTTTTTATGATAGAGAGAATCAATCATGGTCCTCAACAGTTGTTAATCTTAGTGATCTGACTCTAGGTTTGCTTTCTAGAAATCACTAGTTCAAGTCCCACAACCATTATAATCACTGGAGACTAGTAACTAGTTGTTTATTCTAAGGCTCGTGGGATTAGTAGAAGTACGTGCAAACTGACCTGAATACCCACATTACAAAAAAAATACAGGGTGAAACTTTGGTAACTCTAGGTTTGCTTTCTAAAGATCACTAGTTCAAGTCTCGCAACCATTATAATCACTAGAGGGTGGTAACTGGTTGTTTATTTTAAGACTCGTGGGATTAGTCAAGGTACACGCAAACTGACCCGAATACCCATATTACAAAAAACAAAATACAGGGTGAAACTTTGTTTTATGATCTAGAGAATCAATCCGGGTCTTGTTGACTCACTCCACATATCATAAAAGTAGAAATTTGTGGTAGCCACATTGGAGAAAGGTCGAAATTACTAAGACCTCATGAATATAAAACTGTAAATTTCAGTACTGAACCAGTTTTGAAGGATAATTTGAAGCGGGATATGTAGTGAAAAGTTCTAATTCTTAAAGTACTTACCTGAAATCTCTTCATTGTAATTGCCCGCCTCCTATACCTGACGAACTTGCTGCATCCCTCGTTCACTGACTCAGGCTTCCTAAGTTTCAGAACTCTCCTCTCCATCACGAACCCTAAGCCTACTCAATCTATGCACCTTCTTGCAATCTCCTGCTAGCAGTATTTATTTTCTGCTAGTCAGAATGTTTCGAAAGTTTCAAGAGCATCCGTCCCATTTATAATCAAAATCTTTAGCGTCCGTCAGGGGAGAGACGAAAGCTATAGTCCAAGTCTTCCTCTCTCAGACGCGATATGTCGAATTAATATAAATTTTAAGAAATTGTTTTTTCCCTCACAGACAACGCTCTCCCACAAAGTGTGTCTTGAATTATTTTTAAAATATACACTCGATACTAACAAATTAATAGGTGGTAATGCATTAAAATGATCATGAGGGATTTTATTTTATGGGATTAAATTTGAGTGAGAGTAGGTCTCTTTAGCCATAGTTTTCCACTTTTAACTAGAACAAGGCGCCAAATTCTTGGTTTCAGTTATCCCTACAAGTTGATTGATTAATTAATTGAATTAAATAAAACACTCAGGTTAATTTTAAAAATGATTTTGCGCGTTTATTCGCGCGTTCTCGTGGTTGATCGAGCGATCTGTGTGGTTCACTCGACCGCTATGCGGACCAGCTCAAATAATTTCTCGGATATATATAAAAAAAGATTGACGCGGTTTTACTCGTTCCTCTTGTGATTTTAAAATGATTTTGCTCGACATAGCCGGCGGGATGCTGGGTGGCAGTATTTCTCTGTCATTTCTGTTCCAATTGAAAATGCACGGCAAGCTGTCCCCGGTGAAGTGACCGGAATTGACGTCGAGTTTCCAAGTCTTCTCGGAAAATTAGTGTGTTGGGAGTCAAGGAACCGATATATTCAACATTTTTGCATTGGTTTTCATTTCATCTCAAGCAATTGGTGATCCGATGGCGTGTATAGTTGTTCTTTTCTCTCCCTTTCGTTATTCGATCTTTCACAGGAATTTCTCCGTCGTTGGATACAAATAACTTTTGACTTTTCCCGTTAAATTAATTATTAACAAAAGCAAACGCAACGGTCATATTAATTTATGCTTAAACACTGTATTGTGTTTTAATCAAGAGTTGCTAAAGAAAGAAAGAAATTTCACATCTCACAATAAAAAAACCTTCTAGATTACGTTTAATCAGTATTTTTTAATAGAAAATATAAATGAAAAAAAGAAGATATAAATGTTTCTGGTTCGAGAAACAAAAATATATGTAAAAAAACAAAAAGTTGAAGAAATAAAGGAATAATGAACTCAAAAACTCTCTACAATTATAGAAATAAGGGATTTAAACAAATGAAATTCAATTATACCGATAGTTTCATATAATATTATCCTTTTATGACAGTATTAAGACTGGCCTAATCTAATAAACATAATTTTCTAATTAGGATGAAATATCTATTGCAAAGGTATCTTCAAGAAGATTAAAACAACCTTGCATGCTAGTAAGGAAAATTACTAAAAACACTATGTAGTTTACGCACACGAACACCTTATTACCTGCAAAACTTTTCAAAGATATAATTGTATATTAATAGTCCACCGTCAACTCTAAGCCACCAGCATTCTCTCAATCCTAAATCACCGTGAACATGATTTGACATTTTTATTTCAAATTTTATTACCACAGGCAATAAGCACGAAAATATTTTATTTGTGGCGCTGCCGTGTCTTGTTTCGCCGTCCTCCGTTTGTCTCCATCGATCTAGACGCTCAATTATTGGAGAGAAGAGAAATCGCAAGCTATCGAGAGATCAGGTTAGGTTAGGTTAAAGTTGTCGTGCGGCTCGGTGAGGTTCTCGCCTGATCAATCCCGTACCATCCCTCAAACCAAACCATTCCCTTTATATACCGCTCGCTTGTAAGGTCATTAACCCTGTATAACTTGCCAGTACTGGTTGATCTGCAAATAGTATACACTCGATGGATCCTCGTGGTTTGGCACCATGCTCCTACCCTGAGGCCACCATAAATAGTACGTGTATATATCATCGCTTATTGCTTATCCTATAGTGTAAATTTCATATCTGGTACTGCTTGTGCATGTTTCTCTTTCTTTTGTGTTTTGTTTGTCTAAGGTATAATAAGCTAGGGCGTCTTGCAACATCATTTTGATGAAATCATCTCAAATCTTGACGGCTGGCTCTCAAAAACGCGACCGTTTTTCTGTGACTAATGAATTTTGATGCAGGAGGTTTGGGACATGTCCATGAGTAACGAATCTATTTAACTCATGAATTGTTAACCTCTCTTTGATTAGCTCCATGTTATTTCAATATCTCTTTAATTCGACTTGTTAGCGGCACGAGGTGAAAGTCGTATCCTTGGAAGATCACGAGAGCAGAAAGGAAAGAAGAGAAAATATGATGCTGGGAAGCATAGCAAAGGTTTTAAGGTAAAGAACACCCTACTCTTTCTCACTTAATCTGAGATGAGAATTAAAAAGCAGCTGTTTTTTGCCCCCCTGTTGTTGTCATGCAGAAAAGGAAAGAAGGGGTGAAGCAAGTCTTGAAAAGTCTTGATAAACAAGTTCAACACTTGGACAACATCATAGAAAACCAAGAAAAATTCACTGATAAATTATTGCATCGGATGACGGTGCATTTCTTTCTCCCAGTTAGATTGTTAGCATTTTTATCCAATGATGATTTTAAAATAAGAATTTATCATGCACGCGTCTAGAACCTAATAATCAATCGGTAATTGGCGTTTGGTTTTCTGTGTGATATTATATATTATTAATGATCTTGCAGCTTGGACCTGAAGCATTTGATCAGGTGCTCAGAGAGGAATCTGCCATCTTATTTCCAGATTCCGATGATTTGGATGTCTTGAAGTTGGAAACGAAAAAGCTTTCTGCAATCATCTCGCCATTGAAACATCGCAGCGAGATGCTTGACGAACGAGTTCAGCTTTTGTGCGAGATGATGTTGCTGGAATGATAATCTTCATGTTATCTTTGGATAATATTTATATATATGTTTCTGTCGAGTTTTGGCAGGTAGATTCTAAAGCCTCAGAGCTTACGTCCCGTGAGTTTCACTGTCGCTCGCTCAATACCCTATTACAAGTCGGGAATTAAAGGATGCATATCTTTTTCATGCTTCATGAGGAGTCAATAAAGGTGGAATCTTGCGGCTGGTTTACTTAGGTTTAACTTGTAATCCTGTTTGGGCTCTTGTTTTGTTTGCTCCTACTTGTTTTATCATTAATGAATTTCTTCATTTATCAAACAACGAAAAAAAGGTTTGATAAAGGTGGAAATTGTTGCTTGTTTCAATTTCAATTTCTTGTTTTTATGCAACTAGTAAATTTTTTTTAAAAAAAGTTTAATATAATAAAGATGATCTTATATTCTGATTTATATTTCATATTTCCGTAACTCTAAGTTCTAAAATCCAAATAGACAAATGTCCACATGAAAGAAGCTAACTACTTGATTGGTGGACTTTATAAATTGACAAGCTACCAAGGACTAATATATATATATATATAAACTAATTAAATACAGAAAGAAAGACAAAAAATAATTAAAGGTTAGGGTAAAAGTGATGGACGGGCTGTCAATCTCAATTGTTCATGTGGTCAAAGTATAAAAATAAAAAAGCATGAAACAAACAAAACATTTTGTAACTTTTCCTACTTCTTGTTATTTTCATCTCATTTGGAGGTATGGATAAACTAGATTTTATTTGATAAGATTTTTTATATTTATGATATCAAATGTAGTCAAACTACAAAACAAAAATATTTATTTACCATAATAACTTCATGAGATTTGATATTATAAAATACTCTAAAACTTTTTTGATTTTTTTCAAAATTAATCACTCGTTTTATTAAAATTGCTAGAATTGTAAAACAATATTACATAATTGCGATAAATATGGTAGATAAAATATTCCTATCAAAGATTTGCATTAAACAAATTGTATGATTATATCTCAACTACTTCTCGATGTTTAAATTACAAAAATAATAGATCCCCCCCCCCCCCCCCCCCCCCCAAAAAAAAAAAAAAAAAAAAAAAAAAGTAGTGGGTCATGGAATATTGTGTTGAATAAAATAAATACGTTAATTTGTAAATCAGTAGATCAAACATTATGAATATTAATTATACACACTTTTGACATTTTTATCTCAAATTTTATGACTACAGGTAAACATGCATGCACGAAAATATTTTATTTGAGGGTGTCCTTTTTTTTCTACCGCCAATTTACTCTTTTTCTCTCTCTTTTTTTTAATAATCGATATATTGAAAAATATAGCTATTTAAAGAATGGCAAGAAAGTAGAGGCGCTGCCGTCTCTTGTTTCGCCGTCATCCTCCATCTAGAAGCTCAATTATTGGAGAGGAGAAATCGCAAGGTATCGAGAGATCAGATCAGATTAGTCGTGCGGCTCGGTGAGGTTCTCGCCTGATCACTCGCGTACCATCCCTCAAACCATCATCTTTATATACCGATTGTCCGTATAACCTAAGATGGTAAGAATTGGGTTGAAAAAGTTTATGGTTTTGTGTTAGAATTATTGTCGGTTAAATGAAAAAACAAATTGTTAGATAGTTTTTTTCTTAATTCCATAAACACGGAACGGACATCGATTTGATCTTTTTAAGATGATTGATTATGTTTTAAATTTTTAGTTAGATCTCAAATGTTTCATTCCATCCTAATTTACTGTTCAAATTTACAAATTTACATATATTAATTATATTTTAAGTTTGACTTCTTAAAACTAAACGATTCCTTTCTTAACAGCTGAAAAAATGCAAAATACATAGTTTGCTCTTTTTATTTGTTTAGCTAATACATGTCAAACAACACATATTTTAAATCAATTTTAAATCCTAATAATAAATGTTTATCTCATGTTATTAAAATACCACATGTACTTTTTTAGAAAAAAAAAATTGAAGTTATGATTCGTCATTTGAACATATCATTTACTTACCTTATTAAAATTAATGCACATTTTTTATATCAAAATATATAGTGTATAAGTTATATCAGTGTTATGTTAGTTTTCTAAAACCAAATATTATAAATATATATATATATTAGACTAGTGAGTAAAAATATTTAATTTATTATTACAGAGATGTGTTAAACAAGAGACATCCAATAAAAATCTAAAAATTATATGCTTTTTAAAACTATAGACATGTAAAAACATAATCAGTGACAAATATGTTTCCAACACAAAATATAATAATAGAATACTAGTATGCATGATGGGCATATACTCAAACTTGCAATTGATATAAAATAAAAGGTCATATAGCATGCATACTACTAATAAAATTAATTATGCTTAAATTCAAACAATAATAATACTTACTTATTGAAGCTCTTTAGATTAATAATTTATTATTATTATTATTATTATTATTATTATTATTATTATTATTATTATTATTATTATTATTATTATTATTATTATTATTGTTATTATTAATGATAATGAATCATTTGTATTTATAACTTTATTGCTCCTCGCCTGTACACCTTAGATGTTTGTAATATACCTATCAAGATTTCAACATCACATTGGTTTAGATGCAATTCTAAACAAAATATTCAAATAAAAAAATTATGTAACTCAAATATCTCTTAATAAGATTAATCTAAACCCTAAATTTAAAAAGAAAATCAAAGCATGTAAAGGAGAAGATGAGAAAGAGTGTAAGAATCTGAAAAATTCAAGTTTAAAACTCTTTATTCATTTTTTTATAATAAATTTCGAAAGTTACGAGGTTGAAAAATTAATAAGAATTAATTTCCTCCATCATCAGAATTTTATTAGTCACCATAAATTAAGAATTGTATATAGAAAAACACTATAGGGTAAATTAAATATCATATATATAGCCACTATATTATACCCATAATTTACTTTGAGGGTTTCTTGAAATTAGTTTCTCAATAGTCACCCGTAATTTATTTAATTAAAACACATTTCCAGCAAGTTTGAATGAAAACATGAATAGAAGTACATAATGGGAGAAAAATACCTCGTCTAGGAATTGAATTAACATAGTCGGAGATATAAAGAAAAATTAAAAATTCATCTTGTTATAAAGATAAATTAAGCTATTATCTCCCTAAGAAAAAAAAACATAAAATAGAAAAAAAAGAAAGAAAGATGCATGTTAGCAAACTAATCCAATGATAGTAAATTAGGGTGTAGATTTTCAAACTTTTTTTAAAGGGGTGGATTGCAATTTTTTTTTGTTTTTGAGAATCGGCCAATACATAATTAAACTTTTTAAGAAATTTCTTTATCAGAACATATTTAGGTAAATTAAATATCATATATATAGCCGCTTCTTTGGAAACTTGACATAGAAAACAATTTAGGTTATTGAATTATCAAATTAACTAATGAGTTATTTATTTAATTCAAACTAATTATTTTTATTATAATAGCATTATTTGGACAAGTTAATCAAATTACAAATAAATTTAAAAAGTTAATTGATAAAGCTTAGACAGGATAATCAAATCACGAGTTACCCTACCGAAGTTAATTGAATTTGTTTGAACTAATGTCTATTTTTATTTAATTTTGATGAAATTCAAATAATAAATTTATTAATTTACTTAAAATATATTTGATATTGTGGTAACGAATGCTTTTGAAATATTTTTTACTTGGAAATACCTTAAAAATATATATCTTTTAAAATTATTCTTAATATCAATAAATTATCTAAATAATAAAAAAAAAAACTATTTTGAAGAAAAAACAAATATATTTATAAAAAAATACTTTAAAGCACAAAAATAAACAGTCTTTTAATGTGTGCTTATAGCAGCGATGCAATTATTGTTTCATGAAAATTTTATATGTTTTTAAAATTATTTTTTATGTTTTTTAAATTTTAAAAAATGAAAATAATAATATTATTTTAATATATTATAAAATAAAAAATAATTTTATCACTAATCAATATATTTAAAAACTGTGGCCACTCCTCTCGAGTAGCGATATCGTCACAGACGGTGTATGACAGAGGGTCCAACGCAGTAACAGAAAGGCACCAAAATCCAAATACATTATAAACCCCCTTTTATTATAAGTTGCGCCAAAAAGGAAAAATAAAAAAAAAATCATTTTCCTCTGGAGGGAAACCAAGAGAAAGAGGGAGCGAGAAAATGCCAGTGGCTAGACCAGAGTCATCTGATTCAAGGACAAGGATCATCGCTCACGTTGACTTGGATTGCTTCTACGTTCAAGGTTCTGTTTATTTATCTATTAATATAGACACCCTCTCTCTCACTTTCACTTCCTGCATATGTATTCATTGAATTATGTAATGTTAGTGTCTACCTGTGATTTTCCATTGTTATTTCTTTTTTAATGTTTTGGAAACTGGGTCATGCTTAGAATTTCCGAAATGAACTCTTGCAATGCACAATTGGATTTTGTTTTTACTTTGTATTATCATGCTGCTAAATGGCGATGCTTTTCTTTTGGGAAAAATGCATCCCCTTTTTGTTTAAATGTATTTTTTTTTTTAAATGTAGTGGAGCAGCGTAAGCAGCCCGAGTTGAGGGGTTTACCTACAGCTGTGGTGCAGTACAATGAGTGGAAAGGTGGGGCTTTGATTGCTGTTAGTTACGAGGCTCGTAAGCTTGGAGTCAGTCGGTAATAATAATCTTCCAGTTTTACTGTTTTTGTTGATGACTTGTCATTTCGAGGATGGCTGCATAAGAATCTGATATAATGGATTGATTTTAGTCACATGAGAGGTGACGATGCAAAAGAAGTTTGCCCACAAATTCACCTGGTTCAAGTACCTGTAGCTAGAGGTAAAGCTGACTTGAACATTTACCGCAATGCAGGTTCTGAGGTAATGTAGGATTTTTCTTTCTTATTTGTGCGAAAATTGAAGTTAATAACATGCCTTCATGATGTGCTATTGTTGGATTTTTATTGAATCTTGCAGGTGGTGTCTATTCTGGCAAGAAAGGGTCGATGTGAGAGAGCTTCAATTGATGAAGTTTATCTTGACCTTACTGATTCAGCGGAGGCTATGCTGAGAGAAACTCCTCCTGAGAGCTTGGAATCAATAAACGAGGAAGCTCGCAAATCACATATTTTGGGGCTTAAAAGTGAGGTATGAGTCATTCCTTTTGTATCTTTCGTCATTATGTTTTGGTAGGTGATTTACATGTAAGTTTGAAAGTTGATCTGAGAGGCAATTACCAATTCTTACTGTCTGGGATAAAAACAAATTTTGGAAATTTGAAGATGGCATACTGGGTCTTCTGTTAGCTTTATCTTCTTCAAAAAGCTTAAAACTGCCATTTTGCGATGCCCTTTTAACATCAATTATGCACTCTAGCTTATGTTTTTTTGTACTTCTGAATGACTGAATCTCTGTGTTTGCTTGAATGGGTTACCACCCTCTATTTGATCTCAATCTTTTATGCCTGGAAAAGAATATTTAATCTGGAACTTTGTTTTGGCTTAGTATTCTTTTATTTTTAAGTCTCTCTCTCACTCTCTCTCCTCATTTTCAATGATTAACTGTTATGCTGGATTTGAGATTGAGATCAGGACGCAAATGATGCCCAAGAAAATGCAAGCAAGTGGTTACGTAGGAGTGATGCCAATCACCAAGACAAGTTACTAGCTTGTGGGGCCCTCATCGTGGCAGAACTTAGGATGGAAGTCTTAAAGGAAGCCCAATTTACTTGTTCTGCTGGCGTCGCTCATAACAAGGTTGAAAACTGCTGCTTTTCTATTGTTATTCTTGCTTTCTTGTATATTGAATATGATCTTGCATTCATTCATTATATTTATGAATGGTTTATATAAATTTGTAGATGCTGGCCAAACTTGTAAGTGGGATGAATAAACCTGCGCAACAAACTGTTGTGCCCTCTTCATCTGTAAAAAGATTGCTGGAATCATTGCCAATAAAGAAGATGTAAGGCTTTTTGTTCCTTTTATTTGCAAATTGTGACAGGCTTCCTATTTGTTTTCTATTAACCTTCTTGACCCTTTTATATTGAATATAGCATTTTTGTTTGCTATAGGAAACAACTTGGAGGGAAGCTGGGGACTTCATTACAGACTGACCTGGGTGTGAACACTGTTGGAGACCTCCTGAAGTTTTCAGAGGAAAAGCTACAAGAACGTTTTGGCATAAATACAGGGTAAATATAGATCAAAATACAAAGAATACGGAAGCTTTAAGCTCTTTGATTGAAGAACTATTCTATTGAATTTTTATGACAGAGCTTTGTATGGTATTTGCACACAAATTTGAAAATGGTTAAAATCCTGCAATGATTGTTGCTTCTAGAAGGCTTAAAATATATTTCTATTCCCAATTTATACTGTATCATATTTTAGCTTAGAACATGTACTTTTCAAATATTGCTGTGCCCCCAATGTTCTAAACCTGTATGTTTTTTTGGCCATCTGTGTCTTGTCTGGTTTGTTATTCTTGATGTTGGATCAATCTTGTGGAAATATCCTTAAGCTTTATATATAACAGCTTGTTCCCATTAAGTTTTTTTTCAAACAATTGCAAGACACTGCTGCTAATTCCTTTTTTTTCCCACATGAATTCCAGTACTTGGTTGTGGAACATTGCAAGAGGAATCAATGGGGAAGAAGTTCAGGGCCGCCTTCTCCCTAAGAGTCATGGTGCTGGGAAGTCATTTCCTGGTCCTCGTGCTTTGAAGACAATTGCTTCTGTATGAGTTTCTTCTTAACCAAATGAAACAATTTGTGCATGATGCTGCGTGTTGTTGATCATCTCTGTGAGCTCATTGGCCCAGTGTCACATATATTTCATTAGGAGTTGCTTTGCTGCAGTGATTACTTCAACTTTAACTTGTTTTGAAGTTGTGGCATTTCTATAAACTTGGTGTTCTTATAACTCTATATTTCTCTTTGATTTGATGTTGCAATTGCATAATACTGTTAGCCTAGTCAAATGTTTATTGTTGTGATTATTCAGTCATTTTTATTACGGGCAATGAATTTGATTAATGGAGGGTTTGGTGTTAGAATCCTAAAATCACTTGCTAGATTTGAGATATGTTACTGCTGCTAAAAGTCTATTTGTCATTAGACTTGCTGTGTTTCCACTCCAATGGAGGAGAAGAGCAAGCATGTACTTTCATAGTTATGAAGAAAAGCCTCAACACTTGGTTTGGTGGAATGGACTCAGGCTGATCAAGAAAACCAAGACCACTCCTGTTCTTTTTTTGCTTGCTTAAATCTTAACCATGACTTCTCCTTAACACACATATCCCTTTAAATCTTTTTACTTTTGGAATACCACTTATTACTGTACTATCAGTTTAAAAGTAGTTTGTATGTGGGCAAGGATGCATATCAAGAAACTACTTTTCCAGCAAAGTGAGCAATTGAAAGTGCTTAAGAGAAGATTTCTCTGTTCTATGAAGAGAAGACAGGATAACAGGAAAAGTTGTTTCCTGCTTATGTTTCTGTAATGAGACACGCTTTTTCAAAAAAGTGTACAAAATTTCTGGTGCTATGAAATCATAATTGTGTCAAACAATAACACTTCTTTAGAAAGGAAGCTTCTTTCTTCATTTGATTTTTTAAATACTGATTCTCTAGGATCTGCATATTCCAATTCTAATTGATAGCTGTTTGTTTTTATTCCTGTTAAGTATTTTTCAACACACTAAGCTTAACAAAGAAGTCAATCCAATTAAATATCTACTATGTCCTTGCTTGAATATCTCAGGTTCAACACTGGCTGAATCAACTTTGTGATGAGCTTAATGAACGTATTTGCTTTGATTTGGACCAAAACAAGCGAATTGCACACACTTTTACCGTTTATTCTAGCGCATACAAGGTGCTTATTTCCTTTCTGATCTTTTTGCCAACTATCTTGTCTATTATATGCAAAAGATACCATGTTTTTGTCATTAATTTGATTACCTGCAGTCTTGCGACTCGGAATCATATAAAAAGTTCCCTTCAAAATCTTGTCCATTGAGATATGGGACTGCGAAGATTCAAGAGGATGCATTTAATCTATTTCAAGCTGGATTACGTGAATATATAGGTTCACCTGGAGTCAAAACACTAGGTCATCATCACAATGGATGGGGAATAACTTCTCTTTCTGTTTCAGCAAGTAAAATTGTTGCTATACCATCTGTAAGTTTGATGTTCATTTGTCTCTAAACTTGATCTCATGTCCATCTGCAAGGAATTTAAGGGAGAGAGTTGATTACAATTCTCTTAAATTCAGAATTCATTAGTTAATCTAATAGAGAAATTTTAGTTGGGATTTCCCAACCTCATCGTTGCTTCTATGTTGTTCCTTCAACTATGTCATTCAAAAGCAACCTTAAGTAAATGGATTAACTCATTAATGCTCTTCATCTTTTAGGGAACAGGTTCGATCACAAAATACTTTCATGGACAGTATACATCACCCTCTTCAAAGGAAACACAGGATACCTTTGAAAAAAAAACCATGCCATTATCACCGCTAGGTTATTACAGCTTGACACATTTCAGTTGTGCCTCTTGTATATTCTTCCATTTTCTAATATTTTCCAAATAACTCAGGCAGTGAAAGCTATTCGGAGCTGGAACCAACTGATCAGCTGCAACCTGATAATAATGTACCGTGTGTGGGAATTCCATGGAAAGAGCAGGTTTCAGTGAGAGCAGCTTTATTTCTTTACGTAAAGAAAATAACTTTTAGAATTGCAATTGTAGATTTCTTATACACAAGAATACTAATCTCATTTTAATATTTTTTTTAGCGAATACTCTATTATAGACACTAGTTGAACCTGAAAATGACTTCAAAATAGTCTTGTAAACTTTTGGCAGCTTTCTTGATTGTGATGAAGTTTAATTGGAAATGATTTGCCCAGGAACCTTTGTACTGTTCATTTCTTTGAAAGCTTTTTAATCCAATTTTAGTGTCTTCTATTTAATATTGATGTGACCTTCTTACTCATTGAGGCCCTTTAAATATAAATTTGTTGTTTCTCGTTTATTTTACTGCAACAGACTTGGGATAAAAAGCATGTATTTACACATTTATTTTTGTAAATGTCTTGGGTATACTTCATCCAAAGAAATTTGCCCTTAAATTTAACTATAGCTAGTGCAAAGTGAAACCTTTCTGTTTTTATGGTATATATTCCAGTGTTACTTTCCAAAATACAACCCTTGTCTGGGATTGAATATTATGAATACAGTTCCAACACCAATTCCATCTTTGAGGGAAGCTCCAGAGCCATCTACTATTTGACCAAATTAATTGAGATGGAATTGAGATATCAAAGAAATAGATAGGTTTTTGTATTGCTTATGTTGTTATTCTCTGTTTATTTTTTCGGAGTATCAAGCTCTTCACATAGAATGCATTTACTATATGTACTTGAGAGCATATAATTGGGCTAAGATGTTAATTCCTTGCGTGCTCATTTTGTACTTTCTTTCCCATGTACTATCCGAGTGTCTTCAATTACCACGATGCTATCTTTGCAGGATTCATCTTGCTCTTCAACAGTGCAGACAAAGGATGGTAGTGGCAAGGGAGCCTCTCCACCATTACCCTCAGGTGTTGTATTCAAGTATTCCTCCCAGTATACCAATGCCTTTTAAATTTCCTTCCCATTGTTATCAATCTGTTGTTTGTCTAGGAAGTGGATGTTGTTCACTTGTAAACCAAACCGACTCCGCCTCCAGGGTTGATTCTACCATGCCTACTTTGGAACGACATAAAAGGAAAATACAACCTTCTGATAAGGTACATGTTTGCACTTTTCATATCTCTACTGATTATTACCTATGAAAACATACAAAAAAATTCACTGTAGTGATTATTGCTTATTCATTGTTCCTCAAAACCACCATTAGCTTTTGCTGGTTGAAACTTTTTGTTTGTGGACAAAATGATCATTATCAATTTTTTCAACAACAGCCTCATTCCCCAACTAGTTGGCATTGATTATGTGATCATTTGCACCATTCAGCTCAATCACAAACCAATTCTCCCTCAATATTGAAAGGTTTTA
The DNA here is from genome assembly GCA_964035475.1 of Salix caprea. Lineage (NCBI taxonomy): Eukaryota > Viridiplantae > Streptophyta > Magnoliopsida > Malpighiales > Salicaceae > Salix > Salix caprea. The sequence continues at coordinate 9,926,921 of OZ037759.1, read as the reverse complement.
GATTCTTCAATGTCATTTCCATCCATGTTATCTTAGGTCTTTCACTTCCCCATTTCCCATTACTATCAATTTATTCCCACCAAAATTTGATTGGAGGTTATGTAAGTATGTGGATGTCAAATTTGTTTGTCTTTAATAAATTTTTTTTAAAAAAAATGAACAAGCCTTTAATTTCAGCCCTTTGCTTGGTGCAGTATTAAAAGCTATCAGCTTACTAGAAAGTTGTGTTCTACTTTTCACCTCATCCCTAAATGCTGAAGGGTGGGGGGGTAGATAATCCCCTTTTAGTTAGCCAGGATGTAAAGTCCAAATTGTAATTTAAGTTTCTGGAAGTGATGGTGTTATCCTTTACTTCCATGATTGGTTTTGTTTAAAAACTTCTTTGATTCTGAATTTAAAACAGAGTAAATAATTATAGATAAAGTGGAATTAAGTCACGAAAAAGAAAGAAAGAATTTTGATCTTTATTAATAGGGTGCTAAATAACAATCTTGTGGAGAAAAGGAATTTTGGTGCTGCTAATAATAATCTCTTTTTGACGCCATCTCATTCTGCTGAGAATTATTGTTACATTTGATTTGTTTTTTAGAGTTGCTTGGATGACTTGGTGGAAAAAGAATATGTTATTATAGCCTTGCTGCTCGAGTGTAAACTGTAAGAATTGGCAGTTGGGTTTGGGCCATATGATTCACTCTATAGTTCCAGTTATATTTACTCAGTCAATAAAAACTTGCACTCGACTAGCCTATGCTTGCAAAATAGGTGCAATGCATTTTCCCAGGTTTTTTTTTTTAAATAAAAAATGCCTGTCCTTACTTTCTATAGTCAAGGTTTCCCCCCTTTAGCTTTCCTTTTCATTGTTTTGGAGCAGGGAACAATTTTGAAATTCTTGAAGAGCTACAATCTCTCCTGCCCCACACCGAATCAGGAGAATGTTGAAATGGTTAAAGGTACTACAACGTGATTTTGGTGTTCTTCCTTTACTTTCTATATCAAGGCACTCTTATCGATAGTTCCATTTTCTAGGCTCTCAACCTCCAAGTTGCAGCAGCTTGGAAGAGAATCAAGCTGAGCTGCCAAGACGAAGTCTTGCAGAAAGTAGATCAAACGATGGAAGCTATAATTTGGATCAAAATGCACAAAGGGCATGGAATTACAAGATCGACGAGATTGATCACTCTATTGTTGATGAGTTGCCATCAGAAATCCAAGATGAAATTCGTGTCTGGCTCCAGGCTCGTCAGCAACCTGGTATGGTTAAACGTCCTAGTATAATTAAACGAGGTTCTATTGCCCATTATTTCTCCCCAGCCAGAAATACATAGCACCATCTCAGGCGAAATCATCCTGTATATAAATGTTATGATTTACGCATTATATTATGATTAATGAATATAAGTTTTTTTTTAGAGTGAACTATTACACAAGCAATTAATACAAGCTTTTTTTAGAGTGAACATTGGTTTTAAAAGATATTTGCTGTGTCAACAAATTGGAAGGTAAATTGTTAGTGAAAAAAGGAAGATGTGTATTTTGTATAAAATACCATATAGCATCTGGTAAAGAAAAAATATTCCTCAACCTCATTGTGACTGGCAAGTGGTATATGATCCTTATGCTGTGTATCATCCAAGTTTCAAAAACATTCTGATGAATGCCTCAGAACTCGAATGCCATATTTTAAAACAGTGGGCCCAGCAATACCCAAAACAAACAGAAACACTGCTGGGGACAAGGGAGAAAAGCCATATCCTGCTTAAAAGCTTCTCATTTAATACTATGATCAAACTAGATAGATATTTTTCATTTCCTGCAGTATTCATTCCAAGAAGATGACAATGCGTCTCCATAGAAACTAAAAACGTAGAACAGGGGATTACAAGTACTAACCTGAGGCACCTGTGCTGGGAAAGTTCCTCACAGTTTCACAATGAATTCTCTTTTGAACTCTTATCTTCAGATTCTATATAGAAACTCACTTATTTTCAGACTCCAGTAACAGATTTACATTTATATTTGCCACAATCAGGAGCAAGAGCGCATAGTAGTTAGCGGATAAGGAATTAAAAACTCAAGTTAGTCCTCTCTACTCTCTGTTTTAGCTGTCAAAAGTTAGTATATGAGAACTAAGAAGCGTTCAAGCTTGTTAGATCATCAATGGTGAGATCGAAACACCATTTAGCACCACCTTACGATCATGATTTTCTTTTATCACAAGCTTCGTTCAAATATCTGGGGTTCGCTGCAAAATCATATCAATGGGTATTTGGCTCTTGGAAGTGGCAATCAAGGGTTCAATTTTCGATATTTGTTTGAAATTGAGTTTGTTGATTCCTCGTTGTTAGAGACCGTCCTAATTAGATCCTCATATTTACTGTAGTACCCATATCAATTACCTGTGATGACAGATATTAAGCCTGATATTTGTTTATTTAATAATTAATTAATTAATACTATCAACTAACCGTTAATAATTATCTATTTGTAAATAAAAAAACCCTACAAATTCATAAAATAAAAATATATGATGCTCTTGAACAATGGAAATATGGTGTTTTCATCGTTTTCGATCCATTACCTAAACAATTTTATATAAAAAGAAAAAACTGTGATTTTTTATAGCATTTTATCATGCATAGAAAGTTAAAATCTATGAATTTTGTTTTTTTCATTTTAAATTAAGTTGTTTTGCATTATATAAATATACTAATATTAAAAATAATTTTTAAAAAAATAAAAAATATTATTTTAATATATTTCTAAAAAAAAAAAACTTTAAACAACGGTTTTAATCACACCACGAACAAGCTCTAATCCGATAGAATGATGCTGCAGCACCTATCAGGCCCTGGGCTTTGCTTTTGGGCCAGTTCTCGGGCTTTTGGTTAATGCTACTGTTACATCATTGAATAAATCCCACTATACTCTTGAACGGTATACAGGGATGAGCACAATGAAAAACTTTCAAACCACTATAATTTTCTGGACCAATTTGGATTAAAAAAAAAAAAATGAATCTTCTCAGAAAAGAAAAAAAGTTGGATAATTCTTGGACAGATTCACCATCTAACTTGTGCCCGAAGAGATGACGATCTACTACTTGATCAGCAATCCAAGTCTTTCAGAGTTGCCGACTTCAACAGATATCATTTTGTGGCGGTGCTCTCGGTTTATAAAATGCTAGTTCCTTACAGCAAGAGAGATGATTATCGATGGCTCCAAGCAAGCACCAGAAATCAATTATGAGTCATTCTGGAGATTGTAAGGTATCGATATTTTAATTATGTATTCGTCGTTGCGATCTCTGTTCTTGAAATTACAATTAATATATGATTTCCCCCCTTAATATGTGTATTTGTTGAACACGTAATTCACAGCAAAGAAGGGTGGATAGGAAGATAAAGAGACTAAAAGCAGAGATGGCAGAGATTAGTAAGCAGCAGAAAGGCATCAGGCAAGGGCAAAAGGAAATAAGAGAAAGATTTGAGAAGATAGAATCAGAATGTGATCAGCTCAAGAGGGAGACTGAGATTGTATCTCAGGCGAGCGACAACAATCAACTTCGCCTTGATATCATGCTCAGAATCTTGAAAGCAAGACAAGAGAATGACTTCGCTAAAGCTGCTGATCTTACTTGCTCTCTCAGGTTGGTTTTTTATTTATCTTCTTCTCATATAAATCTTCGTTTTTGCATGGAATGTTTTATGATTTGTAGGTTTTAGGTCCTTCGCCCGTCTTTGTTAGAATGATCAAATGGATTGACTACATGACTAAATGAATTATTGTTATTATACTTCTAAATCTAGTGTTCACACACCTCTTATTGCTATGGAAATCTTGGTTGATTATAAATTGGAAATGTTGTAACCTCTTAAAAAATGCTGGTTGCAGGAAAATTCTGCTTTCCCGAGGGTGATAACCAGAGACAAGTTGCTGTTATGGTCGTCGAAGATTGCTATGTTATACTTTCCGGATAGATTTTAGTTTCTCTGTATCTATGGACGTCTGAACAATAGTGTTAAGGTGTTATACTCTTATGATATTGATCATGAGTTAATGGACCAACCCAATTTGATAGGTCAACTCAATTTATATCCTTATGGCTTTAGAAGGGTCATATATTTGAGGAATGATATTTGATAATTGATATAGATTCCTACATAAGTCGATATGTGACCATTCCATGTAATTTCATTACATCTATCTAGTCATGTTTATCGAAATGTTTATCAAGTCCGATGTATTAAGCACCATAATATTCAAGATTGATCAATTGACATACAATAATATTTTAAATACAACATTTATTAAATATTATTATTGTAATTATAAATTATGAGTATTGATTACTTTTTAATATATGTATATAGATTTATTACTTAGCTCGAGATACTTTGAAAGCAAAAAATAATTAGTCATGAAGGTGTTGATAAAGTGAGATGTATTGTAACCATGGTTGTCAAAGTCGTGATTTTGACACAACATGGAAGGAGTTTCTGAAACTCGGATCATAAAATCATACATGAAATTTTCCATACAAAAATCGTAAAATCACAGCTAAAATCGTGTAAGTAGAAAAATCATAAAATTATAAGTAAAATATTTTTGAATACAATACAACACAATTATAGTCAATTGGCCATAAAACATCATTAGTTAAGGTTCATACATGATTTAAAATAACTTAAAAATACATTACAAAATAATTATGTCAATAGAATTTTATGAGGTAAAAATTAGCAAATTTAAAATAAAATTCAATCGGTGTGCAATGTAAACTAAAATCAATATCTTTTGTATATCCCTCGCCATTTCTAAGACTTGTATCAATAGTATCACTATTGAAATGATTATTAGTACTACCACTAGTACCAAAACTGATATTACTAATATTAGCTCCAACTCCAATAAATTATTTCAGCATTCGCACATGAAAATGATTTAAAAACACCAAAAAAATTTAATTTAAAATAAAAACTAAAAAAAATATTTAAAAAAATTGTAAATATAAATTTTAAATTTAATATTTAAATCGAAAATAAAGTAATTTTTATTGTATAAAAATTAATTTATGTTCAAACCATTTAAAGTTTTAAATCTTTTTTTCAAACCATTTAGAGAGAGAGAGAGAGAGAGAGAGAGAGAGAGAGAGAGAGAGAGAGAGAGAGAGAGAGCAGCATGGGCTAGCCTAGGTTTAGGGGGTGGCAGGGGAGAGAGAGATGGGCTAGCCTAGGTTTAGGACTGTGTGTGTGTGGCAGGGCATGAGTTTTGTTGGACTTGCAGACACAAATGAAACATGAATTATTTGGGATCGTAAAATCAGATCGATTCGGTCTGATTTTACAATTTATATCAATTTTAATATTTTTCTTCTAAATTTAAAGAGAATTGATTTTTCAATCTGATTTGACAATTTTATTGAGTCATATGATTTTGTGAGTCAACTTACAAGTTTAATAACCATGATTGTAACCATGCTCAATTTATTTTATGGTGGACTTCACTATGCTGGAGAGGATTGGCGTCCTGGAGCAACAGTAACAAAATATGATATTGTTTATTGTAAAAGTGGCGATGATGTTTGTCTATCCATAAATATTTCAAGTTTGTTTGGTGCGCTTGCCAGTACAGTGAATTTTGTGGTGCAATATTGGAGGTTGTAAAAAAATTGAGAGATTGAGTATTTAATTAATTTTGAGAAATAAAAATTTAATATGGGACCATCTATTTTATTGCAAAACTAAAGTTTCATGAAAATCAATAAATTGTTGCTTTTCATGCGTTCGGTTTGGGGGTGAGAAATTATATTTTAGTTTATTATTTATTATATTTTTTGTATAAAAAAATATATTTTTAATATTAAAATAATTTAAAAATTAATTACAATAAATAAATATATTAGAAGGTAATCAGAATATAATTTTTATCTCACTGTTCTAATTTTATTTTAAATAATATTTTATTATAGGTTGTTTCACATATGAATTTATAGGACTTTACTTAGTGCAATCGTAATTTTTTATTTTCTAAAATATTATTTAATTATTATTAATAAATAATTATATCAATATAAAAAATATTTAAACAAAAAAAGCAAACAAGAGAACTCAATATATATATAAAAAAAAATATACTATTTAAAAAAAATACTGTTTTAAAAAAATAATACTAATTTTACTTTTTTAAATAGTTTTTTCCTTCTAGATCCTCGGGAGTCACGCCATTTCCACATGTCACTCCATAATATTCTATTGCCAAACTAACACGGTGCATAAATAAAGTAGATTTTGTGCCCACCGAATCGAGCAGACGTAATGATAGTGCTGCCCTTTTTTTAAGGGAATGGACAAAATCGGGCGATCTCGCAGGGTGATCGCGCGATGTCTGCAGGTTACTTGTCGCTTTTTTGAATAAGCGTCCGTTGCGTATAAAACGTCTATGAAAAAAACTAATGATATTTTTAATTATTTTAATGTGTTGATGTTAAAAATAGTATTTTAAAAATTATATATTATTTTAATATATTTTTTAATAATTTTTGTTTTTGTGAAACAACTTAAATCAGTTGATAATATTACCTAAAGGATAAAACCCGAGGCCCTTTTACCGTAGAATTCTTTATTGTTCATCTAGACCCAATTCACTATTTATTGCTACAGTAAAATGATTATTTTACCCATAGATTCGAAAAAATTTAGCCTCTAGAACTGGGGGTATTTTTGAATTTTTCATGGGACACGGATGGTATTTCCGGATTTGTTGCGCAATGAAACAACGCAAATAACCCCTGGAAACGATAATATAATGACATAGATATCAAGGGTTGTCTCAGTTTTTCCATGTTATTTGCACAGTACATCGACAGGGGTAGGGACGTATTTTTTCCTCCGGTCTTTTCATGAATATCAGTAGGTTCAAGGGTATGTAGGTAATTAGCCAATATTTTTTTTTTTTTTGGAAGATCTGCAGGCGCGTCGTTCAGACATACCGCAATGTTCCGCCTGCATGCTCCCTTGAGGCGGCGCCCTGCGGCTCTTTCAAGCGGTCAAAAATTCCCTTTCGCCGTGTCAGGAGGTGCGTCTCCATGTCCTCTGTCTTCCGTCACGGCGTGATCCGGTCATCGGTGTTCAGGTGAACGACGGAAGATGATTTTGTGTCGGTCGTTGGTTCTCGGTTTTCTCTTTCCTGCCGCCACAAATTCTGACAGGTCCCTGATGTATGTAGGAAGTTAATTTTAGTCCCTAATGTTTTGATTTCGGTTTTATTACTGATTTTTTTAATTGAAAATTTGATTGTTTTCAATTGTGCCGGTCAATTAAAACTGATTATATGGTGAAGTTTTTATTTCAGTCCTTAATCTTTTGATTTTTTATTTTCTTTTGGCTCCTTTAATTTTTTCAATACAGAGGTTTTGATTTCTTTTACTTTGGTCCTCCAATTGAAATTGGTCATATATACAATTTTTCATTTCAATCCTCCTTCTTTTAATTTGTTAATAAAATTAGATAGTAATTATCATTATTATTTCATTATTTATTTTGGTCCCAAGGTTTTTATTTGTTTCAATTTTATCCTTCAATTGGAATTAATTATATATTTCATTTTTCATTTTGGTCCTTATTCTTTTAATTTTATATTTGATACTCATCTGGTTTTTTTTTTAATTCTTGGACAATGTCTATTTTTTATTCGTATTTAAGCATCTATCCTTTTAGTTTTTGTCTATTTTTTTATTCAGGCTTTATTTTTAATTGGTTCAATCCTGAAATTTAAATTTAAATTTGTAATCATTTTAAAATTAATATTGCTCATTTTTTCCCTTTATTCATTTTTTTTGTGTTTTCTGTTATTTTTATTTGTTCTTTGGATTAGATGATTTTTATGATTTTACTATTTGCGCATTAATAATGATAATTTTAGTGATTATTTTTTTATAAAAATCTTTTGCTTTTTTAATGATTTTTCAAGGAAATTTAATTATTTTCACTGTTTTGACAATAATGTTGATAATAATTTTAACTCTTATAGCAATGATAATGACAATACTGTGATGATGGATTTTCAATTTATATTTTTGTCTTTTTGTGGATAGAAAATTAACTATTTATTTTTGTTATTTGTTTATTGGAGGTTTTTCTCTGATATTAATTCATTTTTTTTAATTCTTGGACAATGTTTATTTTTTATTCGTATTTATACATCTATGCTTTTAGTTTTAGTTTTTTTTATTGGGGTTTTATTTTTAATCGGTTCAATCCTGAAATTTTAATTTATGCTGATAATCATTTTAAAATTAATATTGCTATCTTTTTCTCATTATTTGTTTTTTTTTTTTGTGTTTTCTCTTATTTTTGGTTGTTATTTGGATTAGATGATTTTTATGATTTTACTATTTGTGCAGTGATAATGATAAATTTAGTGATTTTTTTAATTGTTTTCTTATAAAAATCTTTTGCATTTTATTTTATGATTTTTTAGGGCAATTTAATTATTTTAATAATAATTTTAACTGTTATAGCAATGATAATGAAAATAACGTCAGGATGAATTTTCAATTTATGTTTTTATCTTTTATATTGTTTATTTTTGTATGTATAAATTAGTATAATAAACTACTTATTAATCAATGACACGCAGATATCCAAATTCTTAATCATGTTATAATCGAGACTTAATGTTTCATGGAGAAATATTTATAAAAATATTTCCTATAGTAAATAAATAAATCTCAAATTATTATCATCAGATTTTCATGAAAATTCAAAAAACAATCTCGAATACAATTTATCATTACGAATCACTATCATTAGATTTTCTTGAAAATTCAAGAAAGTCTCGAACGCAATTTATCATTAAGGAGTTGTGTTGGTGGTTAAAGAAGTATGCTTGTGATTTATTTTTTTTAGGTTCAAATCTTTGGGCCAACACATATAAAACCTTGTTAAAAAATTTAATACACCAGACAATGTAATTAGATTACGAATCGGCAATGTAATTAGATATTACGAATAATAAGTAAAATAATTAGAAGTATAAAAAAGAAGAAGAAGATGAGCTGCGATGAATGTTTTAGGGATAGAAATGAATGTAATAAAATGAAAAGGACTTCTTGACAAATACCTAAATGTAAAGAAGCAAGATGATCAAACTCGAATGAAGCGGTGCGTATCAGTATTCCCACCGCCTTACTCGTTTATAAAATATAAAAATTAAAAGGCCTTGACTGTATCCACCGTACAGACACGGGGACCATTCACTCAACGAACATGGCGATTAATGTTTTTAATTTGTTTTTTTTGCCGGAGATGTTTTTAACCAGAGGAAGAAGATGTATTCGAGATTTCTCAGTCTTTTCTCAAATTCAAGCTCACCCATCACAGGTATGACCTCTGGTTAAGATAGATTACCTTCTACTATTAGCAGATCTCGCTCGCACAGATCTATCGTATCAAGGAGAAAAAGATATCTTACAGTGGGAATTCTACCTCTCATCCTGATTCCCCATGTTTTTCCTAGCCGGCTTTTCGAGTTACTAGATCAAGTTTTTCTTTTGTTTTTTTCGTCTAACGAGTCAAAACATTGAGTTTTATGCCTAAACTATGTGTGTATGATGGATTGAATGGATTTGCCATTATCATCCACGTCTGACCCTTCTGATCTCCATGAAATCCCGATCTGTTAGCCCTGTATTTCAATCGCCTTGATTTCGCAAGCACTATCGATGGCACGATGATGCTTCTATCGCATTCGATCAATTGAATGACATGATGGGTGAAAAGATGGTGCAGTGGTTGCTCGTGATGAGAGAGACAAGGCAATTCATGCCGAGACGCAATCAACTCGCAGACCGAGCAGGTTCAAAATCTTCTCGAGGCTACTGGATGAACAGGAAAGTTTGAGAATAGTGGATTTGGGTACATTTCAATGCTTAAACTAATTTTTATTAAAACTAACTTTCTTAGACCAAATTTATTAAAACCAATTTATTGACGATGACCAAAAACAATTTCCAAGAGACATTTGACTAGCAAACGTGTTTTTGGGGTAGATGCCCGGAAGATTAACTAGGGTTTTGAACGTGTATAACAAGGATGGAAATTCCAATCTAATCATTGACCTTAACGAGTATTAGAGAATAATATAAATCATATTATGGGGTCTCACTTATAAGCTTAAGTTTTTAGGTGAGATGGTTCCTTAACATGGTATCAGAGCCTTGTTGACCCAGCGGTCACGAGTTCAAATCTCACCACCCCAATTCTATTTGATAAAAACCAAGCACAAGGTGATGTAGGCCTGTGCAAGTTTCAAGTCCAAAGGGCTATCACTTGAGAGGGTGTGTTAGAGAATATTATGGGGCCTTACTTACAAGCTTAAGTTTTTAGGTGAGATGGTTCCTTGACAACGAGTATCGTAACCTTATTTCTAGTAAAGTCAGGGAGATCATTTTGTCTAACCAAGTTTTAGTCTTTGAATCCTGGTTTCTTATTCTTTGGAATTGAATATGGTTTGTGGAAAATACGTTAAAGACTTCTTCTTTTTTATAACCGGGGTGTCCGGGTCAGCTTACGCACACTATAACTAATCCCCGGACTCACTGAACATCCTGCAAACTCAGTGAGCATGTAAAGCACCGCAAGGGTGACAGGCGTGCATGGTGGGACTTGAACCCTGATGCAGAGGAAGAAAACAAGTCTCTTCAACCGCTAGGCCAAGACCCCACTTGCACGTTAAAGACTTTATAAAATATTATAGCGTCAATCATGTACAGATTAATATCAAATTTGATTTAATCATTTGAGTTGAGTTGAGATAGTTTTTTTAATATGAATTTTTAATTGTATTTTTCAGCTAAATTAAATAAAAAACAATTATAGATCAATTCAATTTTTTCATGGGTATGTTTGAGGGTGATATAAGTTTTTTAAAATTAAAATGATTTAAAAAAAAAAAACATAGTCAAACTCTCATCATTTTTGTTTGATATAATTAAACTAAACACAAAGCATATCTGTTCAAATATATAAAAGAAAATATCTCTAATATTTTCTTAGCGTCCTGCGAAATTTCAAAGGAAGCTCACCGAATCATGCAAGAGCAACCGCGCGAGGGATCGAGTATCGAACCACTTTCTCCACGATAATCGTTCGATTTTACATTCAACCAAACATCGGCTTTCTTTTCTATTATATCCCAGCCTTGCAAAAATAATAGTGGGGCTCACGTGATTCCTCTCGAGACGTCTTTTTGCACTAGCGTCAGAACATGGATAATTTTCCTCCGTATAAATAAGTGTCTACTGGAATGACAATGGAAAAACCTGTCTTCGAAGGTTAGAATAAGTTAAGAAACCAGCGGAGCGTAAACATCCTTTTCCCTGCGAAACTATACAACCCACCCAGGCACAGGTAGGATGAGGAACAGCATGCATACGGAAAGCCCCTATCTACGCGCAACTCGAAGGAAGAGTCTGGTACTTACCACCACCTCATATATCCAGTGGTCATTCATTTTATAGTTTACTGTTTTCTTCGCTTGCTCGAACTCGATACCTGCTGGGAATTGGCTCCCTTCTCGTTAATTCCTTGTTTATGAATAGATTATCTGCTGTCCATACTTTTGTTTTTAAAATTCTAACACATATAATTTTCCAAACAGAAAAGGAAAAAAAGTGAGAAACAAATAAGTAGAAGCATCGAAAGGATCAGAGATGAGATGGTTGAGATAAGGGAGGGGCAGAACCGGATCCGGAAGGGTCAAAAGGAAGTAAGGGAAAAATTTCAGGAAATAAATAAAGAGGCCGCCAAACTAAAAGAGGAAACTAATCTAATCACCAGGCAGAGCGCTGCAAATCAGCTCAGGATTGATCTCATGTTTCAAATCGTCAGAGCACGAGCAGAGAATGATTCTGCCAAGGATGCGACTCTCACCCAAACCTTGAGGTTTGTGATCCTATCAGTTTATATATTTGTACCTTCAATTCAATTTGATTACCTGCATGTTAAGAGATCAGTATGATTTACTAACGTAACCTTTTGTTTAAATATTATGTTTCAGGGAGCTGATGACAAAGCAGAACATGGGCAAAACCAGGGTTTGTGAAGAGAAGCATGACCAAGATTAACGATTAACCTTGTTTCTCATGTCCCCGTACTTTTGTTTTTTTCTTGTCGAGAAGCGAGAACAAATGTGTTGTTGCTTTAGTAATGTAACTCGTCTACAATATTATTATTGTAATAATAAAATCACTTCTGTGTTGGAAATAATTTTATTTTCATTCTAATGCGTTTAGCCATGCATTCTATTTGACAAAATAAACAAAACGTAATAGATCGCCTATGATCTACCATATCACAAGTATAATAATGAGATGAAGATGAAAGTGGGTCGTCTTCTTCATCTCACAATAGACATCTGATAACCCAGATGCCACTTTACGTTCTTTTGGCTCCTCTCTCCACTACCTCTCTAGTTCTCCCCCGAAGTAGTGTTGAAAGAAAATGGGTTTTTTAAATGCTATGGAGTTCGAGATCTGAGGCAAAAATATGTAAGAGAGTTCGAGGAGAGAAATGGGGGATGTGTTTTTAAGCTTGAGGAGAGAGAAATAGAGAAGGGTTTTTTATATAGGGATTGCACTTTCTCGCCTAATATGAATGCTTCTTTATTTTGAAATTCAATTTCCATGCACAGATCATCAGTTTATATATTTGTACCTTCAATTTAATTTGATTACCTGCATGTTAAGAGATCAATATGATTTACTAACGTCACCTTTTGCTTACATATTATGTTTCAAATAGAAAGTTGAACACACACTAAAATTTTCAAATCTCATTTTCCCTCTCTTTTCTCTCTTTTCTAGTCTCTAAACTCTATTTTTTTTTTTTTTTTTAAATTCTTCAATTATCCACAATCTCTCTTAATCCTAGCCTTGTTAACTTAGTGGTCACAAATTTGAATCTCATCACCTTATCTATTTGATAAAAATCAAGCACAAGATAGTGTGACCTTGTATTCAAGCTTTAAGCCCAAAAAGCTTTCACTTGAAGGAGGTGTTAGAGAGTAATATAAATTATATTCTGAGATTTCACATAACAATTTAAGTTTTTAGATGAGATGATTCCTTAATATTTTTTATTTTTTTTACAGTTTCATAAAACTATTATGATTTTTTTATCATTACAACTTGCTTAATTTTTTTTTTTTTATAAATATCAGCTTCTTTTTTTTCTGTCCCACAAACTAATATCTTGTTCTTGCTTCCTCGATCAACCATCAACATTGCTACACCAACGTCAGCTGAATGATTTCACGTAAGACATAAACTGGAAAATTCATGGAAGAAACAAGAAATCCAATAGAATTGAAGAATAGACCATGGGGACTTGCGATGGTCAATCATAAACTATATCTTTATGTATTTTCTGAATCTGTTTTTAAACACATCCCTTCGATCCTTCTCGCTTTATTTTATTTTATTTTTGGATAGCATGAGAAAATAACTATATATCTTAAATGAAAACTTGAAGATTGCTCAGCATTTTAATTAAGTGGATTATTTTAAATTTTTGATAACAATGTATCAATTTGTTAGAGAATAATATAAATCATATTATGAGGCCTCATTTAGAAGCACAAGCTTATAGGTGAGATGATCCTTTAACATGGTATCAGAACCTTGTTGACCCAGCGGTCACGAGTTCGAATCTCACTACCTTTATTCTATTTGATAAAAACCAAGCACAAGATGATATGAGTCTGTCCAAATTTCAAGCCCAAAGGGCTTTCACTTGAGGGGGTATTAGAGAATAATATAAATCATATTATGGGACCTCACTTAGAAGCTTAAGTTTTTAGATGAAATGGTCCCTTAACATAATTAATTAATTAGTTTTAATAAATTACAGGAGGAATTAAGTTATAATTATCGAAATGTCTGAGTCGTGCCCTAAAGTGAAAAATCACGCGACCTACTTTTGAGTCGCGCGAGGAATTAAGGGTAGTCGAACGATTTCTGGCCGTATGATGGTGTGGCGTGGGCACACTTGTCTTTTTCTTTTTAAAAAGTCGTTCCACCTCTCAAAGTGATCTCACGATACCACGGGCGACGTCGTGCGATGTCAGACAGTTTGGAAGACATAATGGTCAATGACTCAATGTGATGAAGTTTCAAGAACCGCCTAACAATCCGGATGTAAGAATACCGACATTCATAGTTATTGGTGTAGTATCAATAATAAAAAATATTATATTTGAAAATTTGAATTAAACATATCAGTAGCGAGATTATTTTTTTTAATCAGTTTTAATATTTGTAATTATTGAAATAAAATTAAATAACAGATATTTAATTTAAATCAAAATATATTTTTTACATGAACAATCATATAGTTTTATTAACCGTTATAACGTTAACATATATAATATTTTTTTATGATATTTTAAGTTTATATAAACATATTACTACACAAAAAAAATACATAAGAGATAAACACGTTTTTTTTTTTATTTAGAGATTTAGAAAGTATATTTATATTCTAAAGTATTGTCAACGTGTATAGCAAATAACCATTTGAAAACCAATATTTTTCAAGTATCAAAAGAAAACTTTTCTTTCATTTGTTTCTATTAAACATCTTAAAAACAATATTTTCAAGTATCGAAAGATTTGTTTCTATTTTATATAGCAAATAGTAAACGATTTGGTTCATATAAACCTATATATAACGAGAGGCGGTGTGGGACAGCAGTTGCGGGGAAAAGAAAAACTAGTTCCTGCCAATGGCTGCCGCCTCTCGTTTTGTTTTTCTAACACTTCGCTTTTGAAGAAATTAATTTAAAAAGACTGGATGTAATTCAACCTCTCAGGTATGATCTGCATCACAAATCACAAGCAGACATTTCAAAAAAAAGGTCGGTTTCACTCTTCACAAAGCCATCATCGTGCGAAAGTGGAAGATCCATCGACATCCCTCCCGAGGTGTCGCACGATCAAAGATATGATCGCTATTATTGACTGCTTTTTTCTTCTTCTAATGTTTCGTGACAAGCCAAATTTATTGCGAGGGGCCCAGAGGAAAATACGAAGATCGGAGAACCTGCTATTCTTTATCATCATCATCTGACCTGCGTTACCTGAAGTTTCCTACGCAGGGATTATATTATATTTATTTATTTTTGCTATATTATAAATACTTAGCTAAAGCTTAACATCACCGTAGCAAAACTCTCATGCATATGCAGGTTGATCATGAAGAACAGACTTTATACAAAATTAGCAGGGGGGAGGACTTCTCTCGGAGCAACTCACCGAAAACGTCTGGTATAATTTCGAAGTGCATGCCCTTGTTCATTAATGACTTTGTGTTGGTTCTTGGTTCTTCATTAGATTGTATCAAATTGTGACTCTCATTTTCTTTTTTGTTTTTAAATTCTGACAATTTTAAGATTACTTGAAACAGGAACGAAAAAATAATGCCAAGAAATTAAGCTGGAGCGTCAAAAGGATAGGAGCTGACATGGTTGAGATCGGCGAGGGGCAAAAACGCATAAGAGAGGGACAAAAGGAAACCAGGAAAAGAATTCAAGAAATAATCGAAGAGGGTGCCAAACTGAAAGAGGAAACTAATGCAATCTCCAAGCAGAGTTCTGAAAATCAACTCAGGCTTGATCTAATGTTTCAAATAGTAAAAGCAAGAGCAGAGAAGGATCATGCCAAAGACGCCTTGCTCACTCAAACCTTACGGTTTGTCATCCTCAAAATCTTTGTGTCTTGTGTTTAGTTATATTCCTGGTCGGCAAGATAAAGTTCTATGATCATGTAGGAGATGAGGAATATATCATATTAAAAACTGTTTTAAAACTAGAAGACGTCCAAGCGCTGCACGTTAATTTTCTTTTCTTAGTGGTTTTATGCAGATGATAGATATGATTTAACTAACTGAAGGTTTATTTATTTCAGGGATTTGATGCGAAAAAGCAATCCTTCCGAGGAGAAACAAGAAGAAATATATTAATTAACCATGTTGCTTATGAGTTGTAGATGTTTGTGAAGTACAAATCATGAGAACGATAATGTTAGAGATTGAAAAATATTTTAGAATAGTGTAATGTGTATAAATAAAGAATAATATTTTTTTTTAATGTTAGAGTATAGAAGAATATTCTAGAATAGTATAATGTATATAAATAAAAAATAATATTTTTTTTAATCAGATGTCCGGATCGGTTTATTCCACGTAAAAAAAAGTTATATGGCACAGAAAAATATGTCATGAATTCAGATTCGATGAAATGAAAAATCTTGCACACGCTTGGTCATTTTTTTTAAGAGAAAAGGAGAACAAAGAATCGTGGGCTGCGTTGCAAGGGTGTAAAAAGGTTGTTAATATTATTCCGTTTCAGCCGATACGGCTAGAATGTTCGGTGTCTTTAAAAATCAAGACAAAATAATGTTATTTTTGTCTCAGTTTTAATTCCAGTTCGTTCTGAAAATACCTGCTAAATACTGGTCGGAACGCCTCGGTATCATTCCGAGTGTGTTGTTTCGGCCTCAAAATCAAAACAACGTCGTGTGTTAATTTCGCATTGCTTAACACACACACACATGCACCCAAAATCAATTTTCCCTCCGCTCAAATTCTCAATCCCTAATCTAATAATCCTTCACCTCAAAATCTCAATCCCTAATCCCTCACTTCAAAATCTCAAACCCTTACTTGTTCTTCCACACGCGGCACCACCGTCATCGTTCTTCACTTCTTCCCCAAATTTCTTCTCACGGCAGCATCCCCATTTCTTCTTCCACAGCAATAACTGAAAGGTACACATCATTCAATAACTTAATAAAGTAATTGTGCTTCTCTTTTTTTAATTTGAATTTATTGAAATGATGTTTATGTTGAATTTGTGTGTGGAAAGCGGGAGATGATAATGTTATTAATGAGAAGAGATTGTCTCTTTGATGTTATTTATCAGAATTAATAACATTGAGGTTGTCTGTAATGGAGTTATACCCAACAACAACAAGAAGGACAAATTTATCTCGGACCCTAAGGAGCAAAAAGAAACAAGTTTTGGTGCTTTGTTTACAGTTATTGTGTGCTTTGGAATATTGTTTAGTTTAGTGTCTCATAAACACATAAATATCAGAAATTTTATGATTTGCTTTCATAATATTTTAGAATTTTAGAGAGGATTCTAATTTTGAGATTATATTTGGTTGACTTTGTATATGTATTATACAGTTTAAAGTTAATTTATCTTGAATTTTAATTATGCTTGTTAAATTAATATTTTAATTTTTTTCATATACATATATATATATATATATATAATTAATTATATATGAACAATATAACCCCGAAACAGCACGCCGAAACGCTCCAAAATCAAAATGTTCAATGCTAATAAAAAAACTAAAATGGCGACCAAAACGGTATTGATAACCTTGACAGTAAGTGATGGAATATTGACCGAATTCTTGGGCTGCCGTAGTCGTTTCAACGCTAGAAAAAAAAAAGCCTTCAAGAAAACCATTTAGTATTAAGTATATCTCACTGTGGTATTGTTCATGTAGCATGCATCACTATAGATTGTGTTGGGTATTTTTATATAATTAATTTTGATTCTCAAATTTTAATTTTGTGCAGACTTGTACTAATTGAAAATCAACTGCTTTTGAATTTTTAATCAAGGTTAAAATTAAAAAAAACAGGTGACCAAAATGAAAAAAAGACACTAAACATATATCTTGGTGTCCTATAATTTTCATGAAAAATACACTTAGAACCTTAATATTTCAAAATAATATAATTTATAAAATTTAGATCACTTCATTTTAACAAAATCAATTTTTATATAAAAGTTCATTTGTATTATTGTCCATTTCCTAGTTAAAAATAGAAGAGATAGGTGATGTTAAATTCCAGTGATGAGAGAGAAAGTCACTACTGCTATATTTTGGGCCACCAAATTGGGTTCTTGTGGTATCAACAAGTTCCTTAAGATGAAAGGGACTTCATGATGGTTGTTTGGGGTCTCACTATTGCATAAAAAAACAAATCTAAGTCGGCAAAGTCAAAGCTAATCCAATTTGATTTTGGATATTTAGAGTTAATATAGTGTTTTTTGGGTATTTATAGGAAGTTAATGAAGTGTTGCCAACCTTTTTCTTCAAAAACAAAAAGAGGCGAGTGATATTTAAAAAATGAAAACAAGCCCAGGTTATGACCCTGGGCTTGAAGGCCCGCCAACGTTCCTAGGCTGGTTCATTATAGTGGTCCAAGCATGCGAGCCCATAGGATCACAAGTATGGGATCTTGACCTTTTTTTTTAAATGGATATAAATAAAGGGGAAGAAATTATTGAGACTCAGTCGAGTTCATGGTTTTTTTTTTTTCTGAAAAAAAAAAAAAAAAAAAAAAAAAATTTGATGAGTTCATGGTTCAAGTATTGAGTTTGATGAGTTAAGCCATGACACTGAAACTATTTTTTCCCCTGATATTGCTTCTTTTAATATCCATCATATGTGATCGAAATATTTTTAATGGTGTTGTTATGTAGAAACACAAATTTTTCGCCAATCAAATTTCACCATGTGTTATTTTATTCTTTAAAATAAAGGATAAAATAAAATTGAAATAAATGACATGGAAAACAAATGAGCCTTCAAATATTTCTTGGCCAATGAAAAGTTGACACTTGAGATGAGATATTCAAGATATCTCGTCATAAAGGCAAGATTTCGTCAATAAAGACGGACATAAAGGCAAGATTCCGTCAATAAATATTTGAGCCTTCAAATATTTCTTGGCCAATGAAAAGTTGACACTTAAGATGAGATATTCAAGATATCTCGTCATAAAGGCAAGATTTCGTCAATAAAGACGGACATAGAGGCAAGATTCCGTCAATAAATATTTGAGCCTTCAAATATTTCTTGGCCAATGAAAAGTTGACACTTAAGATGAGATATTCAAGATATCTCGTCATAAAGGCAAGATTTCGTCAATAAAGACGGACATAGAGGCAAGATTCCGTCAATAAATATTTGAGCCTTCAAATATTTCTTGGCCAATGAAAAGTTGACACTTGAGATGAGATATTCAAGATATCTCGTCATAAAGGCAAGATTTTGTCAATAAAGACGGACATAAAGACAAGATTCCGTCAATAAAGACCAACCAATAAAATTATGCCACGTGGCATTGGAAAAAGACCTGAGAGCCCCTACAGATCTCTATAAATAGAGGGGCTCAACCTAAAGGCAAGGGGATTTTGGATTCTTGGAGATACAAATTTTCTTCAAGAAGTTCTTCAAGCAAGGAAGCTCTCTCTCTCAAAGAGTTCTCAAGCCTCTTTCATCTACGCTTGAAGTCTACAAAGAACGAAGCTCTGTTGGATCAAGCCAAAAAGCCCCATAAGAGTTCTTCAACAACACTTTGAAGACAAATCAAGGTACTCTTCAAAGCATCAAATCACAACATCTCGCTTCGCAATACACGCCCAAATTCGCGTTCTTGCAAAGCACAAATCTTAGCTTGATTACTCAAATAAATCAAGTCACCATACATCAAATCCAAGGGAAGAATCAAAGGATTGCCATATTCTTTTGATAGAATATATTACATAGAGATTGTACCCATTCATATATTTAATAAAATCATATATTTGTACACGTGTGCTTGTTTAATTTCAGGTGCACAAAATTGTGTCTACAGTGTTGTTGTATTTATTTTAAAAAAAGATTGTTTTTATTTATTATTAATAATTTATTTTCTATCTAGTAATATTCAAATGTGGTCAACGAAAGTTTTCGAATGTAGAGAAAATAAAATCAACGATGATGACGAGGGCAAGATGGGAAGACGTGTTTGGTGAAGACAGTCCAAGACGATTTGTTCAATAGAGTTTAGGAGGAGTGGTGGCTAAAATGGAACATTTTGAGTGTATTTAGTAATGTTGTATAGAATGATTTAAAATAACATTTTTTTAAATTAAAAATATGTTGTTTTTTAGATTTTTTTTTTATTTCTAGCATTAGTACATAAAAATCATTTAAAAATACTTAAAAAACCAACACTTTAAATAGTAGAAGTTACACAATTACTCCAGATAGAAGTTGGTTCTCAATTAGAAGTGAGAGTGTTTTAATAGAGGATAGTTAATTCTCCTATCATTTTTTTTCTGGAATCAGGATATATAATATGGATTATAGTGTGATAAGAGAGCACCAGAAATTCCCACTAACCTGCAATGAACTAAGAGATATAATTAGCTCGATCTTTGACGTTTATGATAAGAGATATAATGGAACCTATTATAAGTTTATAACTGCTGAAACCGATTAAATATATATTTTTTTCTGTTTTTTTAAATTATTTTTTATTTATTTTAGTTTTGTTAAAAAAAATTAAATTATTTTAATATGTCCACTTTTATCAACAACAATATATCTTTTTTTTAAAAAAAATACGACACACTCTTCAGTCGACCATTAACATGGCTACATCAACATCAGCTGAAAGATACGATACTCTCTTCACAAAGCCATCATCGTGCGATAGTGTAAGATCCATCGACTCCGTCCCAAGGTGTCGCACGATCAAAGATACGTGTGCATGCCCTTCTTCATTAATGACTTTATGGTGGTTCTTGGCCGTTCATTTTATTGTGTGCACGCCCTTGCTCGTTTTCTTCGTCTTATCTGCAAGTGGCTATCTTTTGATGTTTCTTTTATCGTCTACGGTGCATTAAAAACAAAAAAACTACAAATGAATGGCTGCTATATTCTCCCTCAATTGGATTCCCAAATCATTGGCCCCGCATTTCAAAAGCAGTCAAAAGCTTTTCTATAATGGCGATAAAAAAGGGAGACAGCAGTATCTCACCGGATCCTTTCCATCTCTAACAGTCGAGAAGGCAAACGGAAGCTTCGCGCGGTATGCCGACATTATAAATTCCTTTCAAAAAACTACTTGCCCTTTACTGAACCACTACTGATCTGCTTGTTTCTTCATCTACTATGGATCGCAACACTCTCTCTGAGATCTTGAAGGATGCTACCAGTAAGTATATTGAAGATCAATACTGTTGCTTATTTTCTCCATTTATTTTGTTTTTTCCCCGGTTTGTTTCAGTCCGGATCTCAAACTAGGTCTGGTTTTGTGGAAATCATTTCCAACTTTATGCACTCGTTCTTACCTCTCTCTTCGTAGCAAAGTGATATTTTTAATGCAAAGAGGATCAAAGGGTTTATCATAATTAGATTCTTTTTTCCTTCCTTTTCTGGGTGGATGCCCTAAAATATTATTATGCCGACATTATAAATTCCTTTCAAAAAACTACTTGCCCTTTACTGAACCACTACTGATCTGCTTGTTTCTTCATCTACTATGGATCGCAACACTCTCTCTGAGATCTTGAAGGATGCTACCAGTAAGTATATTGAAGATCAATACTGTTGCTTATTTTCTCCATTTATTTTGTTTTTTCCCCGGTTTGTTTCAGTCCGGATCTCAAACTAGGTCTGGTTTTGTGGAAATCATTTCCAACTTTATGCACTCGTTCTTACCTCTCTCTTCGTAGCAAAGTGATATTTTTAATGCAAAGAGGATCAAAGGGTTTATCATAATTAGATTCTTTTTTCCTTCCTTTTCTGGGTGGATGCCCTAAAATATTATTATTATTATTATTGAGTTTCATTATTTTATTTTTCGAGGTGGTGGAGCTTCACAAGATCAGAGAGTGAAAAAGAGAAAAAACAGAGAGCATAAGAAATGGGCGAAGGTAAATAACAAAAGCACCTCCTTTTTGCTCCCTTTTTTTTTCCTTCTCTCTTGCTTTCATGATATTGTCTTTGATTTGACAGAAAATGAAAATGATTGAGCATTCCTTACGTGCTGTTGGCGAGGAAAATGAGAAAATGGAGCAGGAAAATGGTTTCAAGCGTCAGATGCTGCGACGAAACCAGGCTGAGATCAAACAGCAGAAAGCTGGCTTCTGTGATGTGCAGAACAAAAAAATCACTGAACAGGAGAGCCGTGTGGGTGCATTGTTGAAAGAGCCATTAGTCCAAGACCTCCTGGTGGGTTTCTCTCCGTCTTCCTTTTAATCTCTCCACTTATTCTGTTTAACAGGGAACAATGTGCTTTCGAATATGTGGAGTAAATGGAATTTTAGATAGATGAAGTTTAATTTAGGTCAAACATGAAGTTTAATCTGGTTATAATTGAGGGAATGTTTGGAAGTGTGATTGAAATTGATTTTTAAGATGTTTTTTTTGTGTACAAATATATTAAAATAATATATTTTAAAAAAAATATTTTGACAACAATACATTAAAATGATTTAAAATTATCAAACAAATTAATTTAAAATAAAAAATAAAAATAATGAGTTTTTATTAAAAAAAAAACATTTTTAAAAGTTAGTGTCAAGTAGAAATTAATGGATTATTTTTGTAAAGTGGAAGGGTTTTCGTTAGTGCATAGAAGGTAGGCTGTTTTCCTAACATATTGTAATTGACAAGTTATTTGTTTTTAGGATTATAAATCATTTATTTGGATTCAATAACCATGATTTATCACGTGAAAACACACTCTCATCCCGTGGTTAATTAAGCAAATCTTTACAAAATTGATTAAATTGGAATGATTACCTAATTAAAAAGGGGTGATCTTGCCTATTATCATGACCAAGTATTTTATCCTTTATATGAATCATATTAAATCACTTCCAATTATTCCTTGCATGATCATGATGTAAAATTTGTAAATGATTTGCGATATTTAGGATTTATTAACTTGGTTATTTTTTTTTGACTTCCATGGTTATAATTATACAAGTTTAATATTTAGGGCCTTATCTCTTATGCTAAATCGAAGCACATGGAGTTCTTGAGCTACAATGTAGAAAAATAAATAAATAATTAAAATAAAAGGGAATACCTTAAAAATAACCTAAAATTTTATTCTCGGTAAGAATCTTTGATAAAAAAGAATTTGTGTCTATAATCCTTGTTGAACTAGTTAATTATAATATTTATCAGACTATAAAATAGTTAAATGTAGTCATCTTTCTATAAATATAAAGTTTATGTATTCAGAGTTTTTAAAGTGTTAAATCAATCAATCAATCAATAAAAAAGTTGGAAGATCAAATAGTTATGTGCTTGATGTTTTTAATAATTGATATCAGATTTTTTCAGGAATTGATATCAGAGGTGGGGAAAGAATGAGAAGAGCTTGAGTGTTTAGTATTTTAAACCATTGATATCAATGATCAGCTTGAGCTTGAGTGTTTATGAGAAGAAGCCGGTTTATATATATGTATATTATTGAATCTAGTTCCGACCTCTCTTGATTTCTTGGACTCATGGATGATGCAATGATCTCTCTTACAGGCGAGATCTAACCAGCTCGAACTTGCTCGACGTGCTATGCTTTCTCCAAATGCCAGTTCGGATGCTAGGGTTCCATCCGAGGATGCCATCATTGAATTGAAACATCGTTCTGAGATGCTGTCTAAGGAGAATATTGACGTTTTATGCATAGTGCTGACAGCTTTGAAGGTACCATCCACTGTTTCTTCGCTCATAACTATTATCGTGCGTGCATTGTTTTCCAGAAGTTGAGCTTGCGTTATGCCATTCATGCATGCGAGTATATTTAAATGTTTTATATATATTTAAGTAGATGTCGCTATAAAAATTCAATAAGTGAAGGTATGAGTTCATAATTGCAGTCTTCAAGGCGTGAAGATCATTAAATAAAATTAAAAAAAAAAACCGAATTTAATGCTCAGAACCAATCTCCCTCCAAATATATATTGTAGACCTTCCGAATCTGTAGAACTTTACTCTCATGTTTTGTATCTTGATGACTGTTATAACTTATTTTTAGGTTATTTTTCAAAATTTATTCAAAATAAAATAAAAATAACCAAATAATATAAAAAAGTGCAGATGTTCTCATCTACTAATCAAGCTATAGAAACGGGAACAAGTACTTCTCAAGTTGGAAATTTTAGATGGATTCAGGCTATCATGGGAGAGGCAGAAACAACCTGCAAACTCTGCATGCAACAGACAGATGAAGAGTCGTCTTGATCTCTATAAATACCTGCACACAGACAAGGCAAAAAGGGAGAGGGCAATAGGAAAAAATGCAGACAAACGTAACAGGCAACAGAGAAAAATTTCAGGAAATAAATAAAGAGGCCGCCAAACTAAAAGAGGAAACTAATCTAATCACCAGGCAGAGTGCTGCAAATCAGCTCAGGATTGATCTTATGTTTCAAATCCTCAAAGCACGAGCAGAGAATGATTCTAACAAGGATGCTACTCTCAATCAAACCTTGAGGTTTTGTGATCCTATCAGTTTATATATTTGTATATACCTTCATTTTAATTTGATTACCTGTATGTTAAGAGATCAATATGATTTACTAACGTCACCTTTTGCTTAAATATTATGTTTCAGGGAGCTAATGACAAAGCAGAACATGGGCAAAACCAGGGTTCGTGAAGAGAAGCATGGCCTAGCTAGATTAGCGATTAACCGTGTTTCTCATATCCCCGTACTTTTGTTTTTTACTTGTCGAGAAGCGAGAACAATGGTGTGACTTTTATTATGTAACTCGTCTACAATATTATTATTATTATTATTATTGTTGCTGCTGCTGCTGCTGCTATTTCTATTATAAAACTACTTTGCTAGCTTTGACTTTCATTTTTGTTTTTTTAAATAACTTGATCTGAATTGAAAATTAATTAATTATGATTTCCTACAAAAAAAAAAGGTGAGAGATTGTAAGAAGAGTATCATAATGGAAATTTTGTCAAATATCTGAAGCGTGCCATGAGTTAAAATTAATATATTTTAATCCTTAAACTTTACAAATCATACAAATTATACAAATTTGACATCTCAATATTTTTTAAGTTTTTTTCTGGTATAGATTTTTTTTTAATTCCTTGATAAAAGAAGAGAGAAGTATCCTTATATTTTAGCGGTAGAGGAAAATATAAGATTGACACCGATTTAGATCACCAAAGTAAATAAAATTTGTGATATTTTTTCATTGGATGAGAGAAGTTCATATTAGGTGGTTTTTTACTTTTAGAGTTTGTCAAAAAACAAATATGAGCTTGGGTTGAATTTTTGGATCTGAGTTGGGTTTTTTACACTATGTATCAAAATTTTATTTAATATATTTCTATATAAAAATGTAGTTTTGAGTGTAACTGTATTAGTTAGTTATTATTAATTTATATTTATAATAATATTATATATATTAAAATAAAATTGATTTTTTGAAATAACTTTTTTTCTGTCTTTATATATAATATTTGTACTATTTAAAAAAAAATATTACTAATTTTACTTATATAAATATTCTTTTCTTCTAGGATCCTCGGGACGTGATGATCATATGTCGCTCCATATTCTATTGGCAACCAATCACAAGACTCGATGCATATATAAAAAAAGTCGTTATTTTTGTGCCCACCGAACCCAGCAGACGTGATGATCGCGCGACATCATTTAATTTTCTGTATTCCTTTTCCAAGGGAAAGGCAAAATCATGCGATCTCGCAGGGTAATCGCGCGATGTCTGCAGGTTACTTGTCGCCTTTTTGAATACGTGTCTGCTGCGTATAGCACGTTTTTGAAAAAAACTAATGATATTTTATTTTAAATTATTTTATTATTATTTTAATGTTTTAATTTTAAAAATATTATTTAAAAAATTATATAGGAAATTTTAAATTATTTTTAAATAAAAAACTTTTTTGAAAACAACTCCAATCTTCCACCGCCATGCCTAAATAGATTTCACCGTCCTTCCTCGGTAAGTATTATCAATATTCCATGCTTGGTGGAAAGAAGGGAGAAAAATAAACTAATTTCAAATTAAGACTTTATGTCCTGAAAAGAAAAAGGTTGTTACATGGAGAAAAATAGTTTCTTTCGACATTAAACCAGTTGACGATATAATAAGTAAAAGGGATGGAAAAGGCATTTTCTTTTCTTGTCCAGGAAAAATAATTTAGTTTATTCTCTCTTTTTTTTAATTTTATTTTTTGGAAATTAAAACCCACACTCTACATCAACATAATTTTTTAATTTTAATTTTGCATTTTTTGGAAAAGGCATTTTCGGATTGTCAGAAACTCTTTTGTAATTTATTTTATTTTAATAAGAGATGGCTATTTTAGAAATTGCAAAAAGGAAATGATAAGCTTGTAAATTGTCAAAAAATAATACGAACAACATATTCTATGCTGTCTGGACAATCCTTTTGCCCGTCGAAGTTTCAAGGGCGATGCCGCCTCAACTCTTCAATTAAAGAATTGACATCAGAGAAAGAAGATCCACCTTTTTCAACAGCCTTCCTTGCTGTTTCTCCTAGCCTGCTTGCTCTTCTCCTCCTTTCATCTGCTCCGACACCCACCATAATTCGAGTGATTGCCTTCTCTATGGCTTCACTTTTAAGTGTAACATGATCTCCATGCATTCCGGCCCATTCCTTGGCTCCGACAGCAACTCCAGTTTTTAAAACATCAATCACCAACTTTTCATTATAGAATTGCTCGCCGAACAGAGGCCATGTAATCATGGGCTTCCCTGCAGTGATGCCTTCGAGAGTCGAGTTCCATCCACAATGAGTCACAAATGCACCTGTCGCTTCATGATCAAGAATCAACACCTGGGGTGCCCACCCTCTTATAATCAGTCCCTTGCCTTCCATTCTTTCCTCAAATCCTTCGGGTAACCAATCTTCCTTGTCTTCTTCACTGTTCTTGTTTCGTCTGACAACCCAGATAAATTGCAGCCCAGAAGCTTCAAGGCCTGTTGCGATCTCCTTTAGCTGAGAGGCAGTGAAGTTTGTCAAACTTCCGAAGCAGATATAAACAACTGAGTTGAGTTTCTTGGAATCAAGCCACTTTAAACACTCATGTTTATCAATC
This sequence comes from Salix caprea, assembly GCA_964035475.1. Lineage (NCBI taxonomy): Eukaryota > Viridiplantae > Streptophyta > Magnoliopsida > Malpighiales > Salicaceae > Salix > Salix caprea. The sequence continues at coordinate 9,899,947 of OZ037759.1, read as the reverse complement.
GAGGCTTCTTTTCCTCTTCCTGATTTATCCTCGATGTCTCTGTTGCATAGTGAAACCGGGCCTACATTCCAAGCCCTTCTGCCCAAAACCTTCCTGTAATGATCAGCATAAGCTGGCTCAAGCTCATAAAAGCTGTTGACAACAACACCGAAGCTCCTCAACTCTGATTCTTTGGATGCTTTCACTAGCTTGGTGAAGTCATTCTCAACATCTTCTCTTACAGACGCTGGCAGTTGCTTCCTTGTCAGCTTTATTATATCACCAGGAAGATTAGGCACGACAAAAGGTTCAGAATCTGATGAAACTTGCTTGTGTGGTTCATAAAGTCTCACGCATTCTCCAGCACATAAAGCGAAGTTACTAATGCCATGAAACACGAGCCTCGGAATTCCAAATTTGGCAGCAGCATCAGTCGCCCAGGGAAAGAACATATCAGCAACAATGCAATCAGGATGTCTTTCTTGTAGTACCTTCTCAAAGGGTTCTTGAAGTAAGGTTGTGGCAACGATTAACTTTTTGGTCATTTCATTTGTAATGAATGCGTCTGTGTTTTCACATCCCTCCGGCAATCCTGCCTCTGCTGCAGGGAATTCGATGGTTTGGATATCAATATCAAAACCCGAATCTTTGGTTTTTTGGATGGTTTTGGAAAAGAAAGGCGCGTTGAGAGGAGTGGTGATGATGGTTGTCTTTACGCCTCGAGAAGCAAAAAGCTTGGCCATGTCCACAGAAGGTATCATGTGGCCATGAGCCAAGAAAGGGAAGAAAAAAATGTGCAGTTGACGACCCAAACTACCCATCTGGCCTTGTAAGATTAAAAAAGATGAAAAAAACTTGGTGTTGAAAATGGAACTGAGCTTGTCAGAAAAAATGGATGATGAAGATGAAGAAAACCTCAGGCTGCTCTTGTATGAAGAAAACCTAAGGCTGCTCTTGTTTGAATAAAATTTCGGACATGGATTGGTATTTTATAAACAGAGGTTAGGATTGAGGACGTAGGAAGACGGAATTTATTTTAATAAGACTTTTCTAGAACTAAAATTTTCCCAGGCCGTCCTATTACACCACTACGCTCACGTCACTGCTCCTGTCAGAAAGTGTCAATTTTACCGAGAGACAAGGCAATTCTGTAAGTAAATCCATGGAGATCATTTCGTCTAACTAAGTTTTAGTCTTTGAATCCCTGTTTCTTATTCTTCGTAATGAATATGGTATGTGGAAAATTTAAAAACTTTATAAAATATTCTAGCGCCAATCATGTACTGATTAATATCAAATTTGATTTGATCATTTGAGTTGAGATAGTTTTTTAATAATTAAATGGCTGTATTTCTCAGCTAAATTAATAACATTAAATAAAAAACAATTATAGATCGATTCAATTTTTTCATGGCTGTGTTTGAGGTTCATGTAAGATTTTTAAAATTAAAAACCAAGAAAAACATACTCAAACTGTCATCATTTTTATTTGATATAAGTAAACTACACACAAAGCACATCTGTTCAAATATATAAAAGAAAATATCTCTAATATTTTCTTGGCGTCTTGAGAAAAATTTCGAAAGGAAGCTGTCACCGAGTCATGCAAGAGCAACCGCGCGAGGGATCGAGTATCGAACCACTTTCTCCACGATAATCGTTCGATTTTACATTCAACCAAACATCAATAAATACGTCGCTTTTTTTTTTTTTAATTCCAGCGCATTCAAAGATTATCGTTGGCCTCACGTTATTCCCTCTTCCGAGACGTCCTTTTGGAATTTCCTCCGTATAAATATGACGTCCATGGAAGACGAAGGAAAAAACGTCTTCGAAGGTTTCGCAGCAAAACTACACCACCCAGGCACAGGTAAGATGAGGAAGTACATGGATACAAAGCAAGTAGCGGAAAGACCCTTTCTACGCCCAACTCGAAGGAAGAGTCTGGTACATACCACCACCTCATATATATCCAGTGGTCGTTCAAATGTTTTTCTGGAAAGTGTATTTGATCTATTATGCAGATCCCATTTAACATCATGCTACGGGACTTAATTGGCTCCGTTCTCATTAATTCCTTGTTTATGAATAGATTATCAAAATTCTAACACATATAATTTTCCAAACAGAAAAGGAATAAAAGTGAGAAACAAGTAAGTAGAAGCATCGAAAGGATCAGAGATGAGATGGTTGGGATAAGGGAGGGGCAGAAACGCATCCGGAAGGGTCAAAAGGAAGTAAGGGAAAAATTTCAGGAAATAAATAAAGAGGCCGGCAAACTAAAAGAGGAAACTAATCTAATCACCAAGCAGAGTGCTGCAAATCAAATCAAGATTGATCTTATGTTTCAAATCCTCAGAGCACGAGCAGAGAATGATGCTGCCAGGGATGCCACTCTCACGCAAACCTTGAGGTTTTGTGATCCTATCAGTTTATATATTTGTACCTTCAATTCAATTTGATTACCTGCATGTTAAGAGATCAGTATGATTTACTAACGTCACCTTTTGTTTAAATATTATGTTTCAGGGAGCTAATGACAAAGCAGAACATGGACAAAACCAGGGTCTGTGAAGAGAAACATGGCCAAGATTAGCGATTAACCGTGTTTCTTATGTCCTTGTAGTTTTGTTTTTTTCTTGCCGAGAAGCGAGAACAATCGTGTTGCTTTTATTATTTGTTGGAAATAATTTTATTTTTATGTAATGATTTTAATACGAGTAGTCATACATTATATTTGTTATTTCATTTAAATGATTGAATGTATTTGTCTTTTTTTATTATTATGGTTTGGTCGAGTAAAAACAAATAAACAAAACGTAATAGATTGCCTATAATATAAATAACATCGCTCTTTCAGTGCATATCTTTCTACTATCCACCATCTCACAATTAACCATGAATTATAATAATTTCTTTGAAAATCCGCCAAGCAACAAAAAGCAGGGAAAGTTCACCCTCTATATAGATTTGTAAAGGAAGGCATCATATATTTTTGTATGTTCAAGTAATTAGCGGATTGCTATGCATTGTCTTCGATGTTATAATTCTTAAAAATTACAATAAGAAAAAAGGTAAAAAAGAAAAGCATTATCATAAGAATTTTTGTTACCCAATTTTATTTTTAAAAACAATCTTGAAAAAAACCAAAAAGTAGCCTCACTTGTCTTAACAGATTAGATGACAAGGAGTTGATTATGCAAGAGAGAAGATACAAAACGTCCTAACTTGGGCTGGTTCTATGCTAGTTTTGTTTTAAATTGCTATGAGTTGTTTTATCATGTTAATGTTTGGAAATATAATTAAAGTTATTTTTGAAAATAATTTTTTTTTCAGAAATATATTAAAATAATATTATTTTATTTTTAAAAAATTACTTTTGATATCAGCAAATAAAAATAATTTAAAAACACAAAAAATATTTAATTTAAAATAAAAAATTAAAATAAAATTTTTAATTTTTTTTACAAAAACATTTTTGAAATATAGTTTCAAACACCTCCTATTTTGGAAAAGAAATGGCTTAATAGTAAAACTTTTAACATGTAATAAGAGGTTGAAAAAAGAGCAAGTGTTTTTCCCCCCTCCTAAATGTGTTTGAATAAAATTTTCGAGAGTAAAGAAAAAAATAGCAAAAATAAAATAGTTATTTTTTATCTACAGAAAAAAAAAAAACATCATTAAAAATCCATCTCTATATTAACCCGAACAAATATCTAACTTCTTTTTTTCTGCCCCGCAAACAAATATCTTGTTCTTGCTTCCTCGGTCAACCATTAGCATTCCGACACCAACGACAGCTGAAAGATTCGATACACGCTTCAGTCTTCACAAAGCCATCATCGTCCGAAAGTGTAAGATCCATCGGCATCCGTCCCGAGGTATCGAACGATCAGAGAGACGTGTTCATGCTCCCCTTCTTCATTAATGATTTATGTCCCTTAATATTTTCTCACGTTTCTAGAAAGTTATTTAAATTTTGAGTCAAAGGTCAACAATTAAGTAATGAATTCTTTTTTACTATTTTTATATTATTAAAATTATACAATCAATAATCGAAGTCTCAGTTTTATGTTTGCGCCTTTTGTTAACGCGTGCATCATCTTAGATTCTTTTTTTGATAACTTGTTGAGCTGTCACCCCATATAGCGTGTACAACTTGTCTACCATCCTGAAAGAACCGTAAGGCCCAAGAGATTAGAAAGAAAAAAGAAGTCGGCTCGGAGGGACTTTTTTGCCGACCAATTCCAAATTGACTTGAAATACATAAGACCATTTTCTAATGTTTCTTGGAACGACTCAAACTTATTGAACCTTAATTTATTCCTTTTAAATATTATTAATTATGTAAAAATAAGTTTTTCTAAATTTTCAGCAAACATCAAATAAACATTAATTTAACGTAAATCTCAAACAAATCTCAATATAAAAATTATGCATTAATACAACAAAAATACACGGAAAAAAAAGTAAATCACTTAAATACACATGCCAACCATAAATAGTATAAAAAATCAGTAAATAAATCTAAAATATAAATAATTTATAAGAAATAGATAAGTTTGCTTACATGTTGCTTACATCTTTATTAAATAGCACACAAAGACCAAGTGTTTGTTTGAGAGTGTGTTTGTGGTTATTTTTTAAATTGTTTTTTTTGTTCAGAAATGCATCAAAATAATATTTTTTAAAATAATTTTTTGATATCAGTACATAAAAGACTAATTGTTTTCTCTAAAAACATAAAAAAATAATTTAAAGTAAAACAAATCAATTGATTTCAAAAAACACTTTTTAAAAACACAAGGTCTAAGTGTCATAAATCATTGGATTTCAATCCGAACTCGAGTGGATAGAAACAAAAAATACAGAGACAACAAGCACAAACAATATATAATTTTGTCAAACATAACCATAGTACAAAATCTTAGTTCAAGATTTTATTATTGAATATTTTTTCTTCAAGTTGTATGCTGAAATATAAACTAAACAAACATCGATTATGCTAGTACTAGGCCTAAACTAATTAAGAAAAAAATTATAAACAAAATTGGAAGAATGAAAACACCATAAAAAAAAATATTTTTTTTTAAAATTAAAAGAAATAAATAAAATAAAATTATAAACTAAACAGGAAGAATAAAATCACAATAAGAACTTTTTTTTAAAAAAAAAAATCAATAGAAATAAAAAATAGGAAGAATAAAAATAAAATTTTTTTTTTAAAAAAATAAAAAAATTACATCTCTTCAATCACTTGTACTTAAACATCTCTTTTATAAGAAAAATAACATCTTCATCCCCACCTCCATGAACATGTTTGACCATCTTTTTCAAAGATGGTTATTACATAGAACACAATGGTTAAATACCACAAAATTATTAGGGTTTGGTATGAACTAACAAAAGAAAGATATTAAGCACAAACGATATATAATTTTCTTTTTTGAATATAACCATCATATAAAATCTCTAATTCAAAATTTTATTATTAAGTATTTTATCTTAAATATAAACTAAATAAAGCTCGTTTATACGAGGCCTAGACACAAACGAATTAAAAAAATATAAAAATTATTAACTAAATAGAAAGAATAAAAACACTGTAAGAAATATTTAAAAAAAAAAAACAAAAAAAAACACTTATTTTGTCCTAAAAATCCTGCCGCATCATATATTTTTTAAAAGTGCAATTTTGACAATAAAATTATATTTCTTCGTCAAAATGATTAACCGCCTTCTATCCACAACAGTCAAACTCTTTCTATATGGTCGTGTTCCAGAGCGAAGCCAAAAAAGGGAGACTTGACTTGAGAAGTATATCCACTGGATCCTTTCCATATCTAGCAATCGCGCAGGCAAACAAAGCTTTCGCACGATATGCCGATATCAGTGCTATATAAACCACAAGTTCTAGAAAATTATACTCTTTCAAAAACCCTTTACTGAACCACTACTGATCTGCTTGTTTCTTCATCTACTATGGATTGCAAGACTCCCTCTGAGATCTTGAAGGATGCTACTAGTAAGTATATTGAAGATCAATACTGTTGCTTATATTCTCCATTTATTTTGTTTTTTTCCCGGTTTTCTATATGTTTCAGCCCGGATCTGAAATATATCAAAGAAAGTCAACTTCAGCCTGCAATCTCAAACTAGGTCTGGTTTTTGGAAATCATTTCCAATTTTATGCACGAGCTGTTACCTGTCTCTTCGCAGCAAAGTGGTGTTTTTAATGCAAAGAGGATCAAAGGGTTTATCATAATTAGATTCCTTTTTCTTCCTTTTCTGGGTGGATGCCCTAAACTTTTATAGCAATTGAGGAGTTTGATGTGAAGATAAAACTTGGCGATTGGTTAAATATGGAAAAATACGATAAATTCTTCCTCCTCCTTCCATAGACAGGACCTCACAGTCCATCTTTAGAAGTCAGTCGTTGGCTGGCATAAAAAAGAGGATATTGGGTCTGTACAATTACAGCATGGATTAAGCTGATCACTATTGTAAAATTGAAGGATTGAATTGGCCTCATTCTTTATGGGCAAATAGAGGTTGAATCCATTGAAGGGTTTTGAACCCCCAACCTAGAGTCTGGGAACGATTAAGCTGATCATTATTGAGTTTCATTATTTTTTTCTCCTTTGAGTTATTTTCCTTTGAGTTTCTTTATTTTATTTTACGAGGTGGTGGAGCTTCACAAGATCAGAGAGTGAAAAAGAGAAAAAACAGAGAGGATAAGAAATGGGCGAAGGTAAATAACAAAAGCACCTCCTTTTTGCTCCCTTTTTTTTCCTTCTCTCTTGCTTTCATGATATTTATTGTCTTTGATTTGACAGAAAATGAAAATGATTGAGCATTCCTTACGTGCTGCTGGCGAGGAAAATGAGAAAATCGAGCAGGAAAATGGTTTCAAGCGTCAGATGCTGCGACGAAACCAGGCTGAGATCGAACAGCAGAAAGCTGGCTTCTGTGATGTGCAGAACAAAATAATCACTGAACAGGAGAGCTGTGTGGGTGCGTTGTTGAAAGAGCCATTAGTCCAAGACCTCCTGGTGGGTTTCTCTCCGTCTTCCTTTTAATTTCTCCACTTATTCTGTTTAACAGGGAACAATGTGCTTTCGAATATGTGGAGTAAATGGAATTTTAGATAGATGAAGTTTAATGGAGGTGAAACATGAAGTTTAATCTGGTTATAATTGAGGGAATGTTTGGAAGTATGATTGAAATTGATTTTTAAGATGTTTTTTTTGTGTACAAATATATTAAAATATTTTTATTTTTTAAAAATTATTTTTAATATCAACATATTAAAATATTTTAAAACATCAAATAAATTAATTTAAAATTAAAATTAAAAGGATTTTTAAAACTTAATATCAAACAAGAATTGATACGCTTGCTGGTCAGGAAGATATAATGGATTGTTTTTGTAAAGTGGAAGGGTTTTCGTTAGTGCATAGAAGGTAGGCTGTTTTCCGAACAATTGTAATTGACAAGTTAATTGTTTTTAGGATTATAAATCTTTATTTGAATTCAATAACCATGATTTATCACGTGAAAACACTCACTCATCCCGTGGTTAATTAAGCTTTTTCTCATTGTTAATTAAGCAATTCCTTACAAATTTGATGAAATTGGGATGATTACCTTAAAAAAAAGGGTGATCTTGACTATTATCATCACCAAGTATTTAATCCTTTATACTAATCATATTAAATCACTTCCAATTATTCCTTGCATGATCATGTTGTAAAATTTGTAAATGATTTGCGATCTTTAGGATTTATGAACTTGGTTATTTTTTTGACTTCCATGGTTATAATTATACAAGAATGAGAAGAGATTGAGTGTTTAGTATTTTAAACCATTGATATCAATGATCAGCTTGAGCTTGAGTGTTTATGAGAAGAACCCGGTTTATATGTATATTATTGAATCTAGTTCCGACCTCTCTTGATTTCTTGGACTCATGGATGATGCAATGATCTCTCTTACAGGCGAGATCTAACCAGCTCGAACTTGCTCAAGGTGCTATGCTTTCTCCAAATGCCAGTTCGGATGCTAGGGTTCCATCCGAGGATGCCATCATTGAATTGAAACATCGTTATGAGATGCTGTCTAAGGTGATTGACGTTTTATGCAAAGGGATGACAGCTTGAAAGGTACCATCCACTGTTTCTTCGCTCAAACTATTGTCGTGCGTGCATTGTTTTCCAGAAGTTGAGCTTGCGTTATGCCATTCATGCATGCGAGTATATTTAAATGTTTTTATTTATTTAACTAGATTTCTCAATAAAAATTCAATAAGTGAAGGTATGAGTTCAGAATTGTTTAGCAGTAAACTGCAGAGTAGGAGAAATTGCAGTATTCAAAGCGTGAAGATAATTAAAAAAACAAAACAAAAACAAATTTAATGCTCAGAACCAATCTCCCTCCAAATATATATTGCAGACCCTCCGAATCTGTAGAACTGTACTCTCATGTTTTGTATCTTGGTGATTTCACTCTCATGTTTTGTATATTGGTGACTGTTATAACCTATATATTTTCAGGTTATTCTTCAAAATCTATTTGAAATAAATAAAAAATAGTTGACGTTCCCATATGCTAATCAAGTATAGAAACGAGAACAAGTTCCCCTAAGCTACCTGACCAAATATCCTAAGCTACTTGATTTCAGTGCATTGCTTTTCGAGCTCTTGCTTGAATTGAGTTGGCTATAATAAATTATCCTCTTTCTAGCTTGCGGTGGAAAAATCAAGTTGGAAATTTTGGATAAATTTAGTGATCTAAATAGTGCAGGCACACTATTATGGGAGAGGTAGAGACATGCAACTTGCAAACTCTGCATGCAACAGGCAGATGAAGAGTCATCTTGGTCTCTATAAATTCCTGCACACAGACGAGGCAAAAAGGAGAGGGGAATAGAAAAAAGTGTCGACGAACATAACAAGTAACAGAGAAAAAAGGAAAAAAAAACACAACAAATCAGGGAGAACAAAGACAAAACTTCCTTTTCACCCTCATTGTCGGTAGCACCTGCAACACATCCTTCTCCTTCCCCAACAACGTCAGTTCTTCTCCTTCCCCAACAACAGTAGTTCTTCTCCTTCCCCAACAACAATAGTTCTTCTTCTGTCTTCTCCTTCTCCACCGTCAGTCACAACATTTGCTTCTTCATCCAGCTGCCAGCCATGGTTTTAGACCAACAGCAACCCAGTCATCTCCTCTCCCCTCAGCAACAATATGACATCTCTCCCTACAACCATGATCGACAACCCATCCTTCTCCTCCTGCCACTAGCAGCAGCCCCTTGGCATCGATGACAGCCCTTCCGTGTCCTCCAATAGCAGTAGCAACCTTTTCTTCCCTAGCAGCATCCCTTGACGACAACCTTTTCTCTCCTACAGCAATTGCACTTCTCGTCAGCAGGATCTGTGGCATCTCCTTTTTCTTTCCCAACACCGACAACTTTTGTTTTCTCCCATGACAACAAGTTTTTTCTTCTTCTCCGACCATAGAGCAGTAGTTGTATGCAATGACAACAACCATTGCAGTACCTTCCTTCTCTTTCTGCGGCTACCATAGCCACCATTCTTAGCGCCATCACCACCTAAAGCACCAACCCGACCTTCTCTACACGGAGATAGCAACAGGTAACCTCTTCCTTCTATGTTAGTTACTGTTCATTTGCATGTTAACGGTGAGAAGGGCTAGATAGAATGTCCAACCCGACCCAAGAGCCAGTTAGGCCAATCCATTTTGTCGAGCCCAATGCAGTTTGAATGTTTTAATAATAAATAAAAATATAATATAAAAATGTGTTTTTAGAAAAAATAAAAAATGTGTGGTTTTTGTGCATATGATCGAATTCTAAAATTATCACAAACATATTTTCATAAAGAAATTGCATCTTTACTCATATTTTTAAAACAAAAATAGGATATTGTAATCAGTTTACGATTATCCATTAGATTTCAACCAAAATATCAAAAATCTTTCAACAATCTTTTTGTTTATTTTTTTATTTATAAACTTTAATTATCGGGGTGTAAAATTACATTGTAAAGTACACCATTAATATTAAAGAACAATAAATACGATCGTTAAAATTTGGATCCTAAAGCGGATAGGTTTCAACCCCTTAGAAAAGACCAACAAATACAAAAATTAAGACTCAGATAACAATGCAGTTTATCTTAGATAGGATGCACTAGGATGATGTGTCTTTTCCTTACACAACAAGTCCCCTTACCTAGACTCTCACAGAACATTAGGTTCTCTAGTGACCTTAATACTAGGTGAGCGACTCCTAGAAATTATAGTCATAATTTTACGAATATAAGATAAAAAAATTATCGCGCTCCGCCTCGCCTCTCTAAAGATGTTAGTGCCCGAGGCGAGCAAAAATCGACTGTCATGACATTGACTTTGGGTCAACATTCCAGGTTCCATTCTATGTTTCTCATTCCTACTCTCGACAAGATTAATATTCATTTTTGTCCAACAAATCTTAGTCCACTCTTGGTTTATCAAGTTGGATTAAAATCCTCCCAAGTCATATTCTTTGAATATAAACATTGATTTTATATTAAAATTTCTATTCATGTTAGGTACTTGTTTATGTACTATGGTTATATTTGACAAAATTATATATATATATATATATATATATAAATGTGTATATTATGAGAAAACATTTAATGAAAAACATCATTCATCTCATTCAATTTCTTGTTTTTTTTATCTTTGTTTTGTGTTTGTTCTTAAAAATTAGCTATCACACTCTATCCTTCTTTTCCAATAAGTGGTATCATAGTTTAGGTTGAACTTTCCACTTCAATGTCGTAGGTTGACAAATGATAGTTATGAAATTTGGTATATCCAAGTATAAGTTTGTCTAGGTTTCCAAGATGTATGAGAGGCAAGTTTTGAGGAGCTTAGAGATAGAACCATGTTGACTATATCCCAGAGGAATGTCATGCAGAAGGCATGAATGGATGATCGATAAGCACTAACAGTCATTCACTAATGTCTAGATGATTGCACTTTTAAGATAATGGCCAACGCAACCATCGCTAAGCAAACACGAGAAGTTTTGAATCAAACCATAAAACTGACATTGTGAGAAAGGTATGTCTATAAAAACTACGTGGTGACTTTGAAAAGTTATATATGCTTGAGTCAAAGAATATCTCAGAATATATTATAAGAGTATTAACCATATACAATCAAATGAGATATGAGGAGAAGATGAAAAAGAACATGTGGTAGAGAAGATCTCATGGTCACTACAAAAAATAGTTTCATTATGTGGTGGTTGTGATAGAGGAGTTGCAAAATTTGATATTTTTTCAATACAAGTTCTTATGATAAAATTACAAGTCCATAAAAAACATTAATGAGATTCAAGAAGATATGGTTGCATAAACATTTTTTTTTCAAAGAAAGATGATTCTAAATCATTTTAAAGGGGGTAGGGGACGTGGATAAAGGAAAAGAGGATTAGGAAAAGAGGGCCAAGACAACCTAAATAGGTCGATCAGACGATTGAATAAAGAGAATCGATCGATTGGTTCAAATAACATTAACAATCTGAAATCCAAACTTGACATCTGGTTTAACAAATCAAAAATTAAATGTTATAGTTTTTAAAAGGCATGTCATTATGTTATGGATTGCTAGTCTAACCAAAAAGGTTAAAGAGAAGCCAAATCTTATGATAGAAAAAAAAGAAGAAATCACCCTATTATTAGTGCATCATGAGAGAATGCTAGATAAAGAAAACATGTGGTGTCTAAATAATGGAGTTAACAACTAAATATGTATTCTAGTAAATGTTCATGAAGGTAGATGAATTAATTAGAGGTAATGCCATATTTACGAAGGTAATGTCACCTTTATAGATTATTCAAAAGTTGTCAAAAAAAATATGATTTTGATTAAATTAAAAGAAAGAAGTCATTAATTTATTGGTGATGTTTATTATATACCAACAGTGAAAAACATCATATTAAGTTTAAGACAATTGTAGTAGAGGAGGTATGAGATGAAAAATTATACGTGACATTACTTGACACTAAAGGAGCTATGATTGCAAATGTAGCTAAGATAAAATAGAGAATGTTCTTGTTAAATAAGGAGATGGACATGTCTAAATGCCTAAATGCATGTGTGAATAATGAAACTTGGCTTTGATATATGAGACTTGGGCATGAAAACTTTGATAGCTTAAAGATAATGACATAAAATAATATGTTAAAAGGTTTACTATCCATTATACATTTAAATTAATTGTGTGAATGATGTTTAGTGGGCAAGCGATTGTGTTAAAGTTTTCTGAATGAGTTTACATCAAGAGCAAATTAACTCCTACATGAAATACATGTTGATTTGTAGTCTTATCAAATCAGGTTTATTTGGTAAAAATATGTGTTTTCTACTTTTTACTTATGATTATAGTAGAAAGACTTGAGTGTATTTCTTAAAAGAAAAATTTAATGTGTTTAATTGTTTTAAGAAATTTAAGCATTAGTTGAAAAAAAAAAAGATTATTCTATAAAATCACTTAGGATGATGGGGGGTGAATTTTGTTCTATTAATTTTGTGAGTTTTATGAAGATCATAGTATAAGAAGACTCATAACGGTGTTTAGATCCTCATAACAAAACAATGTGGTGGGGAGAGAAAAAAAACATGCTTAACATGTTTAACATCAAGAAAATGCCTAAAGAGTTTTGGGTTGAGGTTGTAAATTGTGTTATCTATTTGTCAAATTGGTGTCCTAATAAATATTTAAACGACATCATTCCACAAGAAGCATGTCGCGAAAGAAAACCAAGTATTTCTCCCTTTAAAGATTTTGGGAGTATTGAATATGTGCATGTAGATGATTAAGTAGGGATCAAACTAGATGACAAGAGAAAAAAGATAATCTTTGTGGGCTTTGATTAAAAGTTCAAAGGATACAAGTTTTAAAATCCCAATAAAGGAAATATGATGGTTGCTAGAGATGAGTTTAAAGAAGAATGAACGTTGGATTAGAAGATAAATGACGATGAGAAATATGACTTTCTACTAATTCTTGATAAATAGTAGGAAAGATATAAGCACCATCATGAACCTATAGTCACACCTTCACAAGCATCAATGAGTTAAAAAAATTTTTCCTAGTGGAAGCTCAAGTAATGATAATGTACCAAAGTTCACTAGGGAAAAAGCCAATAGAGTTAGTCCTCTATTAATCATTCCTTGATGTGTATTTTTTTCTAAAATACTATTGACTTTCATGTTGTTACTTAATGTGAGTCAAACTAATAAATCATGAAGAGCAAAACTGAACTTTTTTTATTTAGCAATGAATTTTATTGAATGATATGTTATGTTACTTAATGTGAGTCAAAGCTCAATTTTTTTTTTTCATGCTTCTATGTTTCCTTCGTTTTTGCTTGTGAAATTAATATTTGTTTAAGAGTTTCCTAATAATAGTGCTTATGATCATGCAGGAGATATGCTATGGTGATGATGCTACCCTGATCGATGATATTTTCCGTCCTTCCCATAATTCTATCGTTGATTTAATCCATTTGATGAGACAAAACATCACAAATAATGAATTTCCTATTTTGTTGTTTAATCTAGTTGCTCTGTGAAAGACAAGTACCTTAAAACTTTGAGCATGTGCTGATAATCATACAGGAGATAAGCTGAGACGTCTAGAATATAGCTTATTTGCTGATAATCATTTTATTTGTTATACATTGTATTATTTAATTTACTTATATTATTTGATTTTATTTTTGTTATTCATTGTATGATTTAATTTACTTTTATTATTTTTGAAGTATGATTTATAGTTTATATATGACATGCGGATAACTATGTGTTGAGAAATTGTTGTGCAAGTGGAAAACATGTCATCTCAGCTCAACATTTTATTATTTTTATTTGATTTTTTTTCTATGTCAGATTTATTTTTTGGTATTTTTTAATTTTCAAAGTTGATTTTTATCCGTGAGAGAGTCTATCTCATTCGGCTGAAACCTAACTATTCCAAATTTTGAATTTTAACATTGTATTTATTGTCTTTTTAATATTCATGAATATACTTTAAAATGTAATTTTACACTTCAATAATTAAAGTTTATAATAAAATAAACAAAATAATTGCTGAAAGTTTTTTGATATTTTGACTAAAATCTAACGAATAATCATAAATTAATTAGGATATTTTATTTTATTTCATTTTAAAACATGAGAAAATATATGAATTCTTATTATGAAAATATGCTTAGGAATTTTTTAAAATTCAATTGTATATACAAAAACAAAAACAAAATATTTTTTTTAAATATATATATAGGGTCTTGCCTATTTAAATGGGTTGGGCCGGCCGAATTGAGCTAAAATAGCTCAATTCTGCTGTGTTTGGGCGGGACTGAAATAGGCCCGGCTCTAAAGAAAAAAAACTTCAACAGTGCAGCGCATGAACAGTGCACACTTGATATGGAAGATATTTTAATTAATAAAAAAAAATTCAAATGACCACCCAATCACATTATCTAAACTTTATCATCTCATGACTTGGATGGTCAAAGTCTTGCGAAGACCGATGTCTGTTTTAGATTCTTTTCACTCTTTTGGGTTGTCAAGGAATTGAGAGATTTGCCATTGCCCCCTTTGTTAAGGTTTGTAAATCATTTGATCGGACATTCAGACTTGGAAGTTAAGGTTGTCTATCACTCAACTTTTTTCGACTACGCTTTTTTCCCCTTTTTCTTTTGCTTTTGCTGATAGTGAATTAATGAATAATTGCAGAGCATATTTATTTACTAAAGTGGTCCCTACTTCACCATGAATTCATTCTTTTATGTTTTGTCTCCATCACTAATTTGAAAAATTAACATACAGCACGGTTTTCTATAAATCTAAATATATGAATTTGTTTTGATAATAATAAAAAAAATAATTTAAAAAAACTCAACCCAGTTCTAAACACGCGCAAGCAATAGCTCAGATAAATTTGTTATATTTGAATAGATAGGATTTACAGCAAGGAATAATAATCTATCTCATCCAACGGTCACTTAAACGGTTGCTTCACGTCACCGTGAAACACAGTATGTTCCAGACAGCCTCCCTTCCATGACATCTTCTCGCTCCAAAGTAATGGGAGCGTCAAATTGAAGTTTAGATCAGATTAAGTTGGGCCCATCCGATACAAAGTCTTTTTGTAATTTCGACGCATAATTCATAATTCCTCTTGAAAGTTCCTGGAAGCTATATGAAAACTTTCTCAAAGAAACAATGATTTCTCCGAGCAATTGTGCATGTATTGTGCCATCCATCATTCCTATGGAAAGTTCTAGATGGGCAATGTCAAAACATGACCAGATCAACAATAATTTATCGAAGAACTTGTACATGTCTGATGTCTCTACGACACGCCAAGGAAAAAAAACATGATAGTGCAAACTATCATTATGATATAGCTATTGACTTGGGTTATCTATAATAGCTCAAATTTGAGAATTTTAAATTAGATCAAGTAGAAATTGTATTGACATATGTTGATCCAAAAAACCCGAAAAATAAAAAAGAAACGAGTTAGGATAAACATAATTAATCGGTTACGCTCATGACTTGAGAAATATATCATGTTAAATTATTATTTTTCTATTTTATTATATAATAAAAACACAAAAGTCAATTTACAATTAAATTAATATTATATGATAAAATTTTATAAAAAATCAATTAAGTCAATTTATTTAATTAAATACATTCATAGACTTTTAAAAAATTTAATACATAAGTTTTTAAACAAACCGTCATTGATATTCTTTGTAAACGAAAGAGTCATAGAATGTGGATGCCATCGTGTGGTATGTATACTGGTGTACGCGTGACATCGTCAGTTAAATCAATTTTTATTTAGCCCGAGAAAAATAGTAGACAATCATGTTTTTAAACAAGCGGGAAATTCGATAATTGATCACTCTCCAGTCTCCACTCTCGGGCACCAAAAAAACTTATCTTTGGTGACCCATCTTACCGAACAACTTTCTATCGATATTAATTCTGTTTTGATTTATGTTTAGTTTTTTTATTGGTACAAAATATTTTAATTTTAAAATATTTTGGCACTTCATTTTAATATTTTATTATTCATATATAGTTAGATAATTATATATATATATATATATATAATAAAAATATTAATTTAACAAATATAACTAAACACGAGTTACCACACAACTAGATTTTTATTATTAATTTTATAAACTTAAAATTATCTTTATCTTTTAAATAAATTAAACATACTTTATTTTTTTTATAAAAAAATTACTCCTCATAAAGTGAATACTAATATATTTTTAGTTGGTTTTTATTTTTATACTTTTAATTATTATATTTTAAAATAAGATACTAAGAATTAAAAAGTGACTTCTTACTAAAGACGTCTTATTGAAGTCAAGCCGAGCGACCTCGTGCTATGGTCGGACGATTTCTTTCGTTGACGTGTTGTTTTGGAGCGATATCGAGTAGCAAGCTTCAAAAGAAAAAAAGTATATCTTGCTGACCCAAAAAGTATCGACTGGTAAGAGAATCAATACCTTGGGAGGTGGGGAGTCCTTGCGAGGGAAACTGTAATAATAATAAAATAAAAAAAAGAATAAACAAATTGCACAAAGACCATAATAAATTGGGGCCCTGGGAGTGTGGTTGCGGTAACTTTTCAAAGTGCTTATCGTGCCGAAATACATTAAAATAATGTTTTTTTATTTTTTTAAAATTATTTTTGAAATCAGCACATCAAAATGATCTAAAACACACAAAAACATATTCATTTAAACTAAAAAAAAAAATTCAAATTTCGGCCAAAAACCGGGGGTATGGCAATGCCAAACAGGCTGTGGGTCATTTTGAGTTTTAATTTGCCCCCGGAAGTTTAAAGTCAGCACATGTTTGGTACAACAACGTTTGGTGTATCTGCCGACAGGAGAGAAAAACTATCAGCACCTTGCCAAATGAAATAAACTATTTTATTCCTCTCATATATCCTTTCTCTTTCTTTTTTATTCCTCTTTTTTTTCTTTTCCAGATGATGCCCATCTCCAGCTCTCTCTCTCCCACTCTCATTTTTTTAGCATGCACCACCCCCACCAATAAAGGTGTCCGAGCACACAATATTTGCATCTTTAATGACTTATTTAACACTATGTTTTAAAAATGTTTTTGAAAAAAAATAAAAATAAAATTATTTTTATTTTTTTACTTCAAATTAAATATATTTAGATCATTTTCATGTGATAAAATCAAAAATAATTTTAAAAAAATAAAAAATATATAATTTTGATGCATTTTTGAACGAAAAACACTTAAAAAATAACCTGAATCAAATTCTCAAACAGACACGAAGAAAGTGTGGAGCATGCTACAAGGCAACATCATCCCACTTGTAAAATTATTCATTATTTAAAAAAACATTATTTGGCCAAAACAGAACGGGCGGAACAAAACCGAAATGTTTCGGCTGACAAATCCGAAATGGGCCGGAATTTAAAATGAGATAAAAGCGATACCATTTTGTCTCGTATTTATAACTGGTACAAAACATTTTGGCCGTTTCGGTCAAAACGAAACGAAACTGACAACCTTGGTTAAAAGAACTCGTGGACTCATCGAAAAGAGAGAGACAGAAAGAAAAGGTATTCCTCGCACATGATCTAAGTAATTGCACGAAAACAGACGTCAAGTTTAATTTAAATTTCCAAAGTTTTTAATGATGTAAGAAATCAGAATCTGATGTCATAAAAGTTGTTTTACACTACGTTTCAAAAGTGTTTTTGAAATTTTTTATTTTAGAGTAATTTTTTTGGTGTTTTTAGATTATTTTCATGTCCTCGTGTCAAAAATATTTTTTTAAAAATAAAAAATATTATTTTAATTGATTTTTGAATAAAAAATACTTTGAAAAACAATCGCAATTACGCTTCCAAACAGGCACATAGTCAGAAACATTAAGGGAATATTCGATATAACGGTAATAACATCTCCAATAAAAAATGTTATTTAGAGAATCTAAACCATTAATATATTTTTTTAATATTATAAATATAATTTTTTATATATATCTACTCCAATAAAAAAAAACATTTAGAAAAATCAATTCTATTTTAATAAATATAATATTAATATAAATATTTATTAACAATAACTAACTAATACAAGTACAATCAAAATCATTTTTTAACATAGAAATATATTAAACAATTTTTTAGTTCTTTTAATCAATATTTAAAATAAATATTTTTGAGTGATACACTGATCTTGTTTTTCAAGGTGATAATATTTTTTGTATTAGGAATTATTAAAATTAGGGAGTGATTAGTTAATTTATTGCCTGATAAGGTAAATTATTATAATATAATAAATAATTTTTGTATATCTCATGATTTGAAAGTGCTAGAATTAAAATGCCTTTGGAATTAACTATATAAACTGTTCAATTTCTTAGTATAAGGACATTTTAGGTTTCTGATATAGAAAAATATGAGGTTGTCACAGATGCTATATCATTTCCCAACAACATTTCACAGATGCTATATCATTTCCCAACAACATTTCCATATATTAGTTTCTAAGAAAATTACATCTTTGCTGGAAAAATCTTAAATAAATAAATACACATCGTGATTCATGATGCTATCTGTTACAGGGCTAAATTCGTCAAAGGAAAGCTGACAAGAAATAGTGTTGGGAAAACACAACGTGACAATGTCGAACTTGGCGGCACTGATGAGTTCGGCAGCGCTGACACAATTAGCAGTGTCAATAAAATCGGCAGTAGGGGCTGACGATAAGTCTAGACGATGGGACAGTCCAAGACTTGATGAAAAACACTACTAGCATGATTGGTAGCATGCATTGGCACGTCTATGTGAGAATCAGCATGCATGGGCATCGGTAGAATCGACAGTAGTGTACGTCTAGGAATGGCAGCAGTGGCGTATGAGCGCTGGGTTGACAAGAGTGTAGACTTTGGACAACGGACAGTCCAAAGGAATGCGAACACACCTATTCTGGCAGCGTGTGCGTTGGCAAGATGGACAGCTGGTTTGTTATGTGGCAGGCTAGGGGAGATGCAACAGTTTGGGGCAGTTTTCGATAGTTACTGTTTTGGGGGGAAACTGACCAGTTATACTATAGGTCTTGCTATAGGTCTTGGGAAGGCAGATTTTGTTGCATTCTTGTGTGTTAGTATATATTGAATAGGACAATATATATGTGGGTATCATGCAAGTTCTGGAGACATAACAAATATGCAAAACACCCATACACACAGACTTGTGTATATCCTTTTGAGTTAATAAAAGGTTGGGATGTAATTTCTGTGTGCTTGTGCTATTCTCATTCACTTGTGTATTCCGCTTTTTGAGTTAACCAAAGAGTTTCCCCCACGCTTTTTAACATTGTCCCTATTCTTTTTAGTTTTTTATTCTCTTAGTTCACTTCGAAGAATTTCCCGTCTTTTTGAGGTTATATATACTGAAGTGGTCGTTAAGCATGCTACCCCCCTATGAGAAGCAAGAGTACTGCGTCGATGCAAAAACTAGCTGCGATGAGGAACAATCCAGGAGCAACTAGAAGAAAGGTCAGGGATGTCATTACCCACTTCTAAATTCTCTCTGCTTGTTTGATAAATGGATACGGCATAACAATTGGCTTAATTATATTAATTAGCTGTCAACATGTTATAATATTAATTATTAATTATTGCATGTCTAACATGTACTGTTCCTCGACATTGTTGCTGACAGGAAGGAAAATTAAGGGAAAGAAAACTATCAAGGAGCATCAAAAAGGTAAGAGCTGAGATGGTGGAGATTCGCGAGGGGCAGAAGCGAATAAAAGAGGGGCAGAGGGAAGTGAGGGAAAAATTTGAAGAAATAAGCAAAGAGGCTGCCATGCTGAAGGAGGAAACTATTCTAATCTCCGAGCAGAGCGCTGCAAATCAAGCCAGGCTTGATCTTATGTTTCAGATTGTCAAAGCAAGATCAGAGAACGATGCTGTCAAGGACGCCGCACTGACCCAAACTTTGCGGTATGATCCTTCTAGAACTTGAACTATAGTATTCTTCTTCTTCTTTTCCCAGAATGATCGATATGATCACTTCTAAAACATGAACTGTAGTATTATGCTTCTTCTTCTTTTCCCAGAATGATTTGATTTACTAACGTTTTCGTTTGTTAAATATGATGTTTCAGGGAGCTAATGGCAAAGCAGGTCCTGAACAAAAGCAAGCTCCCCGACCAGAAAAAAGAAGAAGATTAATAGATTAACGTCCATGTTTTCCGGTGACTAGGGGTTGCCGACCATGTAAGAGATTTTTTAGATAAAATCTCTTTGTCCCTCCATCGAATCATATAAGTGGATGAAAAACGATCCAATTATGATATTGTATTTCAACTATTTATTTCCTTACTTATTTTTATTTAGTTTTAAGAATATATATTTTTAAAACTTTTTATTTAATTTAAGAAATTAAATATTATACTTGATAATAGCTTATTATTTTTACAAAATATTTGCTTAAGAATTATATGGATACAACTTATGTTGATGAAACAAGTTTGAGGTATTGAATTCATTATTGTATAAGTAAATAAAAGATAAATAATTTGTTAATTGATGTTTTATAAGTACAATTTAACATGAAGGGGCTAAAGATGAAATTAATAATTATAATAAATCTAAGGCCGAAACAAAAAGAGAGAGAGAGAAGATAAAAAAAATCTTCAGAAAAAATAAAAGAAAATAGAAAAAA
Source organism: Salix caprea (assembly GCA_964035475.1). Lineage (NCBI taxonomy): Eukaryota > Viridiplantae > Streptophyta > Magnoliopsida > Malpighiales > Salicaceae > Salix > Salix caprea. The sequence goes on along the minus strand of OZ037759.1, from coordinate 9,879,137 downwards.
TATCTAGCTAGCTACATTCTAGCGTAAAAAGAGAGTAAATATTGGTGTTAATGAGATTGTTATTGTCGTAACCCAATTTTGGGTTATTTCTCAAAACTACCCAAAAATAACAAAAAAATAACAAAAAAATAAAATAAAAGGGGTTGATGTCGGTAGGGAAATCAAGGTGAAATTTTGAACATTTTCGAGAGCTAGATCGTGCATTTTTTGTGCCCAGAAATGAAGGAAAATGCATATTCAAGGCTAAAGTAATTTATTATTGGATAAATCATCATAAAAATTAAGTTAAAAGATATAATTATATTTTTATGGGCCAATTCGATTTAATCTTTGGCCAATTTAAAAATGTAATTATGTTTGAGAATTAATTTAGGTCCAATTGAAGGGTTTAATTAAGTGCAATGACTTAATTATACTTTAAATTGGTGGCGATTCCCTTTTTCACAAAAAAAAAAAAAAAAAAACCCCGACATTTCTCCGCTCACTGGGAGGGTCGTCGTGACGTCGCGCTCTCACGGAGGGTGCGACAGGTGTCAATGAGTTTCTCTTGAGAGAAGTATTATTGAGATATTTTTGAAATTTTATCTCACTAAAAGAACTAGATTAAGGCTCATTATTACTTTATCTAGTTTAATCTTAAATTTTTCTTTACCAATTCAGAAGTTTATTGACATTGAAAATGAATTTATTTAGGTATTTAGGGTATCCCATAGGTGAACAATACTTGGAAAAAGGTTCTTAGGGTTATACATATATTCTGAATTATCAGTCACCGTAGGTGTTCAAAATATTTACTAGCTGATCATGTGTCATTTGTTGCTTCAAACATACGAGTTGTTTGTTTATTTTTTTTAATGAGGATGGCTGACATGTTGTCTCACCTATCGAAGAAACAAAAGAGTAAAAAGATCAGGCATGTCGGCTTCATTATATTGGGTTAGGTTTGTGGGTTCAACTATACAAGCTTTTCATTATACTGGGTTGGGTTAGGTTTGTGGGTTAGGTTTGTGGGTTCAACTATACAAGCTTTTCATTATACTGGGTTGGGTTAGGTTTGTGGGTTCAACTATACATCCATGAAAGAAGAAATAGTTTTTCATGGTTCACCTGATATGGGTCCGACTTCTCAGTTATCAGGGAAATGCTCAGTGGGAGACTCTTGAGCTTTATATGTTCATATCTCTTGCACTTTTTCATTTCCAATCCTTGCTTTCCAAAATGATTTCCTTTCCAATTATTTGATGAAGGTAGCTCATATCAGGTTCGATTACCTGTGGTCCGAGGTTCAAACCTGTGGTTGCTAAATATAACTGTTACTGGAAATTTGCATAGCCATTAACTTTAAAATCCATTAAAATCCATAAAATTATTCGAGATATCTGTTAATAAAAAAATTGGAAACTATAAGGTGTGACTAGTGAAAGAGCTCCCTCTGTTCCAGTATTTAATCCTTGTCGGATAGATCAACATTTCTGAAGTAATTTGTTTTGTAGCAGAAAGGTGTGAAATGGTTGAAGCACCCAGACAATGACAAAGATGGAAAATAAAACCTTATACGCTAGGTTTCTGAGAGTCCCATTTTTTGTACAAATGCGCATAGGTGGTCTCTGATTGAATCAATAATAGAGATATTGGGGTGGGGGGGACGGCATCCCATTTGTATCTTTAGTAAAATCACGGCATGTGCTGGTAAACCCTAAATTCTGAGTACTGGATTGTGTTTGGGGAGGAGATGGATGCTTTTATCTGCATGCGCATATACAACTTGGCTGACCATTTCTATTAGCCGTTGAGAAAATAGGGTTAGATGAGTTTAGTTTGTCTGTGCCTTGACACTTTGTGGGGTGTTTTGGGATTTGCCTTTTCCATTATGCTGTAGCTTGCAACTCCGGTTTTGCTTGTAATCAGGTATTTTTCATGGAACAGGTTCCCGTGTTGTATATATTTTTCTGCTTTTGTACGTGTAGACTGTAAAAAATCATGTGGCTCCAAAGAGGAGTGAATGATTGTAAGTTTACCTTATTCATCTTGATCGCTTTGTTAAAAAAATTGGATAAAGTTGAAAAGATTTGATTAAGTTTTGCTTTACGCTTCCTGAAATCGATCTATGGATTTCAGTTTGATTGATGAAGGCTTGTACTTGTAAGTTTCTTCTCTCAATGGGTTGAGTTACTACACACACACTATTGATGACCCGTGTTACCGTCAAGTTAATTTTTTTAATATAAGAAAATATTTAGATATTGTTAATATTTTTTTAGTAAAAGATATTTAAACCATGCAGAGATTGAGTTGATGTGACTTGATTAATTTTACGGGATCAAAAGCAATTGGATGACCTATAAACACATAGTTTAGCTAAATAGAATTCAAGATTATATTTTTTAATATTAAGATAACAATATAGTTGATTGACTTGGGTTGCATGGGTTAACATGTGAAATTCATGGCTCAAATTATGGACTATGATAAACCAATAAAAAACAAATTATAAAACTCAATTAGTTCAATTTTGAAGGGTGAGATTAAAAGAGTTAATTAAAAAAAGAACATAAAAAATAACACAAGTTAATCCACCAAATCTATGACTTGCAGTCGTGAGACCGAGATACCTAATAAAAAATATAAAAAAAAGAAACATCATAATTTAACTCAAGCTTGGGATTAAACTCATAAAAGACAAACTCTAAAAAAATGTAATGAGAAAAAGGATTCAAAACAAAATGAATAAAAATTCAAACAACGATGACTAAGTTTGATATATAAACAATTTAACATTAAACATCAAATGATAAAATTAAAAAAAAAAATCAATTAGGAAAAGGGTTAAAAATATAAACAGCAATTAAAATAGTGAGGATGGGGACCAAATTTGCCATAAAAATTAAATGAAAATAAATGATGAAGAGTAAAATAAAAGAAAAAATCAATATGAAAAATAAAAGAATCAACAATAAAAAGAATGAGGATCAAATTAAAATACAAGAATCATTTTTCAAAGTATTTTTTGCTTGAAAATACATCAAAATAATACATTCACGTGCAAGTGCGCGCACATGTTTGATCCACACTCACCGCATTTGACCATCCTGTCTCATTTTATTTCCAAGGGGTGTGGCGTGATGGTAGAGAACTTGCAATCTGTACAGTAGGTCTCGAGTTTGAGCTAGGGAGTGCACTCCTTATAAGAGCTCATGACAACCGAGGTTTTACTCGCTCACCTGAGCCCACAAAATATATTTTCCAGGGGGTTTCCTCTCATCCAAAAAAATAATATTTAGGAGGTGTTTGAAAGTGTGGTAGCGACAGTTTTTCGCTTGAACATACATTGAAATTATATTTTAAAAATTATCTTTGATATTAACATATCAATACGATATAAAAACAATGAAAAAACAATTTGAAGTGAAAAATAATTCAAGATTTTAATGACAAACACATTCGATATCAATTACAACCCACCCTTGAACAGCCCTTAGTTGCCCAAGTAATCCGCTTAATTTTCCGCCAAGATTGGTTAGTTGTGGGCAATCATGGAAATTGCAAACTCCAGTGCGTTGTCCATTTGTAAAGGAAGATCCTGAAACGTTAGAACGAGGGGATCAAAAGAAGATTAGGTGCGTGTCTATTTGGCGTGAGTTGGAAGCTTATTTTGCAAAATCAGTGCATGGTTTAGTGCCTGTTTGTCATTGTGATCCCATCGGCTTTTGGCCAAAATTTGTTTTTTTTTTTTAAATGAATATATTTTTATGTGTTTTAGATCATTTTGATGTGTTAATTTCAAAAATAATTTTTAAAAAATAAAAAACATCATTTTAATGTATTTCGGCATGATAAGCACTTTGAAAAACTATCGCAACCAAACTCTAAGTTGGCAGGGTAGGGTTGGGTGGCAGTCAATTTAAGAAAGGGTGACACTGGTCCCTGTGGGGGCGTGGTGTGGTGCATGGGTCTACGCACGATCCATTTATGACTGCTCAGCTGGAGAAATTGATGATCTCTTTCTCTCTACGCACGAAACCGAAAAGGAAAGGAAAGGGAAAAGGATCGGTTGGTTCGGTTCGGTTTGATTTGGTTTGGTTTGGGAGAAGAAGGAAGGAAAAGGCTTCTATTTCTAGAACACGCAAGCAGGCATTTTTGAATATCATGTTTTACGCGTAGGCTAGGCACGCCTCTATTATTTATGACTCACTACGAGTGGCTTGGCTCAGCAAACGTTTACCGCTTTGAATTTCCACTCTGCTACTCTTTCTTCTCTTCTCCCCCTTTTTTTTTAAAAAATAAATAATAATGAACAAGTAAAAAACAAAAATCAACAACAGAAAAAGACCAAACAGAGCCCTCAGTCTTGATCTAGTTCTTGTTTTGTCTGTTGCATTCGTCCTCAGCTCAAAGAAGGGGACGGAGGTTTCTTTCTTCCAACGACAAAACAAACAAGTATACGAGGTTGTCCGCCACATCTCGGACCGGCCGCCCAAAATTCTCGGATTACCTTTCAACCCAAGGTAAAGAGCTTATTATTTCCATATCTCATCTCTCTTTGAAAATAAGAATTTTATTTTATTTTATTTTATTTTATTCTTACTCTCTTTTTATTATTGTTAGCAAAATAGGAAATATATTTACTTCATTCTCTTGATCAAAATAAGAATAGAAGAAGATTCTTCCGATTCCATTTTCAGCAGTGTATTACTATCCCTTGAACAATTCCATGAATGAATTCTTAAATCTAGAAACAATCCACCTCAGCTCAATCCTTTCACCTCTCCTTACTTTTGATGGGTTTTTTTTTTTCAAAATTATGAATGAAGATGGCAGAGACAGCGGTGGAGTGTCCAAAAGACAGTGGGAAGTTGGAGCACAAAGTTAGGGAAGATAGCGAATATGTTAGGCTTGTTATATCTGACGAACCAAGAGTTGGTGACTTCGACATTTCACATGTTCAGTCGAGGGCAAGGATTAAAGCATTCATATGGTGGATCAAAGCTTTAATTTGGTGCCTTGTTATTGCCATACTAGCTCTTGCTTTCTTGAAATGGGGTGTTTCATTTCTCTTTGACAAGGTACTTATTCATTTCTCTCCGTTCTTCTTGTTTTTACCATTTCGCTTTACCTGCTCCTTTAATCAACAACTAGTGCATAAACCTCATCCTGTTACGTTGTGTTTTTGAGCTGATTTGTTCGAGATTGTTCTTCTTTGGTATCAAATTAGATTCATGATACAGCATTCTGGTTGATAAGCTTGATCGAGTTTGGCTAACTTAAGGATCGTATTGGTATTTTAGTTTGGTTATGCCAAAGGTTAATCAATTTTGCTGTAGGTTCTCTTGCCAATGATGGAATGGGAAGCAACTGCCTTTGGCCGTCCAGTCCTCTCCCTTGTGCTTACTGCTTCTCTTGCCTTGTTCCCAGTGTTCCTAATTCCTTCCGGTCCTTCCATGTGGTTGGCTGGGATGATCTTTGGATATGGCATTGGTTTCTTGATAATCATGGTTGGAACCACTATTGGGATGGTTCTGCCCTATTTAATTGGGCTAGCCTTCCGTGATCGCATCCATGTAAGACAAATGATTTTTCACTGACATAACTTGGTGTTTATATTGGATCTTACTTCTGCATCTCCATCTGTGCGAATTATCTCCTGTTGAATGTGTAGCAATGGTTGAAGAGATGGCCCCAGAAAGCTTCTATGATTAGACTTGCTGGGGAGGGAAGCTGGCTCCATCAATTTAAAGTGGTTGCCATCTTTAGAGTTTCACCATTTCCCTACACAATTTTCAACTATGCAATAGTGGTAACAAGTATGAGATTTTGGCCCTACTTATGGGGTTCAGTTTCCGGAATGGTACCAGAAGCTTTTATCTACATATACAGGTATGTTCCTTGGTTGTACTATTTTTGGCCACTATTGGTTCTTATTCCAAAGAAATGAAATATAAAAGGAAAATAGATAACTGGGAATATTTTTGGCCCATCTCAACCTCATGTTTGTGCTTCGGTGCAGTGGTAGGTTAATAAGGACATTTGCTGATGTGAAGTATGGAAACTACCACTTGACTATCGTGGAAATAATATACAACACCATCTCCTTCATCATTGCAATTGGCACTACTGTTGCCTTTACTATTTATGCAAAACGAGCTCTGAAGGAGCTTGAAAGGGCAGAGGCCACTGAAGCAGCTCCCCACTCCCACCAAGAAAGTCATGAGATGGGAAAGCTTCCACTTGAAAGACCTAAGCATGCAGGTTTGTCATCTTTTTCATTATAGCCTGAATACGTAGGAGGAAAATGTATGTACCTGTAGAAATTGATATGTTAGATGGCATCTGTAGGCTAGGTGATCATCGTAACTTCCTTGGTCTTTTTTTTTTTTTTTTGAGGGGGGTATATATTTGTAACTAGAAAAATAGAATTCAGAAGGAAAATTAGGGGACGTTAAAGTTGAAACTTCTTAGCATATTTTTCCATGTTTGTTTTCTTTCTTACAATTCAAGAAACAACTTTTTTGTTTATTATTTTCTGAATGATATTAGTCGTATATTCTTAGTAAATACAAGGAAATAAACATCTCCTGGGTATGGAATAAGGCAATGATTAGCTTCTCTTCCACAAATTGTTAAGAATACGAGATTTAACCTTCTAGAGTCATTCTTCAATGATGTTTGAGTTTTTCGCCATGCATTGATGTATGCTCTAAGATTACAATCCTATACTATGGAGAAAAATGGTTTGATATATTTTGAAATTAAATAATTCTTAAATTGTTTTGCTTAAATTAGTGCTAAATCGACCTAGCTATTAAAACTAAATTAAATTAAAATTCTAAAACTTAACTAGGAAAGGAATATGAAAATAACCAGGGAAATAAAGTAAAATCTAAAACATCTTCTGAGTTTAATGTAGACATGCTCCTAACCTTGGGTGGGGCTAGTGGGTCAATCTCCTATAGGGAATGAGGATTGTAGAAAGCTCTAGATTAATTTCAGTCTGATCATTGGATTGGATCAAAAGTTATACTTGTGTTTGTCATAAAGCTTGTTTGATGTGTCTAGATTTCTTTTTGAGCTTGACTTTGACCATCTGATCTGTAGATGTATCCACTACATGTCTCACATATGTTACAAGAAAGAAGAAAGAAGGTTGCAAAATCACCTGCATCTGATTGAGGCTTTGGTTTTCTTTTATTTACCATAAATGCATTCGGTTCAATAGCTAGGTGGTATGAAAAGAGCAGCAATGAATGGCAAATTACCTGAAACAGAGTGAAAGCAATATTCACGAAAAAGGTGAATTTATGAACAGTGGTTTGGTTGAATCATGAATCTGCTCATATTTAAAGCATCCCAACCAAATGTTGACTTCATCTCCTCAAAGACTGGTGCCCATCTTCACTCGCTCAGATAGAATCAGCAGAAGGGAAGAAGATGAGTTTCTGAAACATTTCAATCATGGAAGAGCACGACGTGAAACTTGGCGTGTACGCTCACCAACCTGGGAGACTACAGCGTACAAAGGCAAGGTAGGGTTACTACAGAGAGCTTGAAAAATCAAACTGCATCCACCAAATAAAGCAATGAGAAGGCTCGTTTTCTTGGATAATTAAGAGATGAAACAGAAAGAATAGAATCATAGAAAATTCTCAGAAATGGATCGTGAGGTTTCTGGTTATTGATCATAAATAACCAGAAACCTCACGATCCATGATGTATGATCTGGACGCAACTTTATGGCTCCTATTGTGACCTCAGACTTCATAAGAACTTTGTTTTCAGAAAATAACATCCAGAAAAACAGTGTTCGTTGGAATACATCGATGAGGTCATATTTAGATAATCTAAAAATAGTGACATACTTGATTTACAGGAGAGCATATTATAGTGATGTACTGCAACATCCTCATTTATGTCTCTCAAACACTGATACAATTGTTTCGAAGCGATCCACTGCAACCCTGCGCTGTATCTATATTTTCTGGAAATATTTGTAAGTGCAAAGTTGTTTAGGTAAGATTGGGGAGAAGAGGATTGACTTGACTTTCTTTTAATTTTTGCAAGGCTTCAAACAATCCACCCTGTCTCTTCAAGAACTGAATTTCCAAACAAAAACCAACCACCCACACCAGAAAACGTTTTATATGGTGAAAAACACCACCTCTCAACCTTGAAGGATTGTTTGACGTTGTGATTTAGTGGTTTTTAAAGTGTTTCTCATCTTAAAAAAACATCTAAGAAATCATCAATTTGATGTTTTTTTTTGCCTAGACAAACACTTTGAAAAGTATTTTCAACAAGAAATCGTCAATTTGATGTTTTTTTAGACAAACATTTTAAAAAGTATTCTCAGCAGCATTCCTAACCACAATCCAAAAGCTCTTTCAATTTGCTTAAAAACTCGGTTGATGCAAAAACAACATTTAAATAAATATAAGAGGCTGGGAATGTTTATTGGAGAGGAAGAAAAGGTACAGGTTAAGAAGCTATAACATTTTTAACTTGTCGAAAATAGAACGCGCTAAGCAAAAATGGAGACGAGAGCAATAACAAAGCCGACAGCAGTGACTACCCATGTTGGTGTCCTGCGGAGATTTGGGCTCTTCCTCCAAGAGTCCGCGTTTCCTGAGAGTGCCAAAAGAATTTCTAAGTTGCCTGTAACACATGTAAAGATTGCGAAAATAGGAAAGTAGAAGTACATTCTGAAGGTAAAAAGGTCAGAGAAATGATTGTTTAATAACATGGTTTTTATTTTTTAAAATGTTATTTATTTAAAAATTATTTAAATGATTTTTTTATTTTTTAAATTATTTTTGACATTATCATATTTAAATATTTAAAAAAATCAACTTAAAATAAATAATAAATAAATAAAACATATTTGATTCACAAACCGTGCCTATCGAAATTGCCATTTCAAGGTAGACACATGATTTACAAACGTTGGCTGAGGACTAACCAGAACCACAGAAATTCTAAAAGGAATCTCTTGGAGTATACCTCCCTCGCTCGTCACGTAAAGTAAGGTCCCAATTTTGCTGGTAGCACACTTCAAAGTGGTGGTTATGGCACCATCAGGTTCTCTAACTCGATAGAATATAGTCTGTTCCAACCAAAATATGCACAGAAAGTACAAAACTGAATCCACATGTGCTCGGATAACAATTAGACAAGGGATGTGCAGATCTAGTAATGAGATGAGATCTGTTACAACATGAAATGGAATTTATTGTTAATCAGTCTTTGAACTGTTGAGTTTCACAATTGTTTTCCCAAAGAATACAACGTTACATATCATACACATATACTATGTATACCACAAAATCAGACAGACATCATTGGTGGGGTACAAAATATCAATTTCTTAAAGATCGTCCAGGATCCCAAGCACGTATAGCCCCCCAGTCATCTTCACAAACTTATGCATTGTAGTCTTTCCTATGACCATCCTCCCTTCTTCGAGTAGCATTATCTTTACCTCCCAAGATGTTCCAGGTCCAAACTCTACATCTTACAAAAAGCCACACAGATGAACTCTTAAAAACTGTGGCATCTCATGGTTTCCAAGGTGCTGGTGGAGGTGGTGGAGTTGGAAACATTGGGGGAACTGCAGAGAATATGGTGTTCTTGTCAATCCCAGTAGATTTGTCACCAGACAAGGCCACAAGTGCTGCAACTAATCCAGCATTTCCAGCAATCGTTGGCTCTGTATAATTATAGTTGGTGCGAACATCATGGAAACCATCGTGCCTGTCAGGACCAGCAACCATGGCTCCAACAAGTGTGTTTGGGTTTGGCTTCGAGGTGTCCCTCCATTTCCATCCTCCTTTACAGTTATACCTGATCTTGTTCTTAGGGATAGATGCACCTCTATGGTGGACATGTTTTGGGTAATGATTGCCAAAACCCACAATATAGCTCATTTTACGAGGATTTTTTCCCAGGATGTAATCAATCTGCCACAGTAACAAAGCAAAATGAAGTTATATATCACCAAAATTATGAAAATATTTACCATAGAGCATCTAATTAAATAGGGCATGACATACCTGAGTCTTGGCAAAATCACGCAACACATCAGTAGAGTAGAAATTTGGTCCACAATACCATCCAGGTGTATCAGCAGCTTCAAGATAATCACTGTATAGGGTTGCTAGGAAGGCAGCATTGACAGTATACTGTAGGGGCTGAGGCCTTCCATGGTTTAATTCAATCATGCCTCCTGTAGGACATCATCAACTAAGTTAGACAGGGATCCCGAAATTAATCCATCCACCTTGAACACTACCAGGGCAGTCATATAAGAGATGGTTTACCTTTTGTTCTATTAAACTTTGTGAAAATTGGGAGATATGAGCACATGATAATACTAGTCTGGTTGTGAAATGTCCTCAGTATTTCTTCGTATGGATAACCAGGGCTCAAGAACAATCTTAAGCGGCTCAAAAGTAGCTATTGCACATAACAAAATTTAATCATCAGGAAAGATACCATAAATTTTCAAAGCTAACTAATAGCGAAGTAGGCACAGAATGATTTAACATGAAAAAATAGCCGCACCAAATATCAACAGGACCCTAAAGGGAGATCATTGTTGACAATTCAGCATTTGGGCAAAATGTCAATGGCAATTCATTAGGTTTCAAAAAAAAAAATGAATCATGAAATAATCAACCAAGTAGAAATGAGTACAATGAAGGAAAGGCATGAGATAAACTTATAAGTATGCAATTTTAGAATTTTGAAGGGAAAAAAAAAGAAACAAAAAAATAAAAACCACATACATACCCCAAGTCAAATTTTGTTGAATATGGATAACTTAGAATAAGATATCACTTTGTTTGTAGCAAAACAAGTAATTAGAGGAGCCCATAATTCTTACTCAAGTACATATCTCAAGACCATACCTAATAGTTTAAGTTTTTGGATTGAGATAGTTCAACCTTAATGCCCAAAAGATACTGAGTTTGAATCTCAGGACCCCCATTCTTTTTTATATTAATAGCACATGATAGTGAACCTTTGCGAGTTTCCATCCCAATGAGCTCTCACTTGATAGTGTTCGAGAATAATATAATCATATCTTGAGACCAAGCTTTTGAGTGAGGCCCCAAGAATAGTTTTAAATTACTCTCACAAGTATTAAATAAAATCCATACATATGCAAAGCTACCTTAAATTACAGTAGCTGTCAAAATCTAGAATATATCAACCTCCTAAGGATGCTCATCATGTGTGTATATTATACTGAAACAATATAAGATATTTTAAAAAATTCAAAACATGAATAGAGGCATGGCAAAATTAATAACATTCTGAAGGAAAGTTAATTGCATGGCTAGGTAAAGCATGATAGAATATATATAAGAAGCTTCACTAACCTGAGCACCAGCAAGCTTGTTGTCCCAGCTAAGCACACCATAGTCCGGCCCTCCCCAAAACGCACCAGCATGCTTGGCTAAGCCAGGCATTGTAGCAAGCTGAAGATAGGTATTATTTCCAGTTGCATAATATAGCCAGGCTCCACCCCAAATAAATTCATCCCAGTAACTAGTTGAATTGTAGAAAGTGGCAGCTTCTGAACCACTTGCACTGTATCTACCACGCTGTTCCCTTGCAAATTTAAAGAGAGTTTTGGCACCATGAACAAGCTTCTGAGAGTAGGCTTTGTTATCTTTGAAAACAATAGATGCAGAAGCTAAGGCAGCAGCCATTTCTGCAGCAAGATCAGAGCAGGAGCTGCATTCAGTTACAGGTCTTTCATAATCAATGTCCTCAGGACGCATCCAGCAATAATGATCATTTGGAGTAGTACTCCCACCAGAAGTATCCCCCGAGCCAACCTGTCAGAGAGTGGAAATCAAAATGTCAGGCCATACCCTACAGAAGATCCACAAACAACGATAACAATAATTTGATAACTGGCACGCATTGTTTTTCGCATCTTAAACTAAATAACTAACAAGATTATTATGTGATGATAGCCAATACAGAGGCTATAAACAATCCCCACTTCAGTATTAAGGATAGTCGGGAAATTTTCTATGCATAAGCAGAAGTTGAATTTTCAAGGAGAAACCGTCAGACAAAAAGAACTTGCTCAGTAAGTTAGAACGATTGAGAAAAGCCCTACCCTCCATAAAGTGTACCAAGCAAGATAATGTTTTTTTTGCAAAATCAAGCATCATCAACTTTGAAGTGAATGGGAGTTATGAAATAAATTCAGTCCAGATACATTATATCCATGTCTTGATAAAATGGGTGAAGTTAATTCACCTGTGCAACTATCCTGTCGATGGTATCAGCAGAGCTATTAAATGTCTTAAGAAAGTAGTCAGATCCCCACTTTATAAGTTCTTTGACATGGTTAAGCTCCCCAGCAGCTTCATATTTCGCACTATATTCAATAACACTCCAGCTCAACATTGTCATGGCAAAAGAAGCAGGGAAGTGGAACTTTATCGCATCCCCAGCATCATAATATCCACCCACCAGATCCTTGTAAAAACTAGCTTGTTTACCTTTCCCATCGCTCAAACCCGAGCTTCCCCTCCATGAAACGTTATTATGTTTTGGAATTTTTCCCGCTGCAATTTTCCATCAAAATACACAAACATAAACAAATCAGGATCCTTTATTTCTTTGAATGTATAATCATTATCAATAACAGTGGCAACAGTCACCGAAATTAATGATCTGAATCCGTGCAAGGCAAAGATCTTCTTGAATAATTCATTATCACAGAGACCATAGTTAAATCGCATTCAAACTAACTAGAAAGAAAGAAGGAATGGTCGTCTACATTCCTGAATATGGATGATCTGAATATAGTGAAATTAAGTAAATTCATGATCTGGGTTTGTGAAGATTGATGATGCATGTTCCTTAAGCAGGTATAACCCTAGACTCATTGAAAAAGTATCCCCTCCTTCTAGCAACAAAATGATGTTATCTTCCAAATTTAACAAATAAATGGATTCAAGAGGCATCCAGGCATCAACAAGCCGAAATCAGATCAGATCAAGAAGAAGAAAAGGAAAAGAAACATACATCTCTGAGCATTGAAGAACATGAGTGCCTTGTGTAGAGCAAGAGTGTAGTTATCAGCTGGAGCATGAGAGTGGTGATGGCGAGGCACAGTTTTCACAATAAGAGTAATCAACCCAACCAATAGAGCAGCCGCAACGATACTCCCAACAGTCCACACAAAGATCTTGCGACTAACAATGATACAGCCCAGATCCACATATTTCTTCTTCTTCTTCTGCTCAGCTGGACCCAGCAACCAACTCTGCTGAGTCTCATCCAATGGCCTTGACAGAGCTGCCCTGTCCATGTCATTCAAGTTCCTGCTCCTATCATCATCTGTTGCCGAATCTGCGGCGTTTATCTCCAGGGGTCCTCCCCATGGATCTCTACCGTACATACTCATTCTTAAAGTTCCACCCTTTCTTCTGGTATTAATTTAGTAAATCACCTTCCTCTTGATTCTCACTCAATTCTAGAAAACAAAGCAAAAATATAAAGCAAAGAACTGGAGGCGCCACCGACACTGTACTGACAGCAAGAAAATGAGGGTAGTGTTACTCTCTCTCTTTCTCAGGAGTGAGGAGGAGAGAGAGAGCGTGGGGATGCGGGAGGATATTATGAATGGTGGACAGCTGGGAGTCTGGGACTGATGACGGTGGAGAGTCAAGCAGTATAGTATCGTATCATATCATGTGAGAGATGGATTGGGTTGGGGTTTTATTTTTATTTTACGTTTTTTTAAGCACGGAATTATATTTATTGAATGTGGTTGCTAGGGTGACCAGTCCACTACTGGACAATGACAGTCTGTCTGTCCAATGATGTGTTTTTAAAATAGAAGTAGAGGTTAATCATCCGGTTTTTAAAAATATTTAAATAAATATAGTTTTATTTAAATTAAAAAAAAAATATTTTTAGATATTTTGATACGATTATATCAAAAATAATTTTTAAAAAATAAAAATAATATTATCTAATATATTTATAAATAAAAAAATATTTTCAAAAACCATCTTTGTAAAACTAATAAACATGTTTTAAATCTGTGGCGTATTTTGGACCCAAAAAAAGAAGAAGAAGAAAAGTAGAGTTTGGTAATGGAACTTGCTTTGCAAGAGCTTGAAGTGGCTCAGATTGTTTGTGAAGTGATCATAATTTTTTAAGTGCTGGTGAAGGAAAAGATGCCATCCAACGACCGTTGGTGAGCTCGTTCCCTTTCCCTTTTTCTTGCGACAAACCATTCAAGGGACACGTGCATGCATCTTCACTAGATTTTTATATTTTAAAACTAATAATTATTATTATCAAATCAGCTTTAAAATAACATTAATTGTTGACAATTGATATCGATTCGAGACCGATTTTCTATTTGAGACCGATTTTAGACCAGTGTTCTCAAAGATTAAATCATTTTATACCAATTAAAAAATAGAGATCAAATATTGCAGTTTTTTTCTTATTTTAAATTCTGGCTTGTTTTAGAAATTTCACTCAAATTTTAGCAGGCACATTCATGTTTCGTTCCGCCTGTTTTGATCAAATAATATTTTTTTTTAATAATGAATAATTTTACAATATCAATCATATCTTTTAATCTAACTGTTAGATTGGGATAAAATTTTATGAGGAGTGTCTTGACATATTTATATATTATGTTAAAATTTCAGAGCAATCAGAAAATGTAATGGCCTTACGAGATTGATGATGACATTCTCGTAATATCATATATGTTTATAATTTTATTCAAAAAAAATCATTTTATTATGTCTTTTTGTTAAATTAAATTGCACAATTCTAAATAATTTTATTTTTAGATTTCAACTATTTTTTTTAATTAATATATTTAATTATATATATATAATACAACCCAAAATTTCAATTAAAAAACAAAGCACCAATAGAAACATAATTTACATCATCTATGAGACTTTTATCTAAACTTTCATTTTAGGAGTACCAAACTGCAAGAGAAGTCGAGTTTTCAGATGGGGCATCGTCGTCTTATCTAACCACCACCCGTTACCCACCCTCCTCTCCTCTCTTTTTTTCTCTTCCAAGTTCCAACCACAACGTTTGCCGACACTTCAAGCTATGCTTTCCTCTCTCTCTCTCTCTCTCTCTCTCTCTCTAGGTTGCTTTGCTGGCGTACAAAGTGTGCATTAAAAGTAATAAGACCTCATGCTTCAGACAGTAATTTAACTTCCAAAATATATATATATATATATATATATAAACAAAAAATACTTGAAAAATATTAAAAATACATTAAACCATTGCTATCTTACAAAAGAAGAAAAGCTGTAACCTTTCCACTTCCACCCAGTCGTTTTAACTCTTCAAGTAGGCCCAGTGATCATCCTGTTTCACAGCTAATCTGGGCCCCCATCAGAAGAATATAACGTTCATTATTGTGACAAATTATTAATATATTGTTCTTGGAAGTTGGAACCAAGACATCTCTTTTAATTATTAATTTTTAAGGAAAAAAAAAAAGGAACAATTTTGGCACATAGAGGTGGATGCTTGTGCTGCTGATTGTTCACTCAATACTCATTAATGATTGTGTGTGTTTTTCTTTATAAAATATGGAATTTTTAAATAGACTATAATCTTGTCCGCTGCTACTTCTTTTTTGCCCCAACCACTGCATGATCATATTCAATCTTTTTGCATCATTTAACATGTTAACTTCATCTATAACATTAACTTTGTAAAAATAGAAAAAGGAATAAATTAAATCCTCACCACTATATAGTATATACTATCTAAGGAGAAAATAAAATATAAAAAAAGTAACACGTAGAGTTGTAAAGAATATTTTATTCCAAGAAAAACTTTGATGGGTCCCTAAACATCTTTAAATTTCTTTTTATTTAAAAACACTAATGTATTTAGAGTGTTTAAACCTTTTTAAATTCTTAGTCATGGCACAGCTCAATGCAATTTAGTTTTCTTCGGTTAAAATGCAAATACACACCACTTACTTTTAAAAAAAAGAGATGATGATGCAAACGACACATCATCTGCTAGCCCGGGGTTTTATGATTAATGGTCATTGAAAAATTGGATCTCGTGTTTTTTTTGTTCAAAAAAATAATTTTTAACTCGAAATGCTTAGAAAATACCATAGAAATCTAGATAAACTCGTTTATGGTCTCAAACAACCCAAAATGAATCCAATAACCCAAAATCAACTTGAAACCAAAATAGTTATCAAGTTTAGATCTGTCATCACATGTAAGGTTAAGGGAAAATAACAACTAGGTTGAACTCCCCTCGTTGAATGGAATTTTTTTTGCACCAAAATTAAGTTTTAAAAATATTATGGGATCAAAAGTTTGTAATTCAAGAAGTAGGAGAACCAAGTTAAATTTTTCTATCTAATTTTAAAACTACCATTTTTTTTCCTTGTTTTTTTCACTTTGGTCCTTATCTTTCAATGTTGTCCTTCCTCAACAAATTTAAAGCAATTGACCTCTAATTTGGTCATGAAAGAATAAAATCATTTATGACCAAAAAACAAATCACGTAGTAAAACCATAGTGAAATATATGCCAGTTTATAGTGCAAAACTCTACAGCATTTACCACACACCTTTTAACATTTTATATTACTAGATCATTGGAGCATACAACATTTTAGATCAAGTTTTTTTTATATAAAAAAACAAGCATCATTAACATGTTTTCTAGTTGAAAAAAATAAATCATGTAGAGGTTGATCTGATGTGACTTGATCAATTTAGCGAGTTCAAAGATAATCTAGATAATCGATAAAAACATAAATGAGCTTAAATAAAAATAAAATCAAGATGACATTGAGAAGACACTATATTAGATTAATCTAAGTTAATAAAGATTAATATTTCAAATCTGCAATCCAAGTCATGAACCATGTTAACCTTATAGCAAATTAAAACAAATTATGAACCATAATTTACAATCCACCTAATGTAAAATGATAAAATTAAAAAGGAAATTTGGAAAAGGAAAAAAATGTTCATGTCAACATGATTAATTTGCATATTTGGTGATATTTATTTTTCAAATATTAAGATGACTTATGAGATTGACACAAATTAACTTGTTAAATCTACGATATGAAACATGAAATTATGATAACCCTATAAAAAACATATCAAAATAAATAATGAAGGTCACTTCATAATCAACCTAATCATGAATGACAAAATTGAAAAAAAATTAAATTAAAAAAAAACACACGAGTAAACTCAAGTTAATCTGCTAATTTCACGACCCTATTTTATAAGATTAGAATAACTTTATTAAAATAAAATAAATTATAGTTTTCAATCTTCAACCAACTCAATATCAAAGGATAAAATAAAAAAAATCAATTAAAAAAACAATCTAAATCAACTCTAGCAAACATGTTAAAACTATATCCCAGGTCATAAGACCAAAATAACTTCATAAAAAACAAATAAAAAAATTAACAAATTTTTATTTCTAACAAATCCAATGTTGAAGATTGAAATAAAAAGAAGAAAAATACTAAATTCATTAACTCCATGTAAAGCAAATTGAGAAAAAATATAAAATTTTATTCTCGAACAACCAAATATCGAAGGGTAAGAAAAAAATGAATTGTTAGAGGATAAAATTAAAAAGAAAATACTCAATTAAAAAAGAACCTTCAAATTTTTTTTTTAATCAACATGTGAAACTCAAACACGTGACTTGGGTTATGGTTCAAAAATTATAAAGTTCAATAAAAAAAAATAATTAAAAAAAATTAATATAGTCAGACTACCATGAATAGCAAAAAGGAAAGAAAATCTTCTTTTCCTTCTCTATCCACGTTACATCATTCATAAGCTCACACTTCTAGTTCTTTTTATTTCAAAGAAACCGAAATACAAAGAGACTCCCATGAATATTTTAGCTAACTGGTGGCTTCTGATCCCACCTTATATTAAGGGATGACATGAAATGCATTCGTTCTAAAATTTTGCACAAGTAACAAAAATTAGTGATAAAGGTGATGAAATAATTAACTTCAACATGGCTTCATAACTTCTGCCTTGCAATGCTTGAGATGCGGGGAAAACATCCCTTGTTTCTTTCCACAAAAACTTCTTGCAACACCAGAATCTCCAACATGACTTCCCTGACCTCTTCCATTTTATCTTCTTGCATGAGTTGACAGGTTCTCCATGGAGGTGAACATGAAATTCCCAGAAAACATTGCTTCTTTGTCTGCCCAATCAATTTAACAACTTAGTCAATAGGCATAGAGCAAAAAATATGTTACAAATACAAACACCCGTTCCAGTAGTTTACCATGAATCTAAATAGGATCACATTCAAAAACTGGGAAGTACAGGCCCCCAACAAAAGATGTGACAAGAAATTGCATTTGCATTTATATTAGAATTAAAATAAATCAGATGTTCGCAAACTACAATGCTGAAACAACATATGTAAGTTGCAGGGTCAATGGTTCAATGATCAAAGCCAGGTACCTGGTGTATGACAATAAAGATAAACACTGCTTTTGAACAAATCGCCTATCCAATACATCCAAATGAATTGATGAGATGTGTGTGTGTGTGTGTGTGTGTGTGTGTGTGTGTGTCACATATAAATGAGCATGCTTATGTCACCGAAATTATTTGGAGGTTCTCAAGAGTTCATACTATGCCAAGCTGAAGCTCAACTAAGCTAACAACTGAGTATATCAGCAGTTTCAAGATTCTTGATAACAAAAGTAAACTTTTTTTGGCAATGTAGAGTTGGCATGGAAATCCATCCCTCTTTCCTGAAAATTTTCCCATCTTCCCAGGTGTGTATCTCACCAAATATTTAATTTGGCCAACACGTGTTCTTTCATAGAGCAAAGCACATAAATTAACTTTATGATCAATAATATGCCCTAGCAAAATGACAGAAGTAATCAAATCATATCAGCAAAAGTACCTGTTAAGGAAAGACAACTAGCTTCATGGCGCACGTACCTGGCCATTGCCTGCAGTTATCAACAAATTAATTAGTTTCTCTTTGCATTCATTAAAAAAAGAAAAGAAATTCAGATCATAAAGATTTTAAAGGAAAATGTCATATAAATAGAGCTCCGTACAAACAAACTCTTTCATAACCATCATCTTAGACTGATGGACGTGTGCCAAAATGCTGGGCAAAGTAAGGTCCAGGATAGGTGATGACAACAACTCATTCAATAAACTGATGAAACTAGATTTTAACCCAGGCATTGCATAAAATTGTTCAAATCAATATATGAATAATCTCGAGAAGGGAAAGTATCTTGGTAATTTTATTTGATGCAATAAGAAAAACAAAGAATTTATCACACCTTAATTATGGAGAATAAGAGTATAAAGACACTGATATTGTTAGTAAATTACTAAATATAATTTTTGTATTTTTAATTTCATATTGATTTTACCAATGTCCAGTTCTTTCTAAATTTATCTAGTTAGTTCTAGCAATTCAAATCTGAAGGTATACTTTCTTATCAATAGAATTTTAATAAAAATAAGACGTACATATATTTGATTAAAAAGAATGACTGTACTCAATCCATTGCTTAGCATGTCATTATTTAGATCTCAAATTAGTATGATCATACCTAGCATTTTAAAAGAAGATTTTGTTAATAATAAAGAGTGAATTAGACATTCAAAGAAGAATTATTTGTTAAAAATAACTGATGATTGCTTTGATTATTTTTTAAGCAAATCCATAGGATTTAATATTAATACAGTAACAATCTGTTTAATAATAAACTTTTAATAGTAAATAAATGTTAAATTACCTGTAAATTATAATGCATAGAAAAAAGAAATATAAATAAAAGCCTTCGATACATTAACTATTTTATGATGGGAATAACTCCTAATTATACTATTGATTGATGCCTTGAGTTGGTTTTAGAATTATAATTATGATAAAGCTACCAAGATATAATGGCTTTGTTTATGCTACCCTAAGGTGTTTTGATGAAAGGAGAAAGAATTAAGTTATTTGTTCTCATGTCCCCATGCTTTTTATGGTAGCCTTCTTTTTCTTGTTGTTACTTTGAATTATATTTCACCATACTCCATTCCCATAGTGATCAAAAACTTTGACACTCACAAATGTGGAAAATCACTACTTATGATGATGGTTTGGTGGCTTCTATTCTCAAGTGATATCTAAATCACAGGGCAAGAAAGTCACACAATTCGTCTAGTCATATCACAGTGAAAAAATTAGAGATGAGAATATGCCTGGATAGCCTGTGATGCAGTATCATCTGGCTCAGTTGCACCGTCATCTGAAAAGACATTCCTGCAAGACACAGCTCAAATGCATATTATATCATCACCTTTCTTCATTTTTGATGCTTTCAAATATATTTACATATAGTCATATACTGCACATCACCTAATCCACGCACACTCATTTTTCATAGTTTGCATTCATATAAAAATTGGTCTCTTAGGAGAAAACTATTCAAACATAAAGCCAAAAAGTTTTCTGAACTTGAAAAGCAGGAATGGAAGCTTTCTGATTACATAAGGGATGAAAGAGGTCATCTTGTGTGTCATTACTACACGTTTCTCTTCCTTGAAAAAGAATTAAACCTTATCCATCTTGGAAAGTTGATAACAATTAACCAAAGCACTACAAAAAATGAAAGACCCAATATATGGCATAAAATATAATAATAAAGAGCTACTCATCCTTAGGTAATATCCTTTCCAAGCGAGTAGTTCATTTTTGAAACTATTAACCACCACAAGTTGTTATTTGTTGACAGGAAGCGGAAAACAAAACTTCCAAAATATAGGGATACTTTTCCACAATTTACCATCAAAATCAGTCCCAGTCTTACTTCAAACATAAGCATTATCCTAAACAGATAACAGTACTTTCAAAATAAAGAATAATTTTCCCCAAATTATCATCAATCACCACCAGTTTCAAACTCATGAGAAAAAACTAAGGCCATGAAACTGATTAATATAAGGTGCAAGTATCAAGCACAAGGGATAAGGAGGTAGTCGGGACATTGTTTGGAACAGCTTAAACTCGAAACAAGATACAGCACCCTGGCAAGATCAACCCAGTCTGGACTCAAACATTAGTATCATAAGCAAATGGACTCCATAATATTGAGGTGATCAAGGATCCCTCCAATAGCCATCTAAAAGATTTTCATTGAATGACAAAAACATAAGGATTCTAGCACAAAACATGCACAGGGAGCATCAAGTTTCATTCTACAATAATATTGATAATTTTCAATGAAAAGCCTTCACCAAGTTCTGATGTCAGTCTTACCTCCATATGACCTTTGGAAGCTCATCCGGTTTAGCCTCAGGAAGCATGGCAGCGTCATAAGCAACAATATTTCCATAGAATATTTTCTCCAATTCTTTCATCCATTTGGTCAGAAGCAAGTTAACCTGCCATTACAAATGGGCATAAACAGCGAGCAGAAAGGTTTTCACATTAACTGTCACCCAAAAACCACAACCATAGGCAGGCTTCCCATCCTATATGTTGAAGAAATATATGCAGTAAATGACTTTGGGTTTTACTTAGGAACTGGAGTGGCGTTCTAAAAATGGGACACGTAGTGATATGATCTCCACTTTCAAGAGCATGCACAATTCAGAACAATTTTGTGTGGTTTTTACTGCATAGGAGAAGATGACATCAAGGATGTAGTGACATATGATGACAGATGGTTACTTTATTCATCAGATGACAGAAAGCAAAAGGCTTATTTACTCATGTTTTCGACGTGAAATTTTTGAAAGTTTAATGAGATAGCCAGTAAAACGATTATCCTTCCTGGCAACAGAATAATATTAACAATACAATGATATAATATGAAATGCAAGTTGAATAGACACTGTACCCCTGCTTTAGATACTCGCAACTCAACATCATGATTGTAAATCTCGTATATGTATTGCCCGAATTCAACACCTTCTTTTCCCTCTTGTTTCAATCTACGTAAGCAAAGCCACATGTGGAGTACAAGCAATGAGAATGTCATTTTAAATGTCTTCTCCAAGTTGAATACTGCATGAAAAAGAGAATAGTAAATTCTATATACCACACATTTAAAAAGTATAGCCCGAATTCTAAATGTCTAACAGTAGACAAGAGCATGAGAATTTTCTCACCTTCATAAATGGCAGGTCTATCTACTTGTGACACAATTCGTCGGTACACCACATTAGCTCCTCGAATAGACATACTTTGTTTGCTATAAAACAACAACAACTTGAGCACAAAACGCCTAATTCCCTCATACTTTGGCTCTTCGATTCTGAGTGGAGAGTCCGGAGCCAAAGCCAAAGAACAAGGCTTAGACCGAAGCAATTTATCCAAACTCACCTGCTAAAGAAAAACAAACACTTCAATCCCCGTCAATACGTTAACTTGAAATCATTCACAATAACTTCAATCCCTCAGCCCCATTTTCATTCTTGGATCATCTGAACTAGATAGAAATCAATCGTGAAAAAAATAATTTTTTTTATTGAAATTAGCAAATATGCAAACTTTACCAAGTGAAACACACACCCAATTCAAAAACCATCCACAAAAACCCACGATCACAAAATCATAAAAAGCTTAAGACTTTCAATAAATTAAAGGAAACCTAAAAATGGGCTGCCATTAGAATCTCGTACATACCACTGAATTGCTGGGAAAAACCTTCTGTGACGAAAGAATCGGAGAAGCTGCCATTGCTGCCGCTGTGGCAACCTTGGCATAGCTTTGGCGTGGAATAAATTTAAAGGCAGCATCTTTACTATTGCTGTTGTTTCTGAGTTGATGAAAGAAATGAGAAGCAGCTGCTCTGCTGCATCTTGCTAACATTTTTATAGCTCCTTTCCTCTGTATGGACCAATTGACTATCTTTTGTTTTTTCTTCCGATACGTTTCCAAGTATCTGTTTTTTTTTTTTTTCAGATTTCAGCGCTGTTACTAAACGGCCTAATTCATTCATAAACCCTTCAAGATAAGAGAAACGTGGACCCAACTTTTACCATTTCTCTAAGCGGCAGCGTTTTGTATTCTGGCTGTAAATACGTATTTTCCTCGTCACATGCAAAGTTATTAAACCAATCTGGTCCATGACGTGGTAAAAAACGCTGGCTAAACTCTTATCAGTTCTAAACTATTTTTTAATTATATTGCTTGAAATAAATTTTTTAAATCAAATCAGGTTCTGAAACATCGAGAAGAAGTAAAATAGGTTAAACTGAGTTGATTTTATTTAAATTTAACTAAGTAAATTAAATCCTCGTATCTATTTTCAAATAGCTTTAAGATCATATTTTATTTTGCTATATTGATCGCCAATTTCTTTCTTGACAATATGAGAACCTTATACAAAGCAACTATATAATTTTTTTCACTTTTTCTTTTATTGGGCTAACTCACTTTCATGTTTTAGGCTGTTTTTCTTAATTGATTTTTTTTTATCCATCTGTTTGATTTGTTTGCTATTAAAGTTTGATTTTTATTTATTCATCCCGATCTCACATACATACACGAGATCGTGCTCATTTAGATGGACTCATGTTACTTTGTTTTCCCATTTAATTGGCTAAATACCCAGCTCGTCAACTTTTTTGTTTATATTAGTCCATTAACGGTCATTATCTAATTAGATTTTTCTTAATCGGGTCTAGGAAACAGGAAGAAATAGTCTTCTTTTTCCTTACTTTTTTTATATAAAACACTCGTGTTGTCCAAGATTTTAATTTTTAATCAATTAAAAAAAATTAAAACTGATATAGCACTGGTCCATCAAGTACACGAGAAATTTGTCATCAATAGTGGACCTACGTTGATTACTCGGATGAATGGAGTAATTCTGGGCTCAGCCTTGAAATTGGTGTGGCAAACCTATCCACCATTAACAATAATCTTGTTGCACCACCGAGGCTCCATGAACTCATATCCACCACCCTACCAAAAATATTTGACATCTAGTAAATGATAGATAGATATTGTTCATACTAGAGAAATTTGTTACTCATTAATTAAAACACTCTAAAAATTACTTTTAAAAATATATTTATTTAAAAACATATTAAGAGGATATTAAAAAAATTAAGAATAGTTAGAGACAAGTAATTTAAAGCAAAAAATATATATTATTTTTTAAAAATACTTTTACAACATAAAAAACAAATTTGAAGTCTTAATGAATGCTTTAATTGAATTTATTTTGAAGTTAAAAGAGCTCTTCCATTGTAGATGCCCTTGACAAAGAGTTCAGTCTACTTTCGCCACATTTAATTGGGCAAAGCTATTGTCGGCCTCGCCACTGCCAAGTCCTGCAAATTGAAAATCCATCAGTTCAGATTTCTTTATCTGGATATCATGTTAATACAATGAAAGAGAAGTATTTCTCTACTCCTAAAACCTGATCACTACAAGAAACCATCGACGGGCAACTCATGGCCAAACTTTCCTTGGCCACCGTATTTCCATATTTTAAAAAGACATTAAAAGAATTGCTTCCATATATAAGAGTACTGTTGCTTGAATATTAGTACAGACAAGTATCCATGGCTTGATAGCAAAATTCTTGCACCCAAGTACTCGACACCATGGCGCTGTAGACTTTTCCTAACCTCACAGAAACCAAGCAAGATTAAGCTGGATGGTTGACCTAAATCTTCTATAAATTCAAAATTGTGATACACCCTTTCCCTCGAAACATAATATTATTACATACATTAGCTCAGCATAACTATATTTATCGTTCACTGACCAAACAAAAACTTGGGCATTGAATATGCAAAATCAGAGATATTGCCGAAGGCTTTCGCCACTCATGGACTCCATTTCCTTTAGAACATCCTGAGCCAGAGATTTAACAGGTAACTCCAAGTCCTCGAGCAACTCGCCAAGGAACGGGATGGTTTCAGGCAGGAAGACCAAATATTCTTCTTTCAAGTTATCCATAAGATATTTAGCAATTCTCAGTCCTAGAATTCGAGATCGTATGTTGTCACTCCGAGTTTGCAACAATACCTGCAAAGTGACCACAGATTTGGTTTTCATTGCTTGCTTAAATAATTTAAATAGACAACTCTGAATTGAATGGAAAACACGCGCGCGCACACACACACACACACACACACACACACACACACACACATATATATATATATATATATATATATATCTGGTGAGGGAGGGAAGGAGGGGAGGTTGGGCTCAGATTCTCAGGTGGGTATAAGAACATGTAAGCAGGTCAAAGAACGAGATTTAAGCAAGGTTGCAAGCAGGTAAGACATGAAAATAAAACCATAGCCCGTGTTAATCGATTACCTCACTGAGCAAACAAAAACAAAACCATAATATTTGATCAGTTTTAATTGATTTATTCAGCAATCCAGAACAGGTAAGACTTGTAAAAAACTAACTGGAAACGAGATAAGATAAAAAAAACTACCAGCAACTGCATTTTTCTTTCATTGGTAATGAATAAACTCGTCCTAGATCCCTCACATTTAAGAATTTTGCTTGTATGCATATAGAGGCATAGTTCCATTGGATCAGGTTATTAAGGTCCACGCTCATTTTGCATTGGGCATTTCACCAGATAATCATCCAAATTGAGGCCCAGACTAGAGGATTGACACAAATACGTGCAAAGAAGGAAAGAAAAAAACAGTTCTAGAGATCACCTCATGGTTCAGGGGCTTCCAAAGAAGATCAGTTCCTGCAGTAACTGCCATTTGACCTATACAAACTATCAACAATTCATCAACTTCTTTAACCGATGGGATACTTGGATGCTCTTCCAGTAATGCCGGTGGTTCAGCTATAAGCTGTGATACAATGGGTTTTAACAGAACCTACAGACTCAAGCAAGTATAAATCAGTTAAAAAAAGACAGTAAAGGAATGGATGCAAATATAATTCAGGAGTCCTTATAATAAATAAAAAATTGGGGGGGGGGGGGGGGGGGGGTTCTCATATTCAAATTACTTTGGGTACATGTTTCGACAAGTCCGAGTTGACAAGATTATATAATTAAAATTAAAACATAAATAATAAATATGCTTGAACCATAATATGTTACAAAATGGGTTAATCTATTTATGCACTCGAGAATAGCAAAGTACAAGTGAAAAAGCTGTATGCAAAAAGGACAGATTTAGTAATTCGCTAACCTGGAATTTTGACGAATCAAGAAACTTCCTGCTGCCAGTGTCGTACAAAAAGCATTTATGTAAAGCGGAAATGACCACAGCCCTGAGATGCCAGCTTTTAAGTGTTAGGACACTGTTCTCTTTTATATCACTTCCAGCTTCCTGAATCTTAGCTTTCTTTTTCTTTTGAATCAAACCAGAAACTTTAGGCTTTACAGTATTGGTAAGATGTCGAACACAACCCTCTAGCAAGTACTCAAAGTAAGTAACAAACAGAGACCTGCACTTGAGATGACATTATTTAGGTGCTTGCTTCAAACAATTCACTTTACATTACATCTCTTTTACAGAAAAGTAGTTTTCTTATACAACAACAAATCCTCAATCCCAAACTAATTAATTGGATGCTGAGACATCAAAACAAGCAGAAAATTTGCACATCAATGCACTTATAGAGAAAACATTCAGAGTTTGATTCATGTAAATTATATTTTCTTAACGCACAATAACCAAACAATAGTATCCTAAAAGTTCCCTAATGTTTAGATGGCCAAACATCTAAGACTAGGACTGATTCACAATAACACTAGCTGATAGAACAATGAATTTGTTGCAGAGTTGTACAAATCCATCCAGGCAGGTACATGTTTAAGATTACAGTCTGATGAAATCACTTCTTGAAAGAAAAAAAGGGTGTCCTTCAAACGCTAATGCAGATCCTAGCATAGAAATGATTTTAGCATGAAGTTGGATTAAATAAGTTGGATTTTAGCATGGAATAATTATAATTTAGGGCAAAAATATTGATTGACAAAGTAGAAATCCATGGCTCAAAGTTCAATAATGTAATGACTGAAAGTGAAAAAACCCTGAATGAAACATGTATATAATGACTCACCGATGTTTCTCAGCCAGTTTGTTTACCAGACCATAGAAAGATATGGCCCTATCTATAACATTGTCATTTTCTTCTACATATGACTCAGCCCATTCAATACTTCTGATAAAAAGCGGCTTAAACATGGTCTCGGTAAGTTTCATTGTCAGAGCAATCATTGCATTGATAATACTTTTCTCAACAAGATCGATGTTTTGAATTGAAACAGGATGTTGACGACGAAGATCAAGAGCACGCAAGCAGAGGTCAAAAATAGCTTCATTATAACCACCAACAGATGATCTGTCCATCGTACCAACTAAGCTTCCAAGCATTTCAAAGAAAACTGCCACACTTGAATCTCCAGCCTCCACAGTATCGGGGTAAATCTTCAACAATGGTGGAAGGGCAAGTCGAACCTGAATGGAAAAAATCAGTATTGATGTTACTTGAGCAACAACAGATCATAATTCAAATTAATATTTGAGTTGACAAATCTTACAGGGATCTTCTCAGTAAGCAGCCTCCGTACTGCATCAGCTTTCTGTCTCAGTTTCATTTTTGATCCTGAAGTGTACTCAGGACCATGCACCACAAGTCGTATAATATCTTCGAGATATGGACTGAGGAAACCACCCAGCTTGTCCACAACAGCTTCTAAAGTAAGAAGAATAGAGAGCATAAGAGATTCTTCAGGAAGAGACAGTGCAGCAGAGAATTTGCTAGATATTTTCATCACATTCTCCATTATTTGAGGAAGCTGAACAAATGCTCTTGGCCCAAGAGCATCAACTAGAGCACCAGTTGTTCGAAGGCAGCTAGAAGAAATAGCCAAGTTGTTCGAACAAATGCCTTTTGTGATAGATGGAAGGCACATGCTGAAGACAGAATAATTAGAAGAATATTTATGGGCCAAAACTTCCAGTGTGGAAACTGCTGACAGTTTCAAGGAGGTATCTGAGTCATCCATTGTATCATCAATTAGCCGAGCAATTTCCAAACACATCTGCTGAAAAGAGTCGAGGGTACTCCCATCCACATGTAACCAATCATTACTTGAACTTGCAATGGAATCTCTTCTTCCCTTTCGTTTCGTTTTAATTGATTCACGCTTCCTCAAAGTCTCAGAAAGGAGCCCAAGAGCCTGATTGCAAGAAAAGTACAGGTAAATATGTTACTAAAGAGTTCACCATTTAGCACACAGGTAACAAGTGAGGACTTGAACGGAACATTTATATAATGCACAAGCATGACATGAAACAGGTTTGACATTTTCAACACAATTTTTAGGCAAATACCTACAATGATCATTTTTCCTTACATTTTCCCGCAACACTCAAAAAAAAAAGAGGAACAAAGGGAATTAACAGAAGATTTTTTCATTTCTATTTGAGCATTGGATTTGTCCTTTCAGGGCCCTAGATATCAGGTTATTGAACCAAGTCCAATAAGAAACATGAAGATACAGTCCAAGGAGTGCACTAGAAAACTCCCAAATGCTGTTTGCGTGAAGATCACATTACTATACACGTCAATAGTACCTTCTTTTTCACATTTCCATCTGAATTGCAAAGCAAACTTATAATGCCTCTGAAGTATGCAGAGGGGATCATAACAACTGTAGTAGACATCAAAACAGCACGCATGGAAGCTTTCAATTCCTTTCTGACTCTATCAGGCACATTTATTTGTTTTCTTCTCAAATAAGTTAGTTGTGAAAGACAAACAACTTGCTCCAAAAGTTCTTGAAGGGTTTCCTGCAAGTCAGCACCACAAGAAATCAAATCATTTTTACTAGGTCAACATGCGTAGAACTGCTCCAGTTTCTTTCTCATTCAAATACATAACAGATGATATAAAACACAACATGATGATAGTTATATCAGAAGGAGAAATCTAGATGACTACTCTTATCATATGAGACTGAAAAGTTGGGATGCAACGGCTATGTTCAACCTCTATACACATTACCAAGAATATCTCAGGTCAATAAACAGCAGGTGAAAGCTTCTGAGGTCCCTAAATATGATAGTACAGCAACTACTGGGACAATCACACATCATCTGGTAATTTTGCCTGCCCTTGACTCTGGAACTGCAGGAAATGCTAAACACAATTTATATATATGTATGTATGTATGTATATAGTGTTTAGCATGTCCTACAGTTCCAGAGTCGAAGGCAAGCAAAATTACCAGATGATGGCAAAATGAGAGACAGACCACTCAAAATTTTACTCCAAACACTACTAAATCTATGCATAAATTTTGTTTCAAGTGAAGAATAAGAACCTGAATTTTATCTGAATCCTCGCTTGATTTAAGTTTGAATGAGAATTCTGGATCTTCTAACTTGTGTAAAATAACTTCTGTTGCAAATAGCAATTCCATAAACATTTCTTGGCATGAATTGCCAGCTCCTATTAGTTGAAGCAGAGGAACAAGGGAGGGAAGCCAAATCCTGCATGAATATTGCTCACATATCTGAATTGCAAATGCATACTCCCACTCTCTCTGTGCAGAAGATGTGAGATCATTTGTGTCATCAAGGAGGGAGAGTCCTTTCCTAGAAACTAAGGACCGGAAAAGAAGGGCAAGCAACGAAGCCAAGCTATTATGTTCACCCAAAGTCCTGCAGAGAAGAATTTCAATTCAACAAAAAAACTGAAAAGAGCTGATAGGGACCATAAAATTTAAGCGGTAAATAGGTAATACCTCAACAAGTACACAACCATTGATAGTCTCCTATGCTCAGCAATTTTGGGCAATACATTTACAAAAACCTGAAGACAAAATGCAGCCCAACTCAGATAATCAGTTTCACAGCAACTACATCCAATGCACAAGAGGAGGAGAGTGCGAGGGAAAGCTAGTCTTGTAGATTACCTGGAGCAATTTGTCTGTGTTGCGTGTCTCAGCCAGCCAACAGGGGACAACTGCAGATATAAGATTCTCAAACACATGTTGTGAATGGCTGTCAATCTGTACATGTTCATGGAAAAAAACAACTATTAGCATGCAGTTCCATGCTAAACAATCTCTATAATATTTGGTTACTATTTATTCTAAATTTGTTTACCCCCAATAAGGCAATCAAACTATAAAACGAGGTTGAAGCCACAACTTTCTCAAAAAAAAAAAGTGTTAGTTTGAAAACGCTCTACATTTACATAAATCTCAAAATCCATTCCTTCAAACAAATTGCCTTGACAATGAATCACACAATAAGAACACTCACACATATCTGTGAGCCCGTACTAGATGAAAAAAAGACACTTCATAAGTTGTACATGAACTGTGCATATATGAACAAACCTGTGAAACAGTTGATTCTCCAGCAACGGTAAATATATCCAATATATACCCCATTATATTCTCTGGAACAACCTTTACAATGGATGATAACAGTGAAAATACATGGTTGCGGACGACTCCATGCTTGGCAGACCGGGCACATGTGATCAACATTGTGATATTGATCTTATTTTTTATGTCATCCTGGAATGAAGATGGTAAGGGTTACACCAATTTCAAAGGAACATGCATGAATCAAACAGGCAGGAACAGGCACATCATTTCTATCCAACCTAAAGAATTCAACATACCTTTAATGGAATAGCATTTTTTAGTGAACTGATAATATCTTCAAGTACAAGTAGAAGTGTTTGCTGAGTGTAACAAATTGTGCTAGACCCAGTCTGGGAAATTCCATATGAAGCTTTGATCCAGTTTTCATCTTGAGCAGGCATCCACTCATCCGAAAAGATTTTCTCAAGAAGTTTGAACAAGGGCCCTATCAGAAGCTCCCTGCATTCAATTGTATAAAATTTCCGAGAAAATACACACTTCATTATATGGAATGGTAGAGCCATCAATTATTGACCATAAACTAATTATGAAGAATTAAGGTACAATTATTTAAACAGACCTGCTAGCAATATCATTCTTGAGAATCAATATGTCAAGGAGGGAGCTTAGCAAGCATAGTGCAGTTTCTACTTTACAAACCACATCACCATCTAGGGTGGATGTTTGATGTACTTTAGATATCCTTTTCTTCTTTCTGGATGCAGAACCACCTATACGACTTTCTTGTTCGAATATGAAATTGAGTGTATGGACTACTGTAGAGCAAGTAATCTGCATTATCCACAAATGTGGCAGTCAAATATCACAAAACCAGTTTGCTTTGCATACAATCACATGTTCCAAAACATCTCAAAAAAGCCAAGTAAACATGCCAGAGAGTAAAATATGAGCAATCGAGCTCAGGTGGCCCCAATGTAATTACTCCCAGCTCCCTTGAGAATTTATGTCAACCATCCAGGTCTATCCCCAATGTAAGAAATTTAAATTTTACAAAGGATATACCAAATTCAATCCAACAAATGTGAAACACACTCTTATACTGTTCCAACTTGGCATGCATTAATAAATATGTGATCCTTAAAGCTCATGTAATAAATCACTTATCTATCATATGTTAAAGAACAACCCACAAAGTCATGGTCTTGTAAAACAACAAGGTCTATCACCACCAACATCATACACCATACAGTTGTTATTGGCTTCATAATCAAACTCTCTAGCTAGAGCAAGGCTGGTCAGCATACAAATGTATGTGTGCTCACAGAAGTAGCAAGAACCAGCATTAAATACAAGGCCTTGTTAGTTTAAGCACAATCCACTAAAAGAGAAGGAAAAAATTGAAGTATGCAAAGAAGAAGAGAACAGACATTTAAGCGCATCAGGGCCTCTCTTGTTGCATTTTGTATATCACCATTAGCATTGCGAAACAAAATCACAAGCTCACGAAATAGAAGCTCCTGCACAGCACAAAAATATAATAAAAAAATAAAAGAAAGCATATGGTTCTACTCCACTTCATAAAAACCACGGGCAAACCAACTGAAAATCACATTGATCTTTCATAAATTTTCCTAATGGCATTGACATTTTAGAGAGATATATGGAACTGCTACAAAATATGTTTAACAATACAGAAATTACTTCTATTTTGGACGAGCCTTTTCCAATTCTCTAGTGTCCTCAACTTCAAAAGACCAGATCCGACCTCCACACTCTACTTATTGCAATATTTTTGTTTAAATAATGGAAGAGTTTTCAACAAAAGCATGTTTTCTCCATGTTTCCAAAAAGAGATGGTCAATATCAGTTTAAAATGAATTCTCAAGATAATTGCACATTCCCCTTCAAATGTTAAATTTGGCCAACATTACCTTGAATCAAAACCAGTTTTGAAATAAATAATCCAGTGACAGCATTTACGCATATTCTTCTGTTGTTCCACAACCCTACTTAAAATAATCATCACAACAATGTAGCATGAAAACCAGTAATTAGTTGTCCTAGCTTCAATTTGGTGCTCTGCCAAAGCAGACATTAAAAGCATATCCCTAGCAGACATCAAAGGGATAGAGCTGGGTTTTAGCTTTGTGCCTGTCTGTAGTTTCTCTTTCTATTTTTAGCAGGAGATCTCACCCTTCTACTTTTTAGTATTTATCCCATCATCTCTAATGAATTTTTTTTCTTATAAAGAAAGAAAAGAAAAGGGAACCTGTTTTTCAGTTGTCAATCCACTGTATAATGGGGCACTTAGCTTCTTCAAAACAGTAATGCAAGGTTCTATAATGGCAAATTCTTCAGAAGAGAGCCCATCCAGCTGGAAGAATAAACAATAACAGGCATTAACAGCAAAGAAAAGACGGAACCATTAATATCAAATTACACCTGTCCAAACGAGCTATTAAAAGCTTCTTACTTGCAGGGCTTTTAATAGATAATCTTCACAAGCATGTCCTTCCTGTGATGGAGGCATGGCACAAACCTAATACAAGAAGATAATGGGATTGGCATTGGGCAAAACAGATGATTATACCACAGGAAAAAAAAATCAAGAGACATGTCTACGCATTTACCTCCAGTAAAAGGCACATGATCTTGACTTCAGTTTTGGACAATTCCTGGGATGACCTGTCCATCTCGAAATAATATTGACGACGTCTTTTCAGAAGTCGAGACAGCAATGACTCAGCTTCTTTAACATGCAGTAATGTACTGCCCATTCCTTTAAGCAAAGATATAATCATCATCTGCCAAAGGCGCACCCAATCAAAAAAAAATCCATCTAGGAAATACTACTATTCAAAAGAGGGCAATTATGACACCTGTACTAAAGAGTTTTAATAGAAAAACTGGAAAATGAAAGAGCAATCAAAGACCAGTTCAAGAAGGAAAAAAAGACAATAACAGGGCGAACCTTTGCAAAAGAGGAAAGTTGAAGTCCAGACCCCAAGACAAAGGCAAGAATCTTTTCTTTTGAAGATTGATCAAATCTGAAATGGTATGTTAGGTAAAAAGTTGAGAGTTATGAACTCCTGTTAATTAAAAATCAGTATGATGATCATGATGAGAGCTATTACATCCGAAAGAATCTTATAAATTGAGCACAAACCAAAAGAGAATGATAAGAAAAATTGTTTGAGCTTCATAGCCATGATGAAGCATTGTAATGGTTACAAGATTAAGATATGTAAACTCTATGTCAGTCTTCAACCTGTTTAATATGCAATAGTATTTGGCACAAAACATTTAAATATCAAAGATACAGCATAAAAACAGACTGACAAATGATTCCAGGTGCTCAGGTATTGTTTAGAATAATTTTATAGCATAAAAATGTTCAGAGCTCCAACTTCTGACTCCATCCACAAATTAAAGAGATGGAAGAAGTGGAATGTTTTATTAGTCAATGGTAAACACATCAGATCATCATCAGGAGAAAGGGGGAAGACTTAGGGGGTAATGATAAATTATGAAGATTCGGAAGAGGCCAGGTCAACTCATGCCAAAACAGCCAGACAAGGTTGTTTCCATGTCTGCCAAGCATCCACAGGCTCACCTTATCCTGACCTTACAATTTACCAGTCACCTGACATAAATCTATTGCAGTTATTCTATACAAAGGATCGAATTTATACAGTAGATTCAGGCATAACAGTACAAATATCAGAAAATTACCTTTGTTCAACATTTTGTGGTACCAGAAGGCTATTCCTGGATGAGCCAAGCAAGTAGCACAAAAACGATGGTAGAAAATTCCTGTCTGATAATATAAGTCTTTTTTGTTGCACAATCAGGCCCAATAATTCATCAAGAAAATGACTCCAATTTGCATTGTTCCCTGTCATTTATTCTGTTCAGAATATATATGTACAGCTGAGAAAGACAAGGACAACCTATATGAAATTTAATATCACCAGAATTACCATTTTTCTTGCTTAGATAGTCAGCGCGATGTGACAGAGCAGATAACCCTTCAATGCAGCCCATGGAAGCAACCCTGAGATCCTGAAATAAAGGTGTTGATCCCATGGAATCAGACGATGAATTCATATACCACTAACCCAGCAAAAGATTCAAATGCTAATCAGCATGTTCAAAACGATAATTAGAATGCATGAGAAGCATCACGGACCCAAAAGCTTTGAGAAAAAAACCTGGCTATCAGAGGCAAGAGGAACAAGAAGCGAGGGGAAATTGAATAGAAGCTGAAGCAGCAATCTATCATCGGGTTCTGAGCAAAGGAATGTAAGACAATGAAGGCTCTCAACTTGGACGGCAATGGAAATGTCTGCAAGATGAAATATCCTGGATAAGAACATGCCATTGTTGCTAGAGACTCAGCTCATTCAACAATTAGATTGTCATAGAGCCTCAAGAATTTACACCAACAAGAAATCTATCAGGGAAATTATTTGACAAACAGAACAGAAAAGCAAGACATAAAACAGTGCCAAAATGGTTCATGGGATGGTAACAGTCTTGATGGTGGGACCATAACAGAGTAATAGCACCACATCCTCAATCGGTGAACCGTATAAGTATAACATCATTATCACGCAAGTGAGCTATCAAATAGAAGAGTGTCAATG
This sequence comes from Salix caprea, assembly GCA_964035475.1. Classification (NCBI taxonomy): domain Eukaryota; kingdom Viridiplantae; phylum Streptophyta; class Magnoliopsida; order Malpighiales; family Salicaceae; genus Salix; species Salix caprea. The sequence continues at coordinate 9,844,125 of OZ037759.1, read as the reverse complement.
GAAAGGGATACAATTGGCATCCTGAAACTAAAATAACATTATCACTGTTCTTTTTTTATTACAGTTCTTTTCCAGATCAAATTGCAAAAGGAACCTGACTAATCATCATTGAGTACCATGTACGAAAAATTAGGTTCAATTCAACACCACCATACTTTTCTGTTTTCCTCTGACAAATTCTATTACATTCAAGGATTTTCTACTGCCTATATCTCTAACTAACAGTTACAATGACATAATTTGAGTTGTTATGCAGCATTGAAGTGAACATATTTGAACCTCCATCTCAGCCTCTGCAAAAATATATCTACAGGATTTCTGTAGCTTCTATATACCCTACCTTCCCTCTCTCTTTTTCCCGCATCTCTCCCATCCATTAAAATTATAAATCCTACACCATCCATCCATGAGTTCTTATTACCTTCTCTCAACCCTCAATATTTCAATTCATGCTTTCACCCTATTATTCTTTCTATTAACAAGGAAGCATTAACAAATGGCAATGGAGAAATTAGCTTTATGGATTCAGCAGATGTTATGCACAATATACATCCATACTTGAAAGAAACTTGGCTAGAGTAATTAAACCTCACTGGAGTCTCATCATCTATGTCACCATACAACAAAATCAAGAACAGCAAATCTCCAAAAAGACCTCAATCCCACAAACAACTATTGTGTTTGTGAACATCATTTTGGAAAGAAAGCAAAAGTGAACACGTGAATAAAATGAAAGAGAGAATGATAGCTGGGAAGGAAGACTTGATAACCAGCCTTTAAAATTAATATGTAAGAAGAGAAACATCAGAAGAAAATTGAACGAAGCTTTTAACACCATAAATGAGCTATTAATGACTTCTAGATTAAGTAAGAATGATATATCGAGTAATGCAGTAAGTAAGCCAAAAAATTACCTTCGTTAGTGTAAAAACCAGACAGGAAATCAATAGGAGAGATCTTGCATTTTGTAACAAGGTAATGAAGATGCTCCTTGAAAAAATGCTTGGACTGAGAGTTCGAGAAAAAGACAAATAAATCTGAAAGTCTGTTGCCAATCAACTGCTGATTGTCCTCCTGGGAATGTAAACATTAACATTTTTAATGATTGTCTTGTGTCCAGGTTAAAGTTTGAGGATTCAAGAACCAGCCACAAATAAATGCCAGTAGGGGGAAGACACCACCAACCAAAAAAAAATATGGGCCTACCATTGAAGTGAAAGCCTCCAGTAACCTCCAAAAGGTGCAGATTAGGATATTAGTATTTAATGCCTTGAGATCAGTGTCAAACAGCTGATCGAGGAACCTTCCACAATCCCATTGAATCATTTCATTATTGAACTGCCAGCAGGCAGAGGCCAAAAAATGAGGAAAAACACAACCAGAATCGAAATCAAAATTAGGATACACAATAAGAAACCATGTCAACCAACCTCATTCCCAGAAACAACAACTGCAGAATGCAGCCCCCACTCGGTCTTCAGAAAAGAAAAGAAAGCTTCAAAAAGTGCTGAGAATTGCTCACCCTCTATCATGCAAGAAAAATAAAACCAATTCTTGTTACAGCATTTCTGGAAAGTAAAATCACAAATGAAATTGACACAAAAAACTGCAAGCGACAACAGTCTCATTAAACAAGATATAAAAATGATAGTTGATAACAAACAACATGACAGAAACCAAGGATTCAGCAAAAGAACTACTGTAGGATGTAGCACTGAGCTAGTAACTGAAGACTGTCAGGGCAGATGACGTCCAACTTTGTGCCTGACAATTAAAGGGTGCAAAAAGAGACCTTGCTGTCAGACCTGAAGACTGCTTCCTAAGAACTTGTGTCTTAAGAATTTGCTTCCTAAGAAATTGTGTCTAAGAATTTAAAGACTTCAGGCCATGGCATGGTAATATTGAATCCAACACCTGCACAGTCCAGCGCAGTGTTCAAAACACATGCCATTATTAGTTGATAAATTGCAGTAGCTGGCACACATTTATCAACCATTTTGTCTAGGAATTTACTTAACTTCGGGAAAACTTGGCCCACTAGACATGAAGACTGCTTCCTAAGAAATTGTGTCTAAGAACCTTTACATTCTTCTTGTGAAGAGCTTAGATTGTGAATTGTGCCAAGTTAAAAACAGATAATATCATAACTATGTGAAACAAGCACCTACACAGAGTGAACACTAAGGAGAAACATCAACATACTGATACAACTTGCCTAAGAACATTTGTACATAGCCTTGGCAAGCACTTCTATTAGACAATCACTTATATCATTATCATCTGCCTTCAATCCCCCTAACTGTGTCATTCCACATCAGCAAATACATCATACATAAATCTTACTACCGAAAATGCAAGCCACTCAATTGAACATTCTTAGGCAGTAGCTGTACAATCCACTTAATTCTGATGCCATCGTTTTTCTCTACTGCTGTTCAAATTCCAGGTTTAATTTTTTTTTTGGCAAATTTCTATGCAAGACAAACGATAGGTCAAAAGTGAAAACAACAACAAAGCCTCAAACCCAAACTAGCTGAGGTCAGCTATATGGATCATTTTCTCTATTCAGCCCGATCATAAACCAAATGTGCCTTAATATATAGCTCAAACTCAAAATTAGGTCCAGTTTGGAGATGTGGAAGTTGATAGAAATGCACTTCAACAACTAGCAGTCCATACAAGTTAAACAATGGTGCGAGCTTGAGGGGAGACAATGTTCTTCCAAAAAAGTACAAGCATAAAAACAAATTGTTATTTGCCCAAGGACAGAAAATATTCTTATAGCAGAGGAGGAACTTACTATTCTTTACCCTAAGAAATGATTGCATCAGAACCAAGAACAGAAGCGTCTTCGAGAAAGTACAGTCACTGGAGCTGTCGACAAGCCAGGGCATATACTCACCAGGGTGCACTGAGAGTGTTTCTGCCAAGCCATTAACAATCTTCATGTTGATCGAAGATATAACTTCCTGTTGTAATTTCTGCATTTTTTTCTCCAAATTGTAACATGCAAGTATTGGCTGATACAGTAATAAATCAAACTTCAAATAATGGAGTTACAGAAATGAAATGAGGGACTGGAAAGAAAAAAGAACTTCGACCTCATTTACCACAATTTTCTCAACCACAGAAACCTACTAGACACCATGAAGAGACCTAAAGGTCAACATCTGACTAACACAGTGAGATAGCAATTGATAGACCCCAATAATATTAATTTGTTTCAACAAATTACATCAAGAGTTCATGTTAAAGACATTTTAACTTGGCAACAGGATAATTCTTGAATACCATTCTTTTACTTGGCAACATTAAATTATATATCCACAACCATGATGAAAAAAGTGGCAGACATGCAAAATCAAACACCATCAATAATGAATAAAAAAAATTAGCTATATTATCAAGTTGAATCATGTCAGAAGGGAAGAAAACAGAACTCGAAAAAACTTACCAGCACTTCAGATGAAACAGTAGTGAGATGATTATAAAATGGCCACTTCACTTCTTTCACTAATTCCAAGACCTCCAAATTTAGCCTCTGTGTCTGCTTGTATAACTTGGAGAAGTCAACAAATAACAAGGATCCATATTGCTTGATTGAAACCAATATGGTAACTACGGCACCAAATATTGGACATAAGAATAAGAGAAAAGAAAAACCTTTTTAAAAATTAGGAGAAGAGGAAACATCATGGCAGCAAGTTTCTTTGAATAATCAATCTGATCTTGAAAGGTTGAGACAGCGGTCTTCAAAAATGCAATTGCAACATCATTCACTAAAGCAGATTTATCTGATGCACCTGCAAATGTCAGATATGAAATAAGATTAGAAATTGTTCTAGAGCAGCAATTTGTAAGAGTCAAACTAGGTTGTGCACAACCACCGAGATTCAAACTAGTAGTCGAGTTTCAACTAGTGGAGCAAAAAACTTATATTATACATGATGCAGAATGAGAAGGGCAAGCAGTTAATCAAATATACAAGAAAAAGCATTCATGAACTAGTCATACATACCTGACCTTAGGGTGCTAACACATTTTTTAAGCACGCCATCTAATGCTTTGAGAAAATCATCAGGATTGATGATTTCAGACAATCCTTTAAGAGATAAAGCTGCTTGAACAACTGTTAGGTCATCATCACGAAGTTGGCACAATACAGCATCTTGAATGGTTACAAGCCTCTGAATCACATGCAAGTCAAAAGAAAAATCAAATACTTTTTTATAAATCAACCTGAAGGATGTAACATTTTGATGGAAAGGATGGTTCTAGAAGGATATCACATGCTATCACACTCACCAAATCCAACCAATACAGCAAAGACTAGCTCTCCTAATATTGACAAAATTTGTAACGAGTTGTATGGAATGCAGAATTAAGTTTTAGAGGGAGAAAAGACTAGCCTAAATGTATAACGCCATATTGCACAAAACATTTTAGAAAAAAGAAACAAATGTTGAACATATGAGCTTGGCTTCAAAAGATCAAAGCAGGCTGGCAGAAAGAACGTTGTATCAAATTAAAAAAGAAAATTGCATTTCTGGCATAAGAGTATCAGCTATTCACGTGATCAGAGTATATAATTCCACCAAAGAGTAGAATAATGCACCAAAGAAACCAATTAAGGAAAGAAGCAGATCTAATGAGGCATTGATCCAGTACCTAAGAATCAGGGATTAAAACTCTAGGAGGTGGAATGGCCAGGTTCAAGTATCTTTATCCCCAAAAAATAAAATAAAGATCGCTACTTATGTCAGGGATACTATAGAGAGTGCATATATCCGCCACCTTGAACAGTGGAGACAACACGGAAGAAATAAAATTAAACACACCAAATATTACCTTTGAATCAACAGCCATGTTTTTCAGATCAACATGTCTGTTTAAACCAGACAACATAGCACGCCGGACCTCAGCCTGTAGGAAATTACAAAAACATAAGAAGGCTTCGTGATATGCACAATGGAAACAACTGCTAAACATGACCTATTCCACAAAAGAAATCCTTGTAGATAATACCTTTGGATGGTGCAAAGCAAGCCAAATTTTAGAATCAGAGACGGACGCTGGCATATCCAAGTTCCCATCCAACATTTTGCAAATCTCAAAAACTGCATCATCATTTTTGGATTGTACTTTGGCGTCCTATACGGGAAAAAATGGACCAACAAAACATTGAGAGAGAGACACATGTAGAGCAAGAGAGAGTGAGGGAGATAGGAAGTTAGTCACAGACCTCCAAAAACTTCTGAACAGCTTGATGAAGTTCAAATGGATAGATTTTATTAAGAACCATCAGAATGTCCTTTGCCCGGCTTCCTGGGAAAAATAGAGCAAAAGAGTCAAAATAAGTGGCACTGTCAAAAAAATAATCATGACCCTAAATGGGATGGGTTCAAGCAAGCAGCTCCAAACACAATAGAATGATAAGAAATTGAATAGTTGCTGAGCAGCCAAAAAAAGAGTTGAAGTTCAAAAAATTCTTCATTAGTGTGTCTATATAAACAGGTAGCCAAAAAACAAATCCAGCACATGTGCAAATAACATACCAGATTGAGATGATGAGTTGCTATTTTTCTGTGACATTCTCATGCAAGACAAGAGGACCTTTGAAACAATACGATCAACAAAATTCTTTATGGGAACTGTCTCCAATATGGATACCAAAACATGATGATATGTATCATCAGAAGAACTGTGAAAGAACAGCAACAGGTTCAAAAACAATAAGTAAATGAAGAAATACATCTGCAAAACTTTTAAGAAATTAGAGCAGTTCACACCTGTTGTCAACCAGAGCTTCCAAAAGCACAGCAAGAAATCTATCAATATTGAACTCCTTGGAAAGTCCAATAAGAACCCCAGCTATTTCCCTTCAAAAAAGTACCCCCCCCCAAAAAAAAAAAAGGACAAGACAAGTTAATGAGAAAAGTTAACAAGATACTGATACAAGAGCGCAAGACTTAATGCAGTTTTGCAATGCTTCACATTCAAGGCAACAAAATGTACCTGGTTTCCTTCAAAATCTCCAGTACCTTCTTTGGGAACACATCGACCGATTGCAGCTGACATTTTTTTTTTCAAAACAATATGAGAAGTGGATAAGAATGAAAAAAAAATTATGCAACAGTACATAGTGTTATGCAACAATACAAAGGAAAAATGTTTGGCATTAGAGAGCCCATTTACATAAAGGAGCCTCCAAACTGACCAAGTAAGCAATTATAATAAGTCACAATATCCATCAGAATCATATTTTAAACAATGTCAACTAGTTATATCAGCCAGAGTCATTAGGCTGTACCTCTAGCACGGTTTCAGAAACAAAGATGTACAAGAAGGTAATGTACACCAATGAATGAAAACACAAGGAGAAATGGATAAGAAAACTAAACCAAATCCATCTTTTAAAAGCACCAACAGCAGCTAGAGCAAAGGACAATATATGAAAAGAACACTACACAAATTGATATAACATCAACAGATGTGGAAATCAGCCATTGCATTGACATAAGCATGTCACTGACACAACAGTATTAGATGACAAAATAGTACCTGAACGAGATTTATTAGAGCCATAACTGACAAACGAAACCATTGCAGATCAGTGGACTTGCTTGCATCTTTCTCAACTATCTCAGCAATTGATCGCATCAAACTTTTGACAAGTTTTGGAGACAAGGAAACCTTATTTGCTAGTAGACAAACAATCATCAAAGCAGCAGCCTACAAAGAGGTACAAACATAATACACCTTAAAATCAAGAGCAAGTGCGCAAGTCAAAAGAAAGAGATAACACATTGTCCTCCCTGACTCCAAAGCAACACTTTCAAACCTCACCTTATGATCTGAACCGTCTTTGCTGCCAGGCTGAAGTCCGGAAATAACAAATGGAAGGATTCTCTGCACAATATCTGTATTGACTGTTGTTATAGAACCCAATACCTCTATGACCACTGCTGTGCAAAAGCTGACAACAGGCCTTGATGACTGGAACTTCTTTGCAGGAGATGCCTGCAGCATACCATTCTATAATTAAAACATGCACAATAAGATAGTAACCAAAAACCTGAGAGATGCAAAATAATCAAAACCCTCACATAGTTGCACAAAGCCTCCAAAACTCCCATATCTCGAACACACTGCTGCACCATGACATTTCTAGGTGGCGGTGCACCTGATGCTTTTACACCGTCCAAAAACTTCCATTTACCATTCCTACAACATAACCAGGGAGAAGTCAATATTCAAAAAAGCATCACCAAGCTATTAGTATCCTTTCAATGACTTACAAAGAATCCACCTCCCTACCTTGTATCAATCAACTGAACTATTCGAACAAATGCATGAGTATCATGGTAAGGCAATGAACATAAAATCAAATCCTCAAAATTGTACACATGTATCCTGCAAATTCCAACCATTTTCAACATTAAAAAAACATACAGCTAAATTCAACAATAACCTTAAAATAAAACCTCAAATGATACTTACTTGTATCTTCGTATCAAATACTCAAGTGTCCTAAGTGACGCAGGCAATTGAAGATGTCCAGATAGTAATCTCAAATATGAACTAATGGTCGTGTTAATATGTTTATTTTCCTCCGCATTCATCAATTCTCTATCCAACTCTTTACTTTTATGACTAAACAAATCATTTTTATAGTTCTTGAACCTTTCATCCGCGCTTACAAGTACTTCCAAACCTGTGAAATTTAATAAACAACACAAAACACATTTGATCAAACATAACTACAAAACAATCTTCTGCATCATCCAAAAGAGTGGGGGAAAGGCACACTTTATGCCAAATTTATATTAAATGCAGCCAATAAACTCTTTTTCTCATATTTAGCAACCAGAAGCAAAAAAGAAATCCCACTTTATACCAAATTTTCTCAAGAAACAAACTAAAAAACTCTGAAACCAACAGCCACAAATTCATTTTGCAATTGAAATGAAAGTCAACTTAATAACCAAACACTGATCAGAATGTGACAAAAATAGACCAACTTTTTTCTCAAACTCACAGTAAAAAAAAAACATACCTTATACCCTATAATCTCAACAAACCAACAGAAAATCACGAGGCAAAAACAACCACAGCTTTTCTTTTAATAAAATCAATCTATTGAACAAAACTTACACAGTACCTACAAACCTGTGAAATTTAAGGGGCAAAACTTAAAATATTTTACATGAAAACGTTTTCTTCATTTTCCTATGTTTGTTTTCGTCAATTTAAAATTTTACTGTGAATCTTTAAACTTAATATTTGTTGTAATATAATTTCGTCTGAAGAAGTTCCGTAAAGTATTTTATATACATTAATTTACTCACAATATCATTCGATTACCACCACCATCTCACCACAACCACCTCCACTGCCACCAATCCACCACAAGAAAAAAAAAACTTCATAATACAATTTCGCGCAAAACAAACATAAAACTATTTCGTAATGAAAAAAAAGTATTTCATTAAAAAGTATTTCGGAATTTGAATATCTAAGTCCTAATTAAAATAAGCCAAGGAAACTTTTCTCTCATATTTCGTAACCTAAAGCTAAAAAGAAACTCACTTTATACAAATTTTCTCGAGAAAAGACAGAAAAAATACCAACAAAACAACCACAGCTTGTTTTAAAAACCAAAGCCTCCACAAAATGTTGTCAGGAAAATAAAATTGAGCAAAAAAAAAAGAGCAGACATAGGCACTTGGAGAGTCAAGTTGAAGTAATTAAAGTAAGGAAGTAACAAACCTGAAAGTGCAATATCAAGTATAGTATCGATATCAAGATCAGCAGCTTCTTTAGAATCGAATAAAATGGAGGGTCGGGTGATGGGACGTTTTTTGGACTCCAAACCAGTTTGAATCACTGACCGGATTGCTTGTAATTGAGAAGATATACTTGTCGTCATGCCTGCTTACAAGGAGAGAGTCTTGTTAAGGAGGCGTTCAGCTAAACCCTAGAAGAAGGGTTTAAGCAGTAGCGGACTAGCGGGTTTTGCTAACAGACTGGGTGAGGGATTTAGGGTTTTTGTGTTTGAAGATGGTGGGCAGGCTGTTGGAAATAGTTCTTTCTTGTTAGGAACTTTGCCGTCCATACGGAGTCGTTTGTTGTTGAAGCCCGCAAACTGGGATCATGGTCCGTCTGACCTGAAGCAAGGGTAAGAAGAAAGCCCAGCCCATCGTATTTCTGGACTAGTCCTCCATTAGCGATGGTAAATCGGGCTAACCCAGGGGGATACAATTTTGAAAATTTTAAAATACATTAAATTTATCATGGACCATAAAATAGTTACTACTTTTGAAAATTGTTGGGGCCTTCAGATGCATGAAAAAGCCGAAAACAGATGCCCACCTGTTTAAAAAACTCAAAACAAAGAAATCACTTTACTTTACTGCCGAGTCTCCAACAGTCAAAACAAAAAAGACGTCTTTCTCCCATCCCATCTACTCGAAAATTTAAACTCCAAGGATCCATACAGGCGCTAGCATTGCTCGGTCGCTAAAAAAATGATAAGAAGATGGCTGATTTCAGAACTTAGATCGATAGGTAGAGCTTAAAAAAAGTGAAAATGGAGTTTACTGAAGCTTATAAGCAGACGGGTCCGTGCTGTTTCTCTCCTAACTCCCGTTACATCGCTGTCGCTGTTGATTACCGTCTCGTGATTCGCGACACACTTTCTTTTAAGGTATTTGCATGACCCTTTTGATTTTTCTGTTTGGTTTTAAGAAATTCGTGGTGGATTTTCGGTGTTGGGTTGTGTTTGGATGCTGAGAAAATTGCAACAAGAAAAGGTTTTGTTGGGTCTTCTTTTCTTGTTAGTGTCAGTTCAGCTACCCTTTTTTTCATTTTTCTTTTTGGGTTTAAGAAATTCGTGGTGTACATTGTGCAATGAGATGTGTTTTGATGCTCAGAAAATGCTAGAAAAATAGTGTGTGATCTTTTCCTTTTTCTTGTTAGTGTGTGTGTCAGTGGTGTTAGATCGAGCGAGAGCGGCGATGTGGTTTGGTAATATAATGTGGATTCCTGGTTAGTGAGACTTCATTTGGTTGGTTATTGTGAGAAAATGGAAGTTTGTTTCCGGATATTATTTTTTTGTGCGAGAGAGTTTTGTGTGATGGGCTGTGCTTGGATCCTTAGAGATGTGTTTGAAGAACAATAGCTTTGATTTTTATATCTTTTTTGTTTTCTTGTTAAGATTTTTCTTAAAAAAAAACTGTATCCATTAGAAAGCAACTAAAAGGAGGTTCAGCCCGCTACAAAACCCAGAAATACAAGGAAATGATAGCCCTTTTCATTTACTTTTATTTTTTTTAATGCTAACAAGTGAAACTGACACAATAATACATTAGAGGGACGAGAGCTAACTGCATTAAAAATTCTGGCATTCCTCTCTTTCCAAATAAAGTAGATAAGCCCACATCAAGCTAGTCTGAGCAAGACTGCAGGAAAACATTTCTTATGCAATATCTTTTTAGCATAATCACGCCCCTCAGCCCAATCATCTCCCTGTCTTTGGATTGTGCACAAATGCAGAGTGGAATACCACACCTCTTTAGTGTATAAGAATGCACAAAACAAATGGTTTGTCTTCATTCCCTGACTGCAGAGAACACGTAAAGGATAGTCTTTCCAACTTAACTTGCTTGGCTTTGGTGAAGAGTCTATCCTAAATGGCTAACCAAGCAATAAAACTCTGCCTTGGAATATGCAGAGCACTCCACAAAAGATAATACCTGTCAGTTCTACTGTTTTTCAACCTGGATGGGGTCCCATGAGCTTCTGTAAGTAAATTTTTCCCCAGGAGTTCGCTTCTGATATAATTCCTTAGCAATGGCAGCAGAAGGAGCAATAGTGCCACAAATAGCGCTCTGAATCTTGACTATATACTCAGACCTTGGGTTAGGCAAATTCCACTCCCCATGTAAGTGTACAGCAGCAACTTTAACGTTAGGGAATGCCTGTTTCATAAATGATTCTTGAGCCACCAAAGAAATGCCCCTTTCCCATTGCCAATCACATGCCCAGAATGATTCCAAACAACAGGCCTGGTTTTCAGAATTCTTCTCCAACTCCAAAAGCTGTCAGCAGGAACACCAATGCTCCAACTGCTTTTTCCTTTCAGCAAATGAAACATAACACCAAGCACCCATAAAGAACCCGATTTTAGTAACAAACACCAAATATTTATAGCAATACATGCAGTGTTCCGCTCCTTAAACTTTAGGGAAGGAGATTTGATTTTATAATGCGCATGGCTTGTTTAGTTACTTAGAAAATTTGTCAAGAATTGTTTTGCAACCATGTTAATTATTTTGGTCTTTTTCTGCTCAATATTAACTACTGAAGTTTATTAATTGAAGCTATTAAAGATGGGATTTTTGGTGAGATCTTGCATTGTGTTTTATGATTTGCAGGTTGTGCAGTTGTTTTCATGCTTGGATAAAATAAGCCATATAGAATGGGCAAATGATTCTGAGTACATCCTTTGTGGTCTGTATAAAAGACCGATGATACAAGCATGGTCATTGACTCAACCTGAATGGACATGCAAAATAGATGAAGGTCCTGCTGGTATTGCTTATGCTAGATGGAGTCCCGACAGCCGTCACATACTTACCACTTCAGATTTTCAGTTGAGGTTAACAGTTTGGTCACTTTTGAACACAGCATGTGTTCATGTCCAGGGGCCAAAGCATGGCTCTAAAGGGGTTTCTTTTACTAAAGATGGGAAATTTGCTGCGATTTGCACAAGGCGTGATTGCAAGGATTATGTAAATCTACTGTCATGTCATGCATGGGAGATAATGGGTGCATTTTCTGTTGATACATTGGACTTAGCTGATATAGAGTGGTCACCAGATGATAGTGCTATTGTAATATGGGATTCACCACTTGAATACAAGGTAATAGAGCTCGTTTTGTTTTTGCTGCTTTTACCATGTATCAAGAGTGCTTGACTTATAAGCATGAAGGGAAGTAAATGTGGGGTGAAGTGGGTGCATATATTGCACCCTTCTAATTTCTTGATGACGGTTTGCATTTCATGATAGTACACTGCTAGGCATTGAAAATGTCTGTTGTTATCCATTTTAGGTCTCATGGTTTATGCCTATGCGACATTACACACAAGCTCCACATTGTAATATATCTCATGGTTTGCCAGTGCCCAAGACTTCATTGTTAACTTTGGCATTCTCTAACATCGTGTCCTTGTCTTTAAGACCTGGAGCTTATGGCTGTTGCAATTCAATACAGGTTCTAATTTACTCCCCAGATGGGAGGTGCCTGTCCAAGTACCAAGCATATGAGAGTGGGCTAGGTGTGAAAAGTGTTTCATGGTCTCCTTGTGGCCAATATCTAGCCGTGGGTAGTTATGATCAGATGTTGCGGGTTCTGAATCACCTAACTTGGAAAACATTTGCTGAATTCATGCATCTATCAACCGTTCGCGGTCCTTGTTGTGCTGCTCTTTTCAAGGTGACAGGATTTCTTTTTATTGATATCAGTAGGCGCACCGATGATTTAATTGGTTACAGCTTACAGGTCTTCTTTCTTAAATTTACAGGAGGTAGATGAGCCATTGCACCTCAATATGTCTGAGTTATGTTTGAGTGATGAATTTCTCCAAGGAAATTCTGGTAAGCGCCAGTATGGAGTATATCACAGTGAGATGGATATTGTTCGACAAATAGAATGCTTGATCTGTAAAATGAATTTGAAAATGTCTTCATGCAACTACGTTATTTCTTTTGAACTACTTCTAGTAGTCAAACTAATATTTCCCCCCTCCTAAAAGATGTTTCAGAAGGACACTTCAGAGTGATGTACGAGGTTACTGAGGTGCCTATCAGTTTGCCTTTCCAGAAGCCTCCAGCAGACAAACCGAATCCTAAACAAGGCATTGGTAGGGCCCATCTTTCTCATATAGCATATTGATGCAATTAACAGTGCTTGTTTCAAGAGTTCCTTGCAGTGCATTGACATTTGTTTTCCTTTTTGTTAGTAGCAAACGAAAATGCACTAACAATACAAACCTTAATTACAGGTCTTATGTCATGGAGTAAAGACAGCCGATATATATATACACGTAATGATAGCATGCCCACTGCTCTGTGGATATGGGATATGCACCATTTAGAGCTAGCTGCCATCTTGGTGCAGAAGGATCCCATACGGGCAGCAGCATGGGACCCAACATGCACTCGTCTTGTTCTCTGCACGGGTAGCTCTCACTTGTATATGTGGACCCCTTCAGGTGCTTGCTGCGTGAGTAATCCACTTCCACAGTTTAACATAACTGATTTGAAATGGAATTCAGATGGAAGCTGTCTTCTCGTCAAAGACAAGGACTCGTTCTGCTGTGCGGCTGTGTCCTTAATGCCAGAATCCAGTGAATATAGTTCAGATGATTGAGACTTATCTCCATCTCTTAGTCTAGACTAGATGTCTTGCGAACTTAGAAAGAAAAAAAGCACTATATAATGTAATCTGATTATCTTTATCTCTGTAACATGATTTGTTCGTAGGGCACCCATTTGTGGTTGAGAAATTTTAACAAAAAAATGGTTTGCTTTTTTTTAGTTTTTAGTTTTGTCCTTTTTGTTTATCACAAAGACTTTAAACGTTATGGCGTAAACACTATCCCCTCGTGCACCTTCTCACATTTTAATGTGGATTTATAGTTTTATTTGTTTGTTTGTTTGTTCTTGAACTTTAATTGTTTACAGCTACATTATTTTTTGGCATAATTAAACAATATTTGAATTGAATTTGTTGATTATAGATAAAATTGTAAAATAAAAACCGAATTAAAAAAAATGAGTGTTGTTTTCAAAGTTATCACAAAAAAAACAAAAAAAAACAAGGACCGATGCAAAAACATAATGGTTGAATATGAGACACAATGCTCCTTTATGTCCTGATGTTGACAACGTTGTCATTATATAAACCATGGATTTTTCACATCCTCGGGAGGCAGGTGGCAGGAATGCAATGTAGATTTCATTCTCGAATGCACGCAAAATTTGGAGCCCTAGTGAGGTCCAAAGGTAATATCACCAAAATGACTTTGACTCAGGGGAACAACTAGATAGCGATATATTTTTTTTTGGCTTTTGTTTTTTCAAGTTTTCGTATATGAATCACTACTTAATCAAGAATGTCGGCACATTCTAGATTCTTTTTATAATCCATACCCCTCAGATAAGATAATTAGAGTAAATTGAAATATGATTTTTTTTATTATTTGAACATTTATATGAATCATTGTTTCACATTTAAATTTAAGAAATTGTTTTGATTGGCTTATTAGGTCGTGTTCAGGGTAGCAATAACACACTCCAATATTTGATTTATACTTGATTTTATGTATACGAGGGAATGAACAGCTGGATTGACTTACTGAATTTTCATCCCTGATTTAACGTGAGGGTAACAAAAGAAAGGGAAATGCATTGTTGCTAGAAAATGATGAAACGAACGGCTGCAATGGAGGTTGATTTGCTTTCGAGCAACAAACATCCATCAACGTCTCGGGCAACTGTTGCAGGGCAGTGTGAAAATACAGTGTTTTTTGACTGGCTAGTTTTTTTATTTCTTTCTTTAGCTTTAAATAAATGAAAAAGAAGAAAAAGTATTCTGGAATCAAATTATGGTAACGGGCAGAGCAAAGATAGACATCTATCTCGGGCAGGCTTCATCGATTTACAACATCTATCTCGGGCAACCTTTATCAATTTGCAGATACATATCTCGAGCAGGTTTAATCAATTTGCAACATCTATCTCGGGTAGGCTTTATCAATTTGCAAATATAAGTGCAAGATCTGCAAAGCCACAATGCAATGTAATGGGATCAAGGCTGCACTGTCATCGTCCACGGAGCACTGAGTGTGGATGAACAGTACAAACTTGATCTCATTTCGCTGTTAGGATAATAAGATAAAAAAATATAGGATGATTGAACCTAGCTTGATATTATGTGCAGGACATTGAATTTTTTTGGATTACTATTCCCCCCACCCCTTTTGTGTTTCTCCCTTTGAAATTGCTTTCATTTAAATTTTTGTCCATTTTGTTTTTTAATATTCACCTGTGATTTATTTTTGTGAGAGAGATTAGAATGAAGTTAAGTGTCTTTTTGGAGGTATAATTAAGATTACTTTTTAAAATGTTTTTTTGTTTAGAAATATATAATTTTAAAAAAAAATTATGTTTGACATCAGAACATGAAAATAATCTAAAAATACTAAAAAAATTAATTTAAAATAAAAAAAATATTTATTTTTTTTTCAAAAATATTTTTAGAACGAAGTCAAATATTTCCTAAAATCTAGGTGTTTTTCAATAGCTGAAAAAAATAGATTAGTATTAACACGTATTTTGTTAAAACTTGTTTCTGTTTTTTTATATCAATTTTTTTTTATTAGTTTAAAGATATTTTGAGCTAAAAAACTAGTTTTTAAAAATTATTGTTGATTTTCAGGTGGAAATATAGTAGAAAAACATATTTCTAGAAGGAAAAAAAATCATTAATCCTGAGTTTTCGATTACCTCGTGTTTGGAGTTCTGGGGTTCTAGAAGACGCGTCAGCGGATTAATTTTTTTAAAAGAAACGGGAGTACGGCCGAAACAACAATATATGAAAGGCCAATGGTGCAAGACTATCCTTGCATGCCCACGCACTAGGCCTCTGCCCACACGCTTGCCTCTTCATTTTACAGGCCAGGTGTACAGACCGACCTGGGCCTAGTCGGCTAGCTTTTTTTAAAAAAAAATAAAATAAAATCTAGCATGAAGTTAATTAATTATTTATTGTAATTTTAGATTAAATAAGAAGACTTTAAATATTATTTTAGGAGTATCGTCGAATTTTTATTATTTAAAAAAAATAGAGATATTTTTAATACTAGTAAGTCTTGTTTTATGTTTTTTATTATATAATTAAATAAAAAATAATTTTAAAAATAACATTATTAAATTCGTTTAAATTCACGATCTTGGTGGTGGTTTTAACAAGCTTACCTCGATTAATGTAGGTTAATTTAACATGTCACTTCTAAATATTTTAAAAAAAAACATCATCTTATTTTTTTAAATCAAATTATTTTTCCACTACTTAAGTTGATTAAGAAGTTAGACCATGATATTCCAATGTTAATCCATTGGCCAAGTTTAATGATGTTGATAAAGAGTTCCTTGTGCAAAAATATAAGTATTGTGTTATTCTCGTGGCTTTCAATATAATTTATGAGCTATTATTATGATGTTTTTTTTTTTTTTGTAATGATGGTAGAGTGTTGTATGCTAAACAAATATTTTAGATAGCAAGTAATTCAAATTTATGATGTATAAAAAGACTTTTAGATTCTTTTTTTTACGAAAAAACACAACTAATATTTTATAATTGAGGGGAAAAAACACATTAATGATACTTGTGATTTCTTTTCTATGTTGTCGAGAAGACTCTTTGCCTTTACCCAAGCATGGTGTGAGGTAGGTAGGTAGTACAATGCTATATATAAAAACTAGTGTAGATATAAAAAAAATAAATTATTCATAGCATTTTATAGTTTGGTCAAAAATTTATTTGTTTATCAAATTATAAAAAATTACAATCTACACACCGAGTTAGTATAAATTTTCAAAATAAATGAAGAGACTAAACATGTATAACATATCATACACTCGCAAATAAACAAATTTTATCCTTCAAACATGATTTATTAAACCTTCAAATGTCTTTTTCTCTGTTTTTATGCATCTTGAACCAAAATATTCCAAATTGAAGTTTAGAAATGAATCTTAATTTTCAAATCATATATATGATTTTCTATAAATTCTTCTCTTGTCTAGTACTTCCAGAGAAATTTATAAAATCTCTACAGATAGAGATTGAAGCAAGGTCATTAATACTATAATAATGATAATGATAGTGATTATAATTATAATATTGCTGGAGTTTTCAAGAAGAGTACGTGTTATGGTGGACTCAAGAACCATCAATCTGCCTTCCTTAGCCACCTAACCATCTTTGCTTGTCTTGTTATTTTACAATTTATAAGCAAAAACGTGTTACGCAACATCTAAAAAGTATTATATAATGTTTTATTATTTATCAATAAAACAATAACATGTGTAAATCAAAAAATATTTCTTTAAAGAGTAAATGCAACGTAAGCTAGTAGTCTTGATTTTGTTTTTTCTATACTGTTAAAAAAAAGTTGGTGTGGTGGAGACGAAAGCGTCACATGAGAGTTGTGACAGACATAATTGAACGAGGTGAGGTCATGGGTTTATGGTTGAAGATGGTGGTTGGAAGATGAGTGAAAAAGATTGGTCAGTGTTTGTTTTTGTTTAATATTAAATCTTTAATATTAGATATAAAGGGTTTTTTTAATTATTGAATAGAAAATAATAATAAATTTATAAATAATTAGATATTTTTTATTATTATTTCCAGAACTTCTAGGTACATAATGAGTGCATTAAAATTTAGAATGCAAGCCGTAAATTTTCAAAACTTGACAATCAATTGTAATTTTAACATGATATGGGTAATTTTTGTTTTTTTTCTCGCAATTACATAGTTCAACGAAGTCGGCGGTGCTTTTTAAGGATCTCACCACGGTCTTTTGGAATCATGTAACTAATCTTAAAATGGACAGGTGTGGGTCAGAAGGAGCGAGTAGCTTCAATTATTCTCTATAAACTCTATTTAACTCCCCGTAGAAATCTATGCGCTCAACTTGGACTCTTATAACTAAAACCTTTCAATACAAGTCCTATAATTTTCAAAAAGTTTCAATGAAACCAGTACTGTTAAATAGTGAAACTACAATTAACAGTTGGATCTCTTTAGATATTTTTCTTGTGATGATTTTAACTTCCTAAACATCCAAATGTTTTCATTTTGAAAATTTGAAACTAGTACCTAATTTTTTTTTTAAGGGTGCCTTTATATTGTCTCAATTGATGTATAAACTAACAAGAAAATACTTTGTGATTGTTAGAAAATATTTCAAGATTAAGATTCCAAAGAATTTAGAAAAAAAAAGAATATTTCATTAAATTTTGCTAGCTATTTATTTTTTATCTTTTTTAAAGAAACGAAACTCTCAAGTAGCTGGATGGATGATATAACAGAAGGCTGATTTATAAAGGTTGATTTTGAGTACTAATAACTTATGAGGGACTGGAATATAGTTTATCCAGTTTTTCTCATAGTATCTGCGAGATGGCTGCTTACGAGTTCCTTGTCTAGGTGGTTTTTCATCAGCCATGAATGGAGAGAGGATCACAACCTACACGCGCCCGAGTCAAACGCGCTGACGTTGTTTTTTTTATTTTGACTGGGTGTCTCTGTGATGCTCTCTACGGTAAGGCCGAATTGGCAATTGTTATTATTTTTTTGTTTAATGATCCAGCGGTATGTTTTGATTGTAAATACATGCCAGTGATAATAAAAAATAATGATTTAATAATTTAACAATTGTTTATTATCTTATTAATCAAAAAATGTTATTTCCTTATAGTAGTAACTAGATAATTTCTAGTGTCAAGTTGCGGGCTAGATCATTTTTTTTATTGGGTGTGAGAAAGAAAATTCAAGTATTGTTAACATGTTTTGTAGTTATGGAAAATTTAAATTTTATGAAGGTTGACTCAAAGTAATATTATTGACTTAGCAAGTTCAAAAATAATTCAAAAGCTGATAAAAATATAATTTAATTAAAAAATAAACCGGTATCTCTTTCAAATAATATTAAGAGAATAAAATATTTGATCTACTTTGATTTGCTCAAATCAATTTAGTTTAACTTATCAAAGTTTGAACCCATGCCATGCTAATAACCTCGTAGAAGAAGAAAAAAACTCAATTCTCACTTAAGTCAATAATGAAATATGAATTTGAAAATAAAAATCAGTTAGAAAAATAAGTGGAATCAATCAAATTTAACTTGAGAAACCTTGATTATAAGATCGAGATAGTCGCATGAAAAGAAAAATAAAACAAGTTATGAAGCTCAATTCTTCAGCAATATTATATTGAATGATAAAATAAAATAAAAAAGGCAACTTGGCGAAACTACGATTCGAGTCATGAAACCGCAAAATTTTTTCTCTCAAATTTTTTTTTCTCTCTCTCTCTCCACATTTCTCAATTAACATAGTATTAAAGATTAATTTTATTTTTAAAATCAATTAAAAAACACAAAAATACAAGTGTCAGCCCAGATTAACTCGCTAAACATAAATAACGAGAAAAAGATAACTCCATAAAAAAACCATAAAGTTAAATTTTCAACCAACTCAATATTGATTTATGAAATTAAAAATAATATAATAAAAACAAGACAAAAAGAACTCGAGCCACCATGACTAACACACAAAACTCACGACATTGGTCATGTGATTACAATAACTCCCATGGAAACTAGAAGAAGAGAAATGCATGAAGCCATACTTTCAATAAACACAGTGTTGAAAAATAGAGTTGAGAAAAATTAATTGAAAAAAATACCCAGGTCAACTCATCAAACTCAGGTCATAAAAATAAGACAATTTTTTTTAAAGAAACTAAAACAAATTATAAAGTGTGGTACCTATAAACCCAACATTGAATAATACAATTAAAAAACAACCTTTAAAACCTAGATGTAAAACAATTTGATATTTCACTAATACTTGTTGAAAATATCAAATTCTTTTAGTACATGTTAATAAAAAAAGCAATTATACAATCAAATTAAATATTTCAAAATATAACGATGATTAATATGGTTATTTAGGTTTTTTTTTTCAGAGTTTTTTTTTATAAATGTATTTTATTTATTTTTAATTATTTTGTATTTTTAAATTATTTTTGATGTGTTGGTATAAATATAAAATTTTAAAAATAATATTTTTATATATATATTTTTTAAAAAATTGTTACTGTAATACCATACAGCTAATAACACCAACCGTAATATGAAATTGTGGTCGAAATAATTTGAAGAAAATAAAGATATGATCACCATACATTTATAAATAAAGAAATGCTTTTGGCACAGTTTGTTTTTCTTGTATAACTTCTCAGGAGTGGATTTTAAAATTAAACCTGACTTATTTTTTTGTAATATTTTTAAATAATCCTAGTTAGCTGAATTTTAAAAATGATTTATTTATAATATATTTTGTTTTGTTTTTAAAAAAAGACAATGAAACGCAACACCAAATATATATTTAGTTGCTTTTAATAAGTAAAAATAGCGGGAAGTAATGACCGTCGTTTTATATTATTATTTTCGCTTTTTTTTTTAATTAATTTGAATCGGATATTTTTTAATCAATTTAAGTATCAATTAGAAGCTATAATTAAGTAGAGAGTATAAACCTCCGAAAAAATTTATCGCTCCCACTTTTCCCAAGAAAATCAACAAAATACCCAAACGCAATTCTCATTATCTATTCGATATTTAAATGCATTTTCTAATATAAAAAAAATAAAGGAGGAGAGATTAAAGTAAGAACTGGACCAATAAATCATGGAGAACGGAACTGTAGAGAACCGAGTTTGTTCAACAGAATCAGTGAATGTAAGCCGTGATGTTTGGAGTTGTAAAAATTCCGACTCTTCTTCTGCTGATCATCTTGTCATTATGGTCCACGGTATCCTTGGAAGGTATGGCTTTTTTTAACTGATTTTCATCATTAATTACTAGTTATCATTGATTCTTTGCGTAATTTATCGAATTTTCTGGGAGTCGGTTTAATTTTGTTGAATACGTGATAAAAAATATAAACTCTCTGAAAGTTGTCCTTTTTTATATTTTTTTTGTTTTTCACCCTCAATTCCTGAATTTGGAATTCAATTACTTAAGTTGTTTGCCCAGTCCATCGTTTTCTTTTAATCTGGGTTTGGTTTATTATTATTGGTTACGAGATCAAAATGTCAACTTACTCTTGAAGCTTTTGTCTTTTTTCGAGTTACTGAATTTTTAGGCTTAATTATTGAATTAGTTCTGTTGTTTGCTAATTCTGGGGGTGTTTTTTTGAAAGATCAGTAACACTGATTGGAAGTTTGGAGCAGAGCAGTTTGTTAGATCCTTACGTGATAAAGTATTTGTTCATTGTAAGTATCATTAGTTATGTTTTCGATATTAATTTGAAGCGAAACCCTTACTTTTTAGTTTGGTATCTAGATGTTTGTTGAGTGGAGTATAAATCAATTCTTTTGCTACTTGTTTTATTTCTACAAAGAATGGAATGCTTAGGTTGGTTTCTCTTGCATTGTAGGTAGTGAAAAAAATATGCTTAGGCTGACACTTGATGGTGTTGATGTGATGGGCAATCGTTTGGCTGAGGAGGTACGGTAGTTCTTAGATTCGTGGGTTTACCTGTAATTAATTTACTAAATTTGGTTGCATTTTCTATGCTGGGTTATCGATGGAATATTTGAATTTTAGGTACTTGAAGTGATTCAAAGAAAGCCGAATTTGCAGAAGATTTCATTTGTTGCACATTCTGTGGGAGGATTAGTGGCGAGATATGCAATTGGGAGATTGTATAGACCACCCATGAAAGAAAACGTAGAAGATTCAACTGAAGGTACAAGCAAAGATAGCTTAAAGGCTACAATTGGTGGCTTGGAGCCTATGAACTTTATTACTGTTGCTACACCACACCTTGGTTCCAGGGGAAATAAGCAGGTATTCTATTTTGACTGTTTCTTTTCATTTAATTTTTCGAATATCATCACCAACCACTCAAAACATTGAAAAAGCAAACGATCAGGTTGTTAAAATGTTTCAGTGAGGAAAAAATGTGTGTATTGAGTAGGATTGTTTTGGATAAGGTGCTGAAATGGTATTTTATGTTTCTCTCATGCTTACCAGAGTGGTTGCTTGAAGAGGATGAATTCCTCTTGTTTTCTGTTTGAATTGACCATAGCACTTGGTTAAATGCTATAAAAGCATGTTTGCATGCAAAAAGATAAAAGAGCAACCAAGGGTTATCTCTATCCTCGTACCATGAGCAGCAGGGAACATGGAACGGGTCTGTTTTATTGCAAGCAGACTAGAATCTCATACTTGTATCTGATAGTATTACTGGATAAGGAACTTTTTAGGGTGAAATCTGGCCAAGACAATGATTATGAAAGAGAAAATCATGTTGTACTGTTGTTCATGGCATGGTTCAGCTGTGTGCTTGAATCAGGAAAAAACAAGATGGACTCCTGACTTCTCTATTCTGATTATAGTCACTAGTCGACAACTAGTGGAGTTCATTTCAACTCATTTTTCCATTTTAACTTCTTACTAAATCTGACCATACAAACAGTATTACTTGTTTCCTGTTACTATGCCAATTGCACATGTTAATGATTCGTTAAACTTAGCACTTATTGAATTCACATTAAGCATCCCTAGTGTATTTTGTTCAAAAATTGTCTTCATTGCAGGTTCCATTTCTTTTTGGTGTACCTGCCTTTGAGAAAGCAGCCAACTTGGTGATTCATTTGATATTTAAGAGAACAGGTCGGCACCTTTTTATGAATGATGATGACGAGGGCAAGCCTCCTTTGCTTAAACGCATGATAGAAGATTATGGTGATTGTTTTTTCATGTATGCCACATACACACAGCAGCAGTTCTTTATGCAGAATCCTTTCCCTTATAGTTTCTTGAGATGCCATCTTTATGGTATCCAAATGTGTAATTAACAAGAGCACCTAACTAATTTTGCAGGTCCGCATTGCGTATATTCAAACGTCGGGTAGCATATTCAAATGTTGGCTATGATCGTATCCTTTTTATTTCTTCAAAGCAGCTGACTATCAATATAAAATTTGAAAATTTGACAGTCATTATTTCTCTGTTCCCTTGATGAAAACTGTTTAGATATTGTGGGCTGGAGAACGTCATCCATTAGGCGAAACATTGAATTGCCGAAGGTGCATCTGCTGCCACCGTGCAATTTTCCTCTACATTATTGCCTGTTAGTTAGAATGTACTTATTACTAAAATGTCATTTTCCTTTTAGTGGGAGGATAATATTAACAAGGAATATCCACATATTGTATACGAAGAATGCTGCAAGGCCTGTGACACCGAGCAGTCTGAGCTTATTCCAGCAGATGATAGTTTTGACAAGTTAGAAGGTATGTTGTGAAAGAACCAATGCAGCGGCTATGATCGCTCTATTCATTTCGATCGCCTTTGCTTTTACCAGTTAGCCAATTTGCCCATTGAATGTATTTTTGGAAATTTCCACTGTCCTTAATTATGGCATGTTCTTCAATTTTACAAGCTTGCTAACTGGACCTTATCTGTGCAGAGGAACTAGTGACAGGTCTGTCCCGCGTGTCATGGGAAAAAGTCGATGCTAGCTTCCACACCTGCAGACAGAGGTTTGCCGCTCACAGCGTAATTCAGGTAGGTCTCTCCCTCCCCCGCCGTATGTACGCGTGCCTGCCTGCATGAATCTTACATTCATCCTCACAGATGTGCCGTGTTTTTTGGGCGTGTGATTTGAAAATGCTAATTATCTCTTAGGAAGAACGTTGGTGTCATCAGTGCTCAGGTGCAAGGAAACAACTTGGAAAATGAAAATGAAAATAAAAATAAATGTAATATACAAGTCTGTGTTATCTAAAGGAACATCATGCCACTCTGTATATTCCACAGGTTAAAGATCAGAGCATGCATATGGAAGGCGCGGATGTCATCCAACATATGATCGATCATTTTCTTCTATGAAGCCAATGACTACTAGACATAACACATTACAGCTAGATGCCAGGTCCTATATGGTAAGTTATTCTGAGCATGCTATTGAACTTACTTCTGTTTTCCTCTACCATTGATCTGTATATTTGTTGCAGGTTGAAGATTGTCAACTATCATGGTGATGGTGAATCCAGCAAAAACTGAGCAATTTAATAGATTTTTTTTTATTCATTTGTGTAATGTATGTAATGTACTCGTACTTTATAACTATGAATAAACTAATGCTATAAATATAGCCCTATTGATTTGTTAGTACTAATAAGCATTATGGCTGAGCAAATTAACAATTATATAAAATATTCATAAATCCCGTTTTGAAATTAAACAAATCAAAATTTTTAAATCATACTTTTTATTAATTGAAACAAGACTTGTACGGTTTTAATAAATATAAAACTTAATTTAATTGATTACTTTTGTTTAGTATTTCGATTATGAATCTTAAAATAAAAATTAATTCGGTTTGATTAAAATTTTAAAAAATATATATTTTTGGTTTATTAGTTCATTCATTCTTTAAAATCGTTTCAAATAAAAGTTTCTTATTTAAAAATGAAAAAAAAGAAGAATTCTGTATTTTTTTGGTCGGTTTGTAATTAAAACCAAATTACCATAGTACACCGATCAGAAATGTACATGACCGTCAGCAAATCAACAGCGAAAAGTCAAAGAAATATTTAATGTTTTGACTAATCAATATAGAATATCAACGTGGCACGTAACTAAAGATCCATCTACGCTGCCGCACCTAATCACTCCTCCATTGCCGAAACAAACGCTCTCTATCCCACGCAGTTTCAGATTCTCCGTTTCAACGATGGATCTCTCGCTTGCTGCTGCTGCTTCATCTTCGTTTGACTTACTATTTTTGAACGCCCACAAATTCTCATTATTTCAATGTAACCCCAACTTCTCTCTCAAATCCAAACCCCCCCCTGCAAAATCTCTATTTTGGCGCCAAAATCACCAAATCAGAGTCAGAGCACTAAACGATGATGGTTTCGTCCTCGAAGATGTGCCTCACTTGACTGACTTCCTCCCTCATCTACCAGTAATCAATCATTCTGTTTTTCCTTCATTTAAACTTCCCTTTTTATTTTCCATTTTATCAAATTTTTTTTTGCAGTCGTATCCAAATCCTTTGCATCACAGCCAAGCCTACGCGATTGTCAAGTACATGAATTTATTATTTTATTTTCTTTTAATTAATATAAATCTCAGCTGTTAATTTTAAAATTTGAATTTGGCAGGCAGACTTTTGTTGGACCAGAAGATGCAGTCGCACAAAATGTAAGCTCACTTGACATATCATTTTTGTTCTGCAAACGACATGTCATTCAATCATTCTCACTATTTTTTTCTTTCTTTTGGGTAGATTATTGTCCGTAAAGATAGTCCTAGAGGTGTACATTTCCGGCGAGCCGGCCCCGGAGAGAAGTTAAGTTACTTTTATAAATTTTAATTTGTTATTCATTTTGGATTAATTTTTCGAGGAGTTTATTCAGTACACGGGTGGGTAGGTGCACATGCTTCCACATGTGCCCCCCCTCAAGAACTACATTATGCACAGCATGAATGTGAGTGAGGAAGCACTGCACCGCGTGTGAAATGGTAGAAGCTGATTGTTTTTGATTGGTGTGATACCGTGCAGGTTTATTTTATGCCTGATGAAGTGCGTGCTTGCATAGTGACATGTGGGGGTTTATGTCCCGGGATCAATACAGTGATTCGTGAAATAGTATGCGGATTGAATTATATGTATGGAGTTGATGATGTACTTGGCATTATGGTGAGTTTTGTTCAGAGATACGTAGAGGGTTGTTTAATTGTTGAGTGGTTTGCTTTGTTTTGTTTAAGAAAGAGTTTTGAATGAATGACTGTATTTTCAGGGAGGTTATAGGGGTTTTTATTCAAAAAACACCATAAATTTGACGCCCAAAGTTGTGAATGATATACACAAGCGTGGTGGCACATTTCTTTGTACATCAAGAGGAGGTCAGGACACAAACAAGATAGTTGATAATATTCAGGACAGGAGAATAAATCAGGTCGTCATGCTTTTTTCTTTGGTAAAAATTTCTGAATATGGTATGCGACCTGAATGGAATAAGGTAGACTGGTTTTTTGGTGGATATTTAGGTATATATTATTGGGGGTGATGGCACTCATAGAGGGGCAGCTTTAATTTACAAGGTGGTTAATTCTCCATCAAGAACTTTTTCCTTTCTAAATCGCAGCGATCAGTCTGCTTGCATTATGGTATTATTCAAGTTTGTCACACTGGGATGCTTTTTACTTCCTGTTAATTTGTATTTCTGGTTCATTTTTGCAAGGAAGTTGAGAAACGTGGTCTCCAAGTGGCTGTTGCTGGGATCCCCAAGACGATTGATAATGATATAGCGGTGAGTTGTGTGTCATCTATTCTGCAATTTTATGCCTCAGAGCAAGGTTTGACTTTCAAGGCTTTTTTCTTCTTCTTTTTTCTAAAGGTTTGTAGTGAGGAATTGACATGGTTGAGGTGAACTGTATTGAACCCTGGAAAATTAAGTAAATTGCGTTGTTGTTCTAGGTGATAGACAAATCTTTTGGATTTGATACCGCTGTTGAAGAAGCTCAGAGAGCAATTAATGCTGCACATGTGGAGGTTGAAAGTGTGGAAAATGGAGTTGGAATTGTTAAATTAATGGGCAGATACAGTGGTAAAGTTTTCAAACATAGATTAATAGATGGCACATTGATGGCCATAAGATTATCACTATATTTATTCTTACCTTCCTGCTTCCTTTCCTTTTAAATCCTGCAGGTTTCATTGCGATGTTTGCAACTTTGGCAAGTCGAGATGTGGTAAGACTTTTGTTGGGTAACAGTGTTTCCTGAACTTACAAATATTTGGACCCATTATTGGAGTGTGATATTTGATGCTAAGTAAATCCAAGAAAGTTGCCGAGAGAATTGGAAAGTAATTAGTAACTTGGCGGGGACATAAGATTTAGCAAGTTCCTTATTGGCTAGTAACACTAGCTATGATTATCCTGTTTTATTGAGTGTTAACAATAACATGGTTCCTTTACATCCAAGTTTGCAGTTTCAGGAAGTTTGGCTTATTTTGTGTGTGTATAAAGCGACAATTTGTTGTTTTAATCTTTATTCTTTAACAACAGAATTTTGTGTTAGGAGAAATTTTGTAGTGCAAAATACTGTCTTTGACACTGGATGAATCAGAAATGGTAGATTTATGCTCCCCCCCCACCTTTATAGTAATGGAGTTGCAGGCTCTTTTTTTCTAGAAAACAAATTGTTTCACATGTGCTTGTGCTCATGCGCGCGTGCACACATGTATGTATCTGTATTCTATATATATATATCTGCATGTGTGTATGTTTGTGTGAACGTATGCACGTATGCATGTTTAAGTAATTATATAAATTGTATTCCCTCCTTTTCCACTTTTAGCATACCATTCCTTTTCCTTCTCCAAACAAAGTGTTGGAGAAGACATTGCTTCAAAATGCGCTTAGTCGGTGTGGTTTATTGCTTGCAATCACTCATGATATTACTTCTGAGTGATATGCTGACCATATTGGGATATAACAGGATTGTTGCTTGATTCCAGAATCACCATTCTATCTAGAAGGTCCTGGTGGTCTTTTTGAATTTATTGAACAAAGGATCAAAGAAAATGGGCATATGATTATTGTGATAGCAGAAGGAGCCGGGCAGGACTACATTGCTCAGGCCATGCAGGCAGCTGATGAGAGAGATGCATCAGGGAACAGACTACTTCTTGATGTTGGTCCGTGGTTGAGTCAAAAGGTTAAGGTGGGTGCTAAAAGTCACCACCTCTCTTACCTCATGTTTTTTGTTTCAAGATCAGTGTATTTATTACCAGCTCTTTTCCATGAGCTTGTTTATTCATGATTTTCACGTGTTGCTTTTGTTTCCTTCCCTTTTCTTCTTCCCTCTTTTTTTTTTGTGTGCACGTGCGGGGGCTGATAGGAGGTTATGGTATTGTAGATTGCCATTGCCCTGTCAAGCTAAACAATCACTTATCCCAAACTTGGTGATCTAATTCTCACGGAACCTCAAAATGATCTCCATGGATCTATAATGCTACATAGCAACCTTGTTAGGTGGTAGATTGGTGGAAATTACCTAATAGCTAATTTTAATACAGTTATGTTGTTTTATCTATATTTTTTTGAGATAGACCATTTCTTTCAGTTTTGTCACCACATCTGTTTATTTTTTTACTATTATCAGTGTTAGTGCTAATTCCATTAATACTTTTAATATCTCATGTTGCAGGACCATTTTACAAAGGTGAAAAAGATGGAGATAAATATGAAATATATAGGTACCTTCCAAATGATTGCATTAGCATTTTACCTTTGGTTAAGCAACTGTTGCATTTGATGATTCTCAATTCTTCTAAACACTATCCTATTTCAAGGGTGACTTTTTTACGAAAACTAATGTTGGATATTGTTTTTAGTGTTTGGTTTTAGGAGAAAAAAAAGAATAAACAATGTTCTTGGCATATGCTTATTTTCAGGTAATGAGAGGTTATGCTAAATATTTTGTCCAAAAAATACGAACTGATTTGAGGCTAGACCATAAAGGTTGTTATGGTTATATTCTATAACATTCACCGAGTTTTGACAGTGTATAGCGAAGATAAAACTAGAGTTCTCAAGTTTATAGATTCAAGCTATAGAGAAATTTAGATAAAATTCTTTGGTATTTTATAAATATTTGAATAATATTCATCTTCATAAAATAAACTAGATATCCCTATTAATATTAGTTATAAAATATTTTATAGGAAATGATTCCTAATTAAAAGTAAATTCTTCTCTATTCCTAATTAAAACTTATCTAATTAATAAAATCTATCTAGCATTAGGATTTCTAAATAGTAAAACACTAATTAAATTAAAAGTTTATAACTAACTAGGAAACATATATTTAAAATATAAATTAATAGGTTTCATATCATATGCTTTCAGGTTTCCTTACTGATTTCTTTTCAAGTTTGACCTTGTTAATCTGGTCTGTAAACTCTTGGGTCAATTGTTCTATATCAGTCTCCTCCATATGAGAAAAACTCATCCTCAAGTTATTTGTTATAAATCAAACTCTTCCACTAAAAAAACAAATACTTCGAATACAATATTGTAGCTAATTTATTCACGAAGTATCATGTCTTTGACTTATGAACTTCAAAATTTAATCTGTGGTGGGGGTATAATAATGAAAAATCCTTATATGATATACTTTTTATTCCTATGAAGTCCACTTGTAGTTTCTTTCCATATTTTTATATTTCAAACTTGGAGTTCATCATCATTTATGTCCTTAAAGACTTCAACCATTGTATTTAAAGGAGCACCAAGATAATCTTCCATAACATATCCATAAGACTTGCCTGAAATTACTGGGTTTTCCATGTCCTTATTTGCAAGGTTTTCATCATCATATAAATCCTCATCATTATCTCCATATGGTTCGCGTGGAACATCCTCCTCATTGAGCGGTTCTTGCTCATACTGACCCTCAATCATGATGATCAATTTGTCTCTTGCATTGTGGTTGTTTGTCTTGATCTTACAAGGTATCACGATCTCTTTTAAGTTCATCTTCACTAACATCCTTTGCATGGACAAATGGTTGTCTAAGTCTGGATAATTGTTCTATGTCAAGTTTGATGGTTTAGGATCAAGAATTAAGAAAGTATGTTTGAGAACCTTGTGGAAAGCCTCCTCCTGTGCTGATGAAAGAGGAAGTCAATGCATCAATTTTTTTTTATATTTTCGTATGCAGATCCTACATACATGATACGAGCTATCCCAAGTAATGCATCAGACAACATTTATTGCACTCTTCTTGCACAAAGTGCTGTTCATGGGGCCATGGCTGGGTACACAGGATTCACAGTTGGTCCAGTAAACAGTAGACATGCTTATATTCCCATTGCTGTAAGTGCTTCCTCTTCTAGATCTTTGTTCATGACTGACATGACTTTCTATGAATACAGTTTCACTTGCTGTTTTAGCTTTGTTTTATATTATGAGACTTGGCTTCTATATTTATAATTTTACAAATTTACATGTCTCAACTATGAATCAATGCATCAAAATTCAATAAATAGCCTTTATATATTATGCATTTAACCAGGAAAAGCTAGATTCTCATGAATTTGGCTGGATTAATAAAATTAACTGACCTGGTAAGTAAGGAGAAGAGGAGTGAGAATTATGATGGCTAAATTCCTGTCATCATAAGATGGCCAATACAGGATTTACTTGTATTGATTGTTTAATTACATGTCCCAAATGCTTGAATCTCGGTGGAGGAGTAGCAACTTGAAAAATCATACAAGATGGGCAAGAATAAATTCAACTACTGTCTTGTAGCATGAATGCAAAAACTAATTTAGGGTGCTGCTGCTGCTTGATGACAAATGAAAACTAGTACCTTTCCTGCTCTGTCGTCACTCCTACTTCAGTTTGCACAAAAGCTTAATTTAGCTCTTTGCACAAAAGCATAATTTAGTTTCTTTGCACCAGAGTGCAGACTCAGTTCTGGTTCCCATGTTGCCTCCCGCTGATACAGATGATGCAGAACATGACTAACTGTTACAGAATTCAGAATACACAATGGAACAGGAATATGCCAGACTGAATGATTTTAAGCGGTTATTAAACTCCAATAAATACAACAATTACTTTCAGTTAGTAGCATGATAGATCTTGGAGCCTGTGGAAACGTGTATAAATTCTTTGGTGCTAGTACATCCAATATTTCTATACTTTTTGGTAACGTTGTTTTCCCTAGTCTTCTTCCCTTGCGCGCACCCAATTTCAGTGAGGGATACACAAAGTGACGTGCTGTTAGATTGGTATAGCTAATGCTATACAATTTTGCGATGCATGATAGATTCAACTGTTGTGATATTGCAGCGTGTGACAGAGGTACAAAATACAGTGAAGGTAACAGATAGGATGTGGGCCAGACTTCTTGCTTCTACAAACCAGCCTAGTTTCTTGAATTCCAGCGAGATGCTGCCAGAAACAGTCTAGAGAGACCATTGATCGGATCCACAACCTGAAGATCCACAAACTATGCAAACTTACCAGTGCCTTAGAACAAGCAGAAATAATTTTTTGGTAGCTGCCATTTATGATAATTCTTAAGTCATAGACAGAGTTTAGATTCTGCTGTTTCAGGAAACTATCTGTTCTCAATGACTCGCCATCACGAATATTCTTTTATGTTAAATTCTGATTCTGATGTCGATATATATTGACCGTTAATGAATATTCTTTTATGCCTGCACCGTTTGTGATGAGACTGTTTAGCAGATTGGCTCTCGATTTGGAATGAATTGATGATGATAAAACTTGCATCAGACTGCTTCGACAGTTTCTATGATTACTTGCATGCCTGTTGTGCTTCACAAATAATATATGGCCCATCTTTTATGATTTTTATCGAACTTGCTCCTCTCGTAAATAGAAACCCTCGGGAGTCAGTGGTCCTTGCTCTAATGCTCTATCAGCCAAACTCCAAATTAAAAAACAGACAGCACTAACAAATCCAATAAGTGACTGATGGGAAGTGTAGTTATGGTTGTTTTTAAAAGTCTTTTTCATTTAAAAATATATCAAAATAATATTTTTATTTTATTTTTTAAAAAATTATTTTTGATATCATCATATTAAAATTATCTAAAATTATTATTTTTTTAATTTAAAGTTAAAAATAAATATAAAAAAATTCAAATTTTTTTAAAAACATTTTTTTTTTAAAAATGCATACACCCTCTAAGAATGATATCATGTCGCTGGAGGAGGGTGACGATAATAGGACACGTAGTATCTTTTGTTCTTTCATAAAAAAACTTGCAAGTTGCTCGCCATGCCTATCATTTACAACTGGTTCTGTACCTGGTGCTCATGGTGGCACATTGTCTATGGCCACTCGCGAATTTAGAGAAGAAAACTTTGGCTGGTAGATTCAGCAGGGTCCCCTCTTTGCAACTTGCTCATGAGAAGTCTTTCCTGTGTACGCATTCATAAACATGGCTGGCATTACCATTTACAACCTTGTCGGGATAACTAAGTTCCAAAACCTTGGCAACTCTTGGTCCACGTGGTTATGCATGAACCTGCCTATAAAAAGGTGGGGCCCTCGTGCTGGTTCACCCTGTTTTCATTAGCTAATTGTCAAGGCTCGAGATTTTTTTTGCTGCTGCTGATTTGTCAGTTTGGAGGGGATTTCCATTTGCCATTTATAAAAAAAGCCTTTTTGGATAAGAGATATGATTACTGATTGTAGTATTGTACTGAGTGTGCATCAGAAGATTAAAGGCGAGCGAACTCGAACGATTCCTACAATCGTCTTCCTTGAGGTAGCTGCAGGTTTCGGTTCTTTAGTGTATCCGACCAGTTTAGGTTAGCATGAATTGCAGCACCCTTTAAAGCTCCTGGACAGTAGGAGACTTTGCAGTGTGCTGGAGGATACTGTGACATACAGTAAATTCTTATTTGAAAGTGAATGAAATCTTTTTTATTTTTTTTAATACCAGAACATTAAAATAAAAACTAAAAAAACAAAAAACTAAGGAAACGGAGTTGATAACCTTTTAACTTTTTGTACACGTCCATGGTAATCTGTGACGACTTGAGATGAGGGAAAATATCTGACTGTCACGATACCGGTGTATATAGTATATACCTCCCTTTATGACACCGTTGCTTGGGGCAGATATCTTTCTAAATAGAAAAGTAAAAGACACTCATCACTTGAGAAAATATCCAGGTCAATTTATGAGATTAACATTAGGAATTTAGGCACACAAGTCTTTCGAGTGATGGGGCTCTACTTAAAGGTGATGGTGTCCTTAGAATTGACAATGGTGGGATTATTAATCACGGAATGAAAATAGTAATGGAAAAGGAGAGAACAAGGCTGGATATTCGTTGGGATTATTTTTCGCAGACCGAATCATGGAATGAAAATCATAATGGAAAAGGAGAGAACATGGCTAGAGACTCAAGGAGTATGTGGCACTCATGCTTTCGATTTTTTGACAAAATTCTGTTCGTTCATTCATGGTACTGCCACCATTTACATTTTCACAATCCGACGTCATCCTAATAACACGATTATTTACACAAACAAGACATTCAGCCTGAGGGGATTCGATAGTTTTGAATACAAGCTAACTATGGATTAGATTTTGTTTCTCTGATCATAAGCATGGCTGGCTTAGTGAGCTTGTGTTCATTTTAAGAAAGTCTTGCCAACATGGTTTGTTTGCGGGGGGGCCTATCCGAACACTCCCTCCTCATCCACCGACACGTACGCTAAGCCCCCTCTTGGGATGACGGTGATAGCTGCTCCTCATCTGAAACACCCTCTTCTTCCCCACTCCACTTTATATTCCAGTTTTCCGTTGACACGTCAACAGATTCCGGCTGCACCTCTTCTCGCTTTGATCTTCTTCTCTTCCTGCTTGTGGCTGGCGGCGGGCTGGATAGTCCAGCCTCCAAAGGAAAATTCAGGATTGCTTTCCTGCCCCTCATTTTGAATGCAGCACAGTCATAAGCTTTTGCAGCATCAACATCACTGTCAAAAGTACCCAACCAAACCCGACTTCCCTTCCGGGTAGGGTCACGGATCTCTGCTGCAAACTTGCCCCATGGCCTTCTTCGGACCCCTCTGTAATGCCTCACCGCCTCTCCTTCATCTGTCATCTTTACAGGTTCAGGTGGTGGGTACTGATTACTTGAACTTGATAACATGGGCTCAGGAGGTGTCAAGTCTATGATTTCAGGTTTTATTTCAAAGCTATAGATTTCCTGGGTGCTATGGTAACTTTGGTCGGATATTGGGGAGTTGGATTCTGACCCGGACAGGGAGCTCTCTAGTTTGACAGAGACACCGGCTATTCTGGACTCGAGATTACTGATAAACTCGTCTGTGGAGGTGAAGTCTCCAAGAAGATGTTGTCTTATGAGTTCTAATGTTGAGGATTCTTCCGGGGTTGCCATTTTCCACAGACAGAAAAAATGAGCCAAAAAGTTGTCATATGGAATATGGGTGGCAAGCAATTAGCTTTTATATACAGGGAGTGGATCCAAGTTGCTACTTTTGCACTGGAAAAACAACATCAAATGGGACTCAAGTTTTACAGCATCGTGGAGCATTATAGCACACGGTTTTTACCCAAGTTTTGGAGCTGGCTCTGCTCTGGCTCATCTTATCCAAATCCTCATTAATGGGACAAGTTGAGGGTGGGGGTACTGGGGCTTGTTTCAAATCGGGCCGGGAGGAAAAGATAATCAAGTTTTGGTCTGGTGTGAGTACCTTGGTGTCTATCCTGCACAACTTGTGCTTGGTGTCTATTATGCACGCTGTATGTTAACATCTTGACTTGTCAGGGGGGCAGATTTAGCAACTAGGCTAGTTACGGTGGGTTCCCCTATGAACCAAGCTCTTTAAAGATCTCACATCATTTGTCTCTGTGAGCCTTCCCAAATCTTATGTTGATTGAACGGATGCAAGGCTGTGAGAAAGCTGATGGTATCCATTCGATTTATCATCTATCTGGTATTAGGTAACCGTCTCATCTAAAATCTTAAGCTGTTAGGTGAGACTTTTTAATATGATTTATATTATTCTCCAACACACCTCCTCAAGTGAAAGCTTTTTGGGCTTGAGACTTGCACAAACCCATACTATCTTGTGCTTGATTTTTATCAAATAGAATGGGGTGGCGAGTTTAATACCATGTTAAGAAACCATTTCACCTAAAAACTTAAATTCACAAGTGAGGCCACATAATACGATTTATAATGTTACCCTGTGCCAGCATGACCATTCATTTACAGCAAATAAGAAGCGATAGAATAATATGGAGAACGCAGTAAACTTATCATTGATTCACTGAGTTAAATATATAGTTATATATACACTGGGAGCTGTATCCTACCATAGTAAGAACAGCGAGACAGGTTGGTCAACTTATCAGTATTAAAAAAGATTAATTAAATGCTACAATTTGGGGTGTAATTGTTGTAATGAATCAGCCGGCCGGGGATTGCGTTGACAGCTGGGGTGTGATAGACGGAGGATTGTCTCGAGTATCATGAACCTGCAAAAATTTACAAGCCTTCAGTTCTTGACCAATCTAGTTGATCAGTAATGGAAATCTAAATAGCCAAGTACAGTTGAAGTAACTTCCCAAAATTGCACCTTCTCGAGCTCCAATTTACTCAATTCATCTACCTTCGAAATCCTTTCGAGGATAGGATAAAACAAGGAGAAGAGACTCTGCATCTGTGATTATTTTAAGACCCCAGATCAGGAGGAGGAGGAAGATGAAGATGATGTGCAAGGGGAGGCAAACTGTCCTTCGAAGTTCGCTGATCAATGCTCATGTACTACGATTGAGCTAAACAAGTTCTAGTTTAGCAAACATATTATAGAAAAGGAAGTGCTCTGCTTTTAGCAATTTCTCAGCTCACTTTGTTCATATTTGTTTCTGGCAACAGTTTCATAAAGGTAGCAATTAGTCAACCTTTTCTTTTCTTTTTAGTTTAATTGCGTTTTCATATTTCAAATAGATGAGGAAGAAGGGGCTATAAAGAAGAACAAACATACAAGCCACACATGAAGCTAAATTTGTCAGTGAGCTAAATTTGTGAAGCTGCAAAAATGCTGCATTCATTGTGCAGAAGAACTTGGTTTAACGAACGCAGAATTTGGTTCCTCAATTTCCCAATAAGATAAACTTTTCTTTTTCAGTTAATACTTGCTTGTGCCAAGTGTCAAAAATTCAAACTCCAGAGCATCTTAGAACATGAACCCATGTGATAAAAATAAATGTATTTATTATAAGTAATTAAAGAACTATATTTATGAATTATAGAGATTCATTAACTGTTAACTATGAATAATTAATGCTGTGGTTCCAAATAACTATTAACTAATTGAAATTAGTTTTTTTACCAAGTGAGAATGGATTAATCCTTCACGATAATAATAAAAATTTAATCAAATATTTTCTATGGATATTAGTAAATAAATACTCTAAATTTGTTTAGATAAAATTTAATTTAAACAGGATTGGTTTTCATCCTTTTTATATATTTGTTTATAGCAAATGGTAGTTTTTATAATGATTACAAGATTATAATTTTTTTCTTCAGGATTATAAATAAAAAAACAGACAAACTTATTTAATCACTATATATTTTGTGATTTTAAGACAGCAAAATACACAAAATCCATTTCATTGAATAAATGCAATCAAAGAAGAAAGGCAGGCTTGCAGAACTTATCATCCTCAGCAAACGCAATCATAGTTGCGTATATGAACTGTACTATATAAACCTATGTATAGAAACCTCCTAATCTCTACTTAATCCGTGACACTTTTGGCCTTCAGATTTTTCCTAATTTCATAAACAGCCATCCAAACGACAAGTCGGCACTCAATCCTTCAAACAACCATCAGCCTTGAATACCCAAATGAAGGGTGGGGAGATAACGGTGATAGCGGTGGCACATTAAATATCCCCGTTACTTCACCATCCCAAAACCCCTTCCAACTGGACGGCGTTAGTGGTTCCGTAGCCGCTGCTTTGACCTCAGTTTCCGGCGAAGAGCTTTCCCTCTTCACCACCTTAGTTGTGATCATAGAACTAGTACTTTCCATACTGCTCTCTATTTCCTCGATCTTTCTTTTCTTGCCTGAAGTCCCCATGAATTGTTCAGGTTGCTGAGAATTAGACTTCCCAGCTTCAAGAGGGAAATTCAAGATCGCTTTACTTCCACGTAGCCTGAAAGCAGCACTATCATAAGCTTTTGCAGCTTCAATGGCTGTATCAAATGTTCCAAGCCATACACGAGCTCCTTTTTTGTTAGGGTCACGGATCTCAGCTGCATATTTGCCCCATGGCCTACGCCTAACGCCCCTGTAATGCCTTTCCTGTTCACTTGAAGCGTCTGCCCTGTTCACCACCGGCTGGGCTACTTGCGGGGCCATGTTCAAGGTTGCTGGCGGGGGGATTGCGATGTTCTTGATCATGGATGGTTTTCTCTGGCTTAGAGTGCTCGGAGACTTTGGTGAGGTTTGAGGCTTCGATTCGATGCTTGATTGACTCTGCAGCATGGGTTGTGGCTGCACTGATTGATCAAAGGGGCCGAGTTCTGTTGATTCAGTCTTGACGGAGCCGGCAGAACTGGAGCCGGAGGTACTGCAAAGATCATCAAGATTGGTGATTATGCTGTCCATGGAAGCAAAGTCAGTCAAGAGGTGCTCCCTAATGAGTTCCAAAGCTGAAGCTTCATCAAAAGATGCCATATCTGATAGAGGGATTTCTCTTCTTTTTTCTGGGAGAGGTTTAAAATTGAAGATCAGAATAAAGAGATGAAGAAGCTGCAAAACTGAGAATTGAATTCAAAGAATGGGAGAGAAGTGAAGGTTTGAATTCGTTGAGAGTGGAAGTGATGGAGTGAGAAGAGTATTTATAAGGGGTGGATTTTTAGGGAGGAAGAAAGACACGAGCGGGTAGGGAGGTTTCGTTTGAGTTTCCTGGCTAGCGAGAGGAAGCATCACATGGCAAAATCCAAGGTGGAATTCAGGGCTCGATTGCACTGTGTTCCGAATGATGTTTTCCTAAATTCTGATTTGAAATTACTTTTTTATATTATTGGATTATTTTATCGTGCTAACGTTAAAAATAATATTTTAAAAATGAAAATAATAGTATTTTAAAAAACTAAAATAAAATAAGGGTCTAGCAGCTAGGTTGATCGTCTTTGTCTTGAAGTGGACTTTGTAGTATTTTTTTTTAATTACTCGTGGGGTCCGTGGCTTTTGTGAACTCTGCTTCCAGGCTCCTTCCAGCCACGAGGCGGCAACTTTTCTATGGGCTTCTTTATTGTAACTGCTTTTTTCTGGATTTGAAGGCAACTTGAAGTTGAAACAATAGCTTATTATTAATATTTAGATTTTTTTAATATAAGATGATATATAAATATCTTATTATTAATATAAAACACATACATAAAAATAATACTTATTATTCTATCATTTAATATACATATAACTTTATTAATTATTGATCAATAAATAATAATAGATGATAAATACTCATCGATTATCAAAATCCAGTAAATGATTTATAAATATTTTCTTACCTTCCTCTAAATAATATATATATATATATATATATATATTAGACTAGTCCTTAAGATTAGGACGAGGAAAGGGGGAGGCGTGGATGAAGTATTTGGATCGCATAAGCTAATGACATCAGCAAGTTAAGATTAAAAAAAAGAAACTCGTGGTTACGAGTTTAGTGCCACGTCAGGATTGAATTATAAAAATCTTCCATGTCGATCAGGTTAATTCAAATCCCACGAGGAGATATACAATGTCAAGATCAACGGTGGGGACTTTTAACCTTTTTTATAAATTAAATATTTGATGTGGAGCTCGCGCGCATCTTTCCTTCGTGCATTGATTATAGACGTCTTCTTAAGCGGGAAGATTTTTTTTTTTTCCCGCAAGTGGAGTCTTGGTCTAGGTTGAAGTGGTCTAGATCGAAGGGACTTGTTTTTTTTTTTTACCATGATTTAAGTTCTATTATGCACGGTTGTTATCCTTGCGGTGCCTTACATGCTCATTAGGTTTGCAAGATGTTCAATGAATTCAAAAATTAATTGTGATGTATATAAACTAATCCGACCACCCCAGTTATATATAAAAAAAAAGAATATTTTTTTGATATTTCTGGCCCTCAACTTATTGACTCTTCGACGACTATGTCTCAAAATTGCTTTACCTTGCGGTGGTTTGAAGAGAATAATATGTTAACTTGTACGCACACATGGAATGAGAAGATATTTGATGGTAATCTGATCAAATCATTGGAGAGCACAAAAAATCTTCCAGTCTCAAAACGAGGTTTTTATTTAATCTCATGAAACGAGGTTTTTATTTAATCTCATGACTCCTCGGTAAACTAATATTTGATATTGTATTTTAAAAATATTTTTTAAAAATAAATTGAGATGTTTTTTACTCTTTAAATTAAATTTGTAAGTGTTTTTATATTATTTTTATGTATTTATATAGAAAATTATTTAAATATATTTTTAAACAAAAAAATCACTTTCATAAACAACTTCACCCACACACTCAGACAATCACTAAAAATACACATGTTACAGCCGAAAATTTAACATTTTCTCGATTCCGTTGAACATGCAACCGGGTTAATTTCCTCACAAAAGGATATCATTTTTCTGCTATAAACAAGGGAGCAATTTCCAATTAAATAGTCAGTATTATTAATTTCAAGAAACACAAAGATAATCTACAGAGTGGGTATAGTTAATAGCAGTTTAAATAGTTCGGAAAAATTACCGGCAATAATTACCCATCTAATTGAAATGCTTGTTCAAAGCAAAGACTATATTTATATATAAAACAAAACCCATGTCTATTGAGTGTGGGATCAGAAAATAGAAGACGTATGTCGATCAAAACTGTGAGACAAAGATAGTAATTAAGAAAAACAAATGACCACGTGCTTTGAATACTGACTTTATGGCACCCAACTTTTCAATGATCTTTTTGTTGTTTATGTCCTCGAAGCGAACGAACTTGCCTCCACTTGCCAATTTCTTAGTCCCACCCTTATCAACTTGCTAGCAAGTTGGTGTTAAATTATGGCCGAGGTGTGGGCCCTGGTGGATTGGAGAATGAACTTGGACATGCACCCACACAATCACTTTTTGGCTAATGATGCTGTTTTTAGCTTAATTGCTGATCTGTCGACTGATTTATTTTTTATGATATTTGAATTAATTTATGTATATCTTAATTTTTTTGCGAACTCTAAAATTCAGTTTTTACTGATAATGACCCTCCAATCCTTCAATCTAAAGCCTGCTGATAGGAATGCGGCTGCTTAAACACAAGAGAAAATATATGATAGTCATGAGGTTGAGCTGTCGTCGACCTGCCACTCAAAGGCCCACTTTGTCTTCTCAGCCCATCCAGTATTTAATTTAAAGCCCATGACATGGAATGCTTGAGTATATGATATTTTTTGCCCCCTGAAATAATAATAATACTATGAAAGAAGCCGTGATTTTTTTTACTTGAAAAATTGATGAATTCATGAAAAATTGAAACTGGATATGGATATATATATATATATATATAAAGAAAAAAAATCTGACTCGTAATAAAGCACGATTACATAGCTATTGTGTGTGAATGCCGAAAGTGGAAGCAAAAAAAACTTTTGATTTGACCATATAATATGATATAAATAATGTTTAATTTCAAATGTTTGAAAATAAAAAATATTAATTAATTGCATGTGGCTGTACGTTATTGGCTAGCGCACTTGTTTTGACATGCTAACGAATAGTTTGCAACTTGGAATTGCCTTTTGTTTCGGGATGTGTTTTTCATTCTGAATTGTTATTGTCACGGATAGTCTAAATCTTCAGCTTTGATTGGATAAACATAAATTTTCTTTTCGTTTTCAACAATTTCAACAATTAGTTTTCTTTTAAAGTGTTTTTATTTAAGAAGTTTTTTCAATTTTCAGCATCTAACAGCGGTTGA
The DNA here is from genome assembly GCA_964035475.1 of Salix caprea. Taxonomy (NCBI): domain Eukaryota; kingdom Viridiplantae; phylum Streptophyta; class Magnoliopsida; order Malpighiales; family Salicaceae; genus Salix; species Salix caprea. The sequence goes on along the minus strand of OZ037759.1, from coordinate 9,803,677 downwards.
GCTCTAAAGTTACCCGGAAGGTACATGTTTGACTTCAAGTTGTTAATTTATATAATTTGTTTTTTGAAAATAATAAAATCATTTTAATTCACTATCAGCAAATTCATATAAAGTCAAAAATTAAGTATCTGTTTTAAATTCAGGGTTTTTTTGAACGGCACAGCTCAGAACATATAGACGAGTCCCACGTCCAAAACGATGTTAATATCAGAAACTATCCACCTTTCTATTTAGAAACTTTGAGACTTTCAGTCTTAATTTCTATGAGTGAGCGAATTCAATTATTGAGAATATTCATAAAACTGTCTTATACAAGCTCAGCTCCATTTTATATATTTTTTAAAAATTTGTTGGCTTTTATTTGGTTTTAGACTAAAAAAAACCCTACCTCACCCAAACCAAATCTAAGAAAATAAATCAAACCAAACTGAAAGAAAATAATTGAATTCGGATCAGCTGGATTTATTTATACACTAGCCATTATGCGTATGCGAGGTTCTTTTTAAAATCTATTTTTATCTAATTTTGTAGCATCAAAATAGGAATAGTTTTTGCAGCATCAAAATAGCAAAGCGTAGCGCCGCCTCACCGGCCGGTGCCAAGCTAATTTCATGGAATAGTTTTTCTGTGGTTTTGTAATAAATCCCAATTTTTGCCATATTGTTAGCGGCAGCCACAGCAAAAGACGTGGAACAAGGTTTCCCGTATTGGATAGCCACAGTCATTAGAAATGGGGACGAGAGTACCATCACTGTAGTTTTTTTATATATATAATCGGGGTGTTCGAGTCAGCTTGTGCGCACCACAAGTAATCCCTGGGTCCACTGAACATCCTGCAAGTTGAAATGCTGATGAACCCGGGTGTCATAAAGGAACACGTCCCTTCATCCTGTAGTTTTTATTTATTTATTATAGTGGGTGTTGGAGATCAATTTGGACACGCCTAAATTAATATTACGATTTCTGAAATTAATAAAAATTTAAATAACCTGTAGTTGTTGTTCACTATTAAGGTTGACCTTGCAGTTCTTATCCTCAGGAAGCCATGAACATGGCCAGTGCTGATGTATCTATACAGCGTCCCTATCACGCACTGTCCCCATGGATTTCACGATGCACATAATTAGGTTGTAATTCGTACGGATGACATCGAAGAGTGATATTTAAAGCCAGACAGTCTGATATTCTCGCACGCTGCGGTCAATTCCATTCATCCTGCAATATCAACGAGCAATAATTACGAGCTAACATGGATTTGTCCCGATAGTCCTTGAAGAATCATTGCTGGTGTTCATATAAACTAGAGTCGAAACTTTCTGATTGATCGATGCAGTGTATCCCAATTCTATTCTGGATCGCCGTATTGATTTTGAAGTGCCTTGAATATTCTAGCTCCGTTGTGTTTTACCTCCTGAACTTAATTATAGCTCATCAGGAGCTGGAAATCTGCGAGGGATTCCTGCCATGCACCAGACGACAACCCTGATGGGAACAGAAATCACACCAATTAATGCTTTCAGTGACAGAATAAACAATCTTGACCACATGCTCAGCTTTCTTTGATGATCATAATAATAATAATAATTAAAAAAAATCAATTATCAGCAATAAAAAAACGTTATGAAGGGTTTCATTTTCTGTAATTTATTATTAAATGATAGAAAATAACGAATCTTATTAAATTATAGAAAATCGGCACATGGTCATGTACTTGATTTCCGTTCTCCTTTTATAATTTGCTGGCTGTCCGGCCTGTCATTAGCTTCTAGAGTCCATACGAATGCAGATACAACAGGCATCGTTACTAGACATTTTACCTGAGTCTCATTGCTTCATGATTTTTGTTTTTCAAATAAAAATATATTTTCTTGGTAAATGAAATCATTTGACATAAACATTGATTGTTTTGGTAGTCTAGATCGATTACCAACGATATTTTTCTCTCTACCGTTAAAATTTAGTGACTTCTCTCTCTCCTTTCTGAACGAGAAATAAAAAATAACAAAAAAACTTTATTATCAAAATTGAGTATGAAAAAATTAGGGCACCAAATTATGTAATTTGAATTATTTTTAAAGTTAGAGGACCGTAATGTAATTTTAAATATTTATAGCATGTCATTCATGTATGACAACTTTTTTCATTTTGATCTTTATTCTTTTAATTCCACAATCGACTAAAAAAAAATAAACAATTGGCATTAAACTAGGATCAAATCTTCTAAATCAAGATCCTTAAGAACCAAAATGAATTGTCAAGAAATAAAAAGTTGCAACATCTACCACCGTGAGTATGCCAAGCGTTTTAATATTTACCTATTTAGTATGATGTCCTAACCAATTTATATCATTAATCAAACAAAATGAAACCACAAATAACATGTTATTCCCAAATGACGAGATTATTTTCCGGTACATCGCTATTGCTTGAATTATTCTTCCTAGTAGATAATTCTTAATTCTCTCACATTCCGAACAAAACCAAATACAAAAACAGAAAAGACCTCTCTCCGAGATTCTCTGTTGTGCAACCAAATAAATCTCTGGTTCTTCATATTTCATCGCTTAGCTTTACAATTTGCATCACTGGGTTTTTCTTACAATAACAGCCATGTTCTTGCTCGTGAAGCCCATTTCCTTAACACTCCCATGTGAAACTTTTATTTGGACACGACCACTCCACCTCACCTCAATGTGGAACACAGAAATTCTTTTTCTAGATGCCCTCTGGCACGGGCTATGGCGAATGGATGACGCGAGACGATGGCATCACCCTCCCACATTATCAACCACCCCTCTCCATTTTCCCACTTGTGCACTGAAATTTCATCGAAACACAAAAATAAAAAAATAAAAAAAGAGGCATTATATTTATTGCACATTGGCACTAACGATAAAGTAATTCAATATGACAAATCATCATCACCAAGTTGCCATTCATGTCTCTTCCTCTTCCTCCCCGTCTCCAACTACATATATACACCACCCCCTCGTTCAAGCCTCCATCTTCTTCTAAATCGGATTCTGTGATTTCTTTCCCCTCTCTTCTAGCTAGATCGTACACTTACCAGAACAATCGCAATTCCGTCCTGCAAAAACCAACACCACAAAACACGCACCTTTTACCTTAATTCAGTAGCCACAAAAGAGAAACACAGGAAAAAGAAAAGAAATGGATGGGGTTACCTCATTGTGCGAGTTTAGTACTTTGTCTCATCATCCTCATCGCCGACATAGAAATCCAAGCTTTAATTCTCTCATCTCCTGCCTAACCGAGACGTGGGGTGACTTGCCGTTAAAAATGGATGATTCTGAAGATATGGTGATTTACAATTTCCTTAGAGATGCTGTTCGTTTTGGATGGTCTCCGTTAGACTTAACCTCGCCCTCTACTACCACTGCAACAGCAACAAATGTCGTGAAAGCCGAGCCGAAATATGAGCTGGAGAAGGAGCCCGAGCCCGTCGAAGTGGTTCAGGAAGCTGGATTGAACGGGGCTGCTTTTTCTAAGAGGGTGGTGGCTAAAGGGAGACATTATAGAGGAGTGAGGCAAAGACCTTGGGGGAAGTTCGCGGCTGAGATTAGGGACCCGGCTAAGAATGGTGCAAGAGTGTGGCTTGGGACTTACGAGACCGCGGAGGAAGCGGCTTCGGCTTATGATAGAGCGGCTTATAGAATGCGTGGCTCAAAGGCTTTGCTTAATTTTCCACATAAGATTGGGTCTAATGAGCCGGAGCCGGTTAGGATCACGACTAAGCGTCGAGAGCCGGAGACGTGTTTTCTGGCTGTGGATAGTGGCCCGGCTAAGACGAGGAGAACCGTGGTGGCTAATGGAGATGAGATGGGAAGGGGGAGGGGATCTGATGTGTTTCAGATTGGACACCATATGGTGCCAGCTGGTGAGCAATTATTGGTCATTTAGTTTGAGTTTGCGGTGTGGGTTGAGGTTTGTTGTGGTGGCAGAAAAGGGGACTCTTTGTTGTGAATAGTTTTTATTTTTTTTTCATTTAAAAATATCAGATTAAATTTCAGTACTTTTAGCGTGGACCAATATGCCAAAAATAAAAATAAAATAGTTGAAAGCAAAAGCATAATATTTTCTTCCTCTTCGAAAATAAATGCAACCCATAACATTAGGGGTTGCTTGGCATTGCGATCGGAAAGTGTTTAAGAAAAAATTTGAATTTATTTTATTTTATTTTAAATTAAAAAAAATAGTATTTTTAGATTATTTTAATGTGCTGATGTCAAAAATAATTTTAAAAAAATAAAAAAATCTTCATTTTGATGCATTTCTAAACAAAAAATATTTTCAAAAGCAACCACAATTAAACTGTCAAACAGACACTAATTCTTTATTTTTCAAACAAACAAAGGCAACTATATCCATCGGCTCGATATAGCGAGTCATCTATGTAACCTCCTAGCCAAAAAATTTAAATCAGCAGTCATGGGTTTTTTTTATTAAGTCAATTACTTATGTAACTCGAGTATTTTATTGCGACTAATCATGTATTTTATTCGTAGAACTCGAACAAACAATATTCTCTCTATTTAATTAATAATTCTTTATCCCTTAAAAAATATCACTTTAGCTAACTTGCAATAAGTCACTTATGTATCTTGGACACCATGGAGTTTAATTAACAAGAAAATCTATGTCATTTTATACAAACTATTTTTTTTTTTATATATAATTTGGATGTTTGGCCGCATAGCTCGACTAATCCTATAAATCTTGGAGTAAACTATTAGTTATGAAATTCAAGCTGGTAATTTCCATTAAAAAAATCTAGAGTTGGATCTGATGCAAACCAAGGAGGTGGACATATTGATCATACACTCGAGAATGCATCTAACCATCATTTTTATTGGATTTCATCACAATTGTTGATGAAGTTCATATCAGGATCAGTGAACAACAACCATCAGTGAGCATAGTAGTTATGCAATGAGAGAAAGATATCCAACTTACTGTTTAACTGTTATATTTGCGGGTGAGAAAGAAGACAAAAGGCAAAAAGGGATGAGTGTGGAAATTGAAGATCGCATGATGTTTCTTCGTGGAAACGTTTTTTTTTCATTTTATGCCATGGAGAATGCATTTAGTCTACCTTGCCCATGACAATTTTTTCCCCACTTATGAAAGTGAAGGTCAAGTAAATCAATGAAGAGAACCGTGTGAAAGGAATAAGAGATTTCCAGGCCAAGTTCCCATTGCACCCAAATCAATACTTGTTGATAATGATGATGACGCATTTGAGGTCGTGGTCTAGCGAAGACAAGGACTTGTTTTTTTTCTCCACACGAGGGTTTGATTTTTTTTGTGTATGATTGTCACCCTCACGGTATTTTATCTGTTCACTAGGCTTGCAGGGTGTTCAATAGATTCAGAGATTAGTTGTGGTGTGTGTAAACTGACCCGAACATTCTGGTTATAAGAAAAAAAATGATAGCACATCAAATTGACCAAGTTATGTCTCTCTAGTGCTCCTTTCATCTTCTTTTAATCTGTTTAACATTAAAAGATGAATTAGCAGCCATAATATCTGTTTTGCCCCAGAAAAGTTTTTATAAAACCGATTGCTATAAGCACAGTTCGTTAGTTTGGTGGGAAATCGGAATGAGTCTTCAGGAATGTGAAAGGAACAAACTTCTAAGACGTGGTTGTTTGATTCTTGAGAAAGCAACTTACAATTTCAGTGAATGGTTTCTTTTTTCCACCTCTTAATTATCTAGGATTGACCTCTGATGATGACTTGGGCTGCTTGCTTGACTTCCATCCATACTCTTTGATAATTGACGAGGCCAAAGGGGAGGCCCGCCTGGAAATTTCTAGCCGTGCTAGAAATTTCCAGGCTGACAATAATCGGCTGCTTTTGTAACCCTCGAGGAAGCACGTTGGTAGAAGTGTAGAACTTCTCTGACTCAGTCGATCACATAATCAGCACTGAAATTTACAGGTGAGCATGGAGAAGTTGGGCCCCTTCCTATTCAATGAAAAAAGAATTGGATAAAAGCCCAGACCGTCTTGGAAAAAATGCTCACGCGTGAGCACTCGAGATTGTGGAGATATTTTAACCACATTTGTGGAATAGTGCATTATCATGTTCGTCTTTCTTTTGCCCGGATTTCATTTTGGGAACCATGTGATTGGACAGAGACAAGATTACTATTAGAAATAAGAAAAGTTTGAATCTTCGATAAAAGTTGGAAGTGACATGATGAAAAACCCAACTATCTAATAATAAGCATGGCTCATTAGCATCCTCGTGTTCCATTACTTGCATAAATTACCTTATTAGCATGATAATGGTAATCAATTGAAATATATATATATATATACATATATACCTAAATGATTTTTTATGTTAAAACACCCACCGAAAATCGCAATGCACGAGCCTATGATTCTAAATTGGCTCCATGAACAAACCAAATCGGAAACAGAAAATCCATCATAGATTACCCAGCTAATCTCCGTCGTTAAAATTTAAGAAACTTTTTTTTTTATGATTTTAAAGGCAAGAATTTCCAGGCAAATGTAAGACAAGATGTCCGATAGAGGGGACCCAAAATGAGAGCTTCTGATAGAGATTTGCGGACTTTTCACAAAAATATAACAAACATTATTTTCAATTTTCTTTTAGGGAAAAAGCCTAAAAAAGTCCCAGAAAAAACCTCTCAAACAAATTTACAAGAATTCTTTCTCTTGCCATCTCCTATTTTATAAGAGAGCAATCTTTGTCTTCATGCAATCTAGAAAAGAAAAAAATATTGCATAAAATTACGTAGAGATTAAAAAAAAATGTAGAGCAGCTAATCTCTAGCAATCAGCAAGATCATAAAAAAAATTAATATAAATTTGCAACTGATCACAACAAAACTTCATCGTGTGGATATTGGTGGTTCCGTGTATATGAATTTAGTACATCAAGAGGAACATAGTATGATGGGACAGAGACGAAAGGAAAGGCAGGCAATTGAGCCACACAATTAAATACAAGAACAAAATAATAAATGTAAAGGCAAATTTTATCCCTCCATGTCCATGCAATCCCTAGCTTTTCATAGGATCCAAATCCTGCTTTTGGAATTGTTCAAGAATCATATTACACTTGTTCATCGTACGTGCATCAAGTAGTCCATGATTCCACAGTTTGATCATAAATAATCTCCAACACCTGTCAAGTCCATGATAATAAGTGGTATGCAAAATTGTTGGCTCTGAAAGTGAGTGGGCCAGAGAATTTCTTTCAAGTGCATTAATTACTGATAGAACATAATCTGCTTGTGCCTATCTATAAGAGGGGAAGTTGAATAGGAAGAATAGAAACAAGCAGAGTAGAATATGATGACAATTCAAATTAAAATTGGTAGACGAGTTACCAAATCAGAGCCGGGGCTAGGACAAGATTGTGTCCATGCAATCTCGTGAATGCCTCGCATGCCCACGGGATATGTCCATCTGCAAGCACCCTGCCAGAATGAAAAAGCAAATAAGTTCAAAACAAGACAATTTGCACAATTTTATCTCTGTGAAAACAAATGCAAAAAAACGATAGATCCAAATGGCTGGAACGAAGGGAGCACGATGGTGTTGAAGAGGCATAATGCCCAATTCACCATTCTTCCAAATGCACTCCCCAAACTCTCCTGTCCATAACTTGCTTCCTGAACATGATCTATAAGAGAAACAAAATACCAATTCAAGGTAGTGTGTAAAGAGAAGGTTACCGCTGCTTCCTCACGAATGAGTTCCACAAATGCATAATTTGCTTCTCATCTTTAGTCACATCTACAAAATCGTCAAGCATCTGCAGCATAATAGATTATTCATGAAAGCTTTTCTATGGTTGTAGGCATTATAGTTATAGTGCCTTCAAGTTATTGGCATTATAGTTATAGTGCCTTCAAGTTATAGAATATTAAGTACCTTTTACTTATTTGGGAGTAAGAATTTGTTTCATCATTTCATAACTAATTATTCCATAATTGTGCTACTTGCAAATGATACAGTGCAATTATATTCAATAGGACTTGTGACCTTGAGAAAAGAAAAAAATATTATCCAGTTTGTAAATTTCGTTATGATTTAATAGGTATTATTAAGTATATTTACCTATTGTACCATAATAATTAATCTTATCATTTCATTATTTAACTAGTTTTACCATATTTGTGATAATTACAAATGATCAATTGTAATTTTAGGAAAAACATTACATTGTTATCTTAGAGAAGAAAAAAGTACTATATATATTTTGAAAATAATGTTTTTAAATGATGATAAATTAATAAGTGCTTAAACTTAATGCATCCTAAATCTTATCACTGCATAAATTCAAGAGGGGCTAGCTTCAGCTCAGAAAATCAATCCAGTGGAAAAGGGTAACATGTACACCATATGCAAAAACATGTTTCAAAACTGCATCATAGAGTAGCAAACTAGTATTAGGCAACTTAATCATTACTGAAACTAGTATTAGCCAACTAAATCATTAAATATACCCTTCGGTCTTCAAAATCTGCAACATCATCGTCAACTTCATCCTCACTATCCCGATCTGACGTTACCTGGTCAGCTGCCATTGGCTTAAGAAAACAAAATGAACATCAGTTTCAAAAACTTGTCCATAGAATCCAAGAAATTCATAGATTTTCTTTTACCTTTTAGATTGTAGAGTTAGGATTAAATTACAAAATCTAGTCAACTTCCATTAGAGTCAATGAGAACATGGGAGTAGCAAAGAGAACAAGTATACACACACTTGAGACAAATTCGAACACGTGTGACATTAATATTCAGCAAAAGCATTCGGCAACAAGCTTGACATTTTAGGAAAACTAAATCAACCACTTTATTTTGATGATTTATACTAGCATGGCAATAAAAAAAACGCATGAGCATGTCTTAACTTTTAGAAGCAGACATTTCAAACTCTCCTTCTAATACAAGTGCAGGACTAGAATCTTTAGAATCTTCAAAGGTGTCACATGCATTAAAACACTAACACGGGTATATACAGCATGCACACTCTCACTAAAATTTGGAATTCATGACATTTGACCATAAATAATAAATGTCAATCATATACTTCAGAAGAAAGCCTAACATTCAATTCATTCAACAACATGCATAGATTAAGAGTAAAGCAATGATGATAAGGATTATTTATTGAAAGACAGTCATTACTCACCTGAGCTCTATGCGAGTGAAAGAATTGTCGTTTGTGAAGGAGCGTACGGCTGAAGAAAGTTATTAGTTAGATTAAAACCATATTCAAGCTTTGAAAAATATTTAACAATCTGACAAATTATAAGCTTCAAGCAATAAACATAGAGTAAAGTGACTACCTTAGATTAAATAAATTAGAAAAGTATTTCACACTGTATTACATAGCAATAAGCTGCAACATAGAGAACAGGTTTCAACAACAATACTCCATATAGTAAGAAACCCCATTGGACTTATAATCAATTAAGTGTCGTAGTTTTGACAAATTAGTTGGCTACTTCAAGGATACATTCACTCAATAACATTTTCATTTGATCCAAATATTAGAGCCTAAACACGTGCAACAGATAAACTGACCATGCAGCACTTCATACTTGTTGACCAGGCCTAACAAATGGAGATTCCACTACACATGCATTTTTCAATTTACTTTAGAATTAAGAAAGAAGTTAGCTACAAGAATAAATATGAACTGGGACCTACTTTCTCATGTCAGGCCGTTCAATTGATAATTTTCTTGTCTTTGCAAACTGTAGCATGGCAGGAGGCGCAAGATTATTCCCAGGTACCAATTGAGCACATTCAGCATCTGGATATGCATGTGCGGCAGAACCTGAAACCCCCACAACATCAACGCTAGAACGATTGTGTTCTCCATACTCTCTGCTACATATGCTAGCAGCTTGCACATCCTTCCCACCTGAGACATCAGCACTTGAATAAATAAGGTTCTCAACTAACAAACATACAATAAGAAAGTGAAGCATGCAAGCATAATACAAAGCTACAAATAAAACAGAACTGTAAAATTTGGCACTATGATTACACAGCATAGCATTGGATAAATCTATCAAAAATATCTCAAAGTTCCATTACAATAGACCGACCAAATACTAGGTGCCCATTAACTACACCCACTCCAAACTTTGGCAAATGTACAAAAAATGCCACTTGCTCTTACATTTCCTTCCCAGAGCAAAACCTTGCAACAGGAATAAAGATAGAGAATGAAGTCCTGCAATGAATCAAATGACTCTGTTTTATTACGCCCACCCTATGCTATCCCAAATATGTTTTTGGCCCCAAGGAAATATGCTTTGAAATGTTGTTTTCTCTGACAAATTTTGTAGTTAAGAACAGAAAAACATTTTTTTTTTCAGTCGGGCTAAGTGCAGGGAGCTGTCATTTTTATGCATTTATTGTTCATCAAGATATCTAATACAACAACAGAAAATAAAAAGTCTAGCAGATTATGTTTTAAGTCATTGTCTAAATATTTCCATAGATTTTGTTACAAGGATGCCATTCATCAGCACAAATCATGCAAACAAGTAGAAAGCACACACCGCCAATCTTGTCAAGCAGCTCACCAGCTCCCTGTTGCCTGCTCAGAGTCTTGTCAAGCACATTCTTTGCCTTTTGAACAAGGTTCTTGGGTCTTTTGCGCTTTGGTTTCTTTGAGCTATGGGTAAATATGGACAGACCCATTTCATTCCATGGTAATGTAAGATATCAACAAAATTGAGAGGATGAATAAATTTATTACTTCAAGCAAGACAAGTCTAAGACTTACCAAAAGAAGAAGGTTTGTTGTTTTGGATCAATACCATCTGCAACAATCTGAATAAAAAGAAATTAGCATATGAATTGCAAAAAAAAAAAAAGGATATTTAACATGCTTTGTACCTCACATGGATGCCAAACATTTTCCCCAGATTGCATATTTAGCAGTTTCTGAGTTTATCGACTTGTATGCATATGCAATAAATTCAACAATGACAGAATTTTTCCTATCAGCCTTAATAGTGATAAACTCAGAGACTCACCTATCATCCAGTAAATCATATAATTTCTGATATTTATGCTCTAAAGCGGACAAAACACTGAAAGCTCTCAAGGTAAAGTAAACAACATGATGTGTATATTTGTTTTCTCCTTTTATTTTAGTGTTTCATTTTACACGGCATTCTATGAAGTATCATAAAATTCCCCATATTTGTATGTTTATGAGACACTAAACTAAACGATGCTCTAAAGCTCTTAATAAGGAAGCAATATATTTATGTACATGTCCGCTTTGAAGTTTTCTGTTTAAAACAAGCAATATTACCCTTACTTTGTCTTATTTTATTTCAAATGGAAAATACATAATAGGAGCATAAAGACCAGCTGGATATGGTAAATGTTTGTTGACTTTGTAACTTGAAAAAATAACATATATATGACAAATAAAAGTTCAAATATGAACAGTTGTTGTCACAAATTGGAAGTAACAATAAAATGCCATGAAGAATTTATTTCAGGAGGAATTATTCTAACCTCAGATCTCCAAATATCAGTTTTCACGGATATATTTACAGCTTGGAATTCTTCCGTTATCTGCAAGACATACACAGGAATAGTCATTATAGTGCAAAATATGAAAAGAACCGAATTCAAATGTAAAGAGCGAATTCACCCAAGATTCCTGTAGTTTACCAACCCAAAATTCAAAGTTGAAGAGATCATGTGATGAGGGCAAGTGATATCTCAGACCCTAAGGAGCAAAAACAAAAAATTATATGGAACTCAACATAAGACCATCATAGCCTGAAAGAAAGACAGACATAGTTTTGTTTTCATCACAAGGAACAAAAGGATATCAGGAAAACCTCCAACCTTGAAGCTTGCACATTTTACCAAGCAGAATGGGCAGGAAAAGTCTTCAGTTACTGCGAGTTAAACATCCAACACGTTATACAAGAAGAGGAAAAGGTGCTTACAGATCCAGAAGCCAAAGAAAATACTTAAAAGTGCAGAGACCCGTCAATAACAAATGAACAGATATCAACTATAATGGAATTGAAGAGTTCAAAGGGAAAAATCTGTTCTCTTCAAGATTGAAGCTGTTAAAAGTTCTTCCATCTAAACCAAAATGTGAACCCATAAGACATAAATGCATTAAAACAAAACAAAGAAAAGAAAATTAATATTACCTTCTGTTTTCTGTAACTTATTATTGTAATACCTATAGTTGAAAATCACATTTCCTGCCCTCAACCTACATAATACAAGTGAAAATGTTTTATCATACTCATATAGGAAAACAAAGAATTCTCAAATCAGGCACAGTGCAATAAAGAAAAACAATACCAATTGAAAAGAGTTAGATGCTAGGATGTATAAGATATTACCGAATGATATGAGACAACGATGAAGAAGAAATGTCACCACAGGTGTATGAATGATAAGAAGATTTTTCCTTGGCCCCAACCTCTTCTGCAGAAACATTGACTTGCAGCTGTGATGTATTCTTTGGTAAATACAAACAGCCAAAATACATCAGTCAGCAAAGAAACATTTAGTAGTAGATATAATAAATGAATTTGAATTTATCCAACTGAAAGACTATTGAGAACAGAACAAACCTCAGTTTCAGAATTAAATGGAATTTGAACTAAAACACAGTTGTCCTCGGTCAAACAGGTCAACTGCAAGAAGAGACACAAAAATACACTCTTAAATTTCATTATACAAATGGAATCTGATGAATCCTTGAAAATCAGACTGCACAAAACAAATAAATCCCATGGTTAAAGTATTCAGGTTTAGTGTTCCCGGTCATGAGGCTGCCCATGAAGATGCCAATGTCAGCTTCCAACTATCACTATTTAATCATACAACAGAAAATGTAAAGCATTTCTACAGCTGAGAACAACATGGAAAGTGGCAAGTTTACAGGTCTACATCAAGCTTTGTGAAAGCATGCAAGAACAACTGCAGTTAGTAGCTTCTTTACACAGGTCATTTGGGAGAGGACAAAGGAGTGAAATCACTTGGCTTGTCAGAGTGATGTGGTGGTGATAAGATCATGGCTAATTCTGTTCCTTCAATAACGAAATGAAAAAAAAAATTGGCTTAACACATGACATTGTGTTATAGGCAATGATTAGACCTCTATTGTGATAGCATTTGTAAGCTAAGATGAATCAGGGTCCAGCATCTCTAATGGGTAATAGTGTGGAGCCAGTTAGGACCGAGTCTCCTTATTAGAACATCAAGGGTTTAAGAAGAAAAAAAATTAGGCTAGCAGGAGCTACAGTGTTTTACCTTCAAGAAGCAAGCACTCATGTCAACAGGAGATGTCACCTCCACTCGTCGTCCCAAACCCAAATTTGGTGACTTCTCCCAAAAATCATACAGTGAGTCTAATGGCATCTTCCCCAATAGACAGCATCCTCCAACATTTTCTGCCATGTACAAGCAATATTTCAAGCTGAAAACTGGATTTCATGATGCAAATAGACAACTATTTAGAAAAAAAGAAAAGGGTAATTAAAACCCCTTCAGCAAGGCCCAGATTGTGGTAATGAGTTGTTTGGCATGGCACTTTGTCATCACACTGTCTGGTTTATTAATATTTTTCATGTAGAATAGAAGGAAGAAATTTTGAACCTTAAAAACATCTATAATAATTTCTTAGCAACAAAAAAATAAAAATAGACCAATTACAATAAAATAGTATAGCATGCATTTGAAACACTTTCCACATGACATCAAATAAGTAGTAGTTAAGGAACCAAAGCATATCTCACATGGAAACAATTCCATACCCAAATGACCATTGGTTAAATCGATTCCACGCATAGAACTTTGGGCCCCAGCTGCTAAGAAAAACAATAATAATGAGACCAAATATTCTTATATGGAAGATAAGTTCTCAAGTACCAACCAAACATATGAATGCATACCAAAGCTGACAAGCAAGACATACAATGAGCCAGATTTGACCTCTGATGCAAGCTTATTCATCTCAGGGAGAATGAAATTCGCTTGCACTTGAGTACTACCCTCAACTCCAGCAAAGTTGGTCAAAACACACGGTCGACTAAAGTGATATACTGCAGAGTACTTTAGAGCAGGATACAAAAGCCAAGGCAGAACATTAGAAAATGATGACCACCACATAAGACTACCTCTAACAGCATTGATATACATCAATCTAGCTAGGAAAAGGAAATAGATGCATTCTTACCTCTAAAACCCCAATTTTGGATACAAGCCTTGCCAACAAAATGTACAAGGGAAATAGAGCTTGTGATTGTACAGCTCCATTTAGAGTGACAGGCATTGAAATTGTCATTTGTATTCTACAAGTTCAGTCAAAAGAAACCTGGTAAGCACCTCAAACCCATTTACATCCTCAAAATTCAATCAACAGAAATAAGCTAGCATCCTTACACAGCTATAACATGGACCGTATCATTAAAGTCCTAAACAGCTGATTACTATATATATAACTAAACACGCACCAGATTTCCACATACAAAAGCTTCAGCAAAAATATTTCACTGGTGCAAATTACTCCAAACTCTAAAGAACACTGGAAAGGAACATCATTACCTTCTTTTATTCTTCACCTGTATTTTATACCGCAAGCATCTTTGCAAAAACGACGGCTACCTCGTAGACAAAAAGAAAGTATATTCAATCAGAAACACAAAACAAATAACGACATTAAAGAAAAGAAAAAAAAACAATCAAGTAAAACGTAAATATATTTACATTTCCAATGGCGCGACGCTGAAGAATATTATAAAGCTCAACAGGCTTGCAATACATCGAAAGACTTTCTTCAGCAGCATTTTCTTCTTCTTCAGTTAAATGCAGACCACCACCACCACCATCACCACGTCCATCTTCACGGCACATCTGATCTATCGTGCTTCTGCTGTACCTTCCAATAACAATAAAAAAATAAAGTATTCACTCAACAAAAAAATTATTCAAATCCAAAAGAAATGAAAAATTAATTATTTAAAAAGCACATACGAGGAGGTTTCACGAGTGACTAAAGGAATCCCCGGCATTCTTCAGTTACGCTAATTCAATGTTTTGTAGTTTCATCGTAGCTAGCACTAATATCTAATATTAGTATGGGAGCACAACTAGGTTTTGTAGGAGACAAAAACATAAAGAAAAGAAAAGGAAAACCTGCAAATTAAGCTGAAAATAAATTAGTGAATTAATCTAAATTTGTAAAAAAAATGAAACGATTGAGAAAACAAACCCTAGCCAAACCTGAAGAGAGTTGCAGTTTATCTGGTTCGATTGAACGGACCGGACCCAATTTTTTGGAGCCGAGGATTGGACCGCATACTGGGAGTGGGTGGAGAACAACTGAGTGACTGGGAACAAGAGCGAGTGACAGAATGGAGGAAGGAAGAGAGAGAAGGACAGTTTTTATGATTCTTTCTTTCAGGTTATTTGGGAGTCCGCTTTTTTCTTCTTTTTTTTCCTACTAGGCAGTTGTGTGCGAACCGCACCGGGAATTATTTGACAGGACTACAAGTCGTGCGCCCACTCATGGTGACTCATCAACCGAGGCTACGGCCTGGATCGAGCTTCAGCTAAATCGCGTGATTTTTCAGTCTGGCCAAGTTGATCCAGCGGGTACACGTGCACCGATGATTTTCTATCTCTATGTCAACACTTAGCTTGAACTAGTTGTGTTTGAAATAGTTATATGACTAGTGTTTGTTGCGTATTTTTAATTTTTATTAAAAAAATATATATGTAGTTTTTTAATATGTTTTTATATTTTAAAAAATAAATATAAATTAAAATTTTTATGCATATAAATAATTAAATAAATTGAGAACTAAGTGTGCTGGTAAATAAATAAAAAATAATTAACGATAGTTAAAAATAAAACTTGAGAAACCAAAAGATATATATTATCAAAATATTTAATCTTGTCATTCGGGATATTTACTAAGTTGTGTTGTTTAAGTTTTGTTTATTAAATTTGTTATCCTTTAATTAAATAATAATTGTAAGAAAATTATAAGAAAATTGTTTAAGTTTTGTTTATTAAAATACTTTTAAAACACAACAATGCATCAATCTTATAATTCTAAGTTCCCAAGGGATGGTCGGATTTTACATGAATTCAGCCTCCAAATCCATGGTCCAGCCGAATTCGGGAAGCAACACCAGAAAGAATAGTCACACTAGTTGACTAATGGTCAGTCAAGCAAGGTCATGAACTGGCAGAGGCCACCTCACTCCTCCTACACTCTAGGCTCTTTCCAGCAAAAAACCAGATCGTGCCACTTCCAATTTCTATCAAAACATTAAGGCGGCTTCCCGCGTGCTGGTTCTGGCCCCATTCAGTATGATCTTTGTCATACATTTAAGGCATGGGCGCACATCCAGCAGTTACACAGAAACCCAGTTCTCAATCTGCTAGACTCCACCTCAACCCAACTTGAAGGCTCTGAGTCAGTATCCTGTGAGTTAGCATAAATTCTCATATGCTGGGCAAAGTTGCAAGTACTATTCTAGTCAACGATTAAAGGGGTTAAAATTGCTTCAAGAGAGTTCAAATACTGGAAATTGTTCAGGCTATTGAAAGTAAATGTTAAAAAGCTCGTGCTTCACAAACTTGGGAGAGTCTACGGAAGAAAGGAAGAATATGACGGTGGTAGTTAACAATAGGGAACTTTGTTGAATTGCTTATAGAACCAAGGAAGCAAATTTTTTTATAGCTCTATGGTGGGGATAGTCTGCAATTCAAGGACAACTGAGAAACCATGCCAACTAAGAAGAGCAGCAGCCAGAATTCTGGTTGACAGGTTGTCCGCGTATCTGCACAGTGGGTGGTCTTGCGTTGTTCGCTGCAGGTTGACTTGCCATCCTGAAGAAGGAAAGGAAATTTTGAGAAATGAAACTGCAAGCAAGCGTATTAGTTTCTTTATTGCTCAACAAAGCAGTTTTTCTCTGTGCATTATCTCATTTTAAATCTGTGTTATAGTATTATCAATAGGAAACCCAAATAATAATAATAATAAAAATAACCAATTCATTTTATAAGGTACCTGTTCTTGATGTCAGAAGCCATGGCCATAAATGCTTGCTCCACATTGATGGCATTTTTTGCACTAGTTTCCATAAATGGAATACCAATTTCATCCGCAAATGCCTTTTGAAACACGATAATTAGTGCGAAAGCACGCTCACTTTAGTATTCAGTAGTTTAAAAGCAAATATAGTGATTGATGATAACAACTTAGCAAGGGAGATCAGTTTCACCTTAGCTGTTTCATATGAAACAACTTTGTTCGCAGTGAGGTCAGACTTATTCCCGACCAAAACCTTGTTGACATTTTCACTTGCATAACGATCAATTTCATTTAACCATTGCTTAACATTGTCGAAACTCTCCTGGTCTGTCACATCATAAACTATCTGCCACATGCAGCGGTGTTAACAAAAAAATTCAGGGAAGCAAAAGGTAGAACACCAATACTATAAATGCAAGCCAAAAAACGCACTATAATGCCATGTGCCCCACGGTAGTAGCTGCTAGTGATTGT
Organism: Salix caprea; assembly: GCA_964035475.1. Taxonomy (NCBI): domain Eukaryota; kingdom Viridiplantae; phylum Streptophyta; class Magnoliopsida; order Malpighiales; family Salicaceae; genus Salix; species Salix caprea. Next base: position 9,786,083 of record OZ037759.1, on the reverse strand, counting down.
CCTAAACCGCTCTTGTCCTGCAGTGTCCCACTGAAAAAGGGCATAAGGGCAGACATTAGCAACAAACATAAGAAAATTATAGATGAGCATTGTGGACAAACTTACATTACAAAGATTTGCACAAAGAAAAAAGGGTTAAGGAACAACATCGATTTTAATTTGCATATGATATGGGGTCGTAGATCAAAGCAATTGAGCAACAAATTACCACACTAAAATAGGAAAAAATATCAAGAAATTACAACTAAATTTTGAAACAGGATATCAACAAGGATCCCAAGACTCGTCAACATAGCATATGCATGAAGAGCAAAACAAACACAAAAAGGTTAGTGCACAAAAAACAGGAGACAAACATAAAATAAATCCACAACAATTCTTGAAATGATGGAGGCCACCCTATTAAAACTTGAGGTATTCACCATAATTAGATTTCCCCTGAATACCAAACAGACAATATATCAGAATATGAAAAGAGCATCTTACAATTTGAAGTTTAATGGTCTTTCCATCTTGCTCCACGGTGCGAATTTTCTACAGAACAGAAAATCCACTTTATCAGTCACTTTCGCATATCAGAATAACATTTGTGCAAATCAATAGCTCTCTGGTGCTTACAAAGTCAACTCCAATTGTGCTGATATAACTGTCCACATATGAATCATCCTGTATTGGAAAGATAAAAAGAAGAAGCAAGTTTACTTAAAGAATAACTATAAAATTCAAAGGCTATCACAACAGAAAGGCATGCAATTCTTTACAACATCTTCCCAAGCTTCCATTCCCCTTGTTTGCTTAAAGAATAACACCATGAACTTGAATATAAATAAGAGGTGAAAAGTTTCGTCAGGGAAAAATCAAAGCAAAAGAAACTGAAACGTTGCCTCGATCTCAGCTCAAGATAAAAGATACCAACAAAATTAAACACCAAGTGACCCAAACGAGGGAGGAGATCTTCACCAAGAAGAGTCTTAACAAACATATTCATAGTAAAGTATAATCTCATTCACAAAAATTGAGGTAAAAATATTAGCTCAAACAAAAAATTACACCTAGTTGAACACATCAAACCTTCACAATTTAATGAGTTCAGGATAAACAATAACTGCAATCAACAAAAAGGGAAGATACCTAGAAAAAGATTAAGACTTACAGCAAATCTCAAAAGCAGGCATGATTTGCCAACGCCAGAATCCCCAATTAGCAAAAGCTTAAACAAATAATCACTGTAAAAAAAATTCCATTAAAACCCGAATCATGCAATTGAATAACATACATAACCAACAAACCAGAATCAATGAATCATCCATATCACTACAGATCCAATTAATCGCATAAAATATTTCACACATATCCAAATAAAAATCACAACTTTATACATCAAACCCCCCCTCCCCCCCCAAAAAAATAAAATAAAATAAAATAAGAGTTGAGATCTTTGTAAATTACTATTCAGGATTCATGGCTGTTAATGATTTCGACCGGGATTTGAACCGGTCTGGAGGATGATGAACCTGTAATCAGACAGGTAAAGGTACAAAATACGAGAAAGTTATATGTGACGATAAAAATGGAGAAGCAAAATCAATTTATTTTCTTTTGGGACCGACAAGCTGGGAGCTTTTAAAAGAGTATTTATAACATAGGACCAACACGTGTCTGATTATTAATCTGGACCGGTCAATTCCAATACCACAAAGAGAACCCAAAAAATACAAAGCCCAAAACAAAATAAGCAGTCGGGTGTTGACCCTTGTTCACTGTGGCATTACTTCAAATATCTTGAATGCAACCAGGAACATCTAGCAAAATCCTTCCCGTGCAGGAATCCTTCCCGTATAATCAAGAGACGAAATGTTTCATTCTAGTATCCTTCCACTTCCAAACTCCAGATACAAAATTTTCAAGACCGAGACTGTCGAGTAGTTATGTCAGGCTGTTCGAGCTTCGTCTTTACGTTGTGCGTACACTCGGTTGTCCTCTCATTTTGCTTCATCCACCGAATGTCCGTATCCTGTGCATGAAAGTAAGCAATCACCATCTTCATCATGATTATGATCCTGGAAAACAAAAGCATTGCTTGAAGGTGAATGAATTTGACAAGTGCTAGCTGCATATTCTTCTTTTTTCATTTTTTCTTAAGGAAAAAAAATTGTTTATGTTCGGTTAAATATTTTAGTCATTATCGACTGGCAATTAATTCCTTTTTAAAATCAACCATGAAATGAATGCTCCAACAAGGGAAGTTTGATAATTCACAAAATTACTTTATCAATTAGATTAACTATAAAGTAATAATTTTCTTTCTGTGATTTGAAACAATAAGCTCATAAACATGTTTTTTTTTCTCTCCTGTAAAATGATATTGGGCCTTGGCCCAACTACGGATTGTTTACCTTGGTGCAATTACAAGCAAAGCCTGGTTTACATAATCAGATTTTAGAACTCGACTTTACTTTATGATTTCAGCTCAATTAGCCCAGCATTTCCAATTTCCTTAATGACACCAGCCCTTTGTGCAGCATCTTGTCTCAACCTAGAAAAATCAACAACAGGTACGCTGGCAGTCTCCGGGGGCAAACTCGGACGATTTGGATGTAGACTTCATGTCAAAACTTGAAAAATATCTATTTTATATCCCATCCAGCCATCCATAAAGCTAGAAAACAAAAAATAACTTTTAGCCGGAAAATAATGGAAAGATGTGGGTTTATACAGCTTGTAGATAGAATTGCATAGAAGCAATTCCCTAAAATAATCCAAACATTTCAACGTGTTAATCCTATTCAGCTCCCATCTCCTGTTCTTCAAGCAATCGTTTCAAGGTGCTATGTGATTCGCCACTAGACACGGGACAAAGTAAATTGCTGAAGTTAAAAGGAGAAGAATTTGGAGCTGGAAGGGGTTCATCTTCCTCGTGACAGTCAAACCCCTGTTGCTCTCAACCATCTCACCAACTAAAAAGAAAATGAATAGAAATCGTGATCCATTCAAGAGGGTTATGGTTCGACCACCCTCATCGACTGAGGAATTACTGCCCATATCTTAGACCAATCCATCTAACAATTGACAAGATGTTGAATTAGTAGATGTTAAGCAGGGTAGTTACAATTTAGTCTCTCAGTTCTTAGATTTCAGTTACTGTAAATTTTCAGCTCAGCAATCCTTATACTTTCCACTTTTATGTGGCGACACATGGCAGCCATGCAATGGTTATCATGAGCAAAAAGTATAAGGGGTTATGAAATCATCTCATCTAAATATTTAAGTTGTTAGACGAGACTCTAGAATATGATTTATATTATTTTTTTAATATTTTTTTTCAAGTGAAAGTATATTGAGTTTGAAACTTGCATACAGACTTAGACTATCTTATACTTGATTTTTATTGAATAGAATGAGGGTAATGAGATTTAAACTCATGACCGTTAGGTCAATAAGACTCTAATATCATGTTATGGAATCATCTCATCTAAAAATTTAAGCTATTAGGTGAGGCAACAAAATATAATTTATATTATTCTCTAAGAAAGAGTTGGTGTGGCTAAAAGAATAGTGAAGGGGTTAAAATGACCAAAATATAAAACTTGGAGAATCACCCTAGAAATTCACTCTGTTCTTAATAGATGGAGCCTGCAATTTTTAAATTAATTAGAAGCTTCATGTAATGTCAGAGGGAGGAAAATGCTCCTTACACGTTGAATTGAGTTCTAAAATAAGAAATAAAAATGTCTTTAACCAAATTCTCCTCACAAATTTCTGGAGTAGATATATAATTTGAAAGGGCAATGTTGATTTAAGAGTGGACGGGGAAGTTTTATTCCTTCATCATTTTTTCAAATAAACTAAAAAAAAAAACGAAATAAACAAAAGTCACGCAAATTTGAAGGTAGGTCATCTAATATTAATCAACTTTCACATATATATACAAGCTATAGATAATCATCTCCCTCGCGTGTTTGCCATACTCATTCATATATCAATGGGTAAGCTGGTTTTGGTCTATTCTCTTGCTGTTCTTGGCCTAGCAGTAACATGCAATGCAGCAACTTACATGGTAGGTGATAACTCAGGCTGGGACATAAGTACTGACATTGCTACGTGGGCACAGGACAAGACATTTTCTGTTGGGGATCTTCTAAGTAAGTGCTTTACAACATGGTTAGTGTTTATAATCACCGGAGAAAAAATAAAAAAGAATCGAATGGCTACAGGAATGAGTTTTTTTGTTTTGTTTTGTTGATGTTTGCAGTGTTTCAATACTCTTCATCCCACAGTGTTGAGGAGGTGAAGAAAGAAGATTTCGACAGCTGTAACACGACCAATGTTCTAAGAACATTTACAAACGGGAACACAACCGTGTCACTGACAAAACCTGGAACGAGGTACTTTGTTTGTGGAAACAAGTTACATTGTCTAGGAGGACTGAAGCTCCGGGTAAACGTAGAAAGCAATCAAGCAGATCCGCCGACTGCCGCGCCAGAAGCACATCCAGGGGGCGGCGGCGCCGCTACTTCACAAGCTCCTTCTAAGAGCGAAAACCCAGCTTCTGTTATTCCAACTTCAGCAGGGTCTGTCTATGGCGGAAGGGATTCTGCTGCAATGGCTTTTCTTGGTTTTATGGCTACTTTGTTTGGGGTAGTGCAAGTTTGATCAGTAGATGTTTGGAATCGTATTTAATTATTTATTTTTAATTCACGGCGAGGTTGATCTTATTTTTGAATTTCTGCTTTTGACACTTGTATGTTGCTCCATCTTCCTGCTGTGATCATGGAAAACGTTTTCAAGCTATAAGTAGAAGTGCTGTGGCTCTTTGTGATTTGTCAAGGTATTGATCTGCATTTATAAATTTGTGTATTTTGAGCTGCCATGAAGAGAAAATAGATGCTATTAACATTGGGTGGAATGCTAACAATCCATATATATATTTCATTATTTATTCTCAATCATTTTATTACGTGCAATTATCCAAGATTAAAACATCAATATAATGATTAAATAAATTTTCTTTTTTCTTTTTATTTCTTCATTTCAAACATTGGTATAATAAATATGTTCTTGATATTTAAAAAAAAACAATAATTTTAGACAATAGGAAGCTGAAGTAAGAATAATACCCAGCAAATCGATATCGTAATATTACTTACATAAATTTTTATTTTCTAAAAAAACGTAAAATGCAAGGTAGAATGAGATTAAATTGGAAAAGAAAAATCCTACTAATTGGAAAGCTGCATTACAAAATCAAAATAATTGTTTTTCTTATAACAGTTAGAAAATTAGATGAACGGTTTTTTATACCGAGAGTAAGTTATTTCTCAGTAAATTATATTTATTATTCAATGTATATATTTATAATTTTTTTGGAATCCAAGATGATAGTTATAATAATAATAATAATAAAGAAAAAAAAAACTTTGCAGCCATATTTGACACACCTGTCTTGAAATGATAAGAGAAAAGGTCCATGCATGGCTGTGGGCCCGTGGTTTGACAATCATATCGCTGTGTAGACTTGAAGTGCGGGCATCTTTTTCACTGGAGCAATAATAGCCCGCCACGTAATTTAAAATCTTTCCGCCAACTGACACATACTGGGCCTTTTCTCCTCGGGATCTACACAGTCAAGATAACGTGGGAACGTAAGTGTTGACTTTATAATGGCATGGAGTTAAGATCACTAAAGCCCAAAAAAGGGGTCGAAATGGGCTTGAACTTTACAAAGGATAATGCTTTCCAATTGAAATAATGTTGACTGGGCTTTCGACATCCTTGTTGAATATCAAACCAAATTATCGCAGCCATGGTCTGAAAAGCTTCCCTCCATAATTGCTGTTTTGTCAATGAGATTGTAGGATCTAAAAATCTAAAAATAAATAAATTAATTATTATATCCCACCCGTGTACTGATTAGTTCGGCTGAAACGTGTACAGACAAAATAAAAAATTAAAGGACAAACTATGATGTATAAAAAAAAACAGATTAGAATTAAATCGGACGAGATGTATATACTAATAAGTCCTGGAAAGAAAAGGATTGTATTATAAAAAAATGTTTTTGTTTCATGCACCAAATTCCAACTATATATTAAAAAATCAGTGAGTGAAAATGACCTGTAAATAACTCGAAATTAAGAGGAACCGAAGGGATGATTGACAAGTCAACTTTTTTTTTTTTTAAAGTGAGAATGCGTCTTGCATTTGGTCAAAGATCACGCAAGCTAGCCATTTGAAAAGGGGGTGGCTGTGATGGAAAAAAATAGGTTTATTTTTCTTCAATTTCTCCAAAACTAGAGTGTGAGCACGGTTCAATGCAAAATCTTAAAGCGACCTTATATTATATTGCCGGATATTTGAAAGAAAAAAATAATTTATTCCGATTGCATTTTTCCTTTTTTATTTTATTAATCTTGGAACCATTTTTTCCGCACAACTTCCTCCAAGAGGACATCATCACATGCCCATGTTGGTTATAGCTATGGTATGGGACGACCAAGAATTTAATGGCAGACGATGGTACAGTTACGGGTCTTGAAATATATTTGTGGAAAATTGTATAATCTCATGACTTTGTCTTGTTAAAATAGTGATAGAAATAGTTTTTTCTACGGAAGTTTGTAATTAATTATTTACCAATTGAAAATCAGGTGCTACTCATTGCTTCTGTGACTTTAATTCCCCTTGCAAGTAGTGCTTCTTTAATAGTATAATTGAAGTTATTTTTAAAAATATTTTTTATTCAAAAATATATTAAAATATTATTTTTTATTTTTAAAAAATTATTTAAAATTATTTTTTAATTAAAAATAAAAATATTTTTTTAAATCATTTTAAAAATATTTTTAAAATACAATATCAAACATACATGTAATATCCCTGTAATGAGTGGGATTTCCCCGTGATCCCCCCACTTATTAGATTTTTTATTTATTTATAGGCAAAATGGGATCTTGCTGAGCCCATCATGGCTAAGTAATATGGTCGCACCATTCACCATGGTCTAGCTTATTATCCAAGCACACCAAGCTTTTACATCATTGAGATTTGAAATATATAACAATCCACCACGAGTCGTCCACTTTTTAGATTGAAGTCTTTGGGTGAACAGAAGACAATTTTTATTTAAAATAGATTAATCTTCTTTATAGCCATATATCAAATTCAATTTTTAAATGATGTTAATAACATTGTGATCACGTTACACGTTTAAGTGGCTTTATCTCTTGATGAACCTCTCTCCACCCATCAGAACATTCTGGTCAAATTTAAGTATCATTCCTCGTGTTTTTGAGCTACATAATGATAGTTCAGTTGATTTGAACAATAATAATGTACCCTATAACGCTTAAAATTAGTAAATATAAAAAAATATAGAAGAATAGAAAAAAAAAGAGAGAGTGAGACCCTTGGATGAGCTTTAATAGCTTGGATATTTTACTTGGTAATCAAAGATATTTATAGATTTTAGTAATATCAACTTATTTTATGTAGAGTTGAGAATGACGTTTTAAGATTCCTGGTGACTGTTAGGGATTCATATTATGGTAAACGAAGAGAAATGAATACTTTTAATAAAGAAATTAGTAATTATTTTTAGGAGTTGTTTGGGAAGCATTTTAACTTTAAAGGTACTTTTAAAAAAAAAAAATTTTGTTTTAAATGAGTTTTTTAGTGCTTTTAATTTATTTTGATATGCTTATATAAAAAATAACTTTTTTAAAATTAAAAAAATTAATTTAACATGTTTATAAGTAAAAAACACTTTAAAAAAACAACTATAAACATCATCTTAGTGCAGAAATATCACCGGTTATTAGTCTACTTTTACTTCTAGAAAACTTTAAAAATATATCCAATAATCTACTATGACTTCTTGAAAATTGAAAAGTATATTGAGATGGTGTATTGGATAATTCCTGCAAGTGAATTGGTGTGAGTTGATCTATATATATACTAGACAATGCCCCCGCGCTTCGCCGCGGGCGGCATAATATTTTTTTCAATGTAAAAAATATTAATTGTGTGTATTTTTTTATTATAATATAAATTTAGCTAAAATAATAAATCTGTGCAGAATTCATGTCAAGTGCAAGTTTTCTATAAAATATATGAATTTAAAATCGATATAAATTTGTCTGTTTAGTAGTTTCAAACGAAATAACCAGCATAAATTTATCATCATCATCATTAAAAAAGCAAGAAAACTCGGATATCTGAATTATTAAGTTCACTGTATTAAGATTAGTTCATTTTATAATTCAATTTAAATCAAACAAAAATAAAATATAAATTGTGAAAATACCTACAATAATCAAATAAAAAAAATAAGTTGTTAATTTTCCATCAACAAAAAGACGAAAACATAGATTGAAAATTCATCCTGATATTATTGCCATTATCATTGTTATTAAAGCTAAAATTATTACTAACATTACTGCCAAAACAATTAAAATAATTAAATTGCCATGAAAAATAAAAAAAAAAGCAAAAGATTTTTATAAAAAAACAATAAAAAACAATAACTAAAATTATCATTATTATTGCATAAATAATAAAATCATAAAAATCATATAATCTAAAGAACAAATAAAGAAACAAAAAACAAAAAAAATGAATAAAGGGAAAAATAGAGTAATATTACTTTTAAAATGATCACCGATATAAATTAAAATTTTAGGAAAATCTTTAAAAAAAATTAAAAGATTTTTATAAAAAAATAATCACTAAAATTATCATTATTATTGTGAAAATAATAAAATTATAAAAATCATCTAATCCAAAGAACAAATAAAAATAAAAGTGAACAAAAAAATGTATAAGGAAAAAAAATAAAAAATAAAAATAAATTGGTTCGGAGATTAGTCATGGTGTGTCCACGCTGGCCTGGACACCCCGATTATCAAAAAACAGATTTGGTCCGAGAAGTAGTGGTGGTGCACTTGAGCTGGCCCGGAGATCGTGGTTATAAAAAAAAGATCGTGGTTATAAAAAAAATATATAAGTGAAAAAAATATATAAGTGAAAAAAAGAGCTTAAGCTGGCTGAGAGACCATGGTTACCAAAAAATATATAAGCGAAAGAAAACAAAAAAAAAGTATAAGCGTGAAAGCACTGTAGCAATCCATATTGTTTTTAAAAAAATTCGGCCCAAGAATTAGTCGTGGTGTGCTTAAGCTGGTCAGAGATCCCGGTTATAAAAAAAATGTATAAGTGAATAAAAAAAATATAAAAAAAAGAAAAAAAATATACCAGCAGGAAAGCATTTTAAAAAAAAAATGTGGGTCCGGGGATTGTCGTGGTATGCATAAGTTGCCCTGGACACCCTGGTTATCAAAAAAATTTAGATATGGAGATTAATCGTGGTGCATTTAAGCGAGCTCGGACACCCCGATTATTAAAAAAACAAAAAACCAAAAAAATATATAAGTAGAAAAAGGAAAAAATATATAATAACAAAAAAATGAAAAAAATATAATAAGGAAAAAATACAAAAAAAAGGGCAAAAAAAGAAGAAGGAAAAAACTGAGGGAAAAAAAAGAAAAAGAATAATTAGGAAAAAAAAAGAAAAGAACAAACGAAAAAAAAAAGGAGCTAATCATAAAATAAAAACCGAAAAAAAAAAGCAAAAAAAAAAGAGAAAAAAAAAAGCAAAAAAAAAAAAAAAAAAAAACTACTGTTGCAATCCACAGTGCACTGTGTCTGTGTGCACAGTAAAAACCTCACGCCTTTTATATATATAGTAATAATATATATATATATATATATATATATATATATATATGTGTGTGTTGCTTTCTGTTAATTACATATGCTAATAATTAATTAAAAAAGACGGGCCCTCATTTAAAAAAGACGGGCCCTCATTTTCTTCCCGTCACAGCAGAGAGTTGCTTTCTTTTAAAAATATCTTCCTGCAACTTTCCAAGTTGCTTCTCATGCCATGGCTCGATTAATTAGTTAGGTCTTGTCGCATTTATATGTTCGGTCCCTCACGAAGACCCACCTACGTTCTTACATGTAACTTTCCTTTCATTACCACATAATAAACACAACTTAAGCAGCTTTCGCGCTAATTAAATTCGGACAGAACCCTCGATGACCATAAAATTCAACATGAATCCTGGAATATTGTCACGCAGCCTTGATTAGTTTCATATTGTTGAATACCAAACACTGTGCTGTCTTTTACGGACACGTGGTCTCTCCTGCATCATCATCATTTTCCACTCCTAATCGTCCTAACACATTAGAAGAAATTCCATGGCTTCTTCCAAAGAAATATCGCTCCACTTATCCATTTCCCTCCTCCTCCCTCCTCCTCCTCCTCATCCCTAACATAAATTTAATAGATGGTTGTGCATGTGGCGGCCATGCTACAAAACCCATGTTTTTTTAGCCATCTATTTTTCTTTGTTTTTCCCCCAGCCATTATTGTTGAAGTCATCAAGGAATTGATAATGTTATTCTTCGCATCAATATATAATTATTGATTATACCGGATTCTGTGAGCCAAGAGAACTCCCAGACCCGTGCCATGCTTGTTAAACTTTCTCGTTCTTATCAAGAAATTATTTTATCTAAAAATTTTAACTGTTAGGTGAGATTCATGATATAATTTATATTATTCTCTAACGCATCTTCTCAAGTAAAAGCTCTTTGAGCTTGAAACTTGTACATAAGTTCACACTATTTTATGCTTAATTTTTATCAAATAGAATAACAATGGTTAGATTCGAACTAGTGATTGTTGAATTAAAAAGATTTTTATACCATGTCAAGAAACTATCTCATCTAAAGACTTAAATTATTAAATAAAATCTCATAATATAATTTATATTATTAACTTAGTGCATGCATATGGCTACCAAGGGAAAATATAAAGGGTAGACAAATAAAATAATTGGCAGGAAGGGATTCCAAGGGAAAGCTTTCTTGTCCTTTGTAGTACTGGCATTTTTTAATGCTTATTTTGTAAAAATAATTGAGGCCGCCGACGTCGAGCCCTATATATGTTTGTGAATGGAATGTCAAGAGTCAAGACAATAGGAATACTAATTAAATATTAAAGCAGTCAAAGACTCACAATTCCGGTGGGTGCCATGGAAGATTCAATGAAATGGGCAACCTTCGAAGTTATAGATTTGGTAACTGTTTGATAGGGTGATATTGTTTTGATTTTTTTTAAAATATTTTTAACATCAATATATTAAAATAAAATGATCCAAAAATACACACAAAAAACAACAATAATTTGAAGCTAAGAAAATTTCAAAAACTTTTAAAAGTGCATTTAGACTGTAATATGAAACATTACCTTAATTGTTTTTTTATTTTTATTTTTATCATGAACCATATCCATATAGATTAGTTTATATATACCGACCAGGTTTGATTAATTGTTGCAATGAGAGTACTATCTAACATTGCTATGATTGATCATCGAAAAAATGACCAAAGAGGGTATTATTCAAGAAAATATTATATATAAAAAAATCTAATTGATTTCAAGAAAAGGAATGAAAAAATGACCAAAGAGGGTAATTTTTTTGACGACAAAAACCTTTTTTTTTTTTTTTTAAGTGATTAACTTCACCATCCACACTAGTTAGCATCCACAAACGTCCATATTTTATAAATGAATTGAGTGCAAAACCATCTCTCACTTGGCAAAAAACCAAAATGGGGAAAGCCCATTTGGTCAAACGTTTAGCTTCTCTCGTGGATGACTTCGTCTGCAATATTATTGTTAGCACATACTTTTCAAAATGAGCACATCAAGATCCTTTCATCGTCCTTTTCTCTTGTTAAAAGATCTAATCAATATTAGTATATTAGTCTTAGGTCACTTTTTTATTATTTTAAGTACAATTATTATTGCTTAAATTTAATTTCATAGCTGTGAAGATTTTGAAGAGTTTTGGACAAGTTCAATATGCAATATAATGAAAATAAGTATAGGAGTAAGCTATTTATAACTAGCCAAAGTTCAGAAGCCTTCAAATTAGGACCATAAACTTTATTTTTGTTGTTTTAATTATTTCCCAAGTTAAATTTTAATTTTAATTAATTTATTTACTTAGCTTTAAATTATTTTGGTTTGGTTGGTTTTAACCTTCATGATGAATAGTTGATATATTTTTATATATATAGAGAGAGAGAGCTTAATCTCATTGTGATCTTAAACCTTGTCGGGAAGTCTACTTTTTATTCACATTGATCACAATGTTACGTAAATATGAATATAAAATCACTAAAATTCTTTTCCAAAAAATCGTCACTAAATAATCGCTTTCTTCTACCATTCAAAGCTATTGAATTTGACCAAAATTCTCTTTTCACACCCTATAAGAAGGAGGTTACATAAGCATAATCGAATGATCATGAAGTACATATTGAGCTAACCGAAAGTACATATTGAGCTAACCGAAGGGAAATGGAGTTGGATAGCTTGGTTACTACTTCAAAGGATGTTGAATCAGATGATGATATCTTGCTCCCTGGGTTTCGGTTTCATCCTACGGACGAGGAGCTTGTCGGGTTTTACCTTAAAAGGAAAGTAGAGAAGAAGCTTATGAGGATTGATCTCATCAAACACATTGATGTCTACAAATATGAGCCGTGGGATCTTCCAAGTATGCATGCTCTTGTACTCTCGCTCCTTTCTTCACTGATTCAACTATTTATCTGTAACTATTTGTATGGAATGCAGAACTGTTATTTGAACACCATCAGATTCATAAGTGGAGCTATAATTTTGCTGTTATTTTGTCGTTAATCTGCACAATTTCCTCGATGGATTTACTCGCTACCCTTCTTTCAACTATTTATCTGTAACTATTTGTATGGAATGCAGAACTGTTATTTGAACACCATCAGATTCATAAGTGGAGCTATAATTTTGCTGTTATTTTGTCGTTAATCTGCACAATTTCCTCGATGGATTTACTCGCTACCCTTCTTTCAACTATTTATCTGTAACTATTTGTATGGAATGCAGAACTGTTATTTGAACACCATCAGATTCATGAGTGGAGCTATAATTTTGCTGTTATTTTGTCGTTAATCTGCACAATTTCCTAGATGGATTTACTCACTACCCTTCTTTTAATCTGTGAACGTACAGAAGAAGCTAGCTGTAGTGCTGGGGAAAGGGAGTGGTACTTCTTCTGTAGAAGAGGAAGAAAGTACAAGAACAGCATAAGACCTAATAGGGTCACGAGATCTGGATTTTGGAAAGCTACAGGTATCGACAAGCCAATATATTCTGTCGGGAAACTCCATTTCTGCATTGGCCTGAAAAAATCTCTCGTCTATTACCGAGGAAGTGCCGGAAAAGGCACGAAAACAGACTGGATGATGCACGAATTTCGCCTTCCTGCTACTGAAAATACTGCCAGTCGCACCAATCCTGAAGACTGTGATATTCATGAAGCTGTAAGATCCATCCCTTCTTGTATATTTCACGACTGAAAAACTGGGGATGCTTAGTCCATTCGATTTCTGATAGTTTTCATTTCTGTTTCTTAATGTTACAGGAAGTTTGGACTCTTTGTCGAATATTCCAGCGAGAAGCTCCCTTTAACAAAAAGTACTTCTCTTCAAAACAAAAGTGTGTGAGTGATTCAAGTTCTAGCCCCTGTGAATCAGACAGTCGGGGGAGGCATCGCGATGAAAGCTTCGACGTCTCTGCGGTTGATAATAATGTGAACATTGAAAGTAGAGCTACCGGTGATCACTATGCCAACGGAAATTATAATAACCAGTGGTTTGCAGCCCAGCTGAGCTTGAGAAATCAGGTTCCATTTACGACACCGTATCTAAGCTTTTCCAGTCAAAACGGAGACCAACTTTTTGGAGACGAGAACTGGGACGAGCTTAGACCAATGGTTGAGTTTGCTCTTGACCCCTCAATGCTATACAGTGTTAATTAGATAGATGCAGGGTAGATTAATATATTGCTGGTACTATTTCTTTTCTCATGCAAAGAAAAGGCAGCCATGGTTTTGGTTTTTGAAACCTAGGGGGGAAGGGAAGTGGTGGGGTGGGGCTGGTTTCGAATAACGTACAGAAGGTGGCACTCCGATGATCCTCCGTTTGTACCTTGACGATCAGGCTGCTGCTTTTTATGCTCCTATCTCTTTTAATTTGCAAGTGCAATTTCCCTTCAGCTCTCTTAATTTCCCACCAAATCCTCATCACTCCTTTTTCTTTCTTCTTCTTTAATCTGGATTCGTGTATGAAGTAGGAAAACTTAAGCTGTAGTTGCAGCTCCTCTTGATTTATAAATGAAAGACTCGTTTTTTGAAGGGGTGAATGGAAGGATGTGAAGAAAAGAGGGTGTATAAACGAACTGCTATCTATTTAATTATTTGGTTAGCAAGGGGAAAATTATTGAAAATAAAGTGTTAATCATAAAGAGAATGTAGGGTGAGAACCGATCCATCCAAATTGAGAGAATTTATAAGTAATATAGATAAAGTAAAAGTAATTAAGATTATATGTAATTAAAGATAAAAATATCCTTCTAATCATTACTTAAAGTTTCTATCCTTCTTGCCAATCAAAACAAACACTCGCTATGTGTTGTAGCCAATTAATTTTCTTCTTCTTTTATAGTCAAAAGGCATGCAGTCTATAGGAATTAACATGTGAGGAGGCATCAATTATCTCGTAATCAAATATGTGAATTTTCTTTACAAGCACCTAAATTCATACGGATATATAGATTAAAAATACTATAATTTTCCCATAAAACAATGCTCGTATTGGTCATAAAATAATTATATTAACCAAATAACCGATCATGAAACCTACATGTAGATCATGTATCACAATTTCACTAAATCTTGAACAATTATATTCAAATGGGTCAACGGCTTTTTATGTGTTTCTTCATTAAAAAAACATGTAAGAAGACTTTGTAAAGATAAAAGCATGTAAAGATAAAATTTGTAAATAAATTAAAATAAATCACGCCATAAATCCTCCGGTCAAAAAAACACATTTCCACATTTCAACAAGACAATCATTCACAAGCATCCCTTTTGAGTATCATCACAGACCTTCGTGCAAGCACGCGGCAGAAGACTCAAAGATCCTTAGCTGCCACCACAGGGGGGAGCAAAGTCGAAAACTTTAAGTAAAATTACTTCATGGAAATGACACGGATATGATATATAGCGGATCTCCCATATGCCAAAATAACAAAGTGAGATGAGATAATATGTTTCATGAAAGTTAAATTACATTTTCTTTTTCGATTCAATTAGGAACTATCGAGTTACTTTACAAAACAATAATATATATTGTAGAGATAGAAAGGAAAATTCAGTCACTCGTTTGCTTAAACAAAACAGCAGTAAATAAAAACCAGCTCCCATCAAAGCAAAACTGGGGGCAGCACAAGACAGTTTACTTCATCATAAACCCAGATTAGTGCTTAAAGCACTAATCTGTAAACCTCTGAAACTTCATGCTTACTTCATCCAACGTTGTGATATCCTTCCTCTTTTTTGATAACTTGGCTGGATTCTGGAAACCATTTTGGTCTTCAGTAAACTGAGCAGCTGTGCGCGCCCGTAATTCTTCCAAGCTCTCGCCTTCCTTTGCTCTCTCCAAAACCTGAAAATTTGAGCGGTAGTAATAAATGTTTGCTCTTTGTGTTTCGAAATAAACATAGTTTACTAAATTTTCAGACAACTCTTACCAAGTGCCGACCATACAGATGAGTGTTTGAGAGTGCTTGAATTGCATTCTGTGCCTCTTGCTTTGTGACGTATTCCACAAATGCAAAGCCTCTGTGGTTTTCAAACTTCATTGGCAACCTCAAGCTCTTAATCTGCATTTTACCCCACTTGAATTAAAAATCAACATTTGTACTTCAGAGAATCAGAATCATCATAATCTACTTGACGAGAAAGATGATTCAGTGCCTGGTGCACAGAAAATCAGCATGACGGAAGAAATCATAAATGTTAGTTATTTGTATGTACAATTTGATATACGCTTACTTTGTTCAATCATACAATATCCCTTTACCCTTTGTTGCACTGTGTTCATAAGGAGGCAAATAAAAGAGACTGAAACAACCAGAAACTAATGCAAAAGCCGTTGAATAAAAGCACAAGCTACTTACAAATATCCGAACACAGTTTGACAATGATTTGTTTAAATAGTAGAGCTTCTCCCCTAATGTTAGTTAACTTCGGTCCAAGCCTGGTACTACATGCATTGGAGTCATGTGCACACATTGCAATTTTCTGAAACAAAATAATCACCTGGCCAAATGGGCTGAATAGCTGCCTCAGATCTTTCTCTGTTGCCTCAAAAGCTACGTTTCTCACAAGTAGTTTTGTAGAACTCTTATCCTTTCCAGCCTTTTTCACTGCATGCTCATCCTTCTTGGCATGACAGAGTTGCAGAATAAGAGCATGGCCATCCAAAACAGTTCCCTGAACAAGAGATTGAAAAAAGAAAGGTGACCAAAAACAGCAGCAGATTTCAACAAATATATGCTATGTCTGGGTTTGTTATTACCTGTAGATCTCTGCAGATATTTGTAGCTGTTTCCACAGAATCAAACTCTATAAAGCCAAAACCCATTGAAACATTCTTCCCTTTCTTCATGTGCTTCTTTATCTGACATGAAATGAAATCCAACATAAGAGCGTAATAGAATTTACTGTACATGAAAAGTTACTAGGAACTAGATTGTTACCCTGACACTTTGGATTCTCCCTTCTTTCATGTGTTCACTAAAGTGCTTTTTCAAAGTTTCATCAGCTGTCTTGAAATTCAGGTTCTTGACAAATAAAGATCGTGACTGGAGCAAAACAGGCAACAAACCAAAGAATGATAAATATAGAATAAAGTTGGAAGTTGAAACCACCGAAACAATATCAATCCAAGTAGAATCCATATTTTTGTGTTATTTATCATTCACAACCTTGCAGTAGTATAATTTGTAAATTGAAGGAGATTGATTTGATGTGTCTATAATTATGGAAAAAGAAGACAAAACAAAACAAATGCAGAGAAGAAACAATATATGCCTAACCTCGATTCTGTCAGGATCAATATCCATTTCAGATATTCCTTCCACACTTTGCTCCAGTATCACCCTCTTGGCATCATGTTCACCCACAGCTGCATCCACTTTCTCATCGCTCTTGGAGATTGAGCTTTGACTAAGGATATTGTCCGGAGCCCACTCCAAATATAATGGAACACCCCTATATCATAACAAAGAAGTGAGTAACATTTCCAACTTAAACTGCCAACCTAGAGAAACAGTGTTTGAAAGTTCCAGCAAGTCTTCTTTTGAACAGCTTCAAAGTAGACAAAACAAAGATATACTCACTTGTACTGCTTGTAAGCTAAACCTTTGAACGCAGCACGGGCTTCAGATGGTTCGAGGAACACAACCTGAAATATCATGACATGGAAAAATGATTAAAAGGCAAACAAAAACGAAGCCTAACTAAAACTTAATCAATTCCATGGTGTTTTATCTTTTTTTATTTTAAGCTCATGTACTGAAAATTAAATAGATAAATCTTCTAACAACAAAAAGGAGAGAAAGGCTTAACCAAATTAAACCAAGCCAAAAAAAGTACCAACAGTATCAGAAAATGCTTCCAAACTTTTTAAGCACTATTATTAACTCATCCACTACTCTTGAACTCAAACAACCACACATGTTCCAGTCCGCCCTGAAAGCATCATCCACCCAAGAATACTCGGCAGTATAAAACAATGCCAGACAAAGTCAAATGACAACTCAAAATCATCAAGTCAACTGATGAGAACTTAACAGTAAGTTTGCAATTTAATCACTGTGCTTAATATCCATCCCAATACTATGCAATTATCTTAGCACAACCAACTTCCCTAACAGTGTTTCCATCCAGCAGTATCTCCAAAACCACAAAGCAATAACCTAGACGTACAAAAAAACAAAAGTTTTTGCAAAATACGAAACCAAGTCTTGCATTGTCTTATTTTCATCCAACTGCTAGTTGGTTAATACCCTCATTTTACAGCAGAATACATCAGAAACACACGCATGCATGTGCGGACACAAAATGAAAGAGGCATGATCCAATATACACATGCACATGTAATATCTACACTTCAAGCATATAGAAATCCTAGCATTGATCTTGTAAGAATGAAAAAGAGTAACAGCAAAGATAAAATGTGGTTCATTAAAACCTATAGGAAAATGTGATATTTGAGAAGAATGTACCAGAGCCAATGTTTTTGTTGGAGGGAGAATAATTTTGTCCAAACTCCCGAATTTCCCAAATTTCTCAGCTAGTTCAACCTCAGAAGAGCCATATGACAAGTTCTTTACTAAAAGAACATGGTTACTTCTTTTCATGCCATCTTTTTTCCCTGCAGCAATTTCCTCTAAAGCTGTAATGTTGACACCAGCATTTGTGAGTGCCTTTTTCGTCTCTGCAATCACTTGTGTTTCTCCCAAAGCAACACGTACCGCAAGATCATCAGCTTCGCGGTCAAGTAAGTCGCTTTTACTCACACCATGTCTCCTAGCAATGTTTTCAATGACCTGTTTACAGCAGAAGAGGAAAAAACAAGGCGATTTTACATTTATCATTGTGGAAGAAAAAAACCATGTATACCCTGTCAGACATAACATACTGTATCATGGTGGAAGAACAAACTATTCCATGCTCTAGTATCTCCACTGGCTTCAGCTGCCTTCTTTTCTTCCTGCCTCCGCTGCTTCAAAGTTTTTGAACCTTGGCTCAGGAGATCGCTGGTCCTGCATCGTAAGAGAGTAAGCAGAGCAGACTCAAGCCAATTAATTGGAAAGCAAATCGGTGGTCATAAGAGACAAACAAACATTAATGCTTCTTACTCTTGCTTGTTTGGTAGGTTTTTTTGTTTTGCAGGCATGACATGCAATAATCTGCCCTGAAAAATTGAATTATCTAATTCTTCCAAGGCCCTGCATAAGAACATGGATTTATTGATCCAAAAAACTTACCCTCAGGCCACAAGTACGAACCAGATTCAGCTTTAAAACAAAGTACCTTGCGGCAGATTCTGGAACTGTATAGTGAATGTATGCAAGTCCCTTGGAACGTTTTGTATCTTTATCAACAACAAGATGGACCTGTGAAATGTTACCAAACTTGCTGAAATGCTCTTCCAGCTCATCCTCACTGTTATAATAAACACATGAAAAAACTTAAAAAGCAGCAAATAAAAACTATTTCACACATTGAACAGAAACAGAACCTGAGCTACTCACAAACAGTGATTTACATGCCCTAAAAAGGAAATCAGTAGTCAAATACACAGATAAAAAGGCACTAGCATGCTTACATTGCTGTATATGGTAGATTGCGGACAAAAAGGCGACCAGTCTCAAGAATTTCCTCTTTCTCATCTTTGAAAGTTGAAGATGGGTTCTCAAGGTCTTCAGCATGGGTATCTTCAGCAACCTCTGCTTGTGCTACATTCCCCCTCTGAAGGCTTTCATCACTGTTTTCACTCTCATCATCACTGTTTTCATTCTCATCATCACTTCCACCGCTTTCACTTTCCGAATCTGACAATTCTTTCTTCACCCTGCTCCTGAAGTAATCCATATCCGAGACAGCCTCATCACGTGCAAGATCATTCGACTCCTCATCTGTATCACTATTGCCTTTATCTATCTTAACTTCCACTGTTACTGACTTCTCCTTGCCTTCTTTCTTTCCTTGACTTGCCTTCTTGCCAACTTCACCATTTAGATCAGCCGTGTGAACAACTATAGAGTCATTTTCCCATAATTTTGACTTGGCACGCGGCTGCATGACCTGAAGAAATTCTTGTAATCGAGGATCATCAATCTCATTGCCCTTTTCATTATACTTATTCTTCTTCTCATCTTTAGCTCCCTTGACATCTAAACTTTTGGCACCGACAACATTATTCTCATCTTCACTCAATTTCTCTTCTATCTTTTTAGAATACCTACTCCATGGTCGAGGGATATCTGGGTCCCCAACTTTACGAGCAATCTATAAAAAAAAGAAGGGGGGGTTATTTCTAACTCAAATTCTACTCATTTGGACTACTCATATATCAACAATTCAGCCAAATTGGACTCTAATTGAACTTCAAGTTCCAAAGCTACAAACTTTACATTTAACAACTGAACACAACCAAAAAAAACACAAGCACAAAAAAAACCCACCTCACAAACAATTCTACAAGTATCAAGGTAAGATTTATTGAAGTATCTGATAGCTTCCTCAGCTTCATGCTCCGTCCGGAACCCAACAAAAGCAAATTGCCTACTCTTACCATCTCTAAAACCCAAAAAAACAAAAATAAAACCCAACATTAAAAAACAATCACCTACAAAACATTATTATCATTACTATTCAAAAAATAAAAAATTACGTCAAAAAATTGAAAAAAAAGGAGTAATAATAGCAAATTGTTACGCAGTTCTCATAATCTTAGCATCAGTAACTTCTCCTTTCTGTGAAAAAAAATCTCTCAGTCTATCCTCCGCTATATATTTTGGTAAGTTCTTCACGCATATTCTTGACCTAAATAAACAAGTCCAAACAGAAAATTATCAAATTTGAATCCAACTATCAACAAATTATAAGCTGAGAAACTGAATTCAAATAAAATAAAAACTACAACAAAATAAGAATTATTACAGCAAGAACATTACTTACATGCTTTCTTTTTCTTTCTAAGGCTCAGGTTTTGAAAAATAGGCGTTCTTTTGGTCGCTAAAGAGCAGCAGCGAGAGAGAGAGAAGGAGATGGCGGTGGTTTTTGTAATTTAAGGTACGGAAACGGGGCGGGTCATGCTTGTGCGGGTTGTGGAAACCGGGTCTAAAATATATTCAATTGTTGAAGACTACATCTTACTCCCTAGAGATTTACAGGTGATCTACTTTGTCCTATAATGTTTTTAATTCTTAATATCAATCCTGATGTTTTTGAAAAGTCTCAATACGATTTTTATTTTATTTTTAAGGGAGGGGACGCGCCAGCTATTTCATTGTTAAGTAATTAATAGAAAGTATAGAAATTAAAAGTATATTTGGTATTGCAATTGTTGTTGTGGTTGAGATTTAAAAAAAAATAGTTTTATAAAAAGTACTTTTAGTTGTGGTTTATAGCTGAAATTAAAGTGTTTGATTAAAACTGTGGTTGAGTTTGAGATTTAATAAAAAGCAGTTTTGTATGTGTTGGTTACCATGTTTTTCATATTGTTGTCAACTTGTGAAATTGCAATAGTTGTTTCGTATATTTGGTATTCCAATTGATGTTGTGGTTGAGATTTAAAAAAAAATAGTTTTAAGAAAAGTACTTTTAGTTGTGATTCATAGCTGAAATTGAAGTATTTTGTTAAAATTATGGTTGAGTTTGAGGTTTAATAAAAAACAGTTTCGTATGTTTGGTTACCTTATTTTTCATATTGTTGTCACCTTGTGAAATTACTTTAAATAACACACAGACACACACACATATATATTATTTTTTAAATATTTTAGATTTAATAATTACAATATAATTAATAATTCAAATAAACTGAACACTTATTTTTATTCTCCTGGCAAACTATATGCAATGCCATTCAAATTGTCTATTATTGCTAGATTCACCAAAAGAGAGGCTTGTATGGCTTGACAAGTCAACTTCCATTTTTTTTCTCAGTGCTAGTTTTGTTTATGCACAAATCCATACACCAATTACAGCACAACTACACGAATATCCCACAGAAAGATGGGAATAATTTAATTTGTGGGCGATAAGCAACTAAAAACAGCTAATAACTACTCTTTTCTCCATCAGTGGTTTGGCAGTTTTAAATTGTGGGTCTCATACAAAGACTTCAGTGTTTTAATGCATAACTAAACACTAATACACTAGCTTTTTTTTAAAAAAAACTCATTTATAACCACAAAAACAAATACCCACTAAGTTGGCTTGATACTTTTTCCCTCTCTCCTTTCTCTCTTCTTCTTATTCTCTTATTACCTTACACTAGATTCCCTTCCTTATGATATTATTTATATATAAAAAACACTTAAAAATTCAGAAAATGAGAATAATATTGTAAAATTGCAATCATGGGAATAAAATGGAATGTTGAACAAGTGTATGCCGAGTCACACTAATTTCTAATTATCGATAATAATTTAGTAATTGTTTGGGAATATGGTTAAAATTATTTTTGAAAGTGTTTTTTATTAAAAGATATATCAAAATAATTTATATTTATTTTTATTTTTATTTTTAAAAAATCATTTTTAACATTAAAGCCATAAGCTTTGTGTGGAAATTGTGTATGCTTAGAAGCTTGTGTAAGAGAGCTACTGTGGCCATTTTGTTTGATTCATTTATTTTTTTACTTCTCTGTTTGCGAGTTTTGAATTTTGGTTGGAAAGGAAAGTAAAAATCTTGAAGTAGAGAGGCTAGAAGCCAGAAGTTTGTTTCTGGCTCCCGTTAACAGATAACTTGAAAAAAGAAGAAAAAAATATCTTTGGTGTAGTGAATTACATGGGCCGGATGGGCTTCTTCTGTGTATTTCATGGGCCGAAGAACTCGCGTCTTCAACACCGCGCGGCCCTATCAAGAGATTTCTAGACTCTATTATCTCACATGGGGCTCCCAGTTCAGGGTGCCACTAGGCATGCAAACAGTAATTTGAACGGGATGAGAAATTATAAAATTTAATTAATAAAATATTATAAAATAAGAAAAAAATCAATTACCGAAATAGAAAAAACCCATATTAACCGAATTAACTCATCAAATTCATGGTTCAAGCTATGAGACTAAATAACCTCATAAATATATTAAAAACAAATATAAAGTTCAATCCTCAATAATCATAATTTTAAAGTATGAAATCAATACTGAAAAAAATAAAAAATAAAATATTATTGCAATGAATAGTATTTATTGAAAACGGTTTCAGTAAAATCCTCTCTATTTTCGATTTTTTTTTTGTTAATGAATAATGCTATATATATATATATATATATATATTTATGTACTTCTAGTGCGATAAGATTCATTGTGAACAGCCGGATCCTTGTGCTTGCTTCAGCAGCGGGGAAAAGAAAAACCAGTGCCAATACATACGTGGATACATATAATTGTTGTCGAATGATTGCAAGATGCAGCCTGAAACACTATCTTGAAAATGTAGGGCTGAAAGTGTTTTTTATTTAAAAATAAATTAAAATAATATTTTTAAAAAAGATTATATTAATATCAAAATTCTTTACGTGACAGAGAGTATTAAGTACGAAAAACAAATAAACACATCGGAACTGAAGTCATTGCATAGAAACTGATTATTTTGTTGCCGGACAATGCTCATAACTCGTGTAAGATCTTGTTGAGACTCTATGAGACCACTATGATCTCCTGGTAGATTCCTTGCAGCTACATATGCTGAAGAGACTAGTGCTGCAACTGAAAAGGTAGATGCTGAAGAGACAAGTGCCAGAAAGGAAGGAGGAGATACTGAAGAGACATAGTTGTTTATTTCGTTTCGGTTAAAACGGCTGAAATATTTTGTATTAGTTAAAAAAATGAAATAAAATGACGTTGTTTTTATTTTGGTATAAATTTCGGTATGTTCCGGATTTTTTAGCCAAATACCGATTGAAACATTCTGGTTTCGTTCCGCTTGTTCCATTTCGGTCAGATAATATTTTTTTAAATAATAAATAATTTTACAATATCAATCATATCTCTTAATCCGACTGTTAGATTGAGATAAAATTTAATGAGAAATCGCTTGACATATATATATATATATATATATATATATATATATATATATATATATATATATTTCAGAGCAATCAGAGAATGTAATGACCATGCGAGATTAACGATGACATTCTCGTAATATTATACATGTTCATAATTTTGTTCACAAAAATCATTTTATTATATCTTTTTTTAGATTAAATTGCATAATTATAAATAATTTTATTTTTAGATTTAAACTATTTTTTTGAATTATTATATATATCGAGTCTCAACTGTTTCAGGTATTTCTCAATTGGGATTTTCTATCAATGTTTAGTGTTTACTTAACATTTTATGCACATTATTCTATGAAACGATGTTGTTTGTAAAACTTGACCAAGAGAAATAGATATTGATAAGAGGATCCAGTTGAGAAATGTCCAAAACTTTTTGGACCTAATTGATAACTTATTGTGTTTAGGGACTCCGATGATAATAAAGAGAATTATTTTAAGAAGAGAAAAAAAATAATTCTAATTTAACGGACTGCAACTGTACAGCCATAACCTAACGCTTCCGTTTCCTCCCTTCCCAGGTCCTTAGGGTTTGCTCGCTACCTCAGAACACAACTACTGCCACCACCCCACCGCCATCTCCTCCACCCGCGGCAGCACCCGGAGCTAAACAATCACAAAGCCTCTCTCTCATGGATAACAGAGGAGAAACTTTGGTTGATGACAGTCCCGAAGACATACGCTGGCTCTGTAACCTGTCAGAATCGGAGCTTGTAAGTTAAACATGAATTTTCTCATTTATTTCTTGTTCGTGTGATTGATGATGAATTAAATACTTTTTTTGTAGGATACGCTTATTAGGTTAAAATCACTAATTCTTCATCGGGCAAAGGTACTCGGTCATGATGAACTTGCCAAGAAATTCGATTTGCCGACGCTTCGAGCCGTCGGTATTTTTTATGCTCTTTTTTTATTTTATTTTCAATTATTTTTTATCGATTGTAAATTGATATGGAGTTATGTTGAACTGTTAAAAATTTAATTTAAAAAATATTTATGTAACGGGAAGTTGCGCATAGCCAGCTAAGTGTCTGTCCGGCTCTTACTTGACCTGCACCAGAAGGGTGTGAGCCAGAGTTTCTCATCATGTGTGTGTGTGTGTGTGTTCATGCATGATGTGCAATTGTTGCATTGCAGTCGTGTGTGTGATACATCTGTGCTGAAAATTTGATTCTAACTCGCCATACGTACAGTACGCATGGCTGGAATGTGATGCTCATGACATGTGTGACTATTGCTAGTGTTGCTCTGAGGTCTTTCTTGTTAAGTTGTCTTATTTATTTGTTTGTGTGGTGTACACGATTCATTTTTATTAGGGTTTGTACTCTGTTTGACTTGTTCTCAATGGCGATTGACATTAGAACTGGAGTAAAATGTTGTGAGATGGATTTGGTGGCCACATTGTTAGAACTTGAGATGCTTAATGTTATGTGGTGCTAACTTGCATTCTAGTGTTATTTATGACCTCTGCTATGTCCTCCGAAACCATTTAGTAGTTGAGAATCCACCGAATCCTCCAGCCCTTTAAGGATCACATTGCAGTGCTCGTCTCTATAAGCTTGTGAACACAAACATGATGTCCAGGTTCCAATAAAAAAATGATTATTGTGACAATCCCACTGTGTTAGGTGTTTTTAATGATTAAAAAAGAAGGGTAACTGAGTATGATGAAAATTGGTTATTGAGTGGAGCAGTTGTAAATTTTTCAGGCTGCCAAGTAACTGCATGGCTCAAGTCCTGAAACTGCTATTGCGAGTCACTCTTGATCATTTGCTTAGAATCCTTCATTGGCAGCCCCAACACTAAAAAAATGCCCTTACATGCTGAATATAATAATGGAATGTCTGCAGACTCTGCACCCTTTCCCTGGTTGAATGAACTTGAATCAGTTATGTGAAGTTTTTCACTTTTATAGTGGCTAATAAAGTGTGTTATCTCCGAGCCATATGCAGGGCTCTTTTTGATGGGTTATCTGAAAGGAAGGGTTAAAGATTTATCAAATGTTCAAGGCTTGTCTAAGCTTGCTGCATTTCCGGATTGGTGCAATCTATTAAAGGGTAATCCTGGGGATGATTCCAGCATTGAAGAACTGAAGGCTTCCATCGTCATTGATGAAAGAAAGAGACCAATCAAAAGGTATGGAGTATCTCAAAGTGCAGTTGTTAATGACTCTCTGTTAAGTAATAATTTATTTTGGTCAGATGCTTGGACCTTACTGGTAATTCTAGCATTATTTTTTATCAATTCATTTACTAATTGGCAGGTCGGAATTCTATTGGTGGTGATGCTTAAAAGAAACTAATTATGTTTTTGTGCAAGATTTTTACTGAGATCACCATGATTATCATTCTAGATTTAGTATCTAGTTTTTATCGAGGAGTTGATCTCTTTGTCTTTCCTAGTGCTTTTATCCCTGCCGCTACAAGAACTTGCTTCTAAAACTACATCCATTTGATCAGCTTCTGGTTCTTTTTGTTACTTTGATTCTCCTGAAGGGCGATTAATACTTGTTCATTAGTTTAGAGAAAATGCTCGAGGGGTTATGTACTTGCTGAGAGATTTTTTGTCCTTTGTTTCTGTGTGGTCAACTGATATTTGTCCCAGCAGATTTTTAATTAAAATCAAAGGTGATGTTTGCGTTTCTTTGGCAAACTATGGATTTTTTTCCAGCCCTATTATCACTTCCTGTACAACCGAAGTCTACATCCTTGAAAACATATCCAACTACAACCATACAGGCCATGTAGTAATTGTCATTCACGTTTCCTAGATTGCAAAATCCATCCTGGATAATGAATTAGTTTCCTGCCAATTGAATATGTGAAAAGGTTTTTCTGGACACCAGTGCATGTCATTAAATTGAGTATACATGACATTCATTTTTGTTTCTCTGCTGATTGTGTGGTGGTTCCTCTCTGTAATTTGTGGCAATTAAAACAAATGGTATTGATGAAGCTCTACTGTCGACCCATGATTTCCGATACATTTTGCTGATCTTCTGTTAATCGATTTTTTCACAGACCAGGTGAAGAGGCATCCAATCAGAAGAAACAGAGATTATGACATTATGTCAACATATCAAGGCAACACTGTTGACTAACAGCAGTTAACCAATTTCTCAGAGGAAGGCAGGCTTTTTGCTGATGTTGGCCCCAAAGATGGAAAACTGTATCATATATTTTTGCCACGAACTGGCCTTTCTATCCTCCGTTGTGGAGCTTGTACGTGAACATGGAAATATCCATATCTAAAGCAATAATAACAATAAAAATCCCCAATAGGTTGTTATTAATTGAGATATTGACCAGTTCAATTAAGAAATGCAGTCGTCTTCTTAATTTTGGTGCAGAGCTTGTTCATTGTTTTCAAGCCAATATACGTATTTATAAGCCATTTATCTGAATCATGGTGCAAGTAAGCTTTGTACAAACCATTTATCTGAGATGCAAATCAATTTGGATTACAAGCCATATAGGCAACCATGGAAGCCATTCAAAGCAAACACAACACGCAAGACAAATGCCGAATTCAAGATAGCCATGGAAGTCCAGGTATGGTCCAACCTCTTCAGGGCAGGTCAATAGTGGTACGGGTTCTGGAGAGAAAACTGAGATTGGATTGGAGCGTGCCAAAGAAGCATAAATCAATAAGTGTGCCATTCCTGAGCTGCATGGCTTGATGAGCAATCTCATAATGGGGGAAGCATTCATGGGATTCTTGGGGGGGACAAGAGTGGGGATGTGATGGAAGAAGCCACTGAAACACATCAAACAGCCTTTTGAGGAAGTGGGCTTTAGTCATTTCTTCATTCTTTCTCCTGTTGCGACCACAACATGATTTTCTTGTTGGCCGTGCTTGTTTTTTTGTACAAGCAAACGCATGGCAACAAGGGGCAAGAGGGCCCTCCTGTTCTTTAAAGATCTTGAAAAGAAATGACAAACTCTGCTTTCACGTACAACAACATTTTTTTTTTGTTTTTTTTGTCTAAAAAAACATTATTTGATATCCCAATTCGCAATCCAATAGATTGCTTCACCCGAGGAAGTGTTTCGCAACCCCATTGGACAGTTCACTTTGCTTCAACAAGTTAAGATAATGGAGAGCCTCTCTTGTGGATTTTCTATTTGGAAGAGAGTGAGTTCACCGAGCCAGAAGAATCAATTTCTTCTCTCCAAAGTCAAACTCTTCATTCCCTTTATTAAAATACCCCCCGTGCTTTGTAAAATCCGAAGACCATCCCAATTAAGTGCCCTTCAACCAAAGCTTGTTTAAGGCCAAAAGAAATGATTAAAGATACACCACACTGTCCCCCCCTCCTTCTCCATATCATTTTCATGCCCCCCACCCCCCAATAAATAAATAAATAAATAAAAAATCAAGGCTCTTGAAACCATTGCAATGACTCGGGTTTAATTCATTACAATTTTTGGTGTTATGTGATACCATCAAGCGGGGAAAATGGATAAAAAAGAGAGTGAGGTCTACAAGTCATGCGAGCGAATCTTATCGTATCATAACCACGTTCAAGTTTATAACACGGTGTCGGTTTAAAAACAAAATAAACGCACACTAATCACTTTTAATTAGTGGGAAATGGAGGCTGGACCTAAAAAAAAGATTTACTTAAGCATCAAGGCACCCTCTCTCAATGATGTTATCCTCCCATAAAATTTATTCCCTCCCCTCCATGAGTTCGCCAAAAACAAGAAGATGTTTAGTGTCTCGGATGGAAAAGCAATCCCGCCAATGGCAACGAAACTTAAAATCTACTTTGAAAATGATTCCTAAACAGTATTATTAATTAATTAATTAATTAACAAACATGGACTTATGACTTTGGGTTAATTAGTAGAGGGAGGTGTATTTATTTTAGAGGTCAATGTCATTACATCATTTCCATGATTTTGTTCAAGTTAAGCTCCAGGCAGAATCTTACAGTTGAAATCAATCAAGGGAAAATCTTGGTGACACTACTAATTCACTCCCATTTCTTTCTATTTTAATAAGAATCAAAAGGGCAACAGGATCACATCTCTTTCCTGCTATAATTCAAAAGAAAAGTGTAAAGAATCCCTGATTAGATTACCATTAATTGACTAATTATTTATTATTTTCCGCTTTTAAATATTTATCTGTAATTTCCTCCTGCGGCGATGGATTAAGTTTTATTATGATTGTATTTTATTGTTGAAGTAAAATTGATTTTCAGCAACAAAATTATTATAGGCCTGTCACTGTCCTTATCCCCGAGAGAAAAGGTAAGAACATGCCAACATCACTTTTTTATTTGTCTGTTTCATTTTTCTTTTCTTTCTATTTTATATTTCTTCGTGGTCAATTTTTGTTACCTCGTTATGGATGACACGAAACCACTTTAGTCTTTGAGTAAAAAAAAAAAGACTCTGTGCTTCGTCTTCCTTTTGACTCGGCTTCAAATTTACAGAATTACCACGGGTTAATAGAGAGTGTTGCTTGTTTGTTGGTCTCAATCGCCACTAACTCTGAATGTTGCTCTATACTAATCAATGAATCCAAATTTACTGGCCCAGAAAAACCCATCTCTCCTGAGTTCAATGTGAGTGACTGGCGTTTTTTAGACTCGGTAACTTTTCCTTAGCTTAGTTAAAATAAAATAAAAAACTTAATCTTTCTAAGTAAAAGATAAATCGATTATCTAATATATAAGACTTGCCCTTAAACTATTTGGACTTTTTGGGACACGTTAATTGGTGTTGTATGTGGAAACTGAGCAAAAAATCAGTTCATCCATGAGTCTCAAAAGTTTTTTTTATAGCTAACAAAACTCTAACGCAACAAAAAAATATACCAGCGTCTAAACATAACTACACCTACGAAGACATTCATGGTCATGTTTACGATTACGCCTACAACTACGCTTCATGACTATACTCATGGCTATACCTTTAAATTACTTTTATGGTGACTTGTACACGCAAAAGATGTCATTGGGATTTGAGGGGCGATATAGAAAATAAAAATGCATCAAAATATTTATAGAATAGAGCATGTGATAAATATACTTTCCATAATACATGCCTATTTGAATTACGAAAACCTGTAAGAGCAACGGCAGCGGAGAAGGCATATGGAAAGGCAAAATTAAAATAGTGTATTTTTTGGCTTTTTTTTGCTACTGTATCTACTACAACGGAAGAGATATACACGCAGCTAAAAATACATGTTCATGATCGAGCTGCTATATATGGCGGAGCAGAAGAAAGAGAATGCATGAAGGCCATAACACTGCTCATCATTAATAAATCATATTTAATTTCCATACAAAAGCACCTTCGCTGCTCTCTTGCCCTCCACCTTCTCTCCAGGCACCGATCTATATATATTACCAAAAATCTAAATCCCGTGGCCTTTCCACTGTGCAATCCACTGTGCCTTCTCTCTAAATTCACTGTGGATTGCGACAGTGTGTTGGCGAAAATGGCCCTGGCGTGCACGGCGAAAGGGGCGGGTTCAGCGGGGCATTTTCGTTTTTTCCTTTGTTCGTCCTTTTTTTTTTTAAATAATCTGCCGTGAACAGTGTAATGACGTTTTCACCCCCGGTAATAGGACAAAATAACGGCTGGGGCTGAGGGACAGACGTGTAATTGCGCGCGGCCGGACCGGCCCGGTCCGGTCCGCCGCAACTTTTTCTTTTTTTTTTATTTTCTGAAATGGCTAAATACGATTATAGCCCCTAATAAGACAAAAACCATGAATTGGGTGCAGGGGTGGAACGGTAATTATCTCTATTTTTCGAATTATTTAATCGGCGTCTGTCAGGGCGTGAGGCGCACGCGCCGGACGGGTTTCCGCCTCACGCCCTGTTCAGGTGGCGCGTGCGGCCTCCTCCGGTGTCCGGAAATTGTCAACCGGAAGCCAGAACGATGCGCCGCCGCGTGGTTTTCCTCCCGCGGTGGTGCGTGTAACCACCAGATGTCCGTGGACGCGGCGGAGGCCGGTTGAAGCCGCCGGCCACGTTTCTCTCTCTCCTGCACGTCAATGTGCAGGAGAGTCCCCCATGTATTTTGACTTTGCACTTCGGTCCCTCGACTTTTAATTTCGTTTTTGGTCCTCATTTCTGTTATATAAGTTTTAATTTTGTTCGATTGGGTCCTCCGATTTGAATTGATTGAATGCCAAAGTTTCATTTCGGTCCTTCTACTTTCAATTTCCGGATTGGCTGTATATAACTCAATCAATTCGTTACAAAAGTTCCGATTTATGCAATTTTGTCCTCTGATTTCAATTGAGAATAAATGTAAGTTGCATTTCAGCCCTTTGACTTTTAATTTTTTAATTTCAGCCCTTTATATTTGATTTTCATTTAAGTCCTTATACTTTTAGTTCTTTATATTTCTAGAATAATCCCTACTTTTATCCATGTATATATAAAAGTGTATTTAACACAATAATAATAATAATAATAATAATAATAATAATAATAATAATAGTAATAGTAATAATAATAGTAATAATAGTGATAGTAATAATAATAATACTAATAATAATAATAATAATGACTTAATTATTTTTTGTTCTTACTCTGCTGTGTTTTTTTTCTTTCTCCCGATAATTTGATAATAGTTTTTTTTTTGTCGGTTATAGCAATAATAGTTGTTTTTGTTTTTTTTATCTTTTGTTAAAATTTCTTACATGTTTTTAGTCTTTCATTGTTTTTTTTTCCTTTCATAATAATAATAATAATAATAATAATAATAATAATAATAATAATAATAATAATAATAATTAAATTGTTTTGCGTACTTGCTCTTTCTTTAATGTTCTTTTTCCCTCCGGATAATTTCATAATTTTTTTTTTGACAGTAATAGCAATAATAGTTTTGTTTTTTTTATCTTTTGTTAAAGTTTATAGGATGTTTTTAGTCTTTCATTTATTTTTGTTTCTTTCATTATTAACATAATAATAATAATAATAATAATAATAATAATAGTGATTATTATTAATATTATAATAATAGTGATTATGTATTCTATTATTATAATAATAGTGATTATTTATTCTTTCATACTAATAATAATAATAATAATTTTTTAATTGGTTTTTCTTGCTTGCTGTTTTGTTCATGTTTTTTATTTTTTTCCCTCGGTATAATTTAATATTTTTTGTTGTTTTTATTCTGGTGGCAATAATAATTTTAAATGTTAAGACTCCGATGTTGCTATTGTTATAATATTTTAAATTAATATTGCTTCCTTTTCCTTTTTTTTTTTTTGCTCTTTCTATTAATTGATTTTTATAATTTTAGTATCTGCACAATAATGATTTAAGTAAGTTGTTTTTTTTCTTATTCAAATATTTTGCTCTTTTTTCTAATGTTAGTGTGCGCTCTTTTGTGATCGTTTATGACGCAATACCTATATTATAAAAGATGTAATCTATGCTTACGTGACAAACTCAACTCAAAATTGTAAACATTTTATCTCCTAATCTATAACTTTTATTTACTTATATCATATAAATTTATCATTGTAGAATTAATTATGTTAAATTATATACAAAAAAATACCCGCGGCAACGCGCGGGCAATTTGCTAGTATATATAGAAAAGGGGGGCTCTGGACATATATATATAAACACAAAAATAATACATATATAAAATATTAATAATAGAAAATAAATATTTTTGTTTTTATTTAAAAATACCTCAACAAGAGAGTAAAAAATTATATACAAAATTAATAATTATATTGTTGGAGGGTTTTTTAAAAGCAATTATTTAATTATATA
This sequence comes from Salix caprea, assembly GCA_964035475.1. NCBI lineage: Eukaryota > Viridiplantae > Streptophyta > Magnoliopsida > Malpighiales > Salicaceae > Salix > Salix caprea. The sequence goes on along the minus strand of OZ037759.1, from coordinate 9,753,489 downwards.
ACATATCCCTATTAATTGTTTAATTAATGACATAATTAAACTACATACAAAATAATTGCATTATATTTAAAATAATATAAAAAAATGGCTCTCCAAAATGGCTTTTACCACTGGAACACATCAACAAAAAAGCCATATATACACTATTCAAAGAGCCATTTTAGAGATTTGTCTCTCCAAAATGGCTCTCCCCGCTGTAGATGCTCTAAACCAAGAACAAGTGCGCACTCACACCATGTTGGTTGGCCGGAGGTGGAATCAAACCTTATCACCCTCTTCAAGTCTTGACACTCGTGGCATCCCCACCCTTAGAAGAGATTCTTCCTAGTGCAATTGCATAATTTTCTTGGAAAAAGGTTCTCTCTTATGCAATTGCATAATCTCATTAGAAGGGATTAGAGTCCAATAAAACATCTCAGGATATATTATTCTTGATAGGAAATATGTTTATTTTTAAATTAAAATAATTTTCTCTCTAACACTTTTTTTAATCTATATATCTTCAAAAGGGGTTTTCTTGACCCATGCACAACTTTATTAAAAGAGTTTCTCCTTATTACGATTGCACAGTATACTTGGAAAGGGTTATCTTTAGGATGATTACACAATCTCCCTGGAAAAGGTTTTCCCTAATACGGTAACATTTTTCATGGAAATGGTACTCTCTAGTACAATAGTTTCACCCTCCATGACATCTTGAGATGGCTAATCTCAACAAGGCAACATGACCCTCATCTTATGGTCAAATATAAACCATCAGGGCTAGCTAGAACCTAGAAACTAACACAACTCTGTAAAAAAGCTTTTAAACCTTATACTATCTCCAAGGATGATATTGAATCTCTCATTCTCAAGTTTGATCTCTATTTAGTATGTGACCTTTACACCCCAATTTACAACCAAGGAGGTCTCTTAAAAAAAATACAAAAACTCTCCAATAAAGAGATTGACTTAGTCTTTTTAGTGTAATAACACTATTCTCTTAGGGTTCCCTTATACCTCTTAAAAGATTTTCTAAGTATAAGCATCAGCATAAGTACATCCTCTTCACCCCTTGGATTTTTTTGAAGTATAGGCATCATTAAGGATTTTCTCCCCTCAACCTTTTAGAAAAAAAATCTAAATATAAGTATGGATTCCTCTATTATTTCACCTTACCCTTTTGGGAAATTTTCTTCAAATGGATTCCTCCATGATTCACGTCTACATGCTTAGAAATTTATTTTTTAAAACATTGGACATACCCCTACACACGGGTTCTCTAAAATTTTACTTGGTGTTCTCACCTTGCTTATCATAAAAAATCAACAAACTTGTTGTATCATGTATTTTCATAAGTCTTTACATATAATTATCACAAAGACTTGGGGGCTATTAATGAACCTAAATTTAAGAGAGAGAGAAACTCATAAAACCTAATCTCTTTTAGGCTTGGTAGATGAAGGATCCACCTCTCATTGGCTCAACCAAGAGACAAACCCAACCTTTTTTAGGCTCGGCCAAAGAAAGGACCCATCATTTTTCTTAGGCTCATCCAAAGATATGACTAATCTCTTTTGGACACAATTATATTTTGGATTATACTTTCTCTATACCTATTAAGTGTATAAAATTCTTCTAAGAGTTCATCATATTTCATCCATATATATATATATTTGATCACATGGGCTTTAACCGAAGCAAGTTGAAAACTAGAATCAAATTATCATGACAAAACTACTTTTATACATGGTTAATACTTCAAATTTATGAGATTGCGAGCATTAATAAGTTTTTTTAATGTTAGAGATCAAATGACTTGGGTAATATTCATCGATAAAATCACTGTTATGAATGAATAATACTTAAAAACAGATGATTATTTTATATATACCCAAGATCAGTACCTACAAAATAAGTTGAAAATTATTTATAGCTAAAGATTTTTTTTCATTCATGTTACATGATCTTAAATTATTCAGGTGTTTGAAAGTATAGCTGTAAATGTTTTTTAAAGTGTTTTTTTATTTATAAATACATTAAAATAATATTTTATATTTTTTAAAAATTATTTTTGATAGCATCACTTCAAAATGATTTAAAAATACTAAAAAAACAATTTATTTTAAATAAAATAAACTCATTTTTTTTAAATATTTTTTAATTGCTTTCCAAACAGCACTTCCCTTGTATACCTAACCTGCTAACATGCCGTCATTATACCTTTTGTTTCAACGAGAGACTTTTAAGCATCCTTATTTTTTTTTTCTTGTTTTTATACAAAAAACATGCTAGTGTAGGAGCCCTAGATCTTGAAGCTTTATTGGGTGGACTAGTCAAATTAATCACAAATTTGCTTGTGATGGCAATTGTACGTTCCCACCTTTGAGGAAAGAACCATTTCACTCTTTTTTTAGATTTGTGTTTTTCTCAATTTTATTGTGATTTTTTTTAATAAAAAACAAGTTATTCAAATTTATTTATGATTAAAAAACTTGTGGGAAAAAAATATTAATTAAAAAAACCAGTTTAAAAAATAAAGTACTCATGTTACCATTGAAAAGATCGATGAAATATATATATATATATATATATAGATTGCCAATCAACATGGTGCTAAGAATTTGTGTGAGAATTATATATTGGTGAAAGGTGTTTTAGGGCCGAAATAAGTGTATGATTTCTTCTATAATGGGACCCTCTTTGCTTTGAATTTTATGCCTTTTATTGTTTCTAAAAATTTGAAATTTCCTTTTCCTCATACCAACCGAAAGAGATTGTCTCTCTTTTTTTTTTCCATCTTCCAACGTTAGAAAGGATATCTCTATATGGGTTGACTAAATGACTATAGATATCAAGGAACAACACTATAACATCACCACCAATATGCAATATTTCTATTGCTTTGACCAAAAAAAACCTAATTATATTGTCTCTAAGCGGCGGGTTGTAGATTTCTTCTTCCATGATAGAATAATTGTTTCACCTAATTCACCTGCCTAGGTTAATTTTTTTTGCTCCTCCAAAGGATGCAAAAGAGTGTAATTGTTCTTGGATGGTGAGAGTTAGTTGAGTGATTGAAGACATGGCTTTGAAATTATAAAAGACAATTGAACAATGGGTTATAAAGTAACAATGTCGGATTGACGTCGAATTAAGACCAATTGGTTCTTGGGAATCTTAAATATGCTCTTTCTCGAAATTAACCTCCCTTTGCCATTGCTAAACACTTCTCTCTCTCTCTGAATTTCAGGCTAATTTTGTATTTCAAAATGTTTGATGACAAAAACGATGTCTTGTTCAAAGAGAGAATGACATGGCGGTAAAATTTCATATTTTTTATGACAAGTAAAATTTTATGAATTGTCGAATCTGAATATGAATTGTATACTAAACATTCATAGGAGAAAATTATTATATATATATATATATATATATATATATATATATATATATATATATATATATATATATATCTGTCCAACTTGTTTTTATTTATTTTTATAAAGTGAATCAGTCTCATCAAATAACTAATAATGATATAAAATTTATCACAAGTAACTAGCAATAATAGCATATCAATTATTCAAATAAAAGTTCCTTGTTTTAAATTACCACGGCCAGTTAATATAATCAACCTCAGTTATAGGTAGAAAACTAGAGAACTCATAATGGTAGGTCGATTGGTTTTTATTAAGTGTGAGAACAATCATGTCAAAACCTAATGATGACGTGCATTGAGATCATCAAATTGAAGACATTATGAGTTAGTTAGGAGATTATATATATGAAATTCTTCTGCAACCACATATCAACTTTTTATAAATGTAAGACCGTTTACTGCTTTCTAGGGCTTGATTAAAAATGACCACCTTGGTTTGATCAATGCTGTGGTGCCACCTGGCATCGGAGCCCTACATCGATCCTTTCCATGATAGGGATCATAAATCTAGCACCACCTTTTCAAAAGCATATGATCATAAGGCAGCGGTTGGTTGCATCTTTAGTTAGTTCTTGTCACCCGCACTGATTTCTCATACCACTCAACTTTCTTTTAATCCACATTTTTGGTAAATAGTCCCGTTTCTGCTAAACGAAAAAAAAAAAAAAAACTTACTTGTTAGGTCTACTTTATTTTATTGAAAGAAGGCAAAACCAACACCATTGTATCACGATTTTTGAAAACCATTTTGTAATGGGAGGATTCCAATGCTAATTTCATATGCAATATAATCTGAAGCTGTAACATAATGAAATTGCTACGTAATGCATGGGATGTAATGGGAGGATTCAGAGAAGAAGAAATTTCTTACAGATATGACAATTATTATTATTATTATTATTATTATTATTATTTACCATAAGAGAGCACCGAGAGAAGTTCAATTTCTTGTGTGTAACTATCCAGCTGTCAACCTTTACGGGGAAAAAAATCCAGTTGAAGAAACTGAATTTAAAAAAAACCAAAAGTTGTCACAGCCATTGATAGAGATGTTGCCATTCATTATTTGATTATGCCAAAATAAGCAAGCGACACACTAAGCAGTGCCTGGTCTTTATTAAGCAATAAAAGGGAAAGAAAACAGGTTTTGTACTCCAAAGACATGTTGTTACGGTGTTTTCAACTATGTTTTAAGGGTTAGTGGGAGATGTAATTAGTGTTCTTGAAGCATATTCATTGACCAAATGCTATTGAGCCCCACAGTTGACTATTATACAATTATTGTATCCATTAACTCAAAAGATTATGCAATTGAGTACTTCATTATGGGTTAGTTCAACCGGGGCCACCTAAGATTGATTTACCTCACACACATATATATGTGTGTAAGAAGAGAAATAGATTTAATTGGACCATTTTGTTGTTTTCACTCTTTTTTGGTCACTGTAAAAGGACATGGGGATTTGCATGCGCGCGTTGCCTAAAGCTGAAGCAAGTTCTTGATTTAATTAATCAGATTTTGATCTACAAGTTTCGTAATCATTGCTTTGAAGTCTCAATTTATTTAATAAACAATAATTTCTCTCTAATGATTTATGTAGCTGACTTTTGAACAACAACATGCCTTGCACATATTCATTCTTGCCCTAATGATATTGCTATGTGTCATGCTTGTTGGAAATTAAAATGCGTGCGTTGCTATATTTGATAAGCCACGCTTCATGATAATTCTATTAGCTTGACTTTGATATTTGTCGAGCAGAGTTTTCTATTTTATCCTTCTAAAAGATAACTTCTTGTATGTTTTGATCAAGTCGACACGCCTACTTGCTAAATTAATGAGTTGCTGACTCGGTGACAACACTCGTGTCTCTTCTTAATTCCCAACTAGATTTGGTATTGACTTGTCAGATCAGCTGTTGATTTACTTTGAAATTTGAGTTTCAAAGTGAAACATGTGGAAGTTAGTGTAAGTATAGTGTAGTTAATTTGGTGAGTATACTTATAAATCGATTAACCCAGTAAAATCTTGATTTGAATATATATATATATATATATATATATATATATATATATATATATATATATATAAACAATGTTAAACAAGTCAAATAAAGCATTAGAGGGTCCCCTACAAGCACATTAACGATCATACTATTTTTGGACTCATTCTGTGATAAAAAAACAAACTTTTTGTTTATTTTTTTCCATGAAAAACACAAATTCTCAGTATATAGAGGAATATTTTATTATTATTATTATTATTATTAAATAGCCTTAGTTTTAGTCAACCCATCAAGGTTTACAGCTAAAATTATTGTAATATTATTAATTTCACCAACCAAACACAAGATTCAAAATCATTTGAGGTGGGTAGTAAAATAGCTAGGAAAAAAACAAATGGGATGAAAAGGGTGATGGTGTTGAATCGACTATACAGCTGGTGCAAGTTTTACGGCAGAAGATTTTGATGAGACTACATTTCAAAGTTTTTATAAAGAGATTCTGATTAGTACAGCCTTTAATATCATGTTGAAGAGGAGCATGAAGTTGTTTGCTTTTCTGAGGAGGGAATCCGATGATGACGTGGATGATCGCGAAGAATGTCCCGCTCTCATATTTAGGGTTACTATGCAGACATATAGTTACAGTGTACATAAGGTGCAGCAGAGACTCATTGGCTGGAATATTGATAAGCTTTCTCTAGCAGGTTGAATAATTACTAGTTTCCAATCAGTGTTGACTTCCACATCTATGTATACTATGCTTGCGGCTTGTTTACCATTGTAGTGGTTGACTTTCGAGTAATGGGATGACAACTCGATTTTAGTATGACCATTTGATAGCAGAGTTTGATTCTAAGCTGGTAGATTATGATGTTGGTATTATTTCTGAGGAGCAGTTTAGCTGTGCTGTCTGTCGGTTTATTGATGATAATGGACGGTGGAAACGGCCACTGTTTGATCACTTCATTCCGATTGAGGTGTTGTCGAGGGTGGCAGCTACTTTCCTTCCTCGCCATGATCGTTCAAATATGTTTCAGTGCATGCGCAGAGCTCCATCTTTAATTAATCTTCATTTTTTGAAAGATGGATTTACATGAATCTCACCGGCGATTATGGTAACTAAGGTGTGGATCATTGCCACTTTGTGTTCGGAAATGGCGAAATGATCATAGATGTTTCGCGACAGGTTATGGTATTAAAAAATAATATAAATTATATCTTTAAGTTTCACCTAATAACTTAAGCTTTTAGGTGAAATGATTCTTTAACATGGTATCAGAGCTTTGTTAACATAGCGGTCACGAGTTTGAATTTCATCACCTTTCATTCTATTTAATAAAAATAAAGCACAAGATAGTATAGTTGATTTTAGACCAAACCCTCCGTTGATTGGGTTAGAGTAATGCAAGTGGTGTTCTGGTCGAGATAATCCTGGTTGTACAGTGGCGAGATGTGGTTGATTATTAGATATTTTAGTATTTATTAATTAATGAATACTAATTTTAAATTTTATTATTAAATATTTTATTTGTTAAAAGCTGAAATAAAAATTAAACAAATTTGATATAATTATATTAGTACTAGGTCATCTTGAAGAGAATTGTTTTGTTAATAAATAATTAGAGTTATTCTATGATTCATTTACTAAATAAACAAAATAAAACTCTAAAACATAATATTTGATTTTCTAAACTAAATACAAAATAAATAAATAAAAATACTTTCCTAAACTAAATAGAAATGAAAATAATTAAGAAAAAAAATATTTTTTTTTTAAATCCCCCTCATTAGTCTCCTTAAAGTAGAAAGAACTTGTCCTTGAATTTATCTGATCTTGTTGTGGATGATCAATTAAAACTCTCCAATTCATTTGTTTTTCTTGAAGTGTATAATAATTTTAAATATAAACTTCATTCCTTTCACGTAAAAATTTGCACTAGAAACGACAATTAACAAAATATTTGTTTCCGTTGATATCTTAGAGCAATGAATCACAAAATTTTAAATTCGCACCATTAACATGTGTTGTATCACATAGCACTTGAAAAAAAATCTATCTTTAATAATAGTATGTTTTTAATAAATATATTAAATTAACTATTTTTTTATTAGGCACTTTTCATGTTGTTGTTTTTTTGCATTCAACCAATGGCAGCATAGCCACCAGTCCACACCCTTCAATCTCCCGAAACACCAATCGTCATAACTCTCATCTACAGAAGGCACCATACTTGTCAAGAAAACTTGAAGCTTTCCTGAAAACCAATCTCTCTCAAGTGACATCAGATTTCGAGGGTGTTTAATATTGTGTTTAAAAAATATTTTTGAAGAAATAATTGAGTTTAAAAAAATAAAAAATATTATTTTAATATATTTCTAAAAAAAAACACTTTAAAAAACAATATAAATAATAAACAGTGAACTCACACTCCTCCAACCTTGTAAATGCGTGAAACACACATGCCGCAGTTCCTCATAACGTTCACACGTCACCATTGCCAAGTTTAGTTTCAAGAACTTTCAAACAACTCCAACAATTTATTCTCAAAAATTGTTTCCGAACCCAAACATTGGATTGTTATTTTTTGATAATTTGCATTACACACCCCATTCGGTAGCTGCAATATATGTGGTGATTCGTGAGTCTATTCAAATACATAGATGAAGGGGTCCACCAGAAAAACATCATTCCATGTCTTTAACTAGCAAAATCCCTATAAAAAGCATGCCTTTAACCATTTCATTTTCTGCCTTATTACTCATGCAATCATTAAGCTGGTGTGTTAAAATCTGGCACTAAAATGCTCTCCATGCTAAATAGGGTGTTTTCTTCTTCTCTCAGATCATATTAATCTTCACATATAAAAATTGATGTAAGAAAAAAAAAAAAAAGCGCTAAAAGATGTCACCATTCAAGAGATGTTTCTTGTCGACCAGAAATAAGAGGCTTCATTTCGCGGGCCCCATCTCAGATGGACTGACTTTGCTTATAAAATCACCGCTCCCTCCCCTCTTTCACGACCCCCCCCTGCTCTCTTATCCTTTTCAAAGCTCTCTTTAGCTACTTTTATTTGTAGCCCCTCCCTCTTCCACGCCACAGCATAGATCTTTGTCTTTTTAACCATCTGGCTTGACCTCCGAGAGGCCACAGTGTCTTATAAATTGAGGGCTAGCCTGATCGAAACAGTAAGGATTGTTGGGTTTAGGGCTAACCATAGAAAGCAGGAGCTTCGGCACGATGAAGGAGGGTGGCAGGAAACAAGGTGCACCCGCGCCATGCGCAGCATGCAAGCTTCTTAGGAGAAGGTGCGCCCAGGATTGTGTGTTTGCTCCTTATTTTCCAGCGGATGAGCCCCAGAAATTTGCTAATGTGCACAAGGTTTTCGGTGCTAGTAATGTCAACAAGATGTTGCAGGTTGGTTCCTTCCTGGCTTTACTCTTTCATCTTGTCAGCACTTTTATAAAGTCTTTATCTTGCGGGAAATGAACTTAAGGGTGTGTTTGGAAGCAACTTCCTGGTCGCAGAAAATCACTTCATTACACTTGATTGAAGTACTTGAAACCAAACTCTTGAGCTGTAACAAGAAGCCTTTTCTTTTCTTACATGATTTTGGGTACCCGTTTTCTGCTGAAGTGGCTTCCTTATTTTGATGCCCGGCTTGATGTTCGTTTGTTGATTTTTCAAGCGTGTGCAAAAAATACTCGTGAATTAGTAGTAATTAGACTTCTATTGTCAATCATTATTGTTTAAAGAAAGAGCTTAGTAGTAATTAGTAATAAATTTTCTCAGCAAAGATTCTCGTGGGCTATCTTAGTGGTGGTTTTGCTTTCTACAAGTGGTTGGTGCTTTGTGATTTTTTTCCTAATCAAGACTGCTTTTTTTTTTTCCTTTTTTTTTATCTCTAATGGCACCCAATAATTTTAATAATTTAGGGATGGCTAGAATCTGGGATATTTCAAAATGACCCCCAGGATCTTGAACGTATATTGTCATCTGCAGGGAGAGGGGCACCCGTGGCATTTCCTTTAATGGGTTGAATTTATTTTATTGAGGAAAAGATTTGTATATAAAAATAAAACAAAACTCGGTGCACGAAGGAAGCTTGTAACTCCAATAAGAAATGGCACAAAGGTGACGGCGACAGGCACCCAGAAAGAATCCAAAATAGAAGAAGGGAGCACCTTGCAGATGACCCGAAGAAAAATCATGAAAGAAATATACATTTATTTATTAATTTCTATAAATGACTCGTGCATAATGTAATCATGATATCATGTCCAATGTTTATTTAATTTTATGGGTGCAAGAGACAAGAAAGCTAGGGCCTTAGGAAGGCCGCCACCCTAACATCAGCCACCGGCAACAATCACGAATTCCGGGAGGGGAGGGGATCCTGTCAAATCAGATCAGCAAAAGCATAATTCAATTGTAAATCGCATCTACCTTTGTTTTATCAAGTCAATAAGCTCATTAAATGATCCAAGAGAGACGGTTATGAAATTTAAGATTATGAAGAAATAATTGCAAGGGAATTGATCGTCCTGACTTTATAATACAAAACAGTGGGTGGTCCAGTCAATGTTTTCAGAAATAATTAATGTTGGTATATAATATAGTTTCATGCATGGTAAGGCAGATATATTTACACATTCTCTTCCTTTTCATCATCCAGGAGCTACCGGTGCAGCAGCGAGGAGATGCGGTGAGCAGCATGGTGTACGAGGCTAATGCGAGGGTGCGGGACCCAGTCTATGGGTGTGTAGGTGCTATATCGTCTTTACAGCAGCAAATTGATGTCCTGCAGACCCAGCTGGCACTGGCTCAGGCAGAGGTGGTGCACCTGCGGGTGAGGCAGACAGCAGCTTTCTCGAACCATGGGCCAGCCCCTGCTAGCCCAAGTAATAGTGGGTCACCTTCCTCTGGGCTCATGGCGACCCAAATGAAGCCCATTTTTGACATGGATATGGTGGACCACGCAAGCTTTGGAGAGTCAATGTGGTCATGCTAGGGCCTGCATGCTACCTTTTTATGCCATGCCTAGCCTTACTGCTACTATATCTAGGTTGAATTTGTCTCCGGTGTTCTCAATTACCCTTTTCTCCTTTCTTTTGATACCCTCATTATATATCAATATGGGTAAAGAGGTGTGCATAGCCTCTGGTGGTGGAGGCGGTGATGACTGTCGAGGCGGCGGCGGTAGTAATAGCGATGTGGCGGTTGCTTTCGATTCAGGCTCCTTGCGCTTTTGGATTAACCAGAATGTACATATAATTTAACTATATATATATATATATATACAGTGAGTGATTAATTATGTGCTGGTTGATTGTGGACTTTGTGGCTACACACTGGATGGAATTTCCATGTAAGCTCAGTAATATATTGACTTTGGTTTTGCTTCTCTTTTCTTTTCCAATGGTGCAATGTTTTTTACCTGTCTGATAACATCTAGATTCTTGAATGATTTTGCCTTGTGATAATGCGTTATGCGTTATATATATATATACACCATAAGTCTCATATGATAATATAAGTTCTTAGTTGAAATAATTCTTTAATATGGTATTGAAGACTTGTTGACTCGGCTGTCACAAATTTAAATCTCATCATCTTTATCTATTCAATAAAAAATAATTATAAGATAGTGTAAACCGTGCAAGTTTATATCTAAAGAATTTTTATTTGAGAAAATATATTAAAAAATAATATAAATCATATCATGATAATTCACTTACCAACTTGAGTTTTTAAATTTATTTGATATATATATATAATGGGGTGATATGATGGGAGTGGGAAAGGAAAAATGAAAGATAAGCAAGGGGAGCTGAAAACGACCCATGCATTGTTGATACAGAGACTTGAATTATGAAGGCACGCACTGTCAGTAATTCCGGCTATTTGTCTTTGCACTCCGGATTCTTTGCTCTTAACCACCGGTGGAATCCATCCTAATTTATTAGTGAAAAGAAAGCGATTGATATGATTGTTGCTGATGGTGGTGTCCTGAAGCTACAAAGGCAATAGATGGGCTTCACATTTGTTATTGGGCCTTGGCCCACGTAAAGTAATTGTCGGATCGCAAGTTCTTGCCGTCCTGGGTTCTTATCGCACATCGACCTGTGTAATGTAATCCTATTATCCAAATTTACCGGAAGTTTTGGCGCATTAAAAAGATATAAGAAATTATTCTGAACAACAATTCTAAAGCTGCATAATGTAAGGGAAAACCTAAATGTTTCTCATTACGTTTTAGATTGTAACTAAATAATTCTTTTGAAAACCTCATACTTCCTAGTTACCAGCCGGGATAAAACTGCGCCAGCACTCGGTGAGTCAGCCTGCATACACGAGAAATTAAGCTGATGATAATACTTCAAAAATTGATTTCCATTACTGTCAGTTTCATGAAAACTCAAAGCTACATCACCTCTGCATCATACCTTTTATTCTGAATAATCTCTGGAGCTATGTATAATGGTGAGCCGCGTAGTGTATGTATCAGCAAAGCCTGATGATGTCAGGGACCCGGCATATTAGAAATTCAGGAGATGACGGCGTGTTAGAGCGTATCTCGTGAACATTACGCCGCAGATTTCAGGTTTTTCTCTGTTTAGATCCATAGCAAAATTTTGTCAGGTTTAGCTGCTCGATGAAGTTGCTTTCACAATTTTCCCAGTGAATTTAGACATTTCTACACACTAGAACAAAAACAAATCTTATAAAAAAAACCCGATTAAAATATTTAAAAAAACTTCTGGTTTGATTTGATTTTAATTTTAATAAGCTTGAAACCGATAAAGCTTAGGCGAACCAACTGGTTCAAATTAAAAAATAATAATATAAATAGGAAAAAATGTTTTCTATCCTAACCCAGTAACCCTATTAACCGCCCCGCAGTATAGCACCTCATAGAGTCCAGAACCTCCCCCGTTCTTTATCCTTCAATTTTCAACATGTAATCTTTCATTACATATAGCTCTGGTAAGCACATTCTCTTATTTCACCTACCTACTCAGAAGCCATAACAGATAGCTCTCGATTTACATGTGGATTATGATTTGGACTTGTTCAATAATCTCGTATCAAAGTCACGAGCAGATCAGTAAATAAAGCCAGAGAATGATGTTAAACAGCAAACAGCATTTCCAGTCTAAATCTCGACATAGGTGAATAAAATGACAGCTTTCAATTTCTTTCCTTTTGCTTTTCTTTTTTTTATTTTTTTGGGTGGCCCTGCAATTCTCAAAATTTGAAGCGTCCCTTTCATTATCATGTACGAAGACATGCCATCCTGGCAAATCCAAAATCCAACTCATACAAAGCAGTGTTCAGCAAAGCCTCGAGAATCCCAAGATTCATGCTGACCACAAACAAAATACAAAGGGAGCCTTAACATTTACCTCACAAATGATTTTCTTGTGAATGTCTTCTGTGATCCTTGTCCACGTAACCACTTCTGTCCATCTTCTGTCCATCTTCTATGGTATCAGGGTTGTGATTCGGTATATAATCATGCCGCCTCTTTCCCTCTGGCTGCCTTTCTGCGGGGCTCCCTTTTCTTTTTCGCCCATTCAGCAAGGGGGGAGCATCATCTAACATTTCCCCTTCTTCTACGTATTCTGCATCCAGTTCCCGTGAGGATTGCCCCTTCATGATCACATCCCCAATTTCTGCATGATCATTAATAGACCAGCTCTGCCTTTTCTCTCGTTTGACTTTCTCATCCTCAGCTGCCAACTCAACCCCATCTTCTAGTTCCCTTTCAATAAGATCGTCCTCGTCCATAATATCCTTTTTTCGTGTCGTCTCCCCTCGAGATTTCTTCCTTTTCTCAAGTGCTGCCTTCACTTTGTTCTTGTCTATCATCTTAATAGCATCTTTAGGGGAGTGGCTAACTGGGCCCTCTCGAAGATCTAAATTTCTATCAACCATGCTGCTGGACTTGCGCGATACAGCATCATCCCTCCACTCTCCAGCTTCTGCACTCTCGTTTCTCCCTGCAGTTCTTTCTTGGTCTGCTTCCCCTATTTGCTCTGCCTCATACATAACCTTATTTGGGTCCTCTCTAGTGATTTCCTTGTGGGAGACATGCTCATGGTGCTGATTGTCTCTAGTTTCTACCTCAACCTTGTGATCAGTAATAACACTCTCAGTTTCTCCGCTCCCATTATCTTTATTTTGAGTATGAGTGTTTCTTGGTGGTGCCACAATCATATCTTGGCACACAGGTTCTGGGGCTGCTCGTGATGATGTCTGCTTTGAAACATGGTCCTCACTTACAGTTGGAGTTCTAGTCGGCAATCGAAGCCCTGATCCACCTCCAGCACTTCCTTCTACCTCACTCCCCTGTGATTGGGGCAATCTGTTTTGCTCATATAACTCCAACATTTGATTGCTAACCTCTGCAGACAAAACAACCTTAATGATACAACAAAATATCCAGATGCATATTGAGTAAATAAAAGACTCAAGAGGACAGCCAATCACCACCAGAAGTGCCCGTGGCAGGTATATGGGCAGCCTATCTATAGCCTACCCAAACTCCTGACCCCCATAAGAGCATAACTAGCCCATAGTCTCTTCAGAGTAATTGCATAAAAATTACCCAAAATCATCCCATCAGGGTCAAAGCTAGAATCCTCCCATCAGGATCAGTTCTAGCAAAATATCATGAATCAAAGTGCTGCTATGATTTTGTGTATCACTAGTAGTGTCATTAGGTTATTTGAAGACTGTCCAATTGAGTCCATATGAGTCTTACAACAAAATTAAAGGGAGGGTACCAACCCTCCAACTGGCGCGGGGTGACATCAAATTCTTGCCACCAGACCTTCTCACCATCCGATGGAAGCTTCACTTTGAGGAACTTGGCAGCAAGGAAAATGGCACCTGCCGCAATGTGATGGGGCTTAAATTGCAGGCAGAGCGAAGTCCTCAGCCTGCAAGCCGCTTTCCAGAGTGAAGAAAAGAGGAAAAAGCGTTGGACTTGATTATTAAGAGCTCAAAAAGGACATCATGCATACCCGTCATTGACAAAATTCCATGCAACTTGAGCAAGGGCATTTTGTGCAACCTTAAATTTCTTTATTGCTTCAACTAGAGGTTTGTAAGGGTGATGAACATTGAAGTCAAAACCCAACGTGGCCAGTACAACCCTCTCCCCATGTAAAATAAGCTCTTTCTGTTGCTCATATACTTCCTGAATGATAAACGTTGATCAATGGGTAAGCTTTAGAAACTCCAAAGTTACTGAAAAAGAAAAGGCAAAATTCTAGGAGCATCCAAGGCAGCAGGGAGATTATTCACCGATGCTTGGCAGGGGAAAAAAGGGGATTCTGAGCAAGGTTTTTAATTCAAGAGAAGCATGGTGATAAAATTCTGAAAAAGATTTGTACAACACCCCTTAGCAACTTTTGCCAAGTAGTTCCATGTACTTTGGCACTATAATTCATCATGTGTCATACATGATAAACCAGTTTCATTCAAATGTGGAATATCAAGGTACTACTCACTAACAACCATGCTTGGTTATCTTGTATAAAGGATGAAGTAGAATTAGTGGGGTGATAAATAATGTTCTAGAGATGGGGGTGCGTGGTGGACAGCAACAACCAAGATATGCTCAGAAAATGCAGTGAATTGACTGGGGTTGTTTAGAAACATAATAATACTCCAATAAGAAAAGGAAAAGCTTTTCCAGTATTTTAGAGGTTCTCTATGGTTTTCCTTAACAAGTTTTGCACTGTTTTCCAAATAAAGAAAAAGCATGAACAATTCAATTATTCTTTTATATACAAGCACTTTTTAGCAATGTAAGAGATTCAAATTATTATTTTTTTGATTTTTATATTTAGTTAGTGTCAAATTTTATTTTTCTTATAAATCTAGTATAAATGTTTTCATTTTTTTAGTTTACAATATAACTTTTCATGATAATTTTTAATTTGAATGAAATAAAATTAAAATTCTACAATTAGATTATCACGAATACAAAATATTATGATGAGTATTATAAATTATTATTTTAGTTTTTTATGAAAAATGGTTGTACTCTTGAAGTGTTTTTTTTTTTTTTTTCAATAGCTTCATTCTTAACAAATGAATACGTTTCCAATTTTATATTGAAAAAGGAAAGGTAGAAAAAAAAAATGAAAATAGAAAATGGAAAAGGAAAATGACTTTTGTTCGTGTACATGCCCATAGTAACTAAAGGAAGAGGAATGACAATAACACCACAACTTGGTAAGAATCAGAAGATACACTACACAAATAAGGCAGTCAAAACACCATTAATATAAAGAATAACCTTTTGTTTGATCCTCTGGGCTGCAGCAGGATCTTTTTTGTTCATTATGTCATAGGAAACTAGAATAACATCCTTTAGTGGACGAGGTGTCTCTTCCACCTTCCCAGCAAGGAACATGCACACAGTTGCTATGGTCTGCAAGTAAAAGAAATAAAAATGGGGCATGTGATCAAATCAATATCAATTCACCGAATTGTTTTTTTTTTTCAGTCATTTTCCTTGAACTGGATTGATCTTGTTTTTTCTTAAATTATTTTACAACCCACATGTGCATCCAATAGATCATTTGCAAGTCTCCATAGGTCCAAATCTACCACATAATAACAAGACCTAAAGTATTACCAACAATTCTCTAGTGACTAGCTTCCATTTCAAAAGATATTCTCACAACATTACTTTATGAGTCTCTATGACCTAAATCTATTAACTTTATATTTCTGTGAAGACATACAATTCATATAGAGGTACAAGAATATCAGATTCAATAATTGATTCAATGCAAGCAAAAAAGATTCAAATGGCTTAGAAAGCATAGGCAGTGTTAGTTTGAACATCAATTGACTCACCCTTCTATCATTCTTTGCATGTGATTGCCGAATGAAGAATCTGTGACAAAATATTATTGCTGTGGCTATGGTTACCTGGGGCCTGCACAAAAACAAAAAAAAAGAAACATAATTATAAATGAAAAAAAATACCATGCATGTGGCTACAAATTTGGGGAGCAAGCAATTCTCAAAAATAGCACGAACAAGACAATAACCAAATTAAATTATTAAAATGAAATAACCACAATTACAAATTCAGGAAACAATTTGTTCTCCAAAACAGCAAAACAAATACAGTAACCATGTTAAAAAATGGAAGTACACTCCATACCTGCGAATATCAGTCCCCTAAAAACAGCCACCAAAATGCTTTAAAGATGAACAACAAAATGCTTCACTTTCAATAGCACTAATTCTTAAATTCTAAGGATAACATCAATGCACAACTTGGTTTGCAAGCACACAACCTTGACAGATCAGAGACAGCATTACAATCTATCAAGAAAGAAGTTGAAGGGTCCAGTATACGAAGCAGTAATTGAGATTATCAACAGCATGGATGAGTTCTCCAAATTCTATTCTCACAATTCCTTTCACCAACACCCCTCCATGCAGACAAAATGTAGTTCACTGATGAAATCATTGTAAGCAAGCAGTGACATCAATAATGGAAGTGACAGGCAGAAGCATGCATAGGAAGGTGGTGTACGTTTGAAAGATCACAATTCATCAGAAAGCCATGATTTCCCATTCAAAATCATAGGGGTCATGATTATCTATTCAAACTTCTTCACTACCACCACTAATGCAATATTGTAATGTCATCATACCACATTGATCAATTAACAACTAAATGGCCCAGTCGCGTGTGAGTGCAAATGCAAGCACTTGCCCTTCATTGTTTCATGTTTCAGTAATCCATCACTCTCTTCCCAACTAATTTGCAATTGAAGGTTAGTTCTTGTTGTATCACATCCTCTCTCTCTCTCTCTCTCAATAAAGAGTATGTCATAAATAAGAGTTGATATTTCAAATCAACTATCGCATTCTTTAATTGCAAAAGATTTCATTCATCTTTAAACCGGGGGGGGGGGGACACGGAAAATTTTCTCCCATGGATCTTCCAAAACAGGTAGCAGCACTTTACAGCAATACATCAAATATTAACCCATGTGTCACTTTCCATAACATATTTCCATAACCTCAACATATTGTGCAACAGGATTTCATTCCTAAGAAACTCTCCATCAACAAGCCCCACATAATGTCCAATGATTATTGAGTGATGGATATAATGCAGATCATTAGAATTCCACTTCCCCCTATATTTCTAAATGATAACCATCCCTTCTTTCTAGAATGCTAATGTTACAGTCTAAACCTGAAAAGCGTCCATATGCCTTTTTATTATAAGCATTTATTAAAATAAAGGATATAAATATGGTGCTTGAGAGAAGCTTATGAGCCATGATAGAGCTCTCAGATAAACCATGAGGAGAATTTCACTACGCACATCAGTATCAAAAGTATCCTGCATATTATAAATTTACAGTTTAAAAAATTGTTTTATTTTAAGAAAGCTAACTAATTAACCATTTTAAATAAACAAAATCATTAAGAAATTTCAAGGGATTCATCTATTCTTAGTAATCATGCATCAACAAACTAGAAGCCCCAGGATATACACTTGAGCTACCATATAAAATCATCAAACATGATAAGACCCTGCATATGGTCAGAACAAGTACTAAGAAATATCAAGTGAATACTTATAAGAACTAATATCCACTCAAGTTATTGAAATCCAAATTTGTTTTTTATTTTATGTACACTAAGCAAAACAGAACACTTTGCATCTCCCTCAATGTAAATGATGGTGCAATACGAAAAAATGGAATGGAAATTGACAACAGCATCAGACTAGATTGGAGCTCTACCAAAAGAATTAGTCAACAAGTCAGTAAAAGAATGAAAAAAAACTATAAATGTATATATGAACTCACACTTTCAATCTCATGCCAAGATCCTGCAAAAACGTGCAATAAGATTTCCGTAGATATGTCTCCTTCTTCAAGTCAATACTATCTCTTCTTGAGGGGGAATTCTCCTCTATTTCTTTCCTTGAAAAATACCAACGACCCCCTTCCTCTGGCCTGTCTTGAGAACTCCTAGACAGCCCGCCTTCAGAATTCCCATAATGTGAAGATTCCCCAGGTAACAATCCAGCCATAATTTTTCCAATATCACGATAAGACAAACAAGATTCGACTACTATGTTGAGAACCAGTCATCTATCACTTCATCACCAGCAAGCATTTTATAATTAAAACCTTCACAAAAATTAAATCAGTTCCAACCCAAGGAAACAGATACATCACCAATACAAAAAAAAACAGATAGAAAATTTTCTAGAGCTAAGCCAAGAAAATAAATAGCACGTATAAAACATACAAAAATGCCTCGTATAGTATTTGTGTAAATTTTACGTGTTTTATCCTTCTACTTTCTTTTCCATTTGACCTGTTGAGAAGTCCATCTCTAATAACAAAAGGAGAAAATTTGCAGGCAATTTGTATGCTTGCTTCGTTTTTTATCCATCAATTCAACACACATTGTTACAGAGACAACAGATTGTAGAGGGCAATGTCGCTTATAAACAGTAATTATTGCGCTAATAAAAAGTTTAATAGACACGTAGCAACCCCAAAACCTAAAAATTAAATCTTTTACTAAGTTTAGCAAAGTAGACAAGTGGCACTTGATGAAACAAGTAACAGCGACCCAGTATGAGCTTTAATAGCAAGAGATTTCATAGTTGATGCAAGTTAGGGATTTGTTGATCCATTTTCGGTGAAACCTAAGGAATCAAGTAGATTTGAATTCAACGCTTCATTTTGCAAAACTTTAACGTAATTTCTTGAAGAACAAAAAAAGACGAGGCAAATCAAGATCGAACTAATAATTTCTAGGGTTTGAAGAAGAGAAGAACAGGGCAATAAATATATAAGAAACAGAAATCGAACTGACCTGCAAGAGGGAGAGGAAGTGATAGGGGAATAGAAAGCCTTGCTTGGCTGAAGCGACGTCTTTGTGGCGTTCTTCGTCTTCCTGGCTTCGCGGCTTAGGCTTTTTTAGGGCTTTGTTTGTGGTGCGTGTGCGTGTGCGTGCGTGTGCGCGTCTAGTATTTTTAAGCGTGGAGAGCGGGGGGTGACCTGGCACAAAGGCCACAACGAGGGGATTTTTTGTTCTGAGACATGGATCCAAGTGCATTTGTTTATTTTCATTTTAGTCCCTATACTTGTTTTATTTGCAGACAAAAGGTTTTTATGTTATTTCCATTATAGTCCTTGTAGTTCTTTCTTAGAAAATACACGCTGTTCTTTTAACCGGATCATCATATCCACCCTGGCCTTATAGATAATGTAGCAGTGATGCACCTTTTATCATTTTTTATGCTTTTTTTTGGTTGAAAATATTCTAGTGTTCATGCTCATATTAGTGTTTTTTTTCTCTGCAAAAAAGCTACACATAAGTTATCTTCATAGTTATAGTCCATTCAAGAATGTTTTTTTTCCCTTACATTTTGATGTTTTTTTCTTTACTTCAAATTAAAATATATATATATATATATATATATATATATATATAAGATTATATCAAAAGTGGATTTTAAAAAAATATATATATTATTTCAATATATTTCTAAAAAGACACTTTAAGAAATATTTGTTACCTAAGTATCAAATAAGCTCTGATTAAATACAAAGCAAGATCAAATCATCTCAATTTTTAGAAAATGATTTTCAACGGTTGAGAATTTTAGTAGCCAAGAATTCACTAATGGGCTGAGAGAATAATTAGAATGATGAAGAAATAAAATAAAATACAAAAGAGATTTATAATTTTTCAAATTACATTAAAGCACAATATAATTTCTATTTTAAAATTTTTATTTTTGAAAATAATTAAAAAAAAAACTCAATAAAAAAAGCAGCAATTGCACCGCTGCACCAAATAAACTCTCAGCATGTATCAATACATCAGGGACAAATGGTTTCTCTCTTGCAGCCGAAGGCCTTCCAAATAATATAGTAACATCAACAATGTACACGAAGAGCAATTTATTACACCAAGGTTAAGCAAACCACTCATTTTCTGAAAATGGTGGCCACCTACCTATAACTACCAGGAACAAGGTTTTGTAGTTCAGACAGCATATTCATCCTACACGAGAAAGCTCCCCCCACTCCCCCTCAACCCAAAAATGAAGGGAGAAGAAAGGGAGCAGCTTCAAAGACTTCTGTCAAGAGTCAGCCAATATGACTGTCAAACACAGACACTACCTTCGTAAACCATCTTTCTATTCTGATACACAAAAGCCATTTCTAGATTAGCGTGTCACAAGCCAACCTGGCTTGATCAGTGGATCTCGCTTGAAGTCACGGCCTGTGACAGAAGTGGACTCTCCCAGACGACGGAAACACTGCAAATATAGCATGTAGATTATAGGTTATGTTATCTTTGCTTTCAAAGCCCCCATGGAATTTTTGTTAACGAAGAATATAACAATGGCCAACCTTGTAACAAACAACAGTGTCATCTGGGTACATTGCAAACAGTTTGGTTCCTAACCGGGCATGACAAGAATCACAAAGGCTCTCATCATTTATCTGTACATGCCGTGATCTTTCCTCCAATCTTGCAAGTTTTGCATCAACATTTAGAGCACGGGACAGATTATGCACAATCTGAAAAGTTAAGGAAAGTTTAGACAATACCGGCACTGAAATAAAGAACAAACCACAAAACGTTGCTCTATTCTTTTCTGAGACATGTTCTAAAGGGGGTTTAGTAGATATAACAGTGTGGTATGATGTTATAGTGCTGATTAAGAGGTGTTTGGGAGTGTGGTAACAATTGTTTTTCAGAGTGTTTTTTGCTTGGAAATGCATCAAATTAATGTTTTTTTTTTAAAAAAAAATCACTTTTGGCATCAATACATCAAAACAATGCAAAAAAAAAAAAAAAGTGAAAATTATTTTAAGCAAAAAAAAAAAAACGATTCTGGGAAACACGGTTCCAACAGCGTTCCCAAACACACACTTAACTCTGTGCATGACCATGAGCATTACTTGTTTTCAGATGGGAGTGGTTCAGCCAAGCTAAAAGATCCAATAATGCAACTAAGAGGGGGGTAAAAAGCCTGAAGGCTCGGGTAGGCTCCTGTTGGAAAAGGTTACTTGAATGGGTTTTTCAGTAACTTCATGTAAAAAATCTTACTTGTCCTTGGCGATGATGGTGAAGCCGAGCTTTTTGCTTGGAAATACATCAAATTAATGTTTTTTTTAAAAAAAAAATTCACTTTTGGCATCAATACATCAAAACAATGCAAAAAAAAAAAAAAGTGAAAATTATTTTAAGCAAAAAAAAAAACGATTCTGGGAAACACGGTTCCAACAGCGTTCCCAAACACACACTTAACTCTGCATGACCATGAGCATTACTTGTTTTCAGATGGGAGTGGTTCAGCCAAGCTAAAAGATCCAATAATGCAACTAAGAGGGGGGTAAAAAGCCTGAAGGCTCGGGTAGGCTCCTGTTGGAAAAGGCTACTTGAATGGGTTTTTCAGTAACTTCATGTAAAAAATCTTACTTGTCCTTGGCGATGATGGTGAAGCCGAGCCCTAAACATTCTTAGTATTGTATCTGAGGCAAGTTGTAGGGGCATATTTGGGGACAATGTCTGCAACAAAAAATAAAAACTCTCAACAAGAACTTAACAATCAAACCTACAATTCCAGCAAGGAAATGGGTATCACATAATGCCATGTTGCAGCATCTCTCCATAAAAGGGAATAAGATCAGTAGATCCTGGAGAGTATTGATTATGATTTTATTGTGGATCACTAGGTCTTCAGTTAACACAGCTTGGACCAGAAGAGGTCAGAGAGACAGCCCAACAGGAAGCAACTATATTAGTTGACAACAAATTATAATTCACTTTCGTTATTTTAAATATATCCAGACTATATATCATTCATTCCCGCATATATATATATATATCCCTTCAAGACGATGCCTTCCTAATGTGGAATGCTCTGATAGAATTCTAACACTTGGAGGCAAATAAAAGATATAAAATATAAGAAAATGTGAGCATCTTCAGTATAACGTTGGCTTTGGCTTTTCTCCCTGCTAGAGTTTCAGAATATTGATAATAGCTTGCTTAAATTTTTAAACTCGAAAGCAAGCCATTAAGTAAAAGTTGCCCTAGAATGCATGTGCTGCAAGAGAAAGGAATGAGGATAGGTGGGTTTTCTACCTCTAGAACTTGCAAAGGATCCAGAGATTCTCCATGATTATGCAGAAGTCGAACAGCTGCGTTAAACATGGGCTCTTTACCATTTTGTGGATCCAAATACATATCAAGTAACCTGAAGAGATCACATCACAGAAAGTTAAAGGCCAGTAGTAAGATTATTTTTGTGTATCGGTTGGGGAAAGCAGAGAGAAGAACAAAAAGAAACTGACTGCATATAGGCATCTGGTCTTCCAATCTCTGCACAATACTGTTCAGCAGCTTCACTATCCTCCAGCTTCCTGAGATGCCAAGGAGCGTTATTTAAAATATACACAATCTACAATCAATCAAAGCTGCAAGGAGACAGATAGAGAGAAGGATCTGTGAAACAACAGCCTCTTTAATTCACTTTAGTAATTAGCGGCTTAACTTACAACCACCAAGAGAACCACAATATATATTAAGCATTTTTCTTGCACAAGAATATTTGAATAGTAGAAAAAAATATAATGAACCCACTATTAGGGAATGGAATGATGAAGTTTTCTCAAAGTCAATACATATATGTCAACTGAAAACCCTATGATTCTTCCCTCGCCATGTAAATTAAGATTTGAATAAGCTGGTGCCAGTAATATTCAGAAAGTGATGTTGAGGCTTACAAGGCCAAAATTTGCAGCACCAAAGTCTCTTGCCCTAATTTTCTGTAAAGAATCGCCTGTCGAATAAAATCAAAACTTAAATCAGCAACTGATAAGCAAAACTTGCTTACTCTGCCATATAAAAGCATTGATGTCATTCATGCTTTCCTTTTTGGCGGAAAGATATAGATGCCACAAATACTGATGGTGGGGGGGGGGGGGGGGGGCGCTTGATAATGATCAGTTAGTACAATTAAAAACCATGCGACAAAGGAGATCAAACTACCTTTTCCAACCAAAGTTCTGATCCCTCAATCAGGTCAAGAACCTCTTCTGGATCAAACAAGTCTGATGACTGTAAGAATATCTGCAACCTATCCCGTACAGGGCTTTGAAAGATTGAGTTTCCTCCAAGATCAGAAATTTCTGTTTCCTCCAGCCTTCCCTCATCAGGTTCCTGGGAGGTACTTTCCACTTCAAAGGATTCAATTGCTGACTTTGAAAGGGAGAGTGCATATAGTGTGTGGAACTGTGTGTCACAAGCGTCTTGATCTTCAATCAGCCATTGGAGATACCTGCAGAACACAATCCAAAGGCAATTGCAGGTCATATGACCTACCAAAAACCAATCATTTGCATAGCTCTGGAGCTGTAAGTTATGGAGTATGCGGCAGGTATACCTTTGGAGAATTTCAACCTTTTTTGGATCAATGGAAGCAATCACTTCAACTGCAAGGAAAGAATTGAAAGGGCGGATTCACTTTAGGAAATATATAAAAAAATAGTAACTATCATGGACTTTCTTGGCAGCATAAAACTTATCAGCTTCATATCAACTTAGATGGCATAATTTAAGTCGCACTGATCCATGCAATCGCAAATTTACAAGATGTTAGATCTATTCATTTTACAAAATGCTTCACTCATTTCAAGACAAAATAAATCGATTAGCATCACAGACTAACTGGACTGCAAGAGCTACCTAGTATGTCAATAGAACCTAGAAATTTGCTAAAATTCAATTAAACTTCAAAGCTTAGAACACATACATGATGGTAGTAAATTCACCAGTGAGATGCCATAGAGTAAAATAAGTGAAATTCGTAACTAGCAACCAATAAAGACCCAAAACTCACAAGGAGAGTATTCTCTGAAAACCAAGGCCTACCTGGTGAAAGCTGATCTACTCTTTTCTCTGATGTCAAAACTTGAACTGTGAGTGCTGGGTTAACATCTGCAATCTAATAAGATTTCACCGAATTGAGAATTAACTGTCAGCTTCAAAATTCTGCAAAACACAAAAACACAAACTTCTAATGCTACATACCCATCCAAGATGTTGCAAAACCAAATCCTGATCACACAGCTCCTCAAGAATTTTTGATGCCTCTGTTGCAGCAACTTCTCTTCCAGAGATGACATTTGTGTTGCCATCTGGTAACTCATGCTCCAGAGCAGGATCTTTCCATAGACCAGAAGAATAATTTTTTGCCAAAATGCGCCATATGGTAAGAGCCTTTGAGCTCATCCCTTTACTTGCATATAAGAAAGCAAGAGTCCGTAAATGCCCAGATTCATCTAACAGGGTTTCTAACTCCTCCTGCACTGCCCATTGAAGTTGTACGGTCATCCTTCAAGCAAGCTCCTGACAACAGCCCCTCTGTTTTGCAATGCATTGGAATGCTAAGATTCCGCAGACTACTATTGACTCGAGGCTTATGAACTATTTGGTTTTGACTTCTAGCTACCAGTTATTGAATTTAAAAAATCCAAAGCAACTGGCTGGTTTGACTGTTTCGATCAATAGACTGCTCCTTTTACAAGTTTTATATAGTTCCAAAATATGTTTTGTAAAATACACCTTTAGAGTAATCTAGAAAAATCAACCAACATTGACAAAAACAATATTTTCTTCTAACAAGTAGAACTTCAGACCAAAGAAAGATGCAAATATTTTCTTCACTTAACATTTTGTTAAAAGGATCAACATTGAACTGCATTGAGGAGACATACATGCATTCAACCAACTAACTGGAAATGATGCTTATTTGAGTTGAAATGAATGCAGCTGAGAGATAGGCCATGCTTAAAGAGAATAGAAGAAAAATAGAGTAAAGAAGAATGGATCCCATGCAACAACATAAAGCTTTTTTTTAAGTTTCTTAATATCGATTCAAAATATGACTTCTTCTACCTTAATTATACATCATAAGAGTGACCGTGAACCTTAAGAGCCAAGTGGTAACTCTCTTCATTGATTTAAAATTTGGCTTATGTACATGACAGTAACTGATTCATCATATCATCTTAAAAACCCATTACCAATGTGTGTGTGTGTGTGTGTGTGTGAAAGTAAAAACTTTGTTGGGCAAAATTATTTTATCAACTCCAGCAAGAGAAAGTGGTGCATACCACGATACAACTGTTTCCAGAAGATGCAAGCCTTTCCATATCATCAATGCGGTTTAGGGCTCTATAGAGATACATTAGAAGTGTGTCAACCCCCTCTCTCACTGACAAAGTCAATTCTTTTTCACGAGAAACCTCAAGATATCTGTAGTTACGAAAGGAGGGAGAGTTGAAATAGTAAGTTATAAGCTAATGATAGAATGCAAAGGCTAAAACATGTAAACCAGTAAAAGCAAATTCATAAACACCTGCTCATATTTTTTATTGCCAACTCAAGTAAATCAGCTCTAGTGGGTGGATTCAAAACAAAATCTTCATGGACTGTAGTATCTACACCTGCCTTTTTAAGGAAAATAGCTCTTTGGATAGCCATCAACCCATCATCTACAACATCTTCAAGAGGAGCAGGGGGGGGATGCAAACCCCAATATCGGTTCCTAGGAACCTGAAAGGGTAAGTTCAATGCTATGATTTCAAAAATAAAGAGCACTTCAACATAAGTTTAACGTACTCTGCTCAAACAAAAACACATTAAAACAGGACATATACACAAAAATAAAGTCTTGGAATTATTGCACATCCATACACAATCATAGAAACAATTGCTCATTCATTTAATAGCACAATCAAATGATAGCATGTCACCATCCTGATCTGGTATACCCAGTAACCAGCAAACCAGCAAGTGTATGGTTCCACACATACAAAAACTATTGCACCATTTCAAGATTCCACTTCCAATCCTTTTCACTCAGAATGCTATTTTTTTCACTTTATGGGTTATGGTATATATGGTTCCTAAATTCAAATTCTGTTAATAACTTGAGGTGCAGTTACCAAGGATACACGTGTTACCATCAATATTCATTTTTTGCTTTGGCTACTCATACAAAAGAGTGGAAGGGAATAGAATGAAGTTCATGAGTTTGGCATCTGTAGAATGCATAGCATGCAAAAGGAAATGAAGAAAGATTGCATTGCTGATAAATGATTCATCCTTAGGACCATGGGAATTTATGAAACTAGAGGTAAGCATATGAGCCATCTCTTGTCAAATAAAAGATACTGACAAGGGAAAAGGTCTTGCAAAATGAAACTGTAAACACATACCAGCAGTGACCAGCGATTTGGGTCTCGCATTATGAATGGAAAAATTTCAGAAGGTTGCATTGTCTCTGACTGCAGAAAGTGGTTAACAGCTTCCTCAAAATGTAGGTCAAAAAGCAGCAGGAACCCTATTTGAGCATGAACGAAGGATAGCATTTCATTAGATATTTCACCATCACTCTTAAGCTCCTCCACCAAGGAGACGGCTTCCTTAAAGTTTTTCTTTCTCAACAGATCTTTGATTTGTTCTTCAGTAGGCACTCTCCGGTAGAAAATAACCTAGCAACAATCAAGATGGAGCAAAATCAATAAAATTTCGTTTTAAATAAACCTACATCCAGAGGCATATGGATGTTCCTAACCAGGACACAAACTCTTAAACAAGTATTTTACGCCACCAATTTCATAAATCTCTTAACAATTAGCTTGGAATCTAAACAACTCACATCTTAAAAATGTACTAGGTATGCAAGAGCAACAACGATAACAAGAAAAGAAAGCCTCGGAGTTACTTTTGAAGATACTTTCTGTCCTAAGGTACAAATGATCAGCTGAGCATTCAACTCTGAACTCAACTCAACACAATTAATCTATATGAGCTCAATGATTAGCTGTCCACGATTCAGCTTAAATAATTAAGGTTTGTGTCACCATGCATAGAACTAAGGTTTGTGTCCAAACACCAATAAAGATGCAGTGACACAATATAATCAAAGAGTTAACAAGTTCACACACCTTGGTGGGCGTCGCAACAGCAACAAGTTTCCCATTTCCACTTTCCTCGTCTGCAACGATACATGGCCCGGATCCTTCACTACCAAAACTAACAGTCTGTACACGATCACCCGATTTCTTATGATACAACTCTAACTTCCCATCCCTCACAACAATTACATACGAAGCCAGCTCCCCGACAGAATCTGGACCCTTACGAAACACCAAACTCCCTCCAACTGGCTGCCCATGCTCATCAGCAATAATCCCAACATTATCCACCAGCAACAACACCTTTTTTTCTTTCCACAACAACTTGAGAAATGGCAAACTAGACACATCAGGCAATGTAAAAATCACCCCACTTTGGCCCGTGATGCACGAAAACAAACTATACCCGATGACCGTGCCAACAATTATGGAATCATTGATCCAAACTATTGTCTTAACCCCGTCAATACACTGCATTTCTTTCAAAACCAGCAAATCAACTTCCTTGTCATTCGGAACAACTCTAAGCTCTATTAGCATCAATTTTTTACCAGCCACAACAGCAAAAACATAATCACCCTCACCTTTTTGCACAAAATCTTTAACTCCATTGCCTCTAACGCCACCTCCTAATCTGCTCAAAATTCGAGAACTCGCACTCGAACCCTCCAAACTACTAGAACCGGATAAATCACTACACTCCGATTCACTACTCTTAACTCTCTTAGTGATAAAAGAAACCCCTTTCAAAAACCCCAGTTTCTTAACGGGTTGAACCAAGCCCGAATCTGTCAAGAACAAAAACCCATCAGAGAGAACAATAACCTTTCCAATCTCATCAAGCAAAAGAACCGTCTCTACAGCCGAGTCACCAAAAGTAACAGATTTAATGAACGAAACGTTTCGAAAAGGAACATCAAAATCCAAAGTCGAATTCGGATCATCCAAAGTCGATTTCGGATCTTTGGTGGAGGGGGGTTTATCATTTGGGGTATCTGGGTTTATGGAGAGCAAGAGAAGGGAACCAGAAGAAGTGCCAAGGTAAATGAAAGATTGAGAGCTCGTTGCAATGGATTTTATTGAAGTGTGGAAGTGAAGGGTGGGATCGAAGGTGAGAAGTGGTTCAATTACAGTTCGGGTGGTGGTAGTATCGGTATTGGTAGTGGCCATGGAGGAGGAGGAGGAGGACGACGATCTGTTTTTACATTTGCAGAAAGGAGTTGATTTTCATAGAAGTTTGTTTGGTGACACTACCTTGCAAGCATAACATGCCACTCAGACACGTGGAGCATCTTCGTGAACGTTTGTAAAATATTTTTATTTAAAAATACATTAAAATATTTTTTTTAATTTGACATCAATATACTAAAACAATAAAAAGAAAACTTAATTTAAAACTTAAAAAAATATAGATGAACTGCAATGAGTTTGTTTACTTTTAAATATATTCTGACTGGCTATCATGATTTATTCCATGCAATTTTGATTGTTGATACTACAATGTTTTAAATCTCCCCAGGACAATATTGGTGAAGGTGACAGTGAAGATGACGAAGCAGACCAGCATAATGCTCGTATGATCATTTCTGCATTTTTTTTTTTTCCTCAATCAATGACTAGCCAGTCATTTAAAAGCAAGTCTAGATTAGATGAGATACTCAAACTCCATCCGAGCTCATTTAACAGGCAGGTTTGTGATCATAACCCACCAGTTTAATTTCTTGGAATTGTAACTGGCAAGTGTAAGGATCATGAAAGCCAAACCATAATGATCTGTATTTGAAATTCGAGGGCTATATATTTCTGTTTCTGGCTGATTCAATCAGTTATATTTTAGCAAGGAGTCATGGTTTACACTGTAAGATTGTTTTATATTTTTTATGGTGGCACCTTTTGATAGATGTTCCAGCTGAAATCAAGGTTCTCCATGGCCTTGGCAAGGTAATGGAAGGTGGAGCAGTTGTTTCGACACTCGGATGATCAGAATATACTCGCTGATTGTGACCTTAAGGAATATGTCCTTTTTCTGTAATATGCCCATCTCTGCAGAAGGCTACAAGGTGATTCCACAAGTAATCGCTTAGAAGATCTTAACTCATCTGGAAAGAACTCGTCAGATTACTAAAGTGGAGGAAGAAGAAACTGTCTGCGGATGACGATGAAGATCTTTACAAGTCATTGGAAAGAACAATGAAAGTAGCTCTTGAAAAGCAAGGGGCAGAAGCATCCAGTCCTCAAGCAATTGCTCTACTCGCCATCTCCACTTTGCCCAGTCAAATTGCAGAATGTTCAAAATCCTGAAATTAGAGTCGCTACAGAACAAACTTGTCTTCACCGAGATGGAAGAGTTTGTCTCAGCTATAAATCTTGCTGAAGGTATTTTTTATTATTATTATTACTTGTTCTTTTGTTTTATAAAATATTACACAATCTGGTACAGATTTTTCAGTCGTCCTTTATTTTTCCATCCCAAAAAAAATTTGCATAGCTTGTTGAAAAAATCCAAAGCAGTGCTTGTGCTATTTCAGAAGTAAACAAGACTGGTAATAAAGATGTTTTCATGGATTAACTATTTTTAAGTATTGAGATGAAAATAAATTGGGTTAATTTGTGACTGTGATAAATCTATAAAAAATAAATTAAAATTAAATAAAATAAAAAATCCAAGTTCACCATGGTTTACTAACCGATAAATCATGTACAAATTTCAATCCAATCCACAATGAAAAACCAATAAAAAAAAGGAAAAGAAAACTATAGCTCGAATCCCTAAATTGAGTTCATTAACCTACCAGAGAGTTTCTTCCTCGTGTTAGTAGTGGATGCAAATCAATGTTGATTTGTGGGTGCAAAAGCTACTCTCTGGGTGCTAAGTTGAGAATCTGTGACTTCAATACCATGCTCGTCATAGATGGTGTTTCATAGCTAGTGGTAGTCCTCGTATCTGAGTTCCCACCTTCTGATGAAATTGCTGTGTAGTGGCCCCTGGTTGCAGCCCTTTGCCATGAATGAGAACTCATTCCCGAGAGAACATATGCTCGCCCCGACCGTTCATATAACTCCCTGGTTTCCATTCTCTCCCTGGTTTCTTTCAGTTCAGCCTCGAGCTGATTACACAGATCATCTCCTGCTCGGGAAGAAGCTGTAGTTAGAAGAGTGGATAGTTGCTTTGCCAGCAGGGCCTGCGCACCCTTTAAATCTCCCATTTCAGCCATCCTCTGTGTCTTGGCAATAGTTTCTGTCACTAGCAAACGATTTCTTTGCCTGTCAACCTCCAAACACAGCACCTGGTCAATTGAGGATAAAGTTGGAGGTCGTCGAATCTGAACTCTCTCGCCTTCTACCTGGACAGTATCCATAGACACTGAACCTTTGTGGAAGCACGAGACATCCACCAATGATGTGTTTGCCAATCTTTCCTCACCATCAGCAACTGGGGATACAGGAATTGAGAGGAACACTAAAAATTCCTTCTCCTCCTCTGCATACATGTCTCCAATATCAATCACAGCTTGGTGTCCTTGATCAAAAATCTTATTCTTGTGTCTCCCAGAAGGTATTGACAAAATTTGCACTCCTGGTGATGCTGATTTAACTTTGAGCTGAACGTGCCGAGCCACAATACTTACAAGACCACCAATGCATCTTGCAAAAGCATCTTGTAAAATGTTGATTGACTCAATGAAGGAAAATGTGCCGTGGGATGCTTCAGATATAGCATGCATTGCAGAAGAATCATGATCCGATCCAAACCCAAATGTGTAAACTGGGAAAGTCGGCTGCTTAGACTCCCCTCTAGATGTATTATTGCTAGGAAAAATTGAAGCAGGTAAAGACTTTAGATATTCCAGTCTATTTTGCGCATTGTGACTTTGTGTATCACAGCCATCAGATAAGAGGATAATGGTTGCAACTGAATTATGTTGACGCCGTTCTTCAAGAACCTGAACCCCTTTCTTGAGCCCTGCAACAATATTAGTTCCACCAATTGCAGAAATAGAGTCGACAACGCTTGTGGCATCTTCACGGCCACTTCCAGACATTCTCCTAAGTGGCAACATTCTTCGAGCTGATGAAGAGAATGTCACGATCGAAAGTCGATCAGAAGGGCCTAAGTTCTGTATGATAAAGTTGACCGCACGCTTGAGAAGTATCAGCTTGCTTGCCATGCTACCGCTAACATCCAGCACGGTTACAACATCAATTGGTGCACGGTGATGAGGGAGAGTATTATCAAGTGGTGGTGCGCGAACACGGGCAAGAACACCAAACTTGGAGAAGGATTCTGAAGCAGAAACAGCAGGATATTCTGTAAAAGTCTTCACAGTTATAGCTTGGGGCCGAGACGAAAGGGATTCATCTGAAGGGACATCTGATAGTACTTCATCATCTGAGAAGTGTTCCGCCTCAATTTGAACTGGTGGTGCATTGTAAGGAGGTACATGAGCATGCACTGAACCTGTACGTTGAAAATTGGGGACATTTCTTGGCGCTTGAAAAGGCACATCTTTCCATTTTGAGCGGCAAATGGGACATTTGAGATTTCCATGCTTGGTACTGTTAGCAATGCAATTGAAGTGGAAAGGGTGAGAACACTCAGCATAGAAGATGGCTTGGCCCTGCCCCTTTCTCAGACTCCTCAAGCAAATGGCACATTTTTTCTGTGATAATAATAATAACAATAAAAGAATTATGGCAAAACAAAGCTACATTTCAACAACTTTCAATGTAGACCACCAAATCAAACGCATGACAAAAAAAAAAATTCTTTTTTCTGCACAGGTCCCTCAACTCTGATTACGTAGTATCCAGCAAACAAAATACAATAAACAAAGAGGATTTTTCAAGATATCTTTCTACTTTTACCAAGTCAAGAATAGTGATGGCTGTTCAGAGGTGTTCAAAATACAAAACCAAGCAGGCAACCAAGTTTTCACATCAAGAAAAGTAGAACTTAATCACGCTACTTCTCAATATTTTTAAGGAATAAAAAATCACAATCAGGCATGGCATTGTTGAAACGACTTTTCAACTAAAAACTTGCAAATCTAACACAACATTCCCACTAATTCATTAGTGTATATTCCCATTTCCCACAAGAAAAAGGTAGTTCCTTTCGAGCTCCTTGAAGGTCAAGCCTCGATCACTTCCACACGCGCAACCAAAAAAAGGAGAGAATTTACATCCCGATTCTAACTACAAACCCAAAGGAAACAACCGAATATTTTAACCTTTTAATCCCCACCTACCCCCCTGCAATGAACAGCAAAACGTCATGTTGTTAGCTATAGCTATGGCCTTACAGACCATGTGCTTGCTATCCTTAGTTTTCATGCGAGACCTTCGCAGTTGAGAAAACAACAAATTACTATTCTATTACTTATTGGTTAGATTTATGATCTTAGTAAAAAAAGAATAACAGCCCGCTAATCAAATCATTGGACTTTTTGAAGCCTCCCAATAGCATAATCAAAATAAATGCAAATTTCAACCACCGCAACAGCTCTACTTCAATGCTATTCCATTGCTCTATTAATTGCATCGATCGCCTGATCTTTTAAGCAACCTTCACCCACTTTTACCAAAACACCCCTAGTCAGACGGAGAATAAGGAGAACACACGGCGGCATTTTCGTGATTACAGTCGAACGATGCCGAACTGAACTCGCAGAATACCAAGTCAGGTTTTTACGCGGTAAGTAAAAATAATAACTGCTCACCAGGCGGTTACGGTGATAAATCACAACTATGAACAAAAATATGTAATTAAGATTTAAGAGCACATAAAAAGAGAGGGGGGCGTGATTACTGAAGAGGAGTGGAGACTGAAGCTACGAGAGAGACGGGCACTGAACGAAGAAGAAGATGATGATGGTGGAACTGGTGGAGGAGTGGCGGTGGTGATGCGAGCATTGTCGTCGGTTGTGGGATTGGTGGGGGGATTGGTGGGGGTGGGGGTGGGGGTGGGGGTGGGGGTGGAGAGAAAAGAGAGCTTTGACTTGAGGGATTTTTTGAGCTTGCGCCATGCACTTGATGCCATCGATCTGTGTTCAGGAATGAAAAGGACAAAAAGGGCATGAAAGTTTAGTAGGGGAGCGAGGGAGAGAGAGAATGTTAGGTTTAATAGCATGAAGTCCTTTTTTTTGTAGGAGAGAGGGAGAGAAAAAAGGGATGCCAGCGGGAGAGATTTTACAAATCAAAAGGAGGCGGGTGAGAGTTTAGTCAAAACCATGTTAATTGATACTATTCTCTCTTTTTCTATTTTTGCCGCCTTTTGATAATAAAGATATGATCATTGACAGTGGCATCCGATTAAGAAAAATCTAACATCAAACCATATCTTATATATATATATATATATATATATGATCATTGACAGTGGCATCCGATCAAGAAAAATCTAACATTAAACCATATCTAATATTAATATATATATATAGAGAGAGAGAGGGGGGGGGGAGGGGATTTAATCGAATACATTTTAATTAACTTGTAAACTTGTGTGTTGAGTATTGCGTCATATTACAATCCAACCTCTAAAAAAATAAAATAAATTATAAAATTTAATTTTCAATAAATTTAATATTCAATAATGAGATTAAAAAAATAAAACATTTTCCTGGTTAATTAGCTAAACTCGCAATATGAGTCATGAAATTATAATAACAAAAAAAAAAGAATTATTAAACTCAATTCCCGAATAAAAATTTTGAAATATGAGTTTGCAAAAAAAAAAACATTTTAAGAAACGATAAAAAACAACTTGAATCGACACATGTTAATTAGTCAAACCCAATTCATAAAGCATGAATAACTTTATAGAAATCAAATCAAAATAGATCATGAGGTCTAATTTTCTATCAATTTAATGTTGATTGATGAAAATAAAATGAAGAAGAAATCAATTGGAAAAGAGAGAAAACAACTTTAGTCAACCAAGTTAACTCGTAAAAATTGCGATTTAGGTTATTAAATTAAAATAACCTCATAGAAATTATTTTGAAAAAACAAATTCATGAATCTCAATTCTTGATAAACTTAAAGTCAAATTATAAAATTAAAATTGAAAAATTAATTAAAAAAAACTTAAATAAACCTGAGATAATCTGTCAAATTCATGGCCAAATCTATAAAAAGAGAGATAACTTCAAAACAGATCATGATATCTAATTATTAATCTTAATATCTATATTTAAAGGATTTATTTTTTTAAATATACTATACTAGTGTAAAAAAATATATTTTTGAGATTGCACTATAACAAAAGGCAAATCTTGGAATATCCCACCAATAGAGAAATAAATCAAAAGTTTGGGAAAAACAATATATTGCCGGCACCTTACCAAGTCAACTCTTTATTTTTATTTTTATTTTTAAAGGATCAAACACGATATTTTGATAATATTTTTTCACATATATAAAAAATAGACAATAGCTTTTAACCGGTCATGCTGAGTTAACAAATTAATAAAGTTTTCTTTTTATTTATTTTCCAACTTGGATGATTTAAACCAATGTCTTGTTTTATGACGATGCATTTTAAAAATATTTTTGAAAAAAATTAAAAAAATATTATTGTTATTTTTTACTTTAAATAAAAATAAATTAATATTTTTAAATTATTTTCATATATTAATATCAAAAATATTTTTATTAATTTAAAAATGCTATTTTAATATATTTTTAAATAAAAAATATTTTAAAAAATAATTTTAATTTAACTCGGAAACACATAATAACAAGCCGGTCAGCAGATTATAAGATCGGTTGATTGAGCCTACCATCTTTGACTTGACGTTATTTCTCATCAATTTTGATGACCGGATTCATTCTTTAAAACACACAATCCCTATCGAATCCCATGAGAAAATCATTTTTTATTGTGAACTCTATTTTGTCAAACATTATTTAATATTTCAATTTCCTAGATAATTTAACAATTATATTTATTGGATTCTCCATCGAGCCACATGCTGTATTGATACTAGGCCACTACCTCATGGACTGTAATCCACTGTTATTATTATTTTTCTTGCGCTTGAGTGTCGTCAATTGCAATTGTTTTTTATTTTTATTAAAAGAAATGAGTGACAGAGCTCGTTTTTGTTTTTATCTGTATTTTTTAATTATTATTGTTTTAGTTTTTAATTAATATTTATAGACTATTTTAATACATTAAAATCAAAAATATTTTTTTAAAAAAAATTATTTCAATATATTTTTAAACAAGAAATATTTTAAAAATAATTAAAAAAAATAACAAAAAAAACACGCTAACATTTGAAAAACATCACAAAAATTAATAATCAGTCGACACATGGACAGCACCGTACGGTAACTAGTTAATGGGCCTGGGCATGGATCTATGTTGGACAGGAATATGAAAGGCCATGAATCGATACAGCATTAGGTAATCTGTTTATTGATCTCGTTTTCTTCTGCTTAATCTGTAATTAATCTTCTGAATTTTAGGTCACCTAGTAATATGAGATTCTATTGTTTAGAAAAATAAATGTAAATATGGTATATTTTTTACTTATTTATTTGTAATAAACTCAATGGGTTTTAAATTAATAAATAGACATCTCTACTCTCTTTTTTATTATTATTATTATTCCAAATTGTTGGATATAATGCAAATTTAGCCCATGAAAAAATATTATTCAAAACGTAAGACGTCTAATTATCATGGATGATTAAATAATTAATAGGAAAGGAGGCAGCAGTTATGGCAATTGCTAAAAGGAAAACACACGTTCTCTTTCCCCAATAGGCTTAAAATTTCGAGTTAGTTGTTGTCCGCTATAGTTAAATTAATCCATCACCAGTCGTATATCTCCGGCATACGCTCCCTTGTTTGGAGATTGATTAGGGCAGGTCTAGCAGCCACTCCCCAATTCAAAGGTATCATCAATCTTCATCGTCGTCTTATGTCTGCCCAATTGATCTTCTTCGCATGTATTATATGTTCTTTTTCTGCTGCTATAGAATTACTTCAGTGCTAGGGTTTCCTTTGAGGTTACTGCTGTGCTTTTTTCTTTCTTTTTACTCTAGGTCGTATCATCGGATTTATGATTTTCAAGTTTATGAAACCATGTCATGATTTGCTTCATATGACCGTGAAGAACAAATATATATATATATATATATATATATATATATATAGAGAGAGAGAGAGAGAGAGAGAGAGAGAGAGAGCTTATGAGTTGATGGAAACAGTAGAGAGCTTATGAGTTGATGGAAACAGTAGAAATCAGTACTTGCAGTTGTTTTTGGGTAAAAAGCTTGCGATTTAATTAATTTGAAAAGCAACAGCACCGATTCATATGCATCTTATTAGTTTTGCCTCACTCAAGATTTAATTGCATATTAAGCAGGAAACCAATCGGATAAAAAAAGAAAAACCTCTAATTCTTGTGATTTTTCCTGGCAATCAAACAGAAGTCGTCATATCAAGGAATACGATATTTAGTCTACTGACATTGCATTATCAATCATCCCAACCTTATGAAACAAGATGTTGAATTTCTTATGAAATTTCAACCCCCCCCCCCCCCCCCCCCCCAACTGTTGGGCTTTGAATATTTAAGATCAGACTGGAATCTTGTCATTGAGTTTTATTAGACTCAGAATGTTTTTGTCTTCTTCTCAGTATGCCCCTCTTGTCTGCAAGACCAGGAATTTTAGGTCCCTTTGAGTACCACGGCATGAATTTACCGGAAATTTTTGATAGCAACATGGTTTTTATGGAGAAAGAAGAAAACACTATGGATTTACTGGGGAGTATAGATCTCCTGGAAGAAAATTTATGGGAAGCCGAGAGAAGTTACTATCAGCACTTTGATCTCAACTATCCAGTTCCTGTTGAGAACAATATACCTCACTGTGGCCTGTGGTTTCCTGCCCAACCACAGATTTTTCAAGCTGAATCATATGGATTGGCACAACAACATCAAACTGCACGGGATGTTGAGGTCATTGATGATGATATTGCTATAATCTCCCCCAACACATTTGATCAAGTATGTCACTTGACACAATGTTTATGGTTGTCTGGCTTGTGTTCTTCAAGTATTTGATTCTCTGTAATTAAAACGATCCTCCTTTTACCAGGCCAGGAAGAAAGCTAGGAGAAATCCTGATGCAGCAGTGAGGGAAAATATAAATTTGGCCAACCAGGTTCGTGCTGTAATTCACTGCTATATCTTCTGTTTCCTGCTCCTTTAGTTTAGTTAATCCTTCACCTCTGTGTCAAGTCCTTTATGTTGTCAAACTTCTAGTAATCATAAAAGAACTTAAATTCAATTCTTACCAACGCTCGTTTGCTTTGGCAGGCTGGGAGTGTGCCCCAATTCCCTGGATCGTCCCAGGCTGTGCCACCATTCCAGTTCCCTGGATTGTCCCTGATGGCGCCACTGCCCCAACTTTCTGGATTGCCCCTGATGGCGCCACCACCCCAGTTTTCTGGATTGTCCCAGATTGCACCACCCGCAGCAGCATCGGTGTTTTGTTGCCCAATTTGTATGGACGAGATGAAAGAAGCAACATCAACAAAATGTGGTCATGTTTTCTGTAAGAATTGCATTGAAAAAGCACTCGCTGTTCAGAAGAAGTGCCCTACTTGCCGGACGAAATGTATAGCGAAATCCATCTTCAGGATCTTTCTTCCTGCATTCCTTTAAAAATTCCTTTATTTGTAAGCTTGGACTTTGACTTGACTTAATTTAAAAGACAGTGCTAAATATATATATATATATTTTTTGTTATCGTAATATCATAGTCCAAGGCAATTTTCACAGAGGCTTTCACTTAATTTATTTCAGGAAGGCCCGAAATAATTCTGTTAATTGCATCATGAACTCTGTTATTGACATCAAATTTTTTGATTCTGGAATATTTACTTTGAAAACTCTCTGCAGTTTGCAAAATTCTAATGCTCAATTTAAAGACGAAGTTTGATTATTTTTTTTTCAATTCTAGGAGGTGCCCACATGTTCAGCCCAAAATCACAGTGATTGCCAATGCTCAGCTTTGCAAAAATCTCTCTTGCTCTAACCCTTCCATTCCCCTGGAATAAAATTACGTGCCCTTAGCGGACGAAAATGTGCTTGGACTCACATTAACCCGACCTTTTCTCTTCCTTAATAAATAAAAACCATAGGTATTATTGGATTAATTTGCTCATAAAAACCATAGGTATTATTGGATTAATTTGCTCATCAATTAAATCTTGATCTTCTTTCAGATAATAATAAAAATGCAATTTCTTTGTCGACCAAGTTTTTGTTTTTTAGTACTCAGGGAACTAACTTCATTAACCAATTATTCATAGTTCACTTTCACTGGACCTTCTGCCTGCTAGCTTATACCAATCATGATTCAACGTTGCAAGATGGTGAGAGCTTAAGGTGGATCTCTCGACAACTTCAAGCCCCAAA
Organism: Salix caprea; assembly: GCA_964035475.1. Lineage (NCBI taxonomy): Eukaryota > Viridiplantae > Streptophyta > Magnoliopsida > Malpighiales > Salicaceae > Salix > Salix caprea. The sequence goes on along the minus strand of OZ037759.1, from coordinate 9,714,604 downwards.
AACTCTTGCGAACAATAATAACTTTAAAGCCCAGGAGGAGCTTTCTATTTTAATCGCTAATTAGTCCATGGCGGTCCGGGCCCAGATGTGATCTGGTTTGTAGTGGACTTTGAAGCTGTAACCCAAACCCATTTTCTTTTTCTTATAATAGACGAATGGATAAATGCGAACAATATTTTTATTATCTAAAATAAAATTGTTTTTGATAACAAAAGAATCTAAAAATATTAAAAAAAAAATCAAACAAAAACAAATCTCAAAAAATCATCAAACGAGGTTTTGATGGGTGGGCCCAAAAAAACAAATCTCAAAAAAGGATTGGTTGTAAGTTATGACCTCATGGGTGGGCCCAAAAAAACTAATTGTCTTGGTGCCCACGGATACTGCCTCTTCCTCACTAGTAAAGGTTATATATTATTATTATTATTATTATTATTTTATTATATTCTCTAAGACTTGTCATCCGCGACAAGCACAAAATATATCGTAGGCTTTGATGCCATCAAAAGAGTATCTTAGACTTTCCCATCGCTTATCATCTCTGTCTGTCTAATTTCCTAATTCCTAGTGTTTTGTCAACTATCAAAAACTTAGTCAAAAGCATCTGCTTCTTTTGTGGACAAACTCTTGTAGTATTAGTTCTCGAGTGTTGCCTTGAAATTTATTTACGGTTGGTAAAATCGCTTTTTTTTAAATAAAAAATAAAAATATATATTATTTTGATGTATTTTTAAATAAAAATTAATTTAAAAATAATCTCAATCATATACTCAAACAATCACTTAATTGAACTTGATGCTAGTCCACAGTCAACTAAATTATATAAAATAAACTTCATGTTGTATTTGTTTTCTAAACTATATAAAAAAGAAAAACTACTTTGACATATCTTCCCTTAATAGTTTAATAAACTATAGTTTGCATTCTCATTTCAATGCAAAAAGAAAAAAGAGTTTGAATTCATGACTAAAAAAACGTAATTTTGTCCAGTAAATATTATAACTTTTCCACCAAATTAAAAAAATAAATATATAACACCCCCCCCCCCCTCCCAATCAAGTAGGTTGGTTGATGACCGGTTTTCATGGCACCATGTATTGTATCTAACTTTCATGGTGCCATTCGGCACTAAGTTTCATGGAATTCATTACCATTCAAGAAAATTGGAACACAAACACATAAAACTAAATAAATTTATTGATGGCTAAGCCCACATTGAACTTGAATTTTACATTGAGTGGCTTATTAACACGTGACTAAAACTCAAACAACTTGTCCATGAAGAATATGAGTTATTCAAACCACGGGAAAAAATAATTCCTTTTATACTTGGATTTGTTTAGGTCCCAGCATATTTTTCAAGAACATACAAGGCTTCAATGGTTTAATTATTATGCTTTTAACATGTTCGTGAGTGTGATAATGAACAAACTTTATAATTTTATCTTGATTAAATTCATGAAGAAGATGAAATGTGTCATGTGTATGTTCGCTTCATTCATAGTGTAAGGGTTTTTCAAAAGCTCAATTGAGTTATCATTATAAAATATTGTTGTATCACTATTTTGAGTATTTGTTTTGGAATGTGAGTGTCCAAGTTAATTTACGTGTATTTTAATTAATTCTATGAGCCTCTAAAATTAACAACCAGTTAAAATCTCTAATAACCATGATTAATACGAATCTTCGAGAAGTAAAATATCTAGTGTTGCAATGCACACGGCATCGTATCCAGACAATTTTTGATGGAGACACGTTGTGGGCCATCAAAATTGTTGCCCCCATCCATAATTAATTTGAATTCCCATTCTCGCTGGGTCTCCCGTAGTTTTACATGGACAAATATCTTCGATGGCTTTCTACATAAAGACAAGCGTGCCCCTCGACAATTCAAACCAAGATTTTCAACAATAAATAAATATTAATCTGACCTTTATAATTAAAAAAATCAGAAAAGAAAAAAATGGTGCCAGTGAAGAGAGGCCAGAGAGCCCCTCTAGAAGGCGATGGAGTATAGGTGACGTCTCGAGGTGCAGAACCTACGCCACGTGTCAATTTATCAAGATGTTGTTGAGCTCCGCGATAATTTATTTTTTAATGACCCCAAAAGTCTGATCCATACCTTTCGTGTACGAAGGTTATAAGAATAAATAAATCCTGTACGTTTGGCTGGCTGGTCACAAAATCAGGAGAGATAAATTCTTGCACGAAGGTAGAGGAACTTGAGATACACTGCAATAATAAATAAATAAATAAACAAATTAAAAAAAAATTATAGCCGTCTAGTATACTTTCATCATCTTGATTTTTATGCATCGTTACAGTTAGTAATCTAGATTTCAACGTAGTTTAACGTAATAAAAATGTATAGTTTTGTTACAATAATTCAATGTAAAAAAAAAAAAAATTATCTAGTAAATGACACAATAGTCAAAATTTAATAAAAACAAATCCACTCGAAAAATAGGTTGCATTTATTATGTCTGTGAGTGTGACTGAGATTGTTTTTTTTTTTTAATTCATCAAAAATGTATCAAAATAATTTATTTTTCTTTTAAAAAATATTTTTGACATCAACATATGAAAACGATCTAAAAATACTAATTTTTTTAATCTAAAATAAAATAAAATAAAATAAAATTTATTTTGTTTCAAAAACATTTTTAGTGTGAAACTATATCATTGTAAAACACGAGGACAAAAAAAAAAAATCAATCAAGCACTTGTTTCCAAGAAAATAAAATAAGACATGAAGATAAAACTAAATTTTTCAGCACTAAAATTTACTTTGATGAATATTCATGTTGTGAGAAGTCGACATGAGCCTTATTTAACAACGTAAAATATGTTCATGGTATATCAAAGAAAATAGATTTTTTCAAACACAACAATATCCAAATCTTCTAGTCTGCACGCGTTAAGAAAGTTTTAATCTTAAAAATAGTAGTGAAAAACAAGAACCTACGTTGGATAAAACAATTGAATGAAATAAACCTTTGAGAGACAAGATTGAAAAAAGATAATAAAATAGCAATAAAAATCAAGGGCCAAGATTGAATAAAAAATAAAATGATAAGGGATAAAATTGAATAAATAATAAATCAAGAAAACAATAAAACACGAAAAAGTGCAATGAAAGATAGGGACTAGATTGGATAAAAAAACTAATGAAATAAAATGCCAATGGATGAGAAAAAAATAAATTCAAAGGCATAAAAAACAAAAAAAAATAACAATAAAAAATTAATAAAAATATAAATTGAAAGAAAATTGATTTTTGAAGGGGTAAGGCTACATGCACGTGTATCTAACATGAAGAGGATGACACACTACTTGAAACGCCGTCACAAACTATAAATCTTGATGACTAGATAGCTTTGCATACGTGTTGATGCAAGTGTTGCATATATCAACAAAAAAATTAATTAACATTTTAAATCACCAAATATTCCATAAACAAGTCTAAAAATAACTAGAAAATCACAATGAAGAGATTTAAAGACCCTTGAAATCAACCTTAGACTTTTTTATTTTTATTTTAAATAAAAAAACTTTGAAAAACTACCACCTCTCTCCGGAAAGAATCCATTTTTGACTCATTCTCTCTAGAAACTGCACTCAGGACTCGACTACTAATACTATTCAATAGCAACTTTATTGTAATCCGAAAAAGGGGAAAACGATAAAACCTTCTTTAAAATCCCCTCCACTTTCTCTTTATGGACTCAAAAGAAAATCCATTTCAGTTTAGGATTCTTGAAGTTTTTTTGGGGTTTCAGTTATTTTATTACTGAAACACAGAAAAAAAATGGAACTTGAATCCGGTTCCTCGAACGGGCAGTCTAGATTGGTAAATTAATGCTTTCCATGCAACGTATGCTTTTCTGGGTGTTTCCTTGTTTCTTTTTGGCATTGCGATGTTGGGTTTTAAGTTTGTTGTGTAGTTGCCAAGAAAATGTAGCAGAATGAAGGAAAATTTCATGGTCAGTGTACATTTGGAAACTTCTCTGTGATTCCTTGACACCCATTTGACTGATTGGTCTTTTATATGTAGCATCTGTTTGGTTCCCAAGAAAATGCTACAGAACGAAGCAAAATTCTCTGGGTCAATGCAAATTTAGAAGCTCTTCTTGATTTTTCTCACACCCTTTTGTCCGATTAGTCTATTTTGTTAAAATTCTCCCCTTCTCTTCTGGTTGGTTATTTTTATACTGTTTCATTCACGTTTAATCGAGTGAGTAAATTTAGAAACTTGCCACGATTTTCTTGACACCCTTTTAGTTGCGCGAGCTAATTCTGTTCAAAACTGCCGTTTCTTTCATTGGTGAATACTTTCCTTAAACAAATTAAGGTTTATTAGCATGCACATGTTATTATTGTTTCATTCACGAATTACTTGAAAAATAGTAGTGATGGTTTTGAATTGATGAAAAAGGTGATATTTTGTTTTTTGGTAATCTATTTGCAGAAATTTTATAAGAGTACTTTGATTCTAGCGTACCAGAGTTTTGGTGTGGTATATGGTGACTTTAGCACATCACCTATTTATGTCTACACAAGTACCTTTTCGGGGAGATTGAGACTTCACGAGGACGACGATGAAATTCTCGGGGTACTTTCTTTGGTTTTCTGGACTTTGACTTTAATCCCTCTCTGCAAGTACATTGTATTTGTATTAGGGGCTGATGATAATGGTGAAGGTGCTTTCAAATACCTGCCTTTGTGTTTGTTGCCATTCTAATTTAGAGTTGTTTCCATACTTTTTCTGTGGATTGTTGAAGAAGCCTCAATGTTACAGGAGGGACATTTGCCTTGTATTCATTACTTTGTCGCTGTGCAAAGTTGGGACTTTTGCGTCCTTCACATGCAACAGACGATGACATATCTTCCCAAGACTCCCGTCTATTGATCAAAGAGACTAGGACTAGTTCTCTTCTGAAGGAGTTCTTTGATAAGCATCATAGTTCTCGTGTTGTTCTGCTGCTTATTGTGATTTTAGGGACTAGCATGGTTTTAGCTGATGGTATCTTGACCCCATCCATGTCAGGTATGTTTCTTTCCTAGTTTCGTAGTAACATAGAACTTCGGTTTGTAAAGATGTAGAAGTATGACCATTGTTGGTACACTGTTCTGGGCTGTCGCTAATCAAACAAGAACACTGGAATGGTGGCCATTCAAAAAGTCCCTTTTGACCTAAATTGCATCAGGCAATGGCCATTCAAAAGGTCTACCTCGTGTAGATCGAGGATTGGTAATCTTTGCATATAAATTACTCATTCAGGCCATCGCTGATTGTGTTGTAAAATACACCTCATACATAGAACAGATGTCCTAAATAGAATATGGTGCTCATTGTTTTGGTCTCTGTAAATTAATTCAATAAGGGCTTGTTACTTTTATATTCTCTTAGTGTATAAGGAAAGAGGATTTTATGGTTCTGCTACTATCTTGCCATACAGATATTTTAAAAAAGTGCCTCTACTTCTTAAATTATCAATGAGCTGTAACCATCGAGCAATTTTTTCTCCCAGTTCTTTCTGCTGTATATGGGATCAAAACTAAGGCTGGAGGTCTGCATGAGAGTAAGTGAACATATCATTTCTTGTTTGTTCTTTCCGACAAAACATAAGTAAAACTTGTTTCTCTCATTAAAATGGTGTAACAGACTTGCTTTATGTAATAGATGCTCACGTACTTTGTCCCAAGGATTTAAATTCTCATATGATTGTTATAACATTAACCAAAAGGCTCAGAAGAAAAGTTGAATATTATTGCCTTTGGAATGAGCGAGCAAGATATTGAGCATTTGTAATATCTTTTAGTGATATATACTTCTACAATTTTCTGTGCAGATTATGCTATATTGATAACCTGTCTGATTTTGGTGGGCCTCTTTGCACTTCAGCATATTGGGACACAGAGGGTTGGCTTCCTTTTCACTCCCATCATCTTAGTGTGGCTATTATCCATTAGCGGGGTTGGTATTTACAACATAATTCACTGGAATCCTCGTGTTGTGAGTGCCCTGTCACCATATTACGTGTACAAGCTGTTCAAATTGACAGGAAAGGATGGGTGGACTTCTCTTGGAGGCATTGTCCTTTGCATTACAGGTTTGTTGGTTCCCCTTCATTTCCCCGTTTTCTGCCGAAGATTATTTTTATAAGAATGGCTGAAAAAACAAACTTCTTAATAAGGTGCGGAGGCTATGTTTGCTGACCTTGGTCATTTCTCTCAGCTTTCAATCAGGGTAAGTTCCACTCTAGTTGTATGAGTATAGCCAAATTTCATGACTATGCTTGTGCCTGTATGCTAGGCAGTTGTTTTGTGGTCATTTTGTTTGTTTAAATATCTAAATTAAACTTTTCCAGGTCATGTACATTGATTTTTCACACCATCAATTTATTTCCCTTTTGACCTTTTATTTTTATTGTACTTACAAGAGCAGATTGCATTCACAACAATTATTTATCCTAGCTTGATTCTGGCTTATATGGGCGAAGCTGCTTATCTCTCTAAGCACAAAGAGGACCTTCAGAGAAGCTTCTACAGAGCAATCCCTGGTAAGATCTTTTTGTAATTTCTTCTCCCAAATCCTATTTATTTGTTTGTAATTATACAATTCTGCATATGCTAGATCCTATAATATTATTCTTGGAACATATATACTGGAAATAACTAAATTTGAATTATTTTGAGGCTAGAGGGTGTCACATGTGATTTCATATAATTGTGTGGTTGTTCTGTGTCTTTCTTGATGTCAAATGAGATTGTATGATCATATCATGAAATGCTTGTGCTTTCTTTTGTCTGCTGCTAATATGAAATGTCAAGTTTTGAACTTCAATATTTTGCTCCTGAATGGCAGAGACCTTCTGTTTCTTCTTAATATAATATTCAACATGCATTTATTTTGATTTTGCTATAATTTTTTGGATTGTGCGTACAAAATTTTGCTCCAAGTGCAAGTTATTTCTCACGAGGACCAGTTGTTCTATCTTACACAAAATATCAAACTTTCTGTAAGTTGTTAATGGTTCTTCAAAGCAAAATTTCCAGGTTGGGATCTTTGATAGGGCTGGCCTATGTTTACGTTCTCATTTCCAATCTTTTTTAGTGTGCATGATTTACAATTATTTTGGGAAGAGGAATCATGGCGCTGTTTAATTTTTCAGTTTGGCTCACCTTTCCTGCTTAGCTATATACCAATTTTTTTATTGCAGCATTGTTCTTGGAGCATACTCTTATGGGATTTTATTTTTAAATTCCTTTTCCTTTCAGAAGCTGTATTTTGGCCAGTATTTATCATCGCAACTCTCGCAACAGTGGTGGCAAGTCAGGCAGTCATATCTGCCACTTTCTCGATTATCAGTCAGTGTCGGGCACTGAATTGCTTCCCTCGTGTTAAGATAATACACACATCAAATCAAGTACATGGGCAGATATACATACCGGAGGTGAACTGGATGCTGATGGTTTTTTGCCTTCTTGTTGTGATTGGCTTTAGGGACACAGATATGATAGCCAATGCATATGGTATATGCCTCTCCCTCCCTTCCTCCTTTTCTCTGTATTCCATCTCTCTCAATTAAGCTAGCAATTTGATCAGTTTCTCTTTGCTCCAGGTCTCACAGTTATCATTGTGATGTTTGTTACCACCTGCTTGATGTTTCTTGTCATTGTGATGGTCTGGAAGCGGAATCTTCTGGCAGCATTTATTTTTGTATCTGTTTTTGGATCTTTAGAGTTGCTCTACATGTCTTCTTGCCTGGCCAAAGTGGCCAAAGGTGGCTGGATCCCTCTCATTTTCTCCCTCGTAGTTTCATCTGTGATGTACATCTGGCACTATGGGACGTTACAGAAACAATCATTCGAGTCACACAACAAAACTTCTTTGGATATGCTTCTTAGCCTGGGCCCAAATGTTGGGATAAATCGTGTCCGTGGCATTGGCCTAATCTACACAAATGTGCTCTCAGGGATCCCGCCAATGTTTTCGCATTTTGTCACCAACTTTCCTGCCTTCCACCAAGTCCTCATATTTGTAACATTTCAATTTCTGACAACTCCAAGAGTTTCTGTCAATCAGCGTTTCATTGTAAGACGCATTGGTTCCCCAGAGTTCAGGATCTATCGGTGCATTATCAGGTTAGGTTACAAGGATGCAAGGAAGGATAGTCATGCTTTTGAGACCGACCTGATTGAAACAGTGAGAGTGTTCTTGCAGCGCGAGAGTGATGATGGTGATGCCAGAGACTCAGTCAGTCAAATGCCTGTAAATCAGCATGAATCAAACCGTCTGCGAGATGATGCTAGCACGAGATATGAAAACGGTTCTGGGGCTGGGACAGAGACTAGACGCAAGAGAGTAAGATTCTGTGGTGTCGGGAGTAGCAAGGAATTGGAGGAGCTGGAGAATGCCCGGGAAGCTGGTCTGGCATATATGATGGGCAATACTTGTGTCTTGGCAAGGGAAACATCATCATTTGTGAAGAAATTTGTCATCAACATTGTATATGGATTCTTGAGACGGAATTGTCGAAGCCCGTCAACAGCACTAGGGATTCCTCATACATCTTTAATTGAAGTAGGAATGGCTTATCGTGTTTAGTATCAGTAATTGGTTGAAATTCTGAGAAGGGGGGGTTGGTATTATTGGTTTCTGGAAAGGATTTCAGAGAGTTCACCACTTAAAACTAAATGTAACAAATAGGTTCAAAGAATCTGAACTGACTGATTCAATTACACTGTTATAGGAGCTTACACAGATTCCTCGGATTTAGAGATAAGTTTCAGAGTACCTATGACTCTTGTAGTCAATTCTTCTGTATAATAATAGCATGCTTATTTTTTTCTTAGTCATTTTTTCTTTGTTTTCTTCTCATCTTTCCTTGATGGAGGCATCATTTGGAAAGATGCCAAGCACCTTGTGGAACAAAATGAGACTAACAAATTGCTTTCCAGAAGAAATAAATCAACCAAAAACTAAAAATACAAATCTTTACCAGTTTCATTCATAAGCCAACCCGTATATTACAGCTCAACTCAATACCTCAAGATTCATAGAGAAACAATGCTCAACAGCCACACCGCATCTCAACAACATATAAAAAATCACTCTCCACACCACATATAAGAAAATGGAAAGTAAAGCAAAAAAAAACAAGAAGAAAAAAGTCTAGACACTGTCCAAGTTGTCTGGCTTAGAATGAGGTGGAGGAGGTGGTTTACTAGCAGTACCAGGTGGTGGAATAGGTGCCCCAAAGACATGAGCATTTGTACGGACATCCTGTCTTCCTTTGTATCTCCCCAAGTAGTAGCATCCAAAACCAAGAAGTAAGCAGAAGATTATCAAAGGCAAAGAGATCACCACTACCAGACCCATTTTCCAATATTCCCTTCAAGGCTGTTTAGAGAGAGAGAGAGAGAGAGAGAGAGAGAGAGAGAGAGAAGCAGGTTTGTACACTAGATGAGAGGGAGAGAGACACTGCAGGAAGGTTTTCCAACTTTTCTTCTGCTGGTTTCATGAATGAACTGGAGGATTCGGATTCTTTCTTTAAAGAAGGGGATTTAAAAGAACTTGGTTTCCAACGGGAGGCTTAACATTCAATCTTCTAACGGTTGCTTTTTTTGGTGGGCCAACATCATGTTCTATGTTATATTGGATTATTAAGTATTTTTAGCATTGTTTTTTTTTTTAATCTTTTTTTTAAATATTTTTAGTTTTCAATTATAATTTTTATTGTTTTGATATATTATGTCAAAAATAAAAAAAAATTATCTTAATATATTTTCCATCAAAAAATACTTTGAAAAATAATATAAATTACACTTCTAAATAATTACTAAAAAAACCATAATTATTTATTATAAACCATAACCAACATTATCATCACCATCACCATATTATTATTATTATTATTATTACCACACCACCACCACCATTATTATTTTGATTATTATCACTATCACTATCATAATCATGATTATTATCACAACACTCAAGGCCACTGGAGACTAATAACTAATCGTTCATTTAAAGACCCATGTGATTAATCGAGGTGCATACAAGTTGACCCAGACATCCACATCATAAAAAAAAAATATTACTATCACAATACTCTATTATTACTAATACTACTATTGTTGTTGAAAAAAATAAAAACCATAAATTTGTTTTGAAGGATAAAATTAAAAACAAAAAATCTTTTGACAAAAGAGCCAAGAAAATAAACCCAATAAATTAAGAGAGAGAAAACCAAAGCAGCCCGTTTAAACATTTTTCTTTTAATGGGTTGTTTGCCATGGGGCTCGGGTTCAAGTTATTAAACCCGTTGAAGCCCTCCTCCTTCAAGCAAAGATTCAGAGTCCGTAATGGGGGGAAATCTGGTCCAAGAATATTTCATGGTTTTCTGGTATTATACAGAGCAGATGCTTATATATAATGTTTTAGAATTGGATGACTGAGTAATATATATATATATATGACGATGTTTCTAATTAACCCCTCACCTTCCATCCCCAATGAGGTCACTCAGCCTTGGTTCAGTGATATTTAGTGGAGAGTTCATTTGATCACCTCCTGGGCTCAGATCAATAGAATTATGACGATGGCTTTTGTTCTTGCTCTTGATATCAGCAGTTGAAGCGGATGCTTTGTTTTCAGTCGAAAATCTTCCGGTTATATCCTTAAAATCCATATCAGTCAAGTAGCTTGGCTTTGATCTAACAGTGCTCACTTCAATATCCCCAGCCAGCATTGCCACAACTCTTGACATTGCCGGCCTCATTGCTGGCGAAGCTTGAGTGCACAAGAGAGCTACTCCTATAACTCGAAGAGCTTCACTTTCATCGAATTCTGTTAAACTTGGATCCATCATTAGCAAACTTTGGCTACTTTCGTACAGAGTCCATGCCTGAAAACGTTATCCGATCAATTCACAATGAGAAGGGATGATTTCATTAAGAAAGATACGTTGGACAACAAAAAAGGTGGTGTTTTCTTTACCCATTCAAGAAGATAGACCCTTTCATCATCCAAGCTATTGTCAGAATTGGCTCTCCCACTTATGATCTCCAACGCAACCACACCAAAACCAAAAACATCAGCCTTCTCAGTCAGAAGTCCACGCATTGCATACTCCGGTGCCAAATAACCACTACAAGAAAATCAACGTGTTTGGTGAAAAGGTTTATTGGGAATACCTTCAAATAATATCCATTGGTTTTTACACGTGGCTTCTATATGCTGCACTACGGTGTAAACTGTAGCGCAGTTCATAGTCAGCAAATTACGAATGATCCAAGGAAAAGGTTGGAGGAGATCTTACAAGGTTCCAGCAACTCGAGTGCTGATGTGAGTTTTCTCGTCGTCATATAGTTTTGCCAATCCAAAATCTGATATTTTGGGGCAGAGTTCTGCATCAAGCAAAATGTTACTTGCCTTGACATCTCTATGAACAATCCTTGGCCTTGTCTCCTCATGGAGGTAAGCTAACCCTCCAGCAGTTCCCAGGCATACATTGAAGCGGGCTGGCCAATCAAGATGCATTCCATCTTTTCCTGCATAATAAGTAGATGAACCTTAATACGTAATCCATTCCATAACCAAAATGGAGTCTGAAATCTGAGCATATTTCTTATTGAATACGACGCAAGCCCTTTCTTTTCATGTACTTCAGCCACCAAAAGTAAATTGTGTCTATGTATTTTGCTCATCTCAATGAGTATAAAAAAGTCAAGTTTCAAAGTATTTTGGGCATCCTCGTACCAAAGAGATTCTTATCAAGGCTTCTGTTTTCAAGATATTCATAAACCATAAGGCGTCTATTCCCTTCGATGCAGCATCCGTACAATTTCACAAGATTACGATGTTGCACAGTCGACAAGGTGGCGATCTCAGCTATAAATTGGCCTGTGCCCTGGTTAGATGCGACTGAAAGCTGCTTTACAGCCACCGCCCTCCCATCAGAAAGCAAACCCTGAAAGGTACCGGAATTTAGTAACATAAAGCTCACCTCTTGCTAGATAAACTAAAAAAATCTTGAATCACAAGCTTGTCATTTTTAAAAAATAAAATTTAGAGCAATCATCTTGCATTTATTACCTTGTATACAGCTCCAAATCCCCCTTCCCCAAGCATATTTGAAGGGCTGAAGTCGTCTGTGGCAGTTCTCAACTGGGCATAACTAAAAGTATTTGGTCTAGGGCCCACCCCTAAAAACACTGCATAGTTTAGTAGAAACATAGTTATGATTACTTAGGATACCTTTCTTCACCTAACATATAAATTTCTATGCAGGAAATGGTGAATCATTCAAGTACAGTTAACCTACTCCAAGTTAATTACATCCCATATTCGATGCATAAATCATTTTCTGTTGCTACAAGAAAATCAAGGAAATCTTGAAGGCCCTTGGCAGCATCTCAAGATCAAGTCCATCTTCACTCATATCAGAGAGTTCAGGGCTTGAGGAGAGCTGCAGTCAATATTGGAGTTGACGAGGCTTGGATCGTATAAACTATAACAAGTACAGGTTGTGATGATCGTACCTTCCTCATCTTCGCTGTCTTTTTTCCTCGTGATGTAAACAACTGCAAATATCAGGGCCAGGCTCAGAACTCCGGCAGAAACTGAAATACCAACAATCATCCCGGTCCTGCTCTTCTCTTTCCGAGCACTGGGCGGTATCCCACTGACAGTTGGTGTAAAACCTGTGCAGTAAATACGGTTACAAACAGCAGTGAGAGCCAGAGATGGAAATCCTGGACATACTAAGTTTGATCGGTAAGTTATCACATGTTACCTGGAACAACATTAATGGCTGAAATGATTGGTCCATAGTAGCCTTGGACAGGGGTACAACAGGTCCCCTTACCAGCCCAGAACAAATGAATTTCCAGATGATTTTCTGACACAGTAACATTAAAAGTCCTCGTAATTGATCTCTCAACCCCACCTGCCTCCTTTGATATGTCAAAGTCCTTCAATCGGCGACTTCCCTATGAACGCATAGAGAATGGAATTACAATTATAGAAGTTCTCTCCTGTATGTATATGGTTTCAAACCTTTTCTACCTGAATATAGATATCAAAAACACGCCGTCCTAAACTCTCCCAAGTTTGCGAGCTTCGATCCGCAAATACAGTTTCGGCGAATAGCAAATGTACAGTATAAGGCCCATTCTCTAGACCCAGGCCGAAGTACCTAAGTGAACCAGGAGATATCCTTGAAGTCTGATAGAGCTCTGGGGTATTAGTGCCGAGAGCTTGTGCCAAGGTATTTTCAACATACTCAGGACTTTCTCTATCAGCAAACAAGCCCACATTGCTCACCGCCCATTTCTCAGAACTAGTTACAAAAAATGATGCTGCTCTGAGAGATGAGTTTTCAGCTTCATAAACTGTGCCATCAGCGGTTCTCATCTCTGGACCACCACACTTGATTGAGAAATTTGCATCTGCAACAGATAAAAAAAAGGAGCTGAAATCAATTACTCTCTACCATATTGATGAAAGCATGAAGCCATTTTCACCTATACATTATGCTGTGCTGTACTGTACTAGGATGATTACTGGAAAGGTCTAGGAAGGCGCATTTCATATAGAACAGGACAGTGAAAAGTTAGGTTTGGAACTAAATTACTGGATGAAGAAGCGTACAGCGTGGTGTATCCCGATTGCATGGGAAATTTCTCTGTAGACAGTTCAATCCAGGCAGAACACTGCATAAAAAAACAGATCTTATTGCTTATCAAATTTGGAAACTGAGACAGAAAAAGAAAAGGAAAGAACTGGTTCCAAATACAGGTAATATATTGCACCAGTTTTGCTTAATGTGCACACTATTAGTTACAATGGCTTTGAAAGGACATGTCGCTTCACCTTATGTTTGAGTTGTCAAAAGTGAAGTTGTTGGCCACTAAATTCCTGCATAGTTCCACAGAGATTACCGGTAAAACTTAGTAAATATTCATGATGTCAGAATACGGCGACCGACATTGCGTCTTAAGAGGCAGTAATTTATCTGGTGTTTATGAATATTAATTGAGTGCCAAACTCAGAATAATGATGGATGAAGAAGGTGCCTTGATTGGGAACACATACAATTGTACAGTTGAGGCTACCCATGAAGGAAAAGTTCCTGACAGATAATTGTAAGATAAATCTCTGCATACAAAAATATATCGAAGGGGGTTAGTAAGCACATGATTAAAAATGAGTTGTAATAAGATGAGATTCTGATTGAATTCAGACATGAAAAGAAGGAAATTATGATCAAACTGGCTTCAGAATATAGTCCAAAGAAAACAAAATGGCAGCATGATACGATCCAACACCTACTTCAGAAGCTGTTATGAAGTCGCTGCTTGGGCAATGCCAACATATTCAATTTACAATATTCTTTGTTATGACGACTTACATTGTCTGAAGTGTATCGCTCTTCTGTTCAGGAAGGGTTCCAGATAGACTATTGTTTCCAAGAAACCTGGCCATTGCAATAGTATGGAAGAGAAAATAACAAGGTGAAGGTTTCACCAAGAGTCTCCGAACTAGAAAAATAAAAAACAGAGAAGAAATTGACCAAATCACTGCTATTGTAAGATTCAGTGATATTTACAGGTATTCAAGAGAACTCATCCTGAATAAAGCACTTGGGACTTGGCCTGTTAAGTTGTTAAAGCTTAAATCCCTGAAAAAATTGATGAAAAAATCACAAAAGAAACAAACAAGCACAATTAGATTTCATGGATGGCTTTGGCGTTTCAAGCTAAATGAACTGAGATCTTACAGTCTATCTAAAGTTTGGAGTTCTCCAATATCAGATGGAATACTACCATTGATCAATGCATTCCTCAGATTCCTTCAAAGAGAAAAATCAAGTAACTAGTCCAAATTCATATGCATATAAAAAGAATGGATAGACTAATCAACTACTTACAAGTCGGTCAAGTTCTTCAAGTTCTTGATAAAATCAAGAGTGGAGCTCACGTTGCTTAAATCGCTGATTCGCCTGTGAAGTTATGTGCATTTATTACTGAAACTAGTTTTCTTCTGTATGCGGATAAACATACGAATGGCAGAGATCATTATATGTATAAATGAACAAACTCACAGAGAGCTCAATGAGGTCAAGTTGGAAAAACTGAGTGGTATAGGACCTTCAAAAGAATTCCCTTGAAATCTCCTGGAGAAGCATTCCATAAACCAATCAAACAAATCATTCTTCCCTGTAGCTGTAAACATTCTACTGTCGCAACTAACAAAAGTAAATATCAGAAGATTCTATGATTTACAGTGACGTAAGCCCTGTCCAGTTGCCTATGAAGTCAGGAATGTTGCCTGTGAAAGAATCATCTGATGCCCACCTGAACATATACAAGCCAAGGTAAGCCATGCTTTTGGATTTTAAGAGGAACAAACTGCTGAAAACTTGTAGAATGTGATTTCCTTACAAGACTGAGAGTCTTTGAAGGTTAGCAAATGTTGAGGGAATTTTACCACCCAGTCCACAACTATTAATATAACTGCAAAACACACATCAAAATCTTGTTAACAGAAAATGGTACAAAATCCTTGCAGAAATGGAGATTGGTTGCATTAGAGGGAACACGTTGCTACAACTTACAGTTCCTCAAGTTTGACAAGATTACCCAGTTCTGGGGGAAGTGTGCCTGAGAAATTATTTACACCAAAAGACCTGTTGAATTTGCAAACATATAGGGCAGTTTTCAGAAGATATCATCCGAACAAGCTTTCCCTATTTGCATAAAAGTTGTAAAACTCTTTAATCTTATAATCTGTCCAAAACTTAAGAGTGCCTAAATGAGGATGTTTGTGGCAGATATCTTTAACAAAGTAAAATTTAATTCAGAAAAACGCCACTCTT
Source organism: Salix caprea (assembly GCA_964035475.1). Lineage (NCBI taxonomy): Eukaryota > Viridiplantae > Streptophyta > Magnoliopsida > Malpighiales > Salicaceae > Salix > Salix caprea. The sequence continues at coordinate 9,698,714 of OZ037759.1, read as the reverse complement.
ACAGCAAAGTTAGCTCCTTAAGATTTCCAAGCTCCTTAGGAATGGTCCCAGAAAACGCATTGTGGGCAATTGACCTAGTCAAGTAAAACAAAGTAAGGTCACTGAGATGCCGAACATAAAATTCTTGGCAACAGAAATGTGTCAAATGTCACAAAATGTTCTGATAAGAACTTCTTCACTTACAAACCCTTCAATGCTGATAAATTTCCAATAAATGCAGGCAATGGACCAGTGAAGTAATTTTGATCAATTTTTCTACAAAATGTCATCAACAATGTGAGCTAGAAGCCTTGAATCTTTCAACAAAAACTTCAAAACATGGGTGCATTTCCTTACAGAAAGGTAAGATACTTCAAAGCTGTGAGTACTTCTGGAATCACCCCTCTTTTGTTCAAAGCATACACTCTCCTGAAAACAGTTTACAAGTTGAATGTAGATTAAAATACAGGAAAACAGCCCATGGGATTTTTTTGTAGTTTCATGCTAAAAATCGAAATTATATATAAAAAAAAAATGAGAAAGAGAGGCATACAGTTTGGTAATGTGACATGTAGTTTGAGTACAGTCACATTTGATGGCAGGGTTGTTGTCAGGATCTTCAAAATTAGTTTCGTCAATGGCAGATCCACTGCATGGTTCTCCACTCAAGTTCCATAATCCCACAGCTTGTGTGTCCCATTGTTCAAATAGTGAGTTCAACGCGCTCACTGTCTCACCAAGTCATCATTAAAAAATTAACTATTATAAATAGTGCTAATTCTTGTCCCCATCAAGATGCAAACACATGCTCATTTGATGGAGAAATCATTTTCACTCTATCAACCAACTACATAGTTTCGATCCACCAACGCACATCTGATTTTTAGTCTATGATGATTATGGATGGACTTCCAAATCGAAGTGCCTTCAAACTGAAACTTGGCGCAATTTTGCAGTGAATATAATACCATAGTTCTGCTCTTAAGGGCCAGCCAAATATTGAGCCAGGAATACTATTGCTTCTCAACCCACAGTAAGAAGTTGCCCATGTTCTCTCTCTCTTTTTTTTTCCAATATATATATATATATATATATATATATATATATTATTAGGATATCAACCAGCTAAAATCCATCGTTTGATTAACTAAAAGTTTATAATTAATAATATATTAGTGAATAAAAGTTTATGTAATCATTTTGACAAATGAATGAACTATGGGTAGGGACACCATATCAAATCTACAAATCACCTATCTTATGCTATCTAGACAGAATATTTGAAAAAAAATATAGTACTCGATTACATATGTTCTGTAAAAAGTAATTACCAACCCCTCATAAAGTTTGATTAACGGGTTAAATGTGCTCTACCATTCAAACTTTTGTAATACAGTCAACGTAGGTACCCTTCAAAAAATTATTTGAAAAATGAATATGCATATCAACTGGCTCTCAGAACGCTAGATAAATTAATTATAAGATGATGTAACAGCCCAGAAAATCTAATTGAAGAACCCCATGCGTGCCGGAAAAAAAATTGTGTGCTTGATCAAGTTGGCATTGATCGTGAGTGGTGACCCTCTGAAAACCACATGCACCCACTCTCTCTTTGAGGTTGCTATCATTCCAAGAAAATATCAGGAAGCCTAGCCACCGGCACGTTCATTAGTGAAAAAGATCGCATAAATTATTTTTTGGCTATCAACTTGTGATGACAAAGGTCTTAGCTACGTATCCTAATACAACTGTAAGAGCTTGAGATTAAAGGGTTTAACCTTCATGTGATCTCAATTTCGCACTTTATAATTACTAATATGATGGTTAGTAGAGGTTTACATGATATTTAATCTTAGGAGTCGTGCAAACTGGCCAGACACTTGCGATAATAATAATAATAATAATAATAAAAAAAAAAAGGTCTTAGCTACTTATCATGAAATACACAGGTAACATTTCTGGTTTTCTTCTTCTGCTGAAAAAGCAATTCCGATCAACATAAATATCTATGAAATTGAAAACAGACCCAGAAAGAAAAACAAGAGTGTCAGTCAGATTTTACACGTCGTAAAATCAAAACCTTCATAGCTAAAGCTAACGATGCCATGTATACGCAGAGATTTCAAAGTAAAAGGAAGAAAAAAAAACATTAAGAGCAAGAAGAATCGATTCGTAAGCAAATTACATGGAAAGGCTGACATGATTTATTTGGTATCGTTTGTACCTCAAGAGATTAGGGAGAAGTACCTTCAGATGGATCAGTAGCGGCGTTCTGAGCACTGGACAAGTGAAATGTTGAAAGAAGAAAGAAGAAGGGAAGGCAGCAGAAGTAGTAAGCAAGTGCTGAAGAACAGAGAAATTTTATACTCAATTCCATCTTCTCTCTCACAATAAGAAACAGAATGCTTCCCATTTGATTATGTTTTTTTTATTGTTTCTTGCTATGGAAACCTCGTAACCTCTTTCACATACTTGAAAAAAAAAACCCAGCCTTTTAATTTGATTGAAATAAAATATTCAAAGCCGACCCAGGACGATGAGAATTTATCTCACCACCTGTCCCGGAGTTTAAATTCAACGTTTTTAGTTTATTTGGTTGAAGAAAAAAATATGAAGACTTGGTTTATTATCTTGACTAAATAAAATAAGTTTGATCAATTTAATAATAAACAATAAAAGATATAACAGCTATAAAAAAAACTGACAGCAACCAATCTTTGTGATAAATTAGGTGAGCAAATCGAATAAACTATGAAATTTAATTAAGAAACAATCTAATATTAATCACAGGGTAGTCAAGATTTGTTTCCAGAATCAGTCATTGACCATAGCATTTAAAAAGAATATTTCAATGAATTAAGATTCTAATAATTATAACAACTTTATAACTTTTTATACAACACATTATTGTTCTACAAACTTTATTTTTACTTTATATTTATTAATAAAATATAAATGAATATTAAAGATAAAAAAAACCTCAATATTACATATAATCAACTTATTGACTAAAAGGTATATTCATTAATGACTTTACTAATTCATTCGTCTAACCAAATTAATATATACCAAAAAAACTTAGACACTTTAACCTGGGTTAACTCGGGTTTTTTTTTTAAAAAAAAAATTCTTATTGATTTTTTTTCATTCTAGTCATTCAATATTAAGTTGATTGAGAGTTAATTTTTACATTAATTTTATTTGCTTTCTATATAGTATCACGGTCTTACGACTTTTTTCATGGACTAAGTTGATTTTTTCATTTTTAACTTTCATCCTTTAATATTAAATTGATTGAGGAGTAGACTATTTTTTTATTTGCTTTCTATGAAGTTTTATGGGTTAGTTAGATTGACTCAGGGTTTTTTTAAATATTTTTTTCTTTTCAATTTTTTCCCCTTAAAATTAGGTTGTTTGAGAACTGGATTTTATTTGTTTTATTTGATTTCTATAAAGTTATCTCTGTCTCTTGGCTCAGGTTTGATGGTCACAAGAGTCTGATAATTAATAGGGTAAATTCTAGTTATTTTTTGTTCTTTTTTATTTGATTTTTTTTCCAATTTGATATTTTAAGGATTGTTTGAGAATTAAGTTTATATTTTTTTTATTTGCTTTCAATAAAGTTATCACGTTCTTATGACTTAAATTATGGATTAGACTATTGACTTGATTTTTTTTGTCCTTTGTTTAGTTGATTTTTTTTCTTTGAAATTCGTCATTCAATATTATGATGATTGAAAATTAGATTTCATATTAGTTTTTTGTTTGTATTTAATGAGGTTATCCTAATCTCATAACTCATGTTATGGGTTTAGTCAATTGACGCTAATGGGTTTTTGTTTTTAATATCATTCTTAAATATTAGATTGATTAAGAAATAAATCTACTAATTCTTTATTTATTTTTATAAGGCTATCTTAATGTCATGATTTGGATAATGGATTTGAAATGTCAAATCAAATTGATACGCGTCAATATATATTTTTATTTCAATATTTTTTCAAAAAAAAATATCATCTTGATTCACTAGTAAATGAATATAATGCATGGATAATTCTGTTTTTGAAGAATGAAATAAGAATTGATCCTTCTGACCATCAACCAGACCTCTACCCAATTTTAGCATTTTCATCTCTAAGAAATCGAAAAGGGACAGTATGAATATCCAAAATTATCATAAGGGAGGTTAAAGAAATCGAAAGGACTGATGGTGGCCAGTGTAAACTGACCAATAATTAATGGAAATGTCAAAATCTTACAATACAGGGGGGCATCTGCGTTGGCATGCCTCAGTCATAATCCTCAGCGTACTCATCCTCTTCATTTTCAAAACACATAACATTATAATAGTCGCTATTAACGCACCAGTTTCTCCAAAATCATGTTCGTACGCGATTTTTTCTTCACCAGCACCAGATCTGTGTTCTTCAAGGATGGAGTTCTCGTCCACAAGCTGTGTGCATCAGCATAATAGGCATTATAGTGTTCACTGTCTTCTACCTTTCCAGGAACCTCTTCCAGCTTAGATTAATCTATGCTAGCAGGGATGGAATCTTTAAAGAAGATAAAAACACTGGTAGTATGGAGATGGTAAGAGAAAAAAAAGGGAAAAAAACCCACCATTAACACAATTAAATGGAGGTCCTTCAATTTAATATATAATATGTACACACGCACCTGGGTTGAATAATTTACATGGCCCAGTCCAAAAAGGATGAATATAATTTCAATTTAACAGGATCAAAATAGCTTGAATATGAGGTCCAATTGGAAGGGCCAAAATATATCTTTTAAAACCGAGCCAGCGTAAAAAAGAGGCTAGAAATTTAAATATTTTATCCTTTCAGGTCAAATCAGTCATAAACACCGTCTTCGTCTTCCTCCCATTTATTCTCGATCGGCGCCGACAGTCGTTTCTTCTTTTTCTTGGTTTGTGTCACTCCCATGTCCAGAGTCTTGCCCCGCTGTCAGACACGTGTCCATAGCCATGAACGTCATGTCGACATGGTACGAAGCGCTGAAGAAAGTCTCCGGGCAACAGAGGAGAAGGTAATAACACGTGTTATAGCTTGATTGAATAGGCTCAAGTTCAATCTGGTGCTGAATTTGCATGTAGAGAAATGTACAGGCACATCACCCAATGTTATCTTCAAAACATTATAGTTGGTTTTCGAATTCAATCTCTTGATAGACAGACACACCTCAGTTACTAACAGGACCACAGACATCTAACGTTAAGAGGACAAGTAACTTTAATGTTGATAGAAAGCAAACTTGAAAAGCTGAAGCTGAAGCTCTGACCCATGCAAAAATCTTGTAAAAAGGAAATGGTAACTTCAGAATATTTTCGCATAATAGAGGAAAAACATATCCCATCGCTATTTTTATTAGCAATTATAGATATAAAAAAAACTATTGTGATTTTCATAAAAAATTATCCACAGAATATTTTCGTTGCTATTTGTGAATTTCTCGGCAGTGACCATAGCAATATAAATGAACCAGCAGCCCGCCATGCAGCTCATGAGTGTGGTCGAGTGGCTCGATAGAGTGAAACACCGATCAACGCATCAAGCCTGCACCATGCAACAAGATGAGATCATGGCTATAGACAAAGTTAATCCTACCGACAGGAGCTGTACTTGAGAAAAAGGAATTTCAATCACGGGACTTAGTTTCCCAGTTTTTTCTTCTTTGTTTATTCACCTTTCCTGCTGTCTCTGGTTATTTAATTATATGGCAGAGAAAAGGTGATTTCTTTTTCGTCTTCAAGCCCATACGTTAAATAAAATTTAAACAGAAGCGAGCCAGTGGATGGACGATAAGGCTTAAAGCCTACCAAAACGTAACTTGACGGCATCGCCACGATGTAGTCTAATATAAAATTATATAAAAAAAATATTATATTAATAATTATACGACTCGATTTAAAACTATAAAAAAACAAATTTTTTAATCTCAATCTCCTACACTTACTACTATTATTTATTGTACGGATTGTGCAAATTGGAATAAATTGCTAAAGCTCTTTCCCTGAGAATTCCGTACCGGGCAAGAATAAGATATCACGTTAATTATATTTCTCACGATAAATAATATTAATAATAAAAAGGAGATCTGTTATCTGGAGCTGTAGACACAGTTGAGAGTTTGGTTGGTGTGGTAACCGAGGTTTTGTCATCGTAATGTTGCTAGCCATTTCTAGGAAAGCGTTATGCATGCGTTGTTTTTAGGATTTTACTGGACTGTCGTGCTAAAGAAAATTAAAATTATATAAAAAAAAGTTAATGATTTTATTTTAAAATAATGTTAGGTATCGTTGAGCTTGCCACGCGGCTGGGAAAAAAATAAAAAAGACTAAGCATGCTTGAACTTAGAAGGTTAGGCTTGTTTTTATTAAATAAATATTGCATCGTCCATTCTATATATTAATTTTAATTTTGATATAGCACATGTCATCTTTTAATTTCTTGGCAAGTATCATGCCATCAGCTAGAGCATTTTAGTGTGAGCTTAGAATATGACTAGCCAGACATTTTCTTTTTCTCACTTTTTTTCAAGAGTTTTCTCTCACTTCCCTAAAAATTCAGAAAATGAAGTTTAATTAAAAAAAATCATATTGAAACATAAAAGCCTTAAACAATGGAGGTCAAATGTGTTAAGGAACCATCTCACCTAAAAGCTTAAGCTTGTAGGTGAGGCCCCATAATATGATTTATATTATATTCTAACACACCCCCTCAAGTGAAAACCCTTTGGGCTTGAAACTTGCACAGACCCACATTACCTTGTGCTTAGTTTTTATCAAATAGAATGGGGGTGGTGAGATTCGAACTCGTGACCGCTGGGTCAATAAGGCTCTGATACCATGTTAAGGAACCATCTCACCTAAAAGCTTAAGCTTGTAAGTGAGGCCCCATAATATGATTTATATTATTCTCTAACAAAATGTATATAATTTGAAACTCTATAGGTGAAATTAAAGTTTTTCATGTATTTTCGAGAGGAAAAAAATAGCCTTGTTGTTTTAATTTTGGTCCTTTAACCTAAAATTACATTTTATAAAATTAATTTTTAATTTAATTTCAGTATATTCCATGATACATTAAATATGCAAGAATATATAAATAAAAATAAATTCCAATACATAACATACAAATATAATTTTAAAGGATAAAATTAGAAAAAAATGGTATGATTGAAGTGCAAAAAATATCTTGTACCGAGAAGAAAAAAAGTAGGATGCACCGACAAAGTTTATTCATTTTTTTTCAAGACACATATTCACACGCATTGCGCGTCCTCCAAATGCAATAACTTGAGATTAACTTCATCGAAACAAATTTGAAAAGATCTTTTCTTTTTTTTATTCAATGAAGCACCTATATATATATATATATATATAGTTGAAAGGTCCATACATTGCATATGAATGTGTCTTTCTAAGGGATAGGAGAACACATCTTAAATAATTTGGAACATTAATTTTCAATTAAATTAACTGTCACTTTGTATGGTTACTTGTATGCATCAATCCTGGTGTTTGGGCAGCAGCTGCTTTTGATGTGCTCAAGAGGAATAAGGCTTCAATATTGTTTGACACTGTGTTTCATAAATATTTTTTTAAAAAATATATTTTTTATTTTAAATTAATAAATTTAATATTTTAGATTATTTTGATGTATTGATATTAAAAATAATTTTAAAAATCAACTTTAATCACACTCTCAATCATTCCATTTATCATGAAAACTGAACGTAGTCTATATACTTAAATACACCATCCCTGAGCTCTAATGTGACAAGCAAGCATGTTAATGCAGTTGTGGCTGTGGGAATTAAGGAGCAAATTGCTGAGATGAAGACAAAAAAACGATGAATTCTTGGCCAATGAGATTTATTCTGTGCAAGAACAAATGAGGACCACGCAAGCTGCTTGCCATTGTTTTATCTCGATGCCCCTCACCTGCTCCACCACTTTCGATGTGATTAAAGTGCGGTACTTTGTTTTGTATTTTTGTATAAGTACTATAAGAATAAGAATCTCATTTGATAATATTTAAATAATTATCTAGTTATTTTATTGTTCTTGAGAATAAATAAGTTTTTTTATAATAATATTATTGATTGCTATATAAATAATTATGTATTAGACAGATGTGAAAAAGTTTTAAAATAATCTTTTCAATAATACTTAATGAGAATTAATGCGAATAGAATTTCTATTTCTAAATTGTTTTTATTGTGATTTTTATGTATTTTTCTTGAATTTATTATTCTTAATTTGTTTTTATATATACATGAAAATATTTTTTTCATGATTTTTTTAATTAAAACTTGCTTTCACAATTATAACAATTCTCATTTAAAAATATTATTTCTCATAAAAAATCTTTCTTTAACATGTAAAAAAGAAATAAATGAATAAGAATTTATTATTATTATTATATATATATCTTTTTAGTTTAGTTCATGTTATTTTATTTTTTTAGGAATATGTTTTTTTATTCAATGAAATATGCTGATAATAAAAAAATCATCTTGCTGTAAAAAATACATGAATAAAAACAATTAACAATGAAAATAGCATTTCGTTTTATAGGTTTATTTGTTGTATTCTCTATAAATATCTATTTTTATTATTATATTATTAAATAAAAAACTACTTATATACTAAAATCTTGGAAATCGATTTCATTATTTACATGAACATTGAAGCTGCTCTTTCTTTTTCTTTTCTTCAATTTATCTTTCATTTCCTCTTTTTTCATTTCAAATCTGTCTATTTTTTTAATCTCATTCTTATAAATGTTTTAACAATTGTTTTAGTTCTTTTACATCAACAAAGTCGGTTAAAACAACCTCATATAATTTAATTTTAAAATGTTTTTTTCCTATTAATCTCATCTTTTTTTTCATTTTTTTCCTCATATGTTTTGCAATGGTCGGTCAGGATGTTTTTGAATTAACATCACAACGAGTCATATCAAAATATCTTAATATTAACCTGCTAAATTAGATTTAATAAAAATATATAATAATTAACATAGATAATTTTTATTATATTTTAAAAAAACTGATCCCACACATAATATAACACGGAATTATAAACCAAGTATATTCTAAAACAATTCCACCGCAGCAGCGCAGACAAACAATTTCACCGGTTGAAAGTTGAAACTATATGATAAACCAATTGGAAAAAGAAAAAAGAGACATAAAACCGAGATACCTCCATAACACGTCCCCATAGCTTTCACTTTAAGTAACCAGAAAAAAAAACTAAATAACATCCCCCCATTCTCTCTTTCATTGTACCATCAAGTACCTTTACGCGTACCTCTCCATCTCCCACCGCCACCACCGCCACCTTTTTTCCTCTCTCCGTCTCCGTCTCTGCAATTCTACAGCTTTTCTTATGAGCATCTCCATGAAGAAACTAATGAGAAATCTGTCAAAGGTCACTCACTCAACCCAATACTCAGCCCTCCAACCAAACTCGTCAAAACACAGACCAGACAGCGTACCAGCAGGTCATTTCCCTGTGTATGTCGGTCTGGATCAAGACACAACAGAGAAGTTCATTGTTAATGCTGAACTGCTGCACCACCCTTTGTTTATTGAGCTCTTACACAGATCAGAACAAGAATACGGGTATGCTCAAAGAGGGATTTTAAGGATTCCTGTTGACGTTGTTGTTTTCGAAAGGGTTCTTGAATCGGTGAAACACGGTGAAGGCTGCTCTTGTCTTGATGAACTCCTTGGCCAGTCAGTTTCTTGTCGTTGACAGCGAGTTGCTTAAGCCCTGTTTGGTACGTACCCAGAGGAAAAGAAGAAACATGCTCTTTTTTCTTGTTTTGAGTTTAGTAACTTGTATATAACCAAACAGTGGGAAGGGTGCCAATGTTTTTAAAATCTTTTTTAAGATTAGATGCATATATAATTATGTAGATATCTGCAGTTGACGTATACACAGTAGTGTGGTGTTGCGGAAAAGCTTTCTCTTTTGCCTTTTCTTCATCCCTGAAGTTATCTGATATCTGTTTTTTTTTGTTTTTGAAGAGCTGGAAATAGGATAAGTTTGCACGGTCTTAGTTGCTGTAGCTGTTTATTCTAATTATTATTTATTGGTAAACATGGTCAACTTGCACGGATCTTTCATAACGATCAGGTTAACAATTATTGAAGAGTACACTAAGACCCGACCGGCCGAGCCTCAGTTAAAACATTTTACATGCAAAATCTATCATTTTTTTACTAATTAAATCATCTAGAGTTAAATTAATCATATGAAATGCTCTGGATCATTAACTACGTGGGTCGTTTTACCTCTGTTGATTTCGCCCCTTTTGGAATTGCGGGGTAAATCTACTAGCATCGCAACCACAATTTTAAACACCGGTGCTAGCACGGTCAACAAGATGTGGGTTAAAGCTATGAATTAACTTCAATGTTGATTTTCTTTTGGATCATACTAGTTTATGTATTACATTGCGGGCTAAGTAAATAATTTTTATAATTATTGGGATTGAAACGATTAATAAATTTTATTAGTTCAAAAATAAAATATAATATCTATACATATAAATTTTGATATAATAAAACATATCAATATACTTTATTATAACAACAACAACATCGAAATCTTAACATCTAAAAATATCATTATATTTACTGTTAAAACAATAAGAATTATTAAATTACTCAGAAGAAAAAAACTCAAAACATTAACAGAAGAGAAAGTAAGAAAAAAAAAACTAAAATTATTATTATTATGCGTTAATAATGGGGGGGGGGGGGGGGGGGGGGGGGATTAAATCAAAGAATAAAAAAAGCCTAAAAACTTTAACAAAAGAGCAAACAAAAAAATGATAAAAAAATAAAAGTTATTAGCTAAACAAAATCATTTGATGGAAAATAAAATAAAAACTAATAAAAAACCAAAAGAAAGAAACAAAGGGGGAAAATATCAATTTTCAAATGATCATAAACATAAACTAAAATTTAAGATCAATTTTTTTCAAAAAAATATCACCTCATCAAAAGAGAAAATAATAAAAATTAAAAACTAAAGCTAAGAGCACATATATTTAAACATGGATAAAAATAAGGATTATTTCAAAAATATATATATAAAAAAAAGTTTAACTCTTGATTTTTGTCTTATTTGAGAGTAGAATGGATGTTTCACCGTGCAAACATATAAAAAAAATCAAAATAATCCGTGATCCAGAAATGTGAAATTATCATGATACCCCCTCCGACAACTCTTAATTTTTCTCTTATTAGAGGATATAATAATTATTTTACCGTGCAAAAATTATAAAAAATCATAAAAACCTGCGACCCAAACACCTGGAACTAAATTTATCCTAAAACTAAACCGACTAAAAACTACTATTGCAATCCACCATAAAAATACTCCTGATATATTTTAGTATATAGTAAAAATACTCCTGATATATTTTAGTATATAGTATAATTTGCCTTTCTCTCCAGCAAGTAAATCCCCGCTAGCACGGTCAACAAGGCAACACTATGCCCAGCAGGCAGAACCATATTTTCGCGGGGAGGTCCTAAAATTTATCAAAGCTGGTCCTCTAATGAGTTAACAAAAAAAAAAGTAATTTTGATTTTTACAGGTGATGGATGCTCATTTTGATTTTTACAGGTGATGGATGCTCATTTCAAGGTAGTAATTCTGCTTTTCTAATCTACCTAGCTGATTTTTGCAACCTACCTTGTTTCATGTGTCAGGCGTTCCGTAAAAAAACGAATAGAATTTTAGTTATTTTAGATTATTACAAAGTAAATATAATTTGATTTTGAACAACTAAAATCAATCAAGCAATTAAGTTCACCATTGAAATCCCCAACAAGCCAGCTTTGCAAATCCAGCATTTTCAACAACTAGAATCAATTGAGCAATCAAGTTCACCATTGAAATCCCCAGCAAGCTAGCTTTGCAAATCCAGGATTCTGACGTGGCATTTCCGGGATTTCTAAATTCAAGTTTGACAGGTGGTGACTAAAATTGTTGCCAGTAAGCTACAGTCAACGCAGCGACCACCGGATGAATGGATAGGTCCGAAGTACCTATGATTGCCTACAACCTCTAGCATTCGTGGCGCTTTCGCTGACGTTTTTTGTTAATTTTTGGTCCAAATTTTTGGTTCAGCAAATTTCTTTTCGGTGGTCCAAATTTCAAGGCAGACACGTCTGTAAACGCAAATAACTGGGCCACATGGTGGTTATGTCCGTACACCCTGGAGTTCCCGTACGACAAAACAGACAAAATAGTTAATCAATGATTTAGAATATGGTGTTAAGAACCATCTCACATTAAAGCTTAACCTTATAGGTGAAGCTCCATAATATGATTATATTATGCTTTAACACATCCCATCAAGTGAAAATCTTTTGAGCTTGAAACTTGCACAGACCCACATCACCTTGTGCTTGATTTTTATCAAATAGAATGGGGGTAATGAGATTCGAACTCGTGACCCTTAGGTCAACAAAGCTCTGATACCATGTTAAGGAACCATCTCACCTAAAAGCTCAAGCTTATAGGTGAGGCCCCATAATATGATTATATTATACTCTAATATACGGCACAAATTATTATTCTTTTCGTTTTCTTAGTAACCGGGAGGATAGATTTTAGTTTTTGAATTGCAAAATAATTAATCAATAATTTGCAACACGACACATAAAATGTAGAAATATTATGCAACACTCTGATAACTCTCTGTTTTTTTTTAAAAAAAAAAAATTATTTTTTTAGTATTTTTAGATTATTTTGATGTATTGATGTCAATAATATTTTTTGAAAAAAACATGTTTTAAAAGTGTTTTTTTTTAAATATTTATTTTTTTGCTTTAAATTATTTTTTTAGTGTTTTTACATTATTATGATATATTGATGTCAACAATATTTTTTTTTTTAAAAAAAAACATTATTTTAATGTATTTATGAACGAAAATAATTTTGATAAACAACTTCAATAATACTTTTAAACATATACTAGTTGTGACAACAAAATTAATAATAACATAAGTAAGAATAAAAAAACTTGACACAAATGGATTAAAATGATAAAGAGATAAAAGTTAAAAATAAAAAAATTGTTTTTCTTTTACTATTTTTCTTCTCTCGGTTCCATCATTTTTTTAGGTTTTTGCTCACCGCTATAGCGCAAAAGTTTTTTTTTTTTTAGGAAAATAACATGATTTAGTCAAAGATGTGAAACTCGTTTGCTTCTTTAACTTAAATATGTGGATTTTATTTGCATCTCGATATAAAAAATGCAACCCAGGTTCATGTCATTAATAAAAACTCTAAATTAATCCTAAATACAAACTCTAAACCTCTAATCTCTAACAAATAATACTAGGCCAAATCTCATACTCATGATCCTCCCAGCCTCTTAAATCAAAATCTCAAACCTATGATCCTTAATTCTAAAATTTTAAATTCATAATCCAAACCCATAATTCGTAACCACAAACCCCAAACTCTTAAATCCAAACCTCCTAATACCTAACCTTAAACTCTTAAATCCAAACCATAAACCTATAATCCCTAACCATAAACCATAAACTCTCAATTCCAATTCAGACCCATAATTCCTAACCTTAGACCTCTAAACTCTTAAATCTAAATCTCAAACCTATGATCCCTAAAATCTTAAATCCAAATCCCAAATTCTAAATATAAACTCACGATACTTAAAAATTTCCAACACTAAATTCAAACGCCAAAAACATACCCTACACTAAAAAACACAAGAGAACAAAAATGGGTGGGATATGGTTCGGTTTAAAAATGCTTAAAACATGGCATTAAAATCGTTTTGCATTGATTTAATATCTTAATGTTGCTTTTTTTGTTATTATAATGTCAATAGATATTTCTAATAACTCAATTTAACTATACACCATATTCATCCACCTATAAATCTAGTCATATTCATCTATAATTATCGTTGATCGCATGCATGTTCACTTATAAAATACATCTACCCAGCCAAAAACTAAAAGAATTTAACAGTTAGTTTTTGTCAGCACTGGGGCCACACCCACAGCTGCTGCTACAAGGGGCTGCTAAATTGGAAGCAGTTTTTGCATGGCCGGAAATGCCAAGGCACATGCATAGCTTCAGCTAATGGTCCACCAGGCCATGAACCGCCGTGAGTCATCGTCCACTGAGGTCTGATCAAGCCATTCACACTTTGATGATCTCTGTCTGTTGTTCCCACGATCCCAGAACTACCCAGTTGAGCACTTCCGTTTCCTTCATTACTAGTTTCACTTTGGCTACCAGATGACATCGACAATGTAAGAGCTGAATGTGGCAGTGCTGACGTCTCACTTGAAGAAACATGTGTGTTCTTACAAATATTGTCTCTGCCTGAATTAGCTGGACAAGCATCAATGAAGTGCCATGTCACCTGAGCTTGTGTCTGGCTATGATTTAAAGCCCTGTCCAAAGCAGTTGATTTGGGACTCAAAAACATGCTGCAATGGTCATTTATCCTCTGAGATTGCAATGAATGGACGCCTTCTCTATCAATGTCGTTCACAATGTGATAACCCTTGATGACGTCTCTCGTCAAATGCTGCCATTCTTGGCTGGAATTACTAGAAACAGGTAAAGTCTCACCTTTCAAGAGCCATTCCAAGCTCCTTCACGGGTTGAAAACTGATCGTCAGTTATTTATTATATCGCACACAAGAGACAAAACACAACTACTTCATATTCATGGACAATGGATAAGAACATGGGGTGCATGGAAATAAACTGTCAGGCAACATAAAAGCGATTTGTTCAAAGCACGGTCCTGATCAGAGTCATAATATTTAAAAAAGTATTAAAGATCATAACTCTCACCGTGGTCATATGAGGTGACAGAAGAGGCCATGACGCCAGGAAAGATATATAAATTACGCGGAAAGTGAGGTTTTTGATTAAACAATTGCGGATTAGTCGAGCAATTGTTGTTGATGGTGCTGGTGGTGCTGGTCATGGACCTAGGGAAGTCATGAGTGTTTGATTCCACAGGCTTTCTTGAACGGGGACGGCTCTTATGAGAGTGTCTCTCGCAGTACTTCTGGTCAGGTGCCACGTCTCTTGAACACCTCCATTTTTTCCCATCAGTTCTTTTTGCATCTCCATGGCTCTGGATCTGGTGAGTTACAGCTAGGAATCACCAGTCCTAGTGAACCTGTTAACACTATTACACATGAAAACAAGAAACCTTTATAAGCATTTTGGACTAGTATAAAACGCAAAAAGATTTGAACTTGACAAAAAGAATGATGGTGATCTTACTGTTAGATTGTGAAGGAAGGACATTTGACTGATTTTTGGTGATAGGCATTAGGAGTTCAGGAGGGACAGGTGCCGAAGCCACCATGTACTTGTAAATCGTGGTCTGCCTTTCAAGTTCTTGCAACTGAGCTGCTGTAAAAAGCACTCTCTCATTCACAGATGTCATTTCTCCTGAATGTGTAGTCACCATATATATACAGGTACAAACACAAGAGAAACAATTAGCTCTTCCCTGTATCGATCTTTAGATCAAGGAAGAAAAAAAGTAAAACGAAAAGAGGACGAAATTTTACCTGAGGAATTGGAGGTAAGAAGAGAAGAATCAGATTTAGAGTAAGGGTACTGTAATGACTTAGTCACTGCTACTGCACCAGTAATAGCAGACATGGAAGCTACGGCATCGTTTATACCACCAAAACAAGCAACATGGTTGCTTGCTCTATAAAACGTTGGCCCACCACCTCCACCGCCACCACCTCCACCACTACAAGAAGATGATAATTCATGAGCTGCTGGTTTATGATGACACGACATCACCATCACTGATACTACATTCATTAGTATCTTGCATCCTAAAACCTAGCCCAGCACCATCCACAAAAAAAAAAACCCACTGCCACCTCCACTCCTCATATACAATACTAGATAATTGCTCGCGCGTTGCCGCGGATATTTTTTTGTATATAATTTAACATAATTAAATCTACAACGATAAATTTATATGATATAAGTAAATAAAAATTATAGATTAAAAGATTAAATATTTAAAATTTTAAGTTGAGTTTGTAACGTAAGCATAGATTACATTTTTTAGAATATAGGAATTGCGTCATAAACGACCACAAAAGAGCGCGCACTAACATTAGAAAAAAGAGCAAAATATTTGAATAAGAAAAAAAACAAATTACTGAAATCATTATTCATGAAAGAAACATAAATAAATGAAAGACTAAAAATATCCCAGAAATTTTCACAAAAGATAAAAAATTTTTAAAAAAAATTATCATTGCTATTACCGGAAATTTTTTTTATCAAATTATCGGGAAGGAAAAAAAATAACAAAAGAGTAAGAATGAAAAATAATTAAATCATGATTATTATTATTATTATTGTTGTTATTGTTATTATTATTGTTGTTGTTGTTGTTGTTGCTGCTGTTGTTGTGTTAAATACACTTATATATACATGGACAAAAGTAGAGATTAAAAAAATAAAAGTGTAAGGGCTGAAATGAAAATCAAATATCAAGGGCTTAAATTAAAAAATTCAAAGTCAAAGGGCTGAAATGCAACTTACATTTATTGTCAATTGAAATCAGAGGACAAAATTGCACAAATCGGAACTTTTATACCGAATTGATTGAGTTATATACAGCCAACCCAGAAATTGAAAGTTGAAGGACCGAAGTGCAACTTTGACACTCCGGAGAGAGAGAAACGTGGCCGGAAATTGAAAGTAGAAGGACCGAAGTGCAACAACAAGTCTCTCTCTGCACATATTTCCCTCTTTCCCTCATCTCTCACCACTGCCTCTCGCCTCCCTCTCCAGCACCTCACCCCATTTCCCTCATCTCTCTGCGCCTTTTCTACAGCAAAACCAGACCCTCTCGCCTCCTCTCTTCTCCTCACGCCTCCCTCTCAGTCCCTCATCCCTAAGCACCCTCTCGTCTCTCGCCTCCCTCTCGGTCCCTCATCTCTGCTCTCGACACCCTCTCGGCACCCTCTCAGTAACCCAGCACCCTCTTCCCCACATTTTTTCTTCAAACCCAGCACAACACCCTCTCGTCTCTCGCCTCCTCTTGCCTCCCTCTCAGTCCCTGACCCTCTGCTTACAAAACACTCTCGCCTCTCGCCTCCCTCAGTCCCTCTGCTGCTCTGCATCTCGCCTCCCTCTGCAACTCACAGCAAGAGAAACCAGGTACTCCCTCTGCATCTCAATCTTTGAAATTGCCGAGAAATGTGAGTTTTTGATGATACGAGAAATAGGGTTTATGGGATTTTGGTTACAATTGAAATTGCCGAGTATGGTAATGGGTGTGATTGCAAAGAACCCATGTTTTGATTTCGGTTGTTCTTGTTTCTGTTGATTTCTTGAATTTCTGTGCAATTTTCAATTTGCCGAGTATGGTAATGGGTGTAAATGCTTGTTCAATCACTGCCACTCTATAATTTCAATTTTATTGACTGTCAGCCTTTGTAAGTTTCAATCTTTGAAATTGCCAAGAAATGTGATTTTTTGATGATATGAGAAATGAGGTTTGTGGGATTTGGGTTACAATTGAAATTGCCGAGTATGGTAAAGGGTGTGATTGCAAAGAACCCATGTTTTGATTTCGGTTGTTCTTGTTTCTGTTGATTTGTTGAATTTCTGTGCAATTTTCAATTTGTGCAAATTTCTGTGAAATTGCCTTTGTAAGTGGCAGATGTCATGAACAATTTTGTGGCCATAACAAGTTTTCTCAAATGTGTCTAGCATGCTATAGATGTGTAATGACCCTGTTCACCACAAAGATTTTGGTTTGTTTTCGTTATTTTTGCTCATAAAGGCTATTCAGTGATTGAATACTTTTTTGTGAATTATTTAGCTGTTTTCAAGTGAACTATAAGCTTTAACAAGCAAGTTAATGAGGCTGGTAATAAAAACCTTCAAATGAGATGAAATGGTTGAGGGGTCTTTGAAAAAAAAAGGGGTAGCCATAAACTGACTTGTTAAGTTTTGTGCAATATGACCTATCTGTGTATTATTGCTTGTTCATTTTTTTATGGATGGTTTCTTGCGGGGCTTCATTAACTGACTTGTTGAGTTTTTTTGACTGCAGAAGGGAAGGCCATGTGAGCTGTTTGAAGTCCTGGATTGAGTTTCTTATGTTTGCAATTTTGATCGGCTTTGTGGTTTTATTGGTGTCCATAAAATGGGCGAATGCGAGGGTTGTGAAAAATTAGGAAGAATGGTGTCAAGAGATGATTTTGTGGATGCTTATCATTTCTCTCTTCTATTATCTCCTGTTGTTTCTGTTTGGGATTGTATTGTCCGAAAGATCCCCAGTTGCTGTTCCAAAATAATGGTTTTGTACATATATTCTTTTAATGATCAAATGAAGTATATCATTCTTCATTTTCATTATTTATAATATTTATGCATGACTATGTTTGATGTTAGGTATAAATATTTATTTCTTGATGTTTATTTGATAGATATTAAAGGGATAATTGCCTTTACCCATAAAAAAAATATTTATCCAAAATACCCATCAAAATATTTTTGCATCTATTTATCTTTTAAAAAATACTTCATACCAAAAAAAAAACCCAAATATATAACTCTTGACATAAACTAATTTGGCTTTCTTCATATGAAAAAAAACCCTTATTTTAAGCTTTTAAAATTGAAAAAAATATATATATTAATAAGTTTTACTTAAAAAATATTTCACAAGCTTATTTCTCTATAATATGATATGACATATATTGTTATATTTTATAAAATAAGCTATGTATGAATATAGGATATAATAAAAAAATTCATCATTATACTTTTTAGATTTCATTTTTTTATTTTAAGTGATTAAATATTTTATATATATTAGATAAACTTGAAAAAAAATTAATTTATTAATAAATTATTTTCCAGTTCATTTTCCATAACACAAACAAACACTGGAAAGTGTTTTCCAGTTCATTTTCTATAACCCTGTCAAACATCGAAATTCACTTTCCAGAAATTCAATTTCCAGAAATTCACTTTCCCCGGAATTCACTTTCCAAAAAAAAACCACTTTCCAGCAAACAAACGGGGCTTAGCTTCAAACATTGCTACTCCTTTTCGATTGAAGACAAAAATCCTCTCCTCTCTCCGTGCCACTGCTGACACGTATATTCTAACAATAGACATAATAATGTCTGTTTAGTATTCTGATTGAGATTTGATTTTAAATTTTTTTTAGAAATTAATTAAAATAAAAAAATTATTTTTTACATCGAAAATTATTTAAAAAAAACTAAAATTTTTAGTTTAAAATAAAAAATAAAAATAAAAAATTTCAAATCTTTTAAAAAAATAATTTTGAAATGAAGTGCTAAACACCTCCAAACCTAACGTTATAATAAAAATTTTGGTACAATTTGAAATGAGCCAGGTTAATAACGGTGTAGTCACAAAATTTTGGTACTGTTTTATATTATCTTTTAAAAAAAAACTTATTTTTTTTTTAATTTAATTTTTTTTATTTTTAAATAATTTCATAAATTGATGTAAAAAATGATTTTAAAAAATTAAAAATATAATTTTTAAAAGAACACTTTAAAAACATATTTTAAAAAAACAAACTCAATAATAATAATAATAATAATAATAATAATAATAGAAATCAGTCTCGCAGCCGCCCCCACGTTAATTTTGCTGCGAGACTTGCATGCAAATTTTGAATGTAATTACGCTTTTGCTTTTCTAAAAATCTAACAGAGGTTTTCTTTTCCAAAATATTCATTTGACATTGACACATTTATTGATGGGGGTACGTTGATTTTCATATATATATTTTTAGCATTATAAAATTATTTATTTATTTTTAAAAATAAAAAAATATAAAGCTTTCACTACTTAGACTTTTTTTATCTTTCTAATTCTTTTAAACGGAAAATTGATGAAAATCCTTTTAAAATATACACACGCAATCTGAGTGCTGATGTATTTTTATATTTTCTTGACCATAGTTTTTTGTTATGATCGATTTGGTAGAGATGTAATTAGATTAGAATTTTATTTAAATAAAAAAAAGAGCTACGTGTGAGATTTTGTAATTTTCTGGTAGAGTCGTGTATGTAGAATCTGGGTGATCAAACAATGGTTTTCAAGATGGTGTGTATACTTTCATCATCTTCTGGTTTTTTTTTTTCTCTCGTAAGAAATCATGTCAGCCTTATAATTTTTCAAGGCGGAAATTAGTTTCTTCTTCAGATTTGATTTTTGTTATTTTAATTAATATTTCTTTTATTTGAAATGATTTATAAATTTGATTTTTTTTTATTTCATCATCCTTTAATTTGCTTCAAGTTTTTAGATTAGATTCTCTTTTTTTATTATTGCTATTTTTTATTTGAAATAATTTTTAAGATTATATTTTTTATTTCATTATTCAATATTAATTTTGTTAGGAATTGAAATATTGATTGGGTTCGAGTTTAAGATTTCATAATTTAGGAGTTTAATTCATGTTTATGAGATTTTTTTCAAGTTTACAGGTTTTGTTTAGCACTCGTTTTCAAAATATTTTTTTAAAATATTAATATTTTTAAAGTGTTAATAAGAAAAAACACTCCCTCCGGTATTTTTTTTCCCCGTCGGCTGTGATGAATGAAGGGTGTGACAGTATATTGCTTCTACTAGATTTGACGTGGTGTCTCTTTCCGTCAAACACGGCGCTGGCAAGTTGAGTCCATAGGGAGTCGTCAGGGGGGGTCCACACTACTCCACTTGTTTTCGTGAGGGGACCGAAGAGAATTTGATGTGATGCAATAACTGCTTATCGTGGGGCCCACTTTTATGTCTTGAGTTAGGGGCCAATAAATGTTTCTATCTCTGTGTTGTGGCACTTCGATTCGATATTTTAAGTTAATTATATATAACAGACGATGGTCTTTTATAACAGTGGGTTTGTTCGGCCGGTTAAACCATTTATTTATTTATTTATTAATATCAAAAGAAACTGTTTGTTTAAAATTAATATTTTTTATATATTTTATATTGATTTGATGTTTTATGTTAAAAATATTTTCTTAGAAAATAAATATATTATTTTAATCACAGTTATCATCCTCCAAACATTTCTTTAGTCATGCTGCAAATGTTTCGGGCTACGCCACTGCCCATCTAACATAAAATTCTAGGTTAACAATATAATAAGATTACCCATAAGTAATAGCTTGTCACCAAGTAGTTTATTTTTCTTGTAGTTTCATGTTTAAGTGATGTAATTGCTAATATAATTATAATTTAAAGTTTATATAATCATTAATTTTAGAATTCATAAAATTAGTCAAGGTATATATAAACTGGTCCGAACATACAAATCAATACAAAAAATCAAGTTAGCTAGGTGACAGCATGATAGCACAATTTCTGGGAAAAAAATGTGACGATGAAGATGCACTAAATTAAGCTAAACTTATCAATTCACAATAATAGATCCATTTTCAAATATATGGGACCTATTGATTTTGTTTATATATCTAACTAATTAAATGTGGCTCTCATTATGACCCCTGAGTTTTTCAACTACTCCCTACATCTTTAATAATTCGCATGTGTTTGTTTCTTGGAATTCACTTTTCGGTAAACCACTTTTCAAACTTTTCTGTGTTTGTTTGCCTTCCGGAAAGTTGGTCAACGGAAAACACTTTCCAGTCAAAAAAAAATTTGGCTTGGTTTTCAGGAAAGTGTTTTCCGGAAAATTTGGGCGGAAAACACTTTCCGGAAGTTGTGAAAAATTTAGAAATGTCATTATTTGCTGATTATATCAAATTTGATCCTCAAACTTTTGGTTGTTATATATAATTTGTTTTGAATATTTATTTTTCAATTCCATCTCTTAAAATTTAATTTTTATATTAATTTTGGTCCTTATTTTTATAATTGCTATTTGTTTTTTTCTTATTATTTTTTTATTGAAATTTTTTATCTATCAAATTTGGTCCTCATTTTTTTTATTGTTACCTATTTTATTTGAATTAATTTATGAAATGTTAATTATTATTATTTTAATTTATTCACCTTTCATTTTTTTAAAAAAATTTAGATTTGATCTCTATTATTTTGATTATTATTTATTTTATTTGAGATAATTTATGAAATTATATTTTTTTTCAATTTCATTCTCATTCAACTTTTTAATTTGTAAGATTTGTTCCTCATTATTTTAATAAACTTGAAAAAAAAATTAATTTATTAATAATTATTTTTCAGTTCATTTTCCATAACACAAACAAACACTGGAAAGTATTTTCCAGTTCATTTTTCATAATACTGCCAAACATCGGAATTCACTTTCCCCGGAATTTACTTTCCAAAAGGAAACCACTTTCCAGCAAACAAACGGGGCCTTAATATTTTTGATACCTTTAAAACTTCAATCTTAAATCTTACCTTCATAATATTTCTCCATTAAACTTTTAATCTCGTACCAAAATAATATAATATAAAAAAATCCCGACTCGCGTTAATTAACATGAACATAATACATAAAAGTAGAAAAAAATAATATCTTAGTTATTGACTGTGGAGTGAATTGTTACCTTAACTAATACAACATAGTTTTGTAAAATCTCATGATCAGTCTGGTTGGTGTGACCGAAAATTAGTAGTTCAACTATCTTATCTTAGGCAAACAATCTCTATACTCCACACAGCATAGAGCAAGGTTGTCAATTCTATTTCGATTCGTGTTTTGTTTTTTCAATTGAAACGGAATATTTTGGCGTTTCGTTTCGGGGTTGTACTATTTATATATATTAATTTAAAAAAAAGTTCATATCTAAAAATAAAATTATTTAGAATTGTGCAATTTAATCTAAAAAATAAAACAATAAAATAATTTTTTTGAACAAAATTATGAATATGTATAATATTACAAGAATATCATCATCAATCTCGCAGGGTCATTACATTCTCTAATTGCTCTGAAATTTTAACACAATATATATAAATATGTTAAGACACTCCTCGAAAAATTTAATATCAATCCAACGGTCGGATTAAGAGATATGATTAATATTATAAAATTACTTATTATTTTAAAAAAAAATACTATTTGGCCAAAACGGAACGGGCAAAATGAAACTGGAACGTTCATGCCGAAATTTGGGAGAAATTTTCAGATTATGCTAAAATTTAAATAAGGTAAAAACGACGTTTTTTTTTCTCATTTTTTTTAATTAATAAAAAATATTTTGGCCGAAACAAAACGAGATCAATAACATTGGTCTAGAGAGATTGGATCTAACAAACTGACAACCTCAAATGCTCTTGGGCTTAGCTTGTAGTTAAGTAAAAAAATATCGAGTTTGATAATATATCAAACTCATATATTATCGGCTGAGCGCATAGCTGATCAAAAATATTAGATTACCACCCTTTCTTCATCATTTTTAAACATGGATTCAAACATAATTAACATACATATAATTCAATCCTTTTACTATTGTCTAATATATTGATTGGTTTTTTAAACTCTCACTATATTTAGAATCAAGAAGAAATCTACATACGTTCTTATAAGAGCACTTAAAAAAAGTATTAGGGCTAAGTTATAGGTTCTTAAACATGGAAGAGTAAGTTTGAAATATGTTGAAAACCCAGGGACTAAAGAATGATTTACTCTTATCAGTGGTGATTGGAAAATTATATTTGTAGAAGAAGGAAGGGTACATGCTACAGAGTAAAGAGCACGATGATGAAAGACATCGATGTGGGATGAATAAATGATAATTGGGACCTCCATGTGAGCCTGCAGTGTCCTTTCTGTGTCATCTTTTCAGCGGAAGAGAGCTCTTAAGTATTAATATGATTATTTTTTTAATATATTTTTTAAGTGATTTTTTTTTGAAATTTATACAAGTCTATAGTACAAAAATACTGATATATGAATGTGAAATTGTTTTCATAATAAATTAGGAAACATTGCAGCTTTGACATGAAAAAGATTTTCTCTGCATTGTCAGACACCATTATAGCAGACAAATAGTTTTTTCTTGTGAAATTTTGTAAGACGAACTTTCTTCAGTTAAAACTCACTTTCTTTGTTTATGTATTTTCTTCATAAGAAAAACATATTCTTTTATTCATAGCATGGTTGTTTTTAATAAAAAATTATTATAATTTAAAAATTAAGCTTAAATAAAAAAGCAAAAAAGCATCACAAGAAGCTTTTCACCGATCACAGGTGTAGCCATAGAAATCATGTTTTGACTCATGGGTCCATACCCCAACCCTACATCTAGTTTTTGGGTAAACCAAAACCACATTTGCTCTTCAGCAATTTACTCTGAAATGAAGTTAAATCAATTAAATAATACAAATGTGTGTGTGTGTGTATATTGATTGACGCAGAAATTTACATGAAAATACCAGGAAAAAAAAAACACCGGTTGGACTGATTATAGAAGCAAGAGTACCTCTAGAATAGCTTAGTTATGATTAAGAAGAGGTGCATGTGATGGGTTTTCTCTTTTACAATTCACATCTTCAAAGCAAGTTCAATGAAGGACAAATGGGCCTACCCCGATCGCTTTCTTGATAGCCTTTAGAAAAAAGGAAAGCAAAGAAGAAAAGGCTACAAAATAAATAAATAAATAAACGAGGGCTCATCTAGAAAGCAAAGTAGAAGATTTGGAAGAAGTGAAGGTGATGATGATCAGCAGCCTAGAAAATTCCATGAATGAATCCAATCCTCGAGACCCCATCACCACCACCACTTGCACAAGCTGGAAATTGTACGAGAATCCATTCTATAATTCACAACATAAAATCCAACATCAGCAACATTTTCAAAGTAAAAAACATCCTCATCACCTACACCTCCCTCTATCAGCTCGCAAGATCGCAGCTTCTTTCTGGGATCTCAGCTTTTTTACACCTATCATGGACACTGAGCTAGATTTCGCTCGAGCCCAGATCCTGGAATTGAAAGCTGATCTTGAACATGAACGAAAGGCACGAAAGAAGCTGGAGACTACAAGTAGAAGACTGGCTAAGGAATTGGCTGAAGAGAGAAGAGGAAGGGAAGCAGTTGAGAGAGTTTGTGAAGAGCTTGCTAGAGAAATGTCTTCTGATAAAGAGGACATTGATCAGATGAAGAGAGAAATGGAAGAGGAAAGAAAGATGATAAGAATGGCTGAGGTTTTAAGAGAAGAAAGAGTTCAAATGAAGCTTGCAGAGGCGAAAATGCTCTTCGAAGAGAAGTTGTCAGAACTGGTAGGAACACAGAACTCAACTTGCAGAATGGAACAGAAGAGTCGAGAAGACAAAGAACCTGAAATTGCAACTCCTTTTAAGGCGACAGCTATTTTGTCAGGTAAGTTAAACAGGTTAGTTTTGGGTGGAAAATCCTTTTATGACAGCATTGAATCGACAGGGGTGATCTTGAGCGATCAAAACTCATCATTTAATGATAACACCGGTAGCATTTCATCAATGGCAACGCAGAGAAGTAGAGCATCACCGGAACCTGAGAATCCTCACATCAAGAGAGGGATCAAAGGGTTTGTCGAATTCCCTAGAGTGGTGCGAGCGACAGCGTCCAAAAACAAGCACTGGGGCACGAAGCTGGAGTGTCAGAAGGCACTGCTAAGGATTCCATTGAAACAAAACAGCCCCATCAGATCAAGTAATCTTGTTATCTCGTAATAAATTATTTCTCACTTCCTTTTGTGTTCGATTAATCTGCAATCACTGTCAATTATCTTCTTGATTCTTGTTTTGTCAAATGATTTAGTGGCGCCTCATGTGTTTTATGGGCTTGTTAGAGTCGAGAGATTGTGAGTTTTGATGACGTTGTTTTTATATGAGTTTGACTTTAAACACCATGAAAGTAGAGAAGGGTTGCTTTGGATCTGGGCAAGTGTACACCATTTACTCTTCTTGAATGATCTGTCCGAGCATTTATCTTTTATTTTATGAATATTCACTGGTGCACATGCATGACTTTTTAATGCAAACAGTGGACTTTGACATGAAAAGAAAGCAGCGAGATCTTTTGGAAGGTAATGGGAAGGGGGAAAAAAAGCATCGTGTTGTATTTTCAGCTAGATTTGACATTTTACAAGTACTAGAAAACAAACTTACCCCTGAATGATTTGGTCTGTGACAAACCCAAAATATGTCCAAAAAAAATGTCAAAAAAAACACCTAATAGGGCCAAAAAAAAACTTATGTAATCGGGCTATCACGCTTAAGCTTAATTACTATCAAGAGGGATGGGACTGTCTGTCTGGGTTCAAGGTGCATGAACATGGGCGTGATAGCCCGACCGTAGCTGGGTCCACGCGTAATCGGGTGTGCATGCGTGTCATGTCTGGAATTTTGTAAGGAATCGCATAGATTTTTACGAAGAAAATAAAAAAATTGTAACAAGAAAATTTTAAACTGAAAGGTAAAAAACAAAAAATACAATTTTTTATTCGAGTAAACTCATCTTTTTTAGGCATGGTTTGGGTACTAAATTGAACAAGTAAAATCTTGATTTTTTTAGATAAATAAAATAAAAATATTTTTTAAAAAATCCCTGATTATCTATTGGCATGGTAAATCCGATAAAAAATAATCGATAGTAGCGGTATAATTAGTAGAAAAAATTATGGAAAAATCTAAAACAATTTAGCATTTACAATTGCGTTAGTTCGGAAAAACATTAAAAAATTGGAGAAACCAGAATCAAAGGAACCTTAATCTTCTCAAGCTCTTAACAGAAGCTCTAGAAACCATGTAACCCACACCCAGACACATGACCCAAACCCCAACATCAATAGCCCATCTGATACCCTCCAATTCCATCTCAACCTCTGCACAATCGGGCCCACACCCCTCTTCCAAATCTCCACCGTACAATCCCCTCCCGTCACAGTCACAATCACAATCACATTTACCATCCGATTCATCCTCCACGACCTCTCTCTCCTCTGGAATCACCTCCAGTCTATCACAGCCTCGTTTGCTCTTCCTTTTCCTCGTCACCACCGTCTCAACAAAGGCTACCTGTCCCTCCACCGCCACACGAACCGCCAGCACCCTAACGTCATCACCGCCTCTTCCCCCGTAACACTCTAACTTCCACCTTTCCAAGTCAGCATCTCTTCGAAAAATCCCCTCCAGTACTCTCTCTTCTCTTAGATAAACCTCAAACCGAACCCCTTCATTGACTCGAACCCGTTCTCTTGACCCGAACATAACCTCTCCCTCCTTTTTACCCACTTCGACAATCCTATGAAGACCCAAGTACGCTTTAGTCGCCGGTCGAAACTCGGACCCATCAATGACAAGCTCATGACCACGAGGGAGATAAACAAGAGTGAGTGACTCGGGTACCGGTTTGTTATCGGGTCTAAAACCAGTGACCAGGACGTAAAAAGATTTAATCTGTAAGTGATTTTCTCGGGTTCTTGATTTTTGTAGCCCATGAAAGTCCGTGGTTCTACACATTGTAGACTTGCAGCAAACAACAAGATTGGAAAGAAGCTGTGAGGTCGCTCAAGGAAAGATTTTTATGGCTTTAGATAAGGGGAGAAAGAGAGTGGGAGTTGTTAATATCAAGGAGAATTCAGGGGGTGAAACCGTGGGGAAGGGCACGCGGTTTTCATGTTGTTGTCTGCCCCGAGTTTGCTAAAAAGACAAATTGTGTGTTTGTTTTTTAAAAATCTTAAGCATTTCTTATTCTTATTTGTTTTAAATTATTTTATTTTTAATATATTAATATTAAAACAAATAACAAAATGAAAAAAAAAATATTTTTAAAGAAATAAAAACGCACTTATTATGTTATCAGAATATTTTTCTTTCCTAGAAGCGATGGGCTCGCTCCGTGAGAGGAGGCCGCTTGTTTTGGTGTGTTGTATTGGAGTAGGGGATTTGGTGTTCAGCTGGGTTTTAATCACCGTTAATCTGGTTCGAGGGGAAGATTTATTTTTTTATACGAGTAAATATGAGTTCGAGTAAAATCCTGATTATTTTAGATTTTTATAAAAAATATATATCTTGATTCAAACTTGAGATTTACTGTGCAAATTACAATCTCTTTTAGGTGAGATGGTTTCTTAAAATAGTATCAAAACCTTGTTGATCTAGTGGTCACGAGTTCGAATCTCACCATCCCCATTCAATTTGATAAAAAAAATCAAGCACAAGGTAGAATGTGCCTGTGTGCAAGTTTCAAGCCCAAAGAGCTTTCACTTGAGAGGATGTGTTAAAGAATAATATAAATCATATTCTGGGACCTCACCTATAAGTTTAAGCTTGTAGGTGAGATGATTCCTTAACATTGTCGTACTTATTTATTAAATCACATGGCATTCATCGAGTGGATGGCCCTTTTTATTGCGATTTTATCTATTTCAAGATTATGATATTTGACCTCGGCACGTTTATCATAATTGAAATTAAATAATTAGTAATAGGGATTCCCCCCCATACATATAACCTCTTCCAGATTAAAGATGACCCGCCATGAGTGAGGGAGTGGAACAGGGTAGCACATCCCACCGAAACTCAAGATGTGGCACCTAAACAGGATCAAGATAGTCTAACATCGTTGTTTGTTTACAGTCCACTATCATCGTGGTCATGGTTCTGGGACTAGATCCAAGGCCACGGTTGCAAAATGGTCGGGTCAACCCTGAATCTATCCCAAAACAATGTCTGTTTTGGTTTTTTTTAATGAAATAATATATGATTGAAGGATTGTATACGTATTTTGTCACCAGGAAAGAGAAAGTAAATCAAATAGCATGAACAGAGGCTCTTATGACAAATTCTATCATGTAAGAAAAACCAATCTCCAATTTTCAATTCCAAAGTGCACAGATTCAATCACACCTGCCTGCATTATTACCGTGTTATTCACCTAGACCCAACACTTGCATGCTTCAAACATAAAACATTGTCAAAACAGTGGCCAATTTACTTCAAGAGCTTGTACATACTGTTGAATATCCAATTTCAAGGAGCTGCATGAAATTTATAATACTATTCTACTAACCTAAGAACCAGAATAAAGCACATCAACAACAAATTATGAAAACCACAAAGTACACCATCCCATGTAAGCAAAGTTACTGTAGCATTGTTCAAGTATCTACCTCGAATTCCTGACATGCCCATCTTCTTCAAGCTCTGAAGTTACAACTCAAACTCATCTTCTAGCTTCAAAGCCTCAGCCGCAGCCTCTTCCTCATCATCATCCACAACAAAATAAGGATTGTGTGCTTCCGGCCTAAACTTATACCCAGTAAAAACATAAAACGCCAAAGTAGCTAATTCTCCGGCCACCACGCTCGTCCATAAATACTTATAAGAAGTAATTGTCTCCAACGCATAGACAACAACCCTGGTAAAGTAAATATAACAAATCACCACAATATAATACTGCCTAAACAGAGTCAACTTCATCAAATTCACCGCCGCCTTTCCATCCGTCCTCGCAGCCTCCCTCAAATTCTTGATGGACCATACAATCGGAAACAAAACAGCGCAGCAGCAAACAACATCAACCAACAAGAACACTTGTTTCCATGTAATCCAGTCCTGCCCATACGGTCCAGTCTCATCAATAACAACCTGGGCAATATTGGCAACAACTTGTAGTGGAATCACAATCATCAAAACCTTCTTTTCTTTATCTTGTAAATACGGTTTCAAAAACGACCACCCAGTACCAATCAAAACAATCAAAGTAAACAGCGTAATTCCCTTCAAAAAACTGAAAATGTAAAACAAAACATCCCATCCATGAGCATAACCCGTTCTCTTTATATAGCTCTTATCCTCGGCTTCGCACAACAAATTCACTGTCTTTAGAATTGCCACAGCAAGCATGAAGAAATGAATTCGATAAACGGTGAGTCGTTTCCTATATAAAACATAAATCCAAACACAGACTAGACCGAGATAAATCAGCGATAACAAGTAATAAACCCGCGGCAGAATAGTTTTGCCTGCTGACAAATAGTCACGAACTTTACCGCCTCTATCGAGATTATACATGACCGACTTGACGTCCATGGAGACTTTCAACGACGTCAAGCAATTGGCGAACACTAGCGTGAACTGATCGGCGTCGTTTTGAGTTACCATTTTGGAGAGGCTGTTTTGGTCTTTCTTCAGGTCGTTGAAAGTGAAAACTGGCTTGATCAGATCCGATTGGAGAGCGCACGCGACTTCACCATCTTCGAGTTGGTTAATCACGTGAAGCCAGGAATCACGAGTGCAGAGGAAGAACCCGATTTTGGATCGGTCGAGATCGGGGTTAGGGTTAGAGAGGCGGATGTTTGTGACGTTGAGTTCGAGTCGGCCGAAGTGGGTGAACCCGAATTCGTCGAAAGGGATGATTTGACGGTCATCGGATCGGATCTCGGAGAAATGGATCTCGGCGAGAGAGAGGGAGAGTAGAAGAGAAATGACAAGGGAGAAGAGGAGGAAGCGAGGAGCCATGGATCTGAGAAAGAGAGAGTTCTATTCTCAGATCTGGTGGAATTTGAATTCGATTTCGATCTGTATTTTATTTATCGTTTGGGTGTCGGTCGATGCTTGAAGCTGAAGGAGAGAATATAAAAATACACATATATATATATATATATTAAATATATTTGGTGCTGTGGCATAGTCAAAAGGAGGTGGGAGGCCGTAAATAAATATATTACTTGAGCAACTAATATATATATATATATATATATATATATATATATATATAATTGTTACATATATAATTGTTACGTTTTAAAGTTTGAATTCACAAACTTCACTTTCTCAAGCACCAAACATCTCAAGGGTTTCAATTTTTTTTTATATTCATTTTTTATTTATTCAGATATGAATAAACTAGAAGTAAGATGTAACTTTATCGTGAAAACGAGAGAGAGAGAGAGAGAGAGAGAGAGAGAGAGAAGGCTGGAATCAAATTATTAAGATGGGAAAGTTTTGAGTGAGATTAGGAGATTGGTTTGACACCAAGAAGGTTGCGTGAAGGAGGAAGGAAGAGAAAAGCCTGGGGAGAGGTGATAATTCAATGGAGTTTCTTAAGAGATAATTTATTTACGTGCTGTTCGATTAATTAACAAATTAACTATATGCAATATATATATATATATATATATATATAATTTTATTTTATTTTATTTATAAAAAAAAGTTTTGAAAGTTCCAAAAAGAGACTTCCAAAGAAGATAAGAAAATTCAAGTCTTGCTGGCTATATGTGGGCCTTGGTTTAAATGGTGATGTTGAAATTAATGATGTTGAAATTAATTTTTAATGTTTTTTGTTCATTTTTCTAAGCTTCTATTTCTCCGCGCTGTCTGATTGGCTATATTTTTTTTTTAATTATTTTTTTATCATCATAGTTGGATTTTAAGGTAATGTTTTGGAATAGTGTAGCAAAATAAACAATTAAAAAAAGACTTTGTTTTTCTTTGAGAAAAAATAATAATATAAAATGAGTCCCTCAACTGCTATGAAGTAAGATTCAAGATAATCTCTCGAGAAAACAATGTTTTTCAACGTTCATTTTTCTTTCTTTTTTTCATCATAAAATTATTTTCCTTTTTTATTGTATAATATATGTAATTATATTGGACTCTAATTTACACAATCGTATTCAGAGGTAAATCTGTATGATAAATTCTTTTCCCAAACCTCTATGTAATAAGAGCTAAAAAAGTGATTCGCTTCAACTGTGGGCAGGCATATCAAGTTGCTCATGTGCACCTTAGGAAAGATTTAATGATTTGTTAATGAGACATTGATGAAGGATTTGGTTAAATTCTGTTAAATTGTAAGGAGTGAGTTTATTGACAATATTTTGTTCAAGGACTAAATTGAGAATAGCTTCATAGTTAAGAGAAATGTGAGGTTTCTGTCTGTTTGTTTATGGCATTTCTCATTAATTAACGGCGATTTCTCGTGTCAACAAACAATTTTTGATATTGGCAATGGTTTGTTTCCTTCTTTTTTTTTAGCGCCAAATGATCCTAGCATAGTTCATTGCCCATGTGAATGAACAAAGGTTTCTCATTGTTCTTGGCTCTTTGTATTGTCGGTTAAGGAATTATTTTATTTAAAAACTTAAATTTTTAGTTACAGTTTCAAAATATAATTTATATTATTCTCTAACACACCTACTCAAGTGAAAGTTCTTTGGGCTTGAAACTTGCATAGACTCACACTATCTTGTGCTTGATTTTTATTAAATAGAATGAAGGTGATGAGATTCAAACTTGTGATTGCTAGGTCAATAAAGCTCTAATACCATTTTAAGGAGTCGTCTCACCTAAAAATTTAAGTTCTTTGGCCTTGTTTGTTTCAAGGAAAGTGGTTTCCGGGAAACCACTTTCCAAACTTTCATGTGTTTGTTTGTCTTCCGGAAAGTTGGTCAACGGAAAACATTTCAAAGAAAAATTTGGCCTGGTTTTCAGGAAAGTGTTTTCCGGAAAATTTGGGCGGAAAACACTTTCTGGAAGTTGTGAAAAATTTAGAAATGTCATTATTTGTTGATTATATCAAATTTGATCCTCAAACTTTTGATTGCTATATATAATTTGTTTTGAATATTTATTTTTCAATTCCATCTCTTAAAATTTAATTTTTATATTAATTTTGGTCCTTATTTTTATAATTGCTATTTGCTTTTTTTCTTATCATTTTTTTATTGAAATTTTTTATCTATCAAATTTGGTCCTCATTTTTTTTATTGTTACTTATTTTATTTGAAATAATTTATGAAATGTTAATTATTATTATTTTAATTTATTCACCTTTCATTTTTTTTTTTAATTTTTTAGATTTGATCTCTATTATTTTGATTATTATTTATTTTATTTGAGATAATTTATGAAATTATATTTTTTTTCAATTTCATTCTCATTCAACTTTTTAATTTGTAAGATTTGTTCCTCATTATTTTAATAAACTTGAAAAAAATAATAATTTATTAATAAATTATTTTCCAGTTCATTTTCCGTAACACAAACAAACACTGGAAAGTATTTTCCAGTTCATTTTCCATAACACTTCCAAACATCGGAATTCACTTTTCAGGAATTTACTTTCCCCGGAATTCACTTTCCAAAAGGAAACCACTTTCCAGCAAATAAACGGGGTCTTAGATAAAATCTCTGAATATAATTTATATTATTCTCTAATATAGTCTCGTCATAAACCGGGAGACCTTTACCTTATGGAGTTGCTTACTAGTTTACAGTTTACCCTAATTAATTTGTTAAATATTCCCATTCAGCGGTTTCTGATGGATCTAGCAGGTAAGCAATTTCAGATTCTTACTCCTTCGAGTTGCCTTAGCTTCTTGAAATACGACGTGCAAATTAGAAAACCAAATCTAGGATTCGATTCAGTATATAGCTGCTCCGAAACTAAACTAACAAGCATGATAGTTACCATCCGAAACTGTTGTTTAAGATGAGTGACTACTTCGTGTGAGAATGTCTTTTCCACACTAAATCTATAAACACTAATATGTAGATAATAGAGCTGTTACTAATTTTCGGCCGAGAAGAAAGCAAGAGCGCCAACAAATGGTGCATTGATATATGTAGCTGGCTCGGATTGCTGGTAGTTATTTCGATCATCAGCGAAGTGGTCTCTGTTATCAGGACCGCCAACTATGGCTCCGACAAGAACATTCGGATTGGGAGAGCTGGAGTAGAGGTACTGAAACCCATCATTACAGGAAATGCTGTTCGGGTGTGCATTTTTAGATGGCACCGAGGAACCCCTGTGATGAACATGTTGTGGATACATGTTACCGAATCCAACCATGTAAGACATCTTTGCTGGATTATCACCTAAGATATAGTCTACTTGCTTCTTCGCCTGAGCGACGAGTGACTCTGCCGTCACGGTTGCGCCACCACATTTGGCAACTCCTCCATTTGAGCCAAGATACTTTGCATACGTCAATAGAAGGAAAGTTGTGGAGGTCACATATTGCAAATTGCTTTCAGTTGCTTTATAAAAAAGCCCCCCTGAAAAGCACATGGAAATGCTATCATATTAACTAGCATTAGGTTTTCTAATTAGTACCACAGAAATAACGAAACAATTACCCACCAGGAGTGTATTGGGCCTGGAAACTAGAAGTGCCTGGAATTAGAGAGCATATGTAGTTGTCTGAATGCGATTTATATAACTGAAATTCTTCAGTAGTTTTCTCCAAGAATTCCTGTTGAACCACAAAGTTCAAGCTCTATCTGGTTTCTAATATTTATGCAAGCGAAACAGGAGATCTGAATAAAATAGAACCTTGGAAAGGAGAATCTTAGTCCCAGGTCGCTTGTCATCCCAACTAAAGGAGTAGTCGTCATCGTCGGAACCCATTGTGTGACCATTTGACTGGATGTAAGCTAAGTATGAGCCATTCAGTGAGGCTTTATGAAGCCACGATGCACCCCAGAGAAGCTCATCCTGAATCGACAAACTAAGGTTAAGATCCATGATTGACTTCAGAAAGCCAAGAATTGAAGACTATCTTACTTGGTATCCCGAGTACGAGCAGTAAAATGGGCAGACTGCGGAATTGAGAGAGTCGCTGTAAGATCCTCTATGCCTGTCTGCAAAATCAAATACCTGCATAATCACAATTAGATATTTCTTACAAGTGCAGAATCTGACAACTAGTGATCGAACAATCGATTTAGTTTCAATGGATGCTTACTTTCATTGCTGTTTGAAGCAATTCGGTAGAGTAAGAAGGGTCAGACTCTTTGAACACAATTGAAGCTGCAGCCAAAGCAGCAGCCGTCTCAGCAGCCACATCGGATCCTGGGTTCTGCGTGGTTATTTTGTACACATTGCGTGGTGTGTCCATGTCTTCTGGCCTCTCCCAGCACCGGTGATCCATGTTCGGATCTCCAACCTGCACCATCCAGCGTACACCTAAGTCCCATCTCAAATTATGAAGAAACGCAGAAACATTATGTGCATTTCTCTTGATGAAGAGGGTTTTATGTGCAAAATTTACAGAATATCATTATGCATGCTCACTTGAACATATAGTGTGTCAGGGGTGGCGGTGGCTGCTTTTAGAAGGTAGTCAGTGCTCCATCGGATGGCTTCTTTGGCATTCGTAATCTGATTCTGCATCGAGCTACCGAATTCAATGACACTCCATGCCAGCAATGTAGTAGTGAAGGCCATTGGAAGGCCAAACTTGACATTATCACCTGCATCATAGTATCCACCCACTAGGTTCACCTGGAATCCACAAAATAGTAAAACCAGGTTAGTCAGCCCTGCTATCTTCATTTTGTTATATTCATGAAGATGAATTTAGTCTATAGCATAATTTGAAATAGTACGTGATAAGCAGAGCCATCAGACAACCCAGAGTCTCCCCTCCATGTTAGCCGTTGGTTCAATGGCAATTTTCCTGACCTCTGACCCTCAAAGAAGAGGATGGATTTTTCAAGAGCATCAGCATAATCTTGAGAAGTAAAGGCAGTGCTGAAATAGCTACGACAACAAAAAATAATGAACAAAATCTGCAACTTCAGTGAAAATCTAGTAGCAATACCCATTTCCCCACGAGGCTCCAAACTATCGAGTCTTTGCGCTATACTTACTGCAATGTATAGGATTCTAGAGCTTGTGAATCTGAGCTGTATTGAAGAGGAACTGCCATTTTATAGACTGGAGTTTCATGAAGTTTGAGAGTTCGTTGGTCGTTAAGAGAGAGATTCATGCTGGTCACGGGATCAACTGCGCAAAGTTTGGACAATTTGCTGTAGAGACAGCAGCACACACAAAACTTATCCAAAATGTAAGATACATTAAACCTGAAAGTCATTGACATGACATAGAAAAAGAACACAACAAAAGGCAAAAATTCATATTTCATACCTTCAATGACAGTTCTCGTGCGTTAAAATAGTTGGATTATCTAGAAGAAGAGAGCAGATTCATACAAATCATGCCAGGTCTTAAAGACTGCTCGGAGTTTTGCGACTTTGGATACCGTAATTAATGGATGGAGTATGGACTATGGAGTGTGGTAATGGATTCGGTGGCCATGCATTTTGTCTTTAGCAACGAAGTCACGGGTACGTACAGAGTAAAAAATCCCATGAGACTCAACAGTGCCGAGGTGAGGCTTATCAGTAGCAACCATTTGTCTGAACAGTTTTATTAGTTAGAGGTTAATCTACTCCAACAATATACTCTGTGCACTGATGCTAAATTTATGTCGAAAATCACGTAAAGGTTTCTTTTTACCTAAAATCAAGATAATAATGTAAAGAACAGATTCATTTATGATAAGATTTTACAATATTTCGGGTCAGAATTACCATCTTCTTTGCAATATTTACGGCTTGATTTGTGAATTCCTGAGAGGACAGGAGCCTAACGATTGGAATGCTTTTTTAGTCAGTAACTGTATAACTCTGAGCAACTGCTGCTGCTTGAAACTAAATGTTGGTTCCAGAAAACGTTTGAAGCACATGCAGCTAATTCAACATCAATTTCTCGGAGAAGGAAGAATGTGCGAGGGTAAGGGGAGGGTGTGGTTGGCTGTTGTGTCTGCACTGTTTCGATTGAAAAATTTAAGGTCATACATTAGATTTCTGTAATTGATTTATTTCAACTTTTTTTTTTATTTCTTATTCATTTTTATTTGTGGAATTACTAAAAGGCCCAGCCAACTTTAAAATGTCAGGAATCAGGTAGCGGGAGCCCATGTCATTCCACGGGCTACTATAGGAGTTTCATAGCCCATACAATGAACTCGCTTCAATATACTTGGATATGCGCCCGTGTTAAAATTGCAGGGGAAAATAAAAATAAAAATCATAGGTTTGAAAATTATTATATTAAAATTAGATGGAATGTAGTTTAGCCAATAATATCTAATGGCTTCGCGAACAGTTCCAAGTTATGAGCTTGTAAATATACTTTTCAAATTAATAATATTTATGTCAATATATTGAGTTAAAATTAAGACATGGCCCATAAAAACAACAATTAGCTATATTAAGAAAGAGTTTTCAACACGAGATTATTATATTCTTCGGTAGGGATAGTATTGAATATGTACGTGGGCCTGTGAGCCCAATATCTAATTACCTAGAAGCCTAGTAAGCCCTGCACAAAATCTCATCTTGATAAGAATTAGGCCCACAAACATCAACACAAATACCCACAAGCAAGATCCATTCAAAATTGCATTGATCATCAATTGTCTAGGGACGCGACAAGATTAATTGTTCTAAATAATAATAAAAACATTAATTAATCACTTTCCGTGTTTGCAATTGATGAAACTCTATTAAACACCAAATGCTTAGTGGGACTGTTTGTTGATATTAGCATTGAACAAATAATTGGAGGAATGGAAAAATCCCTCTTTGCTTGGTTTACTGAAGTGGATCGTATTGTGAATAATAATTGCATACGAACCAGATTGATAGTTTTCTTCTTCTTCTTCTTCTTCTTCTTCTTCTTCTTCTTCTTCTTCTTCTTCTTCTTATCTTTGCTATATTTACCCACTAGCCAATCTTGTGGCTGCATGCATATTCCTGGCCACCTGCTAACCACCACGAGGACAAAATGCACACAGGTGGAACATCTCACAAGAGGGAAAGCAATTTATATCGCATGCAAAGATGAACAAAGCACATACATCTCACATGGCAATGGCTCAAAATTCAACACCGACTTGGGTCTAATTAAATTTCCCATATCTTGCTGTACGTAGGGAGGGCATGCAGAGTAATGAGCCCCAGACATGGAAGGAAGTCAACATCTCATCTTTGCCCTCAGTTTTTTCAATGGAAGGAAGTCAACGCTGGAACTCGAGGGTTTCCACAGAAAAGAGGGACGAATCAAATATATAAGAAGCTTCGGGAATGCAAAATTAATTATGACAGCATAGATGGTTATGCGTCGTGAAGATCATTCATCAGAACAAACTTAAGCTGAGGTTTTGACTTTTGGTCTCTCTTTATACTCAGGACTGCTCAATTCAACTCTAGTCAGAATATATATATATATATATATATATATATATGAAGTAATAGCTTCATGTGATGGTGGTCTATAAACAAAATATTGAAGTCAGTTGCAGAGTGCTGGTCATCTTTGTTTTCTTTAAGGGAAATATAGTTGGCATAGAAGAATGGATTCGTTGACTCTGTAGCAAGACAACCAGCCCTACGTTTGTGCACAGCTAGCCCAATACTTTTAATTTGGTAATCAGATCAGCTGAATGATCTCCAGGAACAGGAAGAAGAGTCCGCGTCGTCCACGTGCCTGGCCTTGAGTGATTAGGAAAATCAAAATCAAGAATCCACAAAAGAAAAACTACTGTCGATTGGCAATTTGTAAACTTATCATAGAATGAAAGATTTTGATCGAGTTAATGCCCTCCGATATGACTGACGAAGGTGAAATTGTAATATATATGTATATATTCTACCAGTACTTCTTTTATACTCTACGAGTCTTGATCTTGTCTGTAGTGATTATGTTCTTTGAAGGGTCCGCAAACTTTCAATACGTGGGTTAAGCTTGTCGGGTCTGTACAATCTGTACAATCAATATTTTTTGATTGGAAATATATTAAATAATATATTTTTATTTATTAAAAATTATTTTTGATTTCAGTATATTAAAATGTTTTTAAAATATTAAAAAAATAATTTAAAATAAAAATAAAAATAAAAATAAAACATTTTAAATTATTTTTAATAATATTTTTAAAACCACTTAGAGGGATGCTGTCACCAACGTCACTCCACCGTCAACTATGGGTGCGTTGGGTATACGTATGACTCACATTGCCATGTGTCCACTAGTTCTAGCATGGAAATGTTTGAAGTGAAAGAAACGAGCTCGTACCAATTAAATGGACTAAGACTTGAACCTGATTAGTCTTGTCATTTCTTAGAATAGTTTAGCAGCTAGTTTATAGATGGTGACACCTTGAAATTAATAACACATTGATGCTATATATTTCTAATCCATAGTTAAGTCTCATCTTGCTATTTTTTGGAGTATGTTTGAAATTGTTTTTATAAATATATTAAAATAATTTAATTTAATTTTTAAAAATTATTTTTGATATCAACACATCAAAATGATCTAAAAATATTTAAAAAATTAATTTAAAATAAAAAATAAAAATAAATTCATTTTTTTTTAAATATTTTTTAAAAGCAGTGTCACATAAGGCCTACATATGATGTCGTTGAATTTGAACCAATAAAAGATCAATGCTATATGCATCATTTCTGTGGAAAAAAGAAAAAGAACAGGAAAAAAACAAATTAAGGTCATGTAAGTTAAGTGAGCGCTAGATTTAGCTGTATGATATTTTTTAGTCGGCATATACATTATTCGACATGAATATGTGAACCTAGCGCTGTGCATGCATGTGCGACTAAATCAACTGAGTAAAAATATATTAAAAGCTTCCTTTTAGTGTGGTGGTATATTTGAGTCAACTTTTATAAATCAAGGCTCAAGCCGTTTTTCAATTCTAATTAAAAATAGTCTATCTTCATCAAGATTTGAAAATAAATAAATAAATAAACAAACTAATGTAGGTTTGCATTTAGTAGTAAAGAAGAGAGTATATCCCTTAACCATCGAACTAGGTTCTTGAGCTATATATTTACACTATAAATCGATATGTTTGGTACTTGTATATAGCAAAAAACCGATCACTTGGTAACTTGTTTTTACTATATAGATGGTTGCCCTTGATTAAGATGTTAATCATATAAATATCACAATATGAGCGATCAAGGACAAGACAAACCAACGAATGACATTTAAAAAGTTTGTTTGGAAGTTGATGATTACATTATGAAATGTGGTTGATAATTGAGTACACTAAGGACTAGTTTATTAGTTTTTTTTACCTCCAAACTTGGTTGCCTGTAATTTATTTCCTTCTCATTTTTAATATATATATATATATATATATATATATTCATTCAATATATGATTCAATTAATTTAAAGAATCCAAGTCCCACGTGGAAGTGAAAATTCTGCCCCATCTAGTTAGTTAAAAAAAAAATTCACATTTCACAACCCAAACTCATGATATCTCTCCCTACATTAAGGTAAACGTAAATTACTACCGGTCCAATATCAAGTAAGTTTGTGTGCTTTATATAGAAGCATAAATAGGGTTTTGAAATATGCTTGTGTCTTCAAATGAAAAGTAATTTAATTACTTGAACTGGAAAGTTATTACATAATTATTTTATACGTAATATTAATATAAATGAGATCAACCTTTATAATCAATATTAATATTGATTGATGTATACATGACTCTTAGATGATCTTTTTGCCCATCTAGATTATAGAGAGGTGATAGTTCTAGATTATAGAGAGGTGATGCTTGGATCCAAAGAATTCTTAGGCCCAAGGACTTTTGAGCCTAGAATCTTGATAACTTGAATGAATTTAGACCTAACATGTACTGAGTTAAAAAAAAATTAGGTATGATATTTTAGCAAATTCAAGGGTTTTTAGACATGGTGCAAAATCAAACCCATGGAAATTGAATCTAATATTTTGCCAAAATTCACAGGTGCTTGGGTCTGGTATCTCCCAAACTCTCTTCTTGTAGATTTTGATTTCTTCAATCTTTTACAATGGATCTTGTTTCCTCAACCCCTTTAATTATGGACCTTATAAATGGATGAATTTTAGTTGATAAATCACTGTCATCTCCTCATTTTCTCCTGCAAGCCGTATAACAAGATCACCTCAACAGTAATTAGGACGGTGGATAGCAGGAGTATATTAATAATTGGTAACTAAGAGGATGAAAGTCATGTGGGCAGGCAAGATAGCCAGCAATAAATACGATAGGTTCAATTTTGAAAACGAACGCTCACACAGTAATGTGTTAAGCATATATTTCTGATCATCAGGTTTAACAAAGGATGAGTTGTAACTTGGTGGGTGAGAAAAAAAACTGTGTTAGTATTTCTCATGTGGAAGAAAGATATCTTTATTCTCTACGAAAAATTCTTTACCTTGATTAAAAAAAATAATTAAAGAAAAGATTTGTGTTTTTAAGTCAACCATCTAGCTGTATATAATAATACACTATTTCATCTGAAGTGGGAAAGCAAAGAAGCTTAAAAGCAGCCTTAATATTTGCTAGGAAGAATTGTTTCTTCTCCCGCAGTGGGGAGAGGTTCAACTACCACCTACCCATTTTACATGGCCAATAAACAAAGTTTCATGAAACAATCAATTCATGCATCTGCTATCTGTAATAGTGTGTTGACTCCCTCTCTTCCATGTGTTTCGCTCTCGACCCCCCCTCTCTCCAAGAAGTTTTAAGAAGGTAGAGAAGTGAAGCCCTTACGATTTCATCAAGCGAGACACATTCTGGGAGTGGTCAACAAGTTAGCTAGGGCAACATTGTTTCCACAACCATTTTCAAGAACCCTAAATCAAGAAACCAAGACCAAGAAGAGCATTTGTGCTTGGAATATTGACATTTTTGAACCGGAGCAAACAACTTCTTTCATATTTTCCATGCATAGCTAGCCTTGTATTTTTCTCTTTGGGGTCTAATCAACTATTTTAAGTGAGTAGTGTTGCCTTTTCGTGAAATGGCTGTCATGGGAGTTTTAAGGCAAACAGGCAGAGTTTTACATGATGCTTTGAGCTTCGTTGTCTTCTCTTTCCTCGACATCCTTGATCTCATTCTGTGTTTTGCGTTCAAAGCTGTGGATTTCATCGTTGAAGCTGAATGGAAACCTTGTTACTGTACCTCAGCTAAAGAAGCCATCACTAGTAGCGGCAAGATCTTGGTCTCTGAACAAGGTGAGTCCAAGATTGTTTGCCTGACTTCTACCAGGTTAGGGTTAGAAGAGATCTCGGACACTCTTTACAGCCGTCCTTCGTTAGTGTCCGAGTTTTCAAAATCAACCATGAATGAGCTCAGGCGATTCAAGGTGGAGGATACGTCCAGTACTGTCACTGTACTATCGTCCGAGAAGAATATCAAGAAGGGAACTACGAGATCCACATTCACTGTTAACTCCACCATTGTTGAAATGCTTCGAGGGAAGATTGGAGGCCAGCAATTATACCCCACATCAAGATGGTCTGATTGTGATTGCAAGTTTTGCACTCGGTGGACCACTTCTAGCAAGCAAACCCTCTTTGTTAGAGCTGAAGGTCCTAAAGGTAATTAGCTAAAACATACAGGTGTCTTATCAGCGTATGCATGCACACTAATTACTCGTTTATCTACAATAATTATAATGTGATCATAATTAATCAAGCTGAGATTGATTTTTGGTTTGTGTAATGTTTGATCAGATAAGGCAAAAGAAGATGTCCTCTTCGTTCATGGATTCATTTCATCTTCAGCATTTTGGACGGAAACGTTATTTCCAAACTTCTCAAACGCAGTTAAATCAACCTACCGATTGTTTGCCATCGATCTACTAGGGTTTGGGAGGAGCCCTAAGCCAGCTGACTCCCTGTACACGTTAGCAGAGCATTTGGACATGATCGAGCAATCCGTTCTTGAGCAATACAAAGTCAAGTCCTTCCACATTGTTGCTCATTCTTTAGGCTGTATTTTGGCCCTGGCCCTAGCCGTGAAGCACCCTGGCTCGGTCAAGTCCCTGACCCTCCTCGCACCGGTTAGTCACTTTTTATTAATTTCTAATCTTGTTTTGTAACTGTACGTATATCCATGAAACGAATCACAGAATCGCTCAAGATTTTAAGACATTAATTAATCACTGATTGATTTGTGTGAATATGCATGGCAGCCATATTACAAGGTCCCGAAAGGTGCAATGGCAGCACAACATGTCATGAAACAAGTGGCTCCACGGCGAGTGTGGCCACTGATTACGTTTGGTGCATCAATTGCGTGCTGGTATGAGCACATCACCAGAGCAGTTTGCCTTGTCATCTGCAAGAACCACCGGCTGTGGGAGTTTCTTACCAAACTAGTCACACAGAACAGGTAAGCTCTCATCAAACCCCCATCTCCTAATTCAAAACTGTCTTAAGAATTCAAGTGCCGGCCCTGGTAAAATTCAAACAATATCTCGTTTTGTAATTCGTAATAAATTCATTTTCAAGCTTTTGTGCTCAAATTCTTTACTACGTACCCACCAAACCTAATATCGTATGATGTGCTCTTAACTTCCTTTATTTTTCTGCCAC
Organism: Salix caprea; assembly: GCA_964035475.1. Lineage (NCBI taxonomy): Eukaryota > Viridiplantae > Streptophyta > Magnoliopsida > Malpighiales > Salicaceae > Salix > Salix caprea. Next base: position 9,655,474 of record OZ037759.1, on the reverse strand, counting down.
AAATATATATAATATTTAATTAAAAGAAGGATCTCGCTATATTCTTTCACCTCCTCTAATCTAATCTCTCTAAAAACAACGTGGGGTTCTTCGGACTTGACCTACACGACACATCTTAGTAATTTTGGACCTACCGCTTATATTTTAAAGTTATAGAATAACAAGAAATTAATGAATGAGTCCTGGCATTGCACAGCCCATTCAATTCCCTTTAACAAAGACGATGACCACCAACCCACATTCAAACACTTCTCCCTTTCTTTTTGGGAAAATTAACAGGGGGACAGATCCCTGAAATCTCCCCGGTCCATTTACAGGGTCTATTTTGAGATATAGTTGGCTAGAAATACTGTTCCTTAGATTTCGATCATTTTAATAATTACAAAATAATACTTATAGCAGCTACTAACTATTAGCTAAGATACTATCAGCAATTTTTAATCAGACTTGATGAAGAATAGCAAATGATATTCTATTTTCTTAGTACTAAGATACTACTAGCTAGTTAGAAGTACAAAGAGAGATTTTATACTTGTTAAAACGGTGAAATTGCAAATTTTGGTGATGATTTCTCGGAAAAAGTACAGGATAAAGACGTTCTTGATCGAGGGGTTCTGTTGCCACACTCACAACGCTGCGTGGCATACCCTACACAACATCATATGCGGCACCGGCAGCAAGCTTGATGGGTACTTGGATTCAGTCCGCGACCACCTCAAATGTGATGTCAATATCTTCCATGGCAGAAACGATGAGCTTATCCCAGTTGAATGCAGCTACAATTTTCAGCAGAAAGTTCCTCGAGCCCAAGTTAAGGTGATCGACAATGAAGATCATATCACCATTGTTGTTAATAGACAAGAGGTCTTTGCTCGGGAGCTTGAAGAAATCTGGAGGGGAGGAGACCATGTGGTCAATTAAGACCCTCTTCTTTCTCAGGCTCAATCAAAGTCGCCACATAAATATAATTTCCTGTCAAGAAATGGGTATTATTAAATTGTCCAGGCTTGACAGGTTTCACATTTACCGCCACTTCAAGCTCGATAAGATGAAGGAAAGTGAATTAAATATCTCTTTGCAGCAAATTAATTTTGTTGTTGCCAGTTGCTTGGTAAAGTTCACATATTATTAGTCCTACAATTGAATAAATCTATTTGCTCTACCTACTATGCTTTTTAGTTGGTAAGAATTTCAAATTTTTAGCATACAAACGTATTGAAGAAGCTTGTATTGCTTTAGGATTTTTATATCTTGATCAGTGATAAAAATTTAGAACTAAAATTTTTTTTTTTGCCTATAGTTTTGATTAAAGTTTTGTAATTGTTAATATAATGATTACTAGAGACTTACATAATTATTTACTTCAAATCCCGTAGGATTAGTCGATGTGTGTACAATCTAGCCTAGTACCCGCATTAATAATAATAATAAAAAAGACAGCCAACCTCATAAATTGTGACACCTGTACAATAATCTCACCACTAAAACAGGGGAGCAGTTCTTCAGCCAAGATTTCATTGTCAGAGATAGATCCATGGTCGATGTTCTTACATGAGACACCAAACACATTCACCCACTCACTACAAGCCAATTAAATAATCGATACATCCACTTATCCACAACTATTTATTATACAAGTAGATGTCTTACCAATCCCCTGCAAACCTTCATGACCTCTTGTTTGTCGTTACAAGTGTCATGGTTTTGAGCCAAGAAACCGGCTCCTTACTTCCCAAGTCTTTGAGCAACTGGAATTAGGGTTAGCCAACTTTTACTGTAGACTTTCCAAATGTGATCATACCCGAGTTGATGTTTCTGTGTAAGGTAATGATATAATAACTAGTCATAATTAAGCTCGGCGTTATAATTTTTATTCGATTGTAATTTTGATTAGTAATGTGATTATATATGTTATCTTGTGTTCTATAGCATTTGTTTTTATAATTATGTGTAATTGAATAAAAATATTAACAGTTCTCGTACTCATAAAATAGTCAAACCTGACTTTTATATAGTTTTTATACCATTTTGTTTTTATACATTCGGGTATCAGTTTTTTTTTAAAAATTATCTATTAAAATTGATTTTTTTTAATTATATTTAGTTTTTTTAAATATTATATTGTAACATTTACTTTTGTTACTTTACAAGATAGATGATGCAATAGAAAAATTATAAATAATAAAATAATACATAAATGAACTCTTATACTATTATAAACTTTTAAATAACGTGAAGATAGCTTGTTGTGAGTTGATTTAACATAAAAATGAATCTCTTGAATTTTTATAGTTTTATTTCTTATCCAAAGTTAGAAAAACTATTAAGAAACCTAGATTTTTTTCCTTTCATTTCATCAGTCACTTTAGCTCCTCATCTGCACACCTTCGACGACGTCGACAACTCCTTCAACCTTCCAAATTCTTCCTTGCAACGCCGGAAAAAATTGACGGTCGTGCAGATGGAAAGGAATACTTCATGTAAAATAGACCCGATAACAAGGCCTGGTTAATTGGAGCCCATGAGGGTAGGGCCTCAGCGTATCTGGGCCTCAACTTATCCTTGGTTAAAGCCTTAATTAATCAGAACATAATAATTGACTATTACTTAGGAGATATATATGAATTGACGCAAGAACCCTTTCAGTCACCCAATCCTAAGTTATCACTAATTGGCAGTACACTCACGTGATGAACTCGGCATATCTTGAAATGGGAAAATGACCTAATCGTCCCAGCACACTCGTTTGGACCACATCCAGTATTGTCAATGCTGAACCTTTTGATTTTCATGTACGACGATTTAGAGCATTTTTGTTTTTAATAAAATTATTTTAATTTTGTTTTTATTACTCTTAATTTTTTTTTGGGTGTGATTTCAAATCATTTTGATTTAGTAATGTTAGAAATATCTGTTAAAAAAATATATATTATTTTCAGAAATGGAAAAAATAGTTTATTTTTTATTTGTTTTAAATTAATATTTTTGAAATTATTTTAATATTCTAATGTTAAAAATACTTTTTTAAAAAACAAAAATATTAATTTAATCTATTTTTATATAAAACAACATTTGAAAAATAAAACAAATCCTATCAGACTTCGTTTTCAATTTTTAATCACGTGCTTTATCCTCCCAGCGAAGCTCTTGGAATGCCCGGCGTCTCTCTCTCTCAAAAGGACGAGGACAACACTAAATGCATAACACGTGGTAAAAAAGAGAAAAAGAAAAAAGAATTCCAAGAAGCAGCTTAGCCTTAAAATTTTTAAAGTCTTATGGTGATCAGTATTTGGTCTAATTTGACGATGCGTCTGATCGTGATTGAAGTTTTTCGATATATGGCTTCGAGAGTGAATCTTGAGCGAAGCCGTTTTCATTTTTTGTATGCATTCAATAAAAAATCTACAACTTCACCCTCAGAATACTATTTACTATTTAAACAACAATGGATAAAGTTTGAATAATTAGATTTAATTCTATTAGTTTTTCTTTAATTCTATTAACTAATTATTTTATAAAATTTACATGTAAGGAAAACTTTTATCAGGATCATGCTAACAATAGCATAACCAGGTAAGATTGAATTCCAATTGTGATATTTTTGAAAAAACTATGAAATAGAAAAGAATGTTACACCTTGTAGAAAGTCGAGTCGAGAAGTTCATGCTAAGTAGAAGTTCACAATCGACCCGATAAAAATTAGTTTATCGTATCTTCAATACTATGAACAAGGATATACAAGCGAGTTGTAGTGTCTTGATTGTGATCTTGCCACCAAGAATCGCCAATCATCCAAGAACATGTCCAAGCTGATACCTAGGTTTAACATTATTGAAATTAGGGATATATTAAATATTGCCAAGTAACTCTTAAAAACTCAGTCTCACTGATACATGTGTTCCCCCTCGTTGCTTTCATGGTTTCAATAAAGGTGTCTTTGTTTTTTCTTTCAACTTCTGCTACCTAGATAGATAAATTGTATTTAATAATAATTCTTAAATCAATGATATAAATTTTCTCTTTTTATTTTAATTTAATTCTGTTTAATTTTTTTTAATCTTTTTAATTGTATTGTTTGTTTTAAACATAATTACATATAATACCAACAGAATCACATTCTGTTTATTCTGTCATGACGTACATATAAATGTAATTCTTTGAAGAATTGATTCTAAATATCAAAATAATAAAAAACACAACCATAATTTATATATATTTTTTAAAAAAAGCTTATTTACTTTTGGATAATATTGCTATTTTATATATTTATATACCTGATTTGATCAAATTTAAATTTAAGTTTGATGGAATCATTAAAGAACTAGTTGAGTTGAATATGTTTTACCTGGCTAAAGCTTTTTTAGCTAGTCGAAATAGCAAGCTGCTCGAGTAAGGTCCTGAATTCTGAATATCTAACTCATCGAATCAAAACGAATATTACAACTATGCCCTTGATAAGTGCACCGTCCACGGCCCACGGGACGAAATGATTTCTAGCTGGAAAAGAAGGAGACGGCAGGAATATTATTCATGTCAAGACAGCTCCACCTTCTTGACCGATACCTTACCCCATCAATTGCTCCATGTGAAATGAAACAATTAAGACATGAAATACATGGAGGAGGAGAACAAATCAAGCCAAAACAAATGATCTGTCCATGTTGCAAGAACGTCGAGTTCATGGAATTTAGGACGACCATTGTCGATCGATTTTACAAGGCAAAGGTCTTCATTTTCCACACAGCTTAATTTTTATTTTTATTTTAGGGTTCGAGAAAGCTATTTCTCTGGAAAACAAATTTTGTGAACCCAGATGAGTGAGTAAAATCCCGGCTATTTCAGGTTCTTATAAAAGATACATACCATGACTCGAACTCAAGACGTAATGTTCAAATCTCAAGTTTTTTTATCATCACACCACGCGCTGTTAATATATGATTTCTCCGACGAGAGTTTTCCTACGGAAAGAAAAAAACAAAATAAACATTCATGGGGATCTGAAAACATTTTGAAAATATAGGTCAAACTAAATTAATGCCAGACCAACGGGTACACGCCTTAATGTTAGGTCAATATTCAAATGCTCGTTACTGTTTAGAGTGTGCAAATGATCATCATGCAGATAGATTAGCAGAAATAATATAATCCCACAGCACATATATCTCAAGAATGAAAACACTTCTTAATCAGTAGCACTGCAATTTTATTTATTTTTCACAGAGGAGGAGTGCTTTTTTCATCCTTATTCTCCAACCCTTTGTGAGCTCTATATTTCTTGCTTGCATGGATTTTTCTAAAATGCATCGTGAAGGCATACCTTAATCAATCTTACCCGATCCCTTCGTGTTTGCATTTCCTTTTTTTCCACATCCATTTTAGAGTTTTCTATCTTTCCATTTGTTTTTAAAAAATTGGATTTGCTTAAGGTCGAAGGCTGGCCCAATTTAAGACTAATTGGTATTAATTAGTAAAAAAAAAGAGAGTTAGTTGTCGGTCTATTTTTAAATAATATAAATTTCTTAAATCTGAATCTTAGATAATTAGTTTTCTTTATGTAAGTTTATTTTGACATCCTCACAGTGACATGCTAGTCCATTTCACTCTCGATGAAGAGAATTCTATTAATTATATTGAGGCTGATTTTAAATCTAGTTGTACAAATCTTTCACAATTTTATTTTAATAAAATCCTATCTTTTTTATAAAAAAAAACCAGCCAAAAATCAGATAGTGTTAGTTTTGTAATTCACTCTTCACCAAATAATGCATGGTCCTATAAATCGAGAGACACAAAATTAAGGCATCCCCAAATTCCCAGGTCATTCAATTAGAACTTCCGATCTCTCTTTTCTACTCCTATTTTGAGAGCAATTTCTCTTCTTTCTTGTTCAGTTTATCATCTCATTGTTATTGAGAAGGAGAAAGAATGTAGGCGAAAAATAAAACATTATATATTAATTATGTGAAAATAAAAGTTTTCGCTAAATAAAAGCTTGGTAGAAGAATGTTCATCTGTAATGAAATTAAGGAAGATATAATATAGGAAAATAAAATCACTAGCTAACAGTTAGATACCTATGATGAATCAAAACATTAATTAACGCCCATGAAAGAAGAACTCAGGTCAATTGACCTAGTCCTTTCAATCTCTTAAAAGATGCATGATTAAATCACTAAAACATTTAATCACTACACTGATAGCTCTAGTTTCTTACGAACCATAACTTCAACATGAGAGGAAATTCTCTAGCATATGAACATAACTTGATGAAGCATCCATGTGAACTAAATATTAAGATTCAGCAATTGAAAAAAAAGTAATTTTCATAAGATGAGTACTTCCAAAGCACATCGAGGGGGGGAATTAAAAAGGCAGCTTAATCCCTCTTCAGAAATTAAACTCACAACATAATCTAACTTATCACACAACTGGGATAATGCAAAGGAACAAAGCAGCTTGATTCAAGTTCATATGCTAATATCATTTTATGTTCCTTGCGATAGGAACTTCACCTTGGAGCTTGCTTGATTTCGATGACGAAATTGAACTGTATCTCTTACATCTTAGGGCACCAACTCACCATTGTTGAGTTGGTCTAGTTCTGCATTCTTTGAAAAATAGCAGCCCTCATCGCCTCTTCGGTTACGAACCCATCAGCAATTCTGATTACAACATCTTGAAGAAGCAGCTCCTCGACCCTAGTCACGCTCAAATGATGAACTGGAAATTCTAGGTCTCTAAGTGCATCCATCAATCTTGCAGCAGGATAATTGATATCCGGGGACTGTACTCGGATCAGACCTTCCGATCCCAAAATCTTCACATCCACTTCCATGGAATTGTTGGAGATATAATTTGGTGGAGACCTTAAGTAATTCACCATGGTACTGGTGTTGGTGCTTTGATTGTCACGAATCTTTGTACAGCTAGAGATTTTTGATTTCTTGGATACTACTTGTAGATTTGTTTCCAATTCATTGACTTTGTTCTTGAGTTCTTTGATATAAGTGACTGCATCTGCTAGCAAAGAAGCCCTGTCCATTTTTGACACATTCGGAACCACAGATCGAAGGGTGTAGAATCGATGATTAAGCCTCTCTCTTCGCTGCCTTTCTGCTTCCACATGATTTAGAGGTGATTCCTTTCCACTTGGCTTTCTTCCTCTCTTTTTGAACCCGATATGATACTCTGGGAATCTAACATCTGAATCAGACCGCCCCGAGTCAGAAGATGATCGGCCTCGGCCGAAGACCTCTTTTTGTGGATCGCTTTCGTTTTTATTCTCTAGAGAAGACGTTCTCTCCGTTTGAGGACTTGAAAACAACCCAATATCAAGGAAATTAGAAACATTACAGTTTGGAAATTGAGTTTGAGATTCATGGTTGGACTGCTTTGGAACCGAGTTTGCGTTGATGTCTGCACCGAAAATTGATCTGGCTAGTTGCACTAGGCTCCAATCTTCGCTGATCAAAACTGGGGAGCCCAATTCAAGAACCCCAGATGGAGTTGAAACACAGACTAAAGTCTGAATTCCATGCATCCGAGCTTCTGTAACTCTTTCGCATTCGTAAAGCTGTAGTTCATGATCACCTGCCAACCAAATAGAAGCACCGGAGATAAATGCTCTGCCGAGAATTCCATCTCCAACGGCGAATGCTCGTGTTACCGATACTGTGTAGTACCATTCAGCAACATCACCATCAACCAATCTGTCCATGTCCATATCCTCATTGAAAAGAGACTTTCTTTCGAGATCGAACCCGAATTTGGGATGGTTTTGCTTGTTGCTATCCTTGCTTGCGTACTTTTTATTGCCGCGGAAATGACCATCACCCCATGATAAAACAGGGCGGCCACCAGTATCCTTTGATGCCTGCCAGAAGATTGAGTAAACCCACCCTTCTGGCCGGCTATGAAGGAAGAGTTGCAGGCGTTGTTGAAGCGTTGAAGAGGTTTCCTGAGCAAATGAGATGAGTGAAGAGGGGGAGGAGGGGGACAGTATCTCTTCCATTGATTACTTTTCTTTCTTTGGGTTTTTTTTGGCTTCTGTGCTCTACTTCACTGTGGTTGATAAGAGTGTGAGAGTGATGGAAATTGTAGAGAGCCAAAAATTAATCAATCGTGAATGAAAAAGAATTGGGAGGCTATGTTCAAGAGATTTCTTCTTATAAATAGACTTCCATCCAAGCACTGTCTGCGGTCATGTACTGTTTTCAATGTTTGCCACCATTAGCACGGGAGTTTCTTACAAATATGATGATCCCCGCCATTTGGTAAAACATATGTACAGGTTTCATTGAATGTTGTCCCATCGATTGTATAATGATTTTGATTGAGATTTCTGTTGACTTTCGAGGGCCATTAAATCTGTTTATGATTTATGCCTTTCCGATTTAACTTTTATTTGCACTCTTAATCTGTTGACTTTCGAGGGCCATTAAATCTGTTTATGATTTATGCCTTTCCGATTTAACTTTTATTTGCACTTATTGGGACAATACTAAGAACTTTGTTTATATATATATATATACACATACATATAATTCTGATTAAAAACAAAATCAACTCATGGGTCTTCACTCTTATCAAATCAAAGTTCTTAGTATTGTCCCAATAAGTGCAATAGATATACATATATATCAACTCATGGGTCTTCACTCTTATCAAATCAAAGTTCTTAGTATTGTCCCGATAAGTGCAATATATATATATATATATATATAATTCTGATTAAAAACAAAATCAACTCATGGGTCTTCACTCTTATCAAATCAAAGTTCTTAGTATTGTCCCGATAAGTGCAATATATATATATATATATATATATATATATAATTCTGATTAAAAACAAAATCAACTCATGGGTCTTCACTCTTATCAAATCAAAGTTCTTAGTATTGTCCCAATAAGTGCGCAATATATATATATATATATATCAGCTAATAAGTTGCAGCACATAAGGTATTATTATATTAAAATATTAAAAAAAAAACTAAAAGATTAGGAGGTTTTACTTTACTTCTCCTTTATAAAGTATTAGTCATTGTAATGGTAATAGTTTTTTTTCTTCTATCAATGCTTCTTTTTGAAAAAAAAACTTTAATATTAAACTTTTTATTAGTTTATTTTACTTTAATGATACAAGTTATGAGTTTGATGAGTTAATCTGATTGATTAGATGTTTTTTTTTATAAATTATTTTTTTAATTAACTTTTCTCAATTTCTAATTTTATTGTTTAATATTATATCTAATTAAAAAATAGACTTTATTATTTGTTTCAGTTTTTTATTAGGTTATCATAACTTCATTGTTGTTACCGGAAATAGTGTTTAACAAGTTAAATTCGGGTTGCTTTGACTCATTTTTTGTGTAATTTTTTTAATAGAATTCTTATAAATTTTATCAATGAACATTGGGTATGAAAGGATCGATTTGAAATTGAATCTCATAATTTGTTTTAATTTGCTCTCTATGTGATTATCTCAGTCTTTTGACTAGGGTTATGGACTTAACAAATTAACTAGGGTGAAATCATATCATTTTTTTATTATCTTTCTATGAGTTTATTCGGTTTTATAAGTTGGATCATGAGTTTAACAGATTGACTTGGGTTGTTTTTATATCTTTTTAATTGATATACTTTTTTAATCGTATCATTCAATAATAGGTTGATCGATATTTGTGAATTGAAATTCATTTTTTTTCATTTTCTTTTTATAAGGTTTTATAGCTCGAGTCACGGTTTGATGTGTTAACTCATGTCACTTTTTTATGTCTTTTTTTAATATTTTTTTAATTTCATCCTCCAGCATTAGGTTATTGAAAATTAAGCTTCATAATTTATTTTGTATAAGGTTATGATATTCTCATAACCCGGATCGTGAATTTAATATGTTAATTAAAGTTGACTCAAATCAATCTAATATATTGTTATCTTTATATTAAAAACAAAAATCATCTTGAAACTTTCTTAGTCAACTTATATTTTTACTGGTTGTTCATATTACTTTTAAACACACAAAGTCAACCCCCATGTAGTTTTTCTTTACTAGAAAAACCCTTTAATAACATCTACCTATTTTTTTAGTTAAATAAAATCTGACCTACAAAAGGTCAATAAACCAAGTTATTATTCAGAAGGTTTAGAATTCATTGTTTAAAGAAAGAAAAGAAAAGAGAAATATTGTTATGCCAATGGGGCTCTAGCTTTAGCAATAGCAAAATATCTATGAGGAGACGTAGCGAGGTCAAATCTACAAATGAAAGTCAATCTTGGTTCCTAATTACATATATAAATTTTAATTTGGGCAGAATGGTCGGTTTACTAAATTCATCCTCGTCCCAAGTCAATTCTTCACATTCTTGTAGACATTTTGATAATTAGCATCAAATATTAAAACTTATACGGTGCTTAGCTTGAAACAAAAGTTAATAGAAAGGAAAATTATTTTCTGTAGCCAATCATGAATAGTATGGGACTAGGCTGAGCTTGTGAGTTCAGTTCGCCCACTAACAAATTTTAATGTAAATCTATTTGAATTTGGTCCTAGCAAGTAATGAATTAACATGCATAAGCTTAAGATTTGATCAATTAAGATATATTGTTTACTTATGACATCACTTTACAGCGCGTGGAATTTTTATTTCGCTAAAATTCAATGTAAGGACTCTCAGATTCGGACATCTCTATTGCAGGTGTAACTTGTGGAGGTGGCAATTGACTTCTGGTTATTAAAAGGGTAGATAGTTTAGGATTAATCTCACCCCTCGAAGACAAGTCCAGCATATCCAACGCATATAGTTCCAACGAGGATATATAAATATATATAATTAAAATTTTATAATTAATGAAAACTTAATATTTCATAGCAGTTTGATTAACATGGTGTGGAAAGTAAAGCTCATTCAGCGTCACGGAATATTTTTTTTTTCTTAATTTGGCAGCTGATTGTTGGCATGCTGTAAGGATCCCTGGCGTCACCGAGCACATCACCATTTTTCTTAATTTCAATTTCACATGCAAATGGAAAAATAGGGTGGTTCCATTTTCTCCGTATACTGGTGATTTTTCTTGTGTACACCATGGCACATGAAACACGCCCTAGAGTTGATTTTGTTTTTTGCTTTCTTGAGGTCACTACGATCTTATGCATGCATTTGCTTTCACACGGCTGATTAGTGGATCCCGCACATGGTATTGTCGCTAGCAAGGTGATGAAAGAGCCTCTTTACTCATTACAAGTGTTCTTGAGAAGCTGATTCTTGGATACAGCAGTCAAAGTGATCGTACAATGGAGAATTAGCCCGCCAAGAACCTGGAAAAATAAAAGGAGAAAGAGAAAGAAAATGGCTTCTTGTTCATTTTTTATAATCGGGGTGTCCGGACCAGTTTACGCGTATCACAACTAATTCATGAGCCCACTGAATATCCTGCAAACCCAATAAACATATAAAATACCGCGGGAATGACAAACATTCCTGACAAGCTTGAAACTAGAGTGAAAAGAAAAGAGACATCCTTTTTAACATTGGTATTTTGAATCCTAATTCCTAAGAAAATGAGTCTACTGTCGTGAAGATCATGGTTCTGTCGTCTTCAGGCCTCTCGGTACACGGCTTGCCTCGATAACCTTAATCAAGTCAAATGATGTCCTCAAGACTATTGTTACACGGCTTGCCTCGATCTTGTCACAGCTCCTTTCTTGTCCCTTTTCTGCTGCCCTTTCCTCGATCCGAACAGCTTGCAGTACGAGACGATTGATATTAGATAATACTATTAATTATATTTGGATACTCATTTAATAATAATAGTTTAAGTATTAAATTAAAATCATTTCAATGGCGTAAACGGAAAAATTCTGATTCCAGATATAATTTTATTATTTTAATAGGATTGAACTGAATAGCCTCCAGGAACTATCTATATGTGACGCGGTTTGCCACTTGAATCAGGTCAAATGATATGTTCCTTGATATCATTGCAACGTTTCTTTCAACTTTCTGTTTTTTTTTTTCCTTTTTTATATGAATTAATATATACAAAAAAATAGCATTATTAAATTCAAGTTTGACAAGATAATCTTATTATTTTTTACCACCTAACCAGTATAGATCGATTGACGCTAAAGATCGGGTCTGGATTTGGAAAAGGCTGGTAAAACTCATTCAATTGGACGAGCAAATCAATTTTCACTGATTTAGTTTTATTTTTATTTTTCTAGTTTTATTAACATAAAATAAAATAAAAACTAATATATGAAAATGTTAGGTTGTTTTTAGTGCATTGCTTATAGTAAAACTCCACTGTATATTGACATGACACTGAAAATTGAAAATTGAAAATTAAAATTTTATTTTAAATTAAAAAAAATAATATTTTTTAAACATTTTCATGTATTAATATCAAAAATAATTTTTTTTTAAAATATTATTTTAATATATTTTTACACAAAAAAATATTTTCAAATATAATTTAAATATATTATCAATCAATCAGTCACTTACTAGCGTTTCAAGATAATGGGAAAAAACAAACAGAAGAAAAGGCTGCCCCATCACAAGTTAAAAAACGACAGGTTGCACATTCAGAAGAGAATAAGTGTCGCTTTTATATTTTTAAATAGAAAATTGATGAGTAAATTACTACTGAGTATGGGTCTAGTGAAGTTAGAGTTTAGTCACCAAATATCTAAAACAAGCTCTAAGAGCTTCAAAAACAAGCTCTAGGAGATTGTTTGAGCCCATAAAAAGATTTGTGGAGTTTGCATACAAAGTCAGGTATTTGCGAATCCTCAAACTTCCTGGGTTGTAACATCTTCATCGAGTGTTCCATTCAAGAAAGCATTAGAGAAAACTTATTGCCTCGTCATAATTCCTGGATTGCTAGACTGAAAGTCTGTAAAATCAATGCCGAGCTGTTGATTTCTATATGAAAAGTTTAAGCTTGATATGATGTATACAGGACAATACATTTTTCTTAGTTATGGTCTAGATGCGTTCGACCATAGATTATATGATTTAGTTGATAAGAAACTAATAAAAATCCAATACATTGTGTGTGATAATTAAAGATCAAACTATGTAAGATAGAGAAAACATTGTTTCGGTACACTACAGTCTAATTAACTTAGATGCAATTTCATGAATTGATTTGCTTACAAAGATTAAACATAATGTTTAAGATAACCAATAAAGTCCAAATGATGTTGATGCTCCCTTATAATACAAGATAAATGATGAGACTACTGATTAGTTGCTAGCCCTAGATGTTTCCATTTAAAAAGTCTACCAAATACTAACATTTTTCCACTTGGTATTCTATGTACGAGCATATGTTGATGAATAACATGGGAGAGCCCAAGTGCTGTTGAGGTCATGAAAGATAAACATGAAATAAAACGGTTGATGTCGTGTAAAATAAGACGTTGGTAAAGTTAATTAAAGGTAAAAGAGCTTAATTTGAAGAACAAGTAGGTTTACTTGGCGAAACAAACAAGGTGAAAACACTTCACAACCAAGATATAAAGTTGAACTTATTCTTAAGAGATTTAACCAAGGAAAAGATCTTGGTTTTGATGAGATTTTCTCTCCAATTATAAAAATATTTTAATTAGCCTAGACTTGGAGGTTAATTAAATAGATGGATATATAGACTTGTTAGCTAAACAAAGTTTATATGATCTAAAGTAAACACTTAAACAATGGTATAAGAAATTCGAGATGATAATAAGAGAGCAATTAAAAAAAAAAAACACTTATAATCATTGTGTATGTGTAGAAGTTTTGTGATGATAACTTTTTTTATTTTTTATTCTATATTGATGACATGTTCATTGCTTAAAATTATCCTTCAAGAACTGTAGACTCTAAAAAGAAGTTAAGCCAGTCCTTCACTATCAAGGACTTAAAGCTAATAAAACAAAATCTTGGTTTTAGGATTAATCAAGATAGAAAAGAGAAGAGGTTTCATATATCATAAGAGTAGTATATATTGAAAAAGTTTTATATAGTTTGAGGGCTAAAGTTTAATCTCACTAAAATCTCAGCGGACTACATTCAGTTAACACTTCCATCAGGACATCTAGAATCCTTTCCTGTTCTTCCTTCATTAATTATTATTATTGACTGACCCATGAATCTCCTGACTTCAAAGTTTAAACTTGCATGCTCTTCGGGCCTTGTCTTATTTGGCATGAATCACTAATAAAGGTTGTTTCATGAATTCTTTTGATGAAGACCTTGTCAAAATCACTTCAAACAAAGGAAAAAATAGACAAGGGAGATGAATGGTTGAGAGATGCCAAGAGCCGGGATAATCAATATCCTGTGGCAATTTGCATGGGGGCATTAACATGGCTACCTAGGTTGTCATTACTAATCAAATGATGGTGCTTGAGAAACAATTACAGATTCACACCTGATAAACGTGGGCTGCTGGCCAGGCGTGCTAAAAAACAGCGAAAGCTCCACTCTCCTTGCACGATGTTAGCCAACCGGCTTATCACACTTGTCTGGCATGGAATGCCACACTATACACCCTTTCGTTACCAATAAATGGCTACCAGTATATTGACAACGATTTTGTAGCTTTTTCGTGCTTTCAAAGCCTTTTCGAAAGATAAAAGAACCTTTTCAGTGCTTGTTTACATCTTGTCAACAGTTGATTATATGTTTGGAAGTTACTCTCCGATCCAAGCTGATAGCCAGATACATTCAAGCATTTCAGGGACATCAAAACATGCTGGTAAAGTTCATGCATCCTATATAGGTTTCTGAATCGATAAAGAGCTTTCGGTGTGTCCTGTGAAGAGGGCCAGCGCTGTCTTTCTTTGTTTGTTTGATGAATCATGAGAATACATTAATGAGAAAAGGAAGGAACCCTGTTAGTTCAAACTTCAAACTGGGTTGGTTTGTCCCTGTCGCATGATATTTTGACAATTGAAATTACGTTTTCAAGATACCTGAGATTTTTTTGTGATTGCTTATTCAAAAAATGAGGTTGTAACGAAATGACTGTTAAGTTTGAACACTTGGTAAATTAAATTTTCTTTAACTTCTGAATTCAATAATGTATCAGAATTTTATTAATTAAATAATCACAAATTTAAATATCATTATTTTCATTCTCCCTTCTAGTTAAAATGAATTTAAAGCACAAGATACCGACAAATTGTAAAATAACCTCTTGGACATTGAGGGAGTACATGGAAGAAAGGACCTCTTGGAAATTGTAAAAGACGAAAAAAGAAAACGACAAATTGGTGAGTCCTTTAGTTAAAATCCGGCGATCATGTTTTTGGGGCAACGATTTTCAAAGGATAATTAATAAGATGATCACCTTTACCACCTTTTATATCATACTTTAAAGCAGGATTAAGACAATTAACTGATCATAGCAATTTGATTGTAATCACAATTCACAAACACTACAATATGGTCTAAAATGCGAGACACGATCATCGTGGTGGCTATACATGTACATATACATACATATACACACATATATATATGGGTGCGCGTGTGCGCGTGTAAGATAGAGAGAGAGATTTTTCTATTAGTACATGTATCTATTATAAAAATTTAAGACAATCAAGATTTAGTCATTTACCTGATTTAAAATACGTTTTTAATAAGTGGGGTTTCATAGCTTCCAAATAAAATATTGTTTATTTCAGAAATGGAAGTCGATACAGCGTTTGATCAGAATTAGTGCCCGTTTGGCATTGTGGTGCCACCCACGTTTGCCAATCAGCTTATGCAATAAGTGTTTGGTAAAGCTTGAAACGCAGAATTTTGACATGGGACCCACACAAATTTTTGATGTAATCGGTGTTTCAAGAGAAGCTGCTAATAAATGCTTTTTCTGGTGATTCAATGTTGCAAACACACAGTAACAAACGGCGATTCAATATTTCAAATACAAAAATTATCGTTGAAAATAAAAACCCTAAAACATCCTCACTATCAATATCCCTTATGTGCGCCTCCTCCCAAAAGATGGATTTGAACCGCGATTCAATGTTCACCTCCGAGGACGAATTTGAACCGGAGCGAACCAGTTTCCCAAGGTTGATTAGTGAACGGTGATTTTTGTTCTTTGGTGTAGAAGGAGGTTATGGAAGAGATTCAAGGAGGATTAGAACCAGAGGGTCACGAAAACAGAGGTGGGTGAGTGGGTTAGGAAGATGGTGAAGTTGAGAGCTTCCATAGGGGGGGCGGGGGGGAAGCAGATGGGTGGAGAATATGGGAGACGAAGCAAATGGGTATGTGGGGGGGGGGGGGGGGTTAGCAGATACAAATATTAAAAGATAATAATATTAAGATATTAAAATATTAAAATAATTATATTATTAAAATAATAATAATATATTTTTTAAAATATTAAAATAATAATATAAAAATCTAAAAACTTAATTAAAATATAAATACATATATTATAAGATATCACAATATAATTTTGTCTCGCAATCTTAATTTTATTTCAGATGATATTTTATCAGATGTTAACTTGATCAAATAATTAGGGATCGCAGAGGCCTTCACTTATGAATTTAGTTTGTGATGGAATTACAAATAATTTGATGGGAGAATAAAAAGAAATATCCATTTTACTTGAATTATTCCTTACATTATAAAATTATGATTATTAATATAATATAAATATATATAAATAAATATGTGTGTATATATCTATGCCCTTTAAAGTAATTTCACAAGTTAAAAGCAATATGAAAAGATTGGTAACCAAACACTTAAAACTGTTTTTTTTCAACCTCCAACTCAACCACAGTTTTAACCAAACACTTCACAGCTTATTTTGAACCGCAATAAAAACGTTTTTTTTAAACTATTTTTTTTCAACTTCAATCGTAAAAGTAAAAGCAATGTCAAACACACTCTTAAAAGTTTTCGAAATGAACTCGTGATTGGATTGATATCTTCCACCGAGAACAATGACTTCCCCGTGTGGTAAAACTCGATTCGATGCAGTCACAATCTGCACACGGTGTAAAGGACCGAGCAACTCGTTCTCCAAGCCTTCATCCACCACTCTGGATTAATTACAAGACCTGAAGAGCACCATGTGCCGGTGTTTTTCTCTTTGATTACACTAGAAATGGTAAAAATAATAATACGAATAATAAATTTGGATACAAAATAGTTGGAAATGCTTGAATCCTCTTTTTTACTATCAAATCTTGATTTTGAAATTTTTTAATCTTGGTCTTGAGTGTAGATATTTTTATAGCTTGAAAGCTCTAATTTTGTTGGATCTATATTTGATTTTATTAAAAAAGAGATTTTTGATTTTTTTTCTTGATGTACTTGAACTTCCGATTAGGATGAATTCCACGATTAGGATGAATTCCAAGGGTTTGTACGTTTCTTTACTTTTCTTTGTGATTTTGATGGGGTTTTTTTTCTATGTACAGTGTATCAAATATAATTTATCGAGTAATTTTATTATATTTAGAGAGTAGCAATTTTAATTTACTACTTATATCTTGGATCCACTCTAAAAAAAAGAGGTATAATTGGAAGAGGGAAATTTTATTTTATTTTATTATTTAAAATGAGCTCTAAGAAGTAACTAATAGGTTATTACTCATTACTTATCAAGCACCATAATTAATTTTCTAATATATCTTAAATTTATTTTACTTAAATTAGCATTTTAGAAAAATCATTATTGAGACTACTTGAAGTACAACCATAAAATTAGTTGAATGGGCTTCTAAGTCAGTCTAGATCTAGGATTTATGCCCATATTGGTTTCGATTATAGGGCCTTTTCATCTTTCTTTCTTTTTTACGATTATTTATTTTTATTTTTATTTTTCCTGGGATTATGTTCTTGTTTTGTTTTGTTTTGTTTTTATTAAATGGAATGTATCCCTCCGACCTTCACAATTCAGGTCTATATAGATACTGAATACAAATCTTCCACCAGCGACAATTACTAAAATAATACAAGTATCTTATTCTTGACTGATTAATCTTGTTACTCATCATTTTACTTCATCAATTCAAGTTCTTATTTTTTAAAATATATTTTTTGTTTAATCAATTTTTATTTTCAATTTAATCCCTTTTTTTTTCATTTAGTGTTTTTGTCAAATTTGGTTATCATTGTTTTGACCGCTATTTATTTTGTTTTTTTAGTTTTGAATGATTAGGGATTTTTGTTAGTAATTATTCAGTATTTATTTTTTATGGGATGATCTCGATGTTATAACCCGAGCAAACTGTTTTGCTATCTAGTTGTAGAGATGCTAATATATATATTTTATTGGAAGGAGGCTAAGTATATATTTACTTGGAAGCAGGCTAATATTTCTGATAGCTGAAGGACAAATCTCATATTGAAGGGGACCCATTCTTTTGACCCCTGCAACCGTGTTATTATCCAATGGTTCTTGAAGGGCCGCGGGACAGCTTTAGAATAATCTTTATCTTACGGCCGAATTAGCTGCCATTTTCCCAAGGAAATGGCTACTGTATCGACGTGGCAACCTAAGACTGTAATCCCATGATGTTTTTCCACCAAAAAAGGACCTTCCTCGGCCGTGTAAATTAAAAAGATCATGGTAAATCATCGAAAGGATGATCTTAGGACTATTGGTTTGAAAAGGGTATTCAAAATCACATATACGATAGATCATGGATACTTTTGAGGACATATCACCATGTGGGCTTGAGTGACGGGGTTGCAAAAAAAAAACGTCACGAACACGTAGATCAACAAGATGCTCTTCTTCAAAGAGTACATGTAATCTCTCCCTGTCAATCCAGGCCCACCTTATGGGATGCATATGACTATTTATTAAATCACAATCCCTTTCTCTAACAAAAACTCATCAAAGCAATGTTGACAAAGAGATGAAACACCCCCAGCAACAGTAAAATTATCAGGCAACAGATCGAGGCATGCATTCTTTATCAAGTGTTCAAAAGAACGTAAACAAGAGAAGGTTCTGCGATGAACAAAGATATTCCTGGAAACCATGTTCGAGTCAAAATCAAGACCAGAACCGGAGATGAAACAACAGCTGGCTGATGAAATTGGACTGGAACCTCGCCAGGTAGCTATATGGTTCCAGAACAGAAGAGCTAGACTGAAGACTAAGCAGGTTGAAAAAGAGTGAAGTTTACGGGAAGTAAATTAGGAAGCTCTAGCTTTGAGTCCTTGAAAAGAGAAAACCAGTCATTGCTCATCCAGGTACCCTTATTTTGTTGGACTATAAAGCAGTTTTAAGTGTAAAGGTACCCTTCTGACTGAAGCTAGACTGTCTGGGATGCATGCTGAATCTAACAAGAGCTTCAATTTTCAACAGTTGCAGAAACTGAAAAACCAACATGTAAAGCAACATGGGAACAGCGATCTTAGACACCAATCTGAAAGCAGCCAATATGGCAGATTTGAGGGTATGGGTACAGACTCGGAATAAAAAAGAAAACCCAGCTTTCAACTGGAAGGTAATGACCATAAAGAAGACAAGCCTTCAAGTGACAGTAACAGTAGAAATATTGAGTGCATCAGGGAAAAAATAAACATTTTGAACCAGACCGGAGAAAGCAGTCGAATCAATGACATCATCTGACTGGCATAATTTTCAGTCTAATTGCTTTCCTGACTAGTCAAGATGCAGTTCACAGTGGTGGGAATTCTTTTAATGATCACTGGAACACCACTTCAAATGAAAAAAAGTGTGAATAAAAACACAAACATGTTCAGCATCTACATACATCATGGAGCAAAAATCCACTTGCATTCAATACTTCTAACTCTCTCTTCAAGCAATCTTGATGAATTATGTAGTTCCAAGTAGCAGTTTAATCAAGCATCGACTATATCCACTTTCAATGTGTAAGAAAATTGAGGATATTGATCCTTCCTAGGTACTGATGGGAAAAGTAAATGAAGAAATCTCTAAAGCGGAGTCAAGTGTCAATAACACTACATCACAACAATCTCCAAATCAAAGCATGCATACAAGGAGTAAATAACATTTAACATTATACAATTAGAATAGATCATAAGTTGTCACATTCACAGATTTAAGCAAAAGGTGATGCTACATGGTAAAGTCAAGTTGGTATAAAACAAAGAACCTGATTCAAAATGGTGTGGCAATAGATCAGAAGTTGCACATTCACAGATTTAAGCAAAATCTAATGCTACATGGAACAAATATACAACGTGATGTGGCATTGACCGACTCCTAATGCTACATGGTAAAGTCAAGTTGGTATAAACAAAGAACCTGATTCACAGTGGAGTGGTCCCTTGATGCTCTGGTTTTACCTTCACATCTCCGTTAGGTAATGAGCTTTGTGATTGAGCAAGCCGTTTTGCTTCCTGCAAGATGTAAACAGTTTTTCATGGGGAAAAAAACAAAGAAAGAAAAATAAAAGTTTCCATGTTATTGTTATCTTCTGAAGCACAGCTTGCTTCTCCAACAAAGCAACTGGGTTGTCAACCATAGATCCCAACTTACAGATGTTTAAATTTACAGGCTAAAAATGTGTTATTTTAAGATTTTAATGCCAATCTAAGCTACAAAGAATAAGTGTGTTTGTTCTTGATTCTTGTTGTTGAACAACGCTGCTTGCCTGCTCCATTTGTAGGTCACATAACACATACACCAATCCACACATTTTATGGGTATCTTATGACAAATGATATCTGCTACAGAAGACCTAAAATGCTATTAGCTAACCCTAGGCTAGTTGACACCCTTCTACATGAAACTGCTTCCATGCAATCAATTTGGGCACCTATACAATTTTCACAGGTGTTGAGCAAATATTGCTCATTTCTAAAACTGGAGTCAACAAAACTGTCATTTCTACAGCAGGATGTAGCCATCACATTGAATAAGGCTAATGTGTTCACAACCACTGAGGAGGCATAAATTTCAGTTGCTGGTAGGTTAATAAACACTAGCTGCTTCAATCATTTCACTGTTCATCATAACAAAAAAATAAAAAACATTTAAGGATTGCTTTTCCCAGCCATAATAAATCTCATGCTTAAGGTTTTGCATTGCTGAGCTGCATTCATTGCCAGCATCCTAACCTTAAAAAATGACTCAATGGAGATCTTTGCAAGGAAAATTGAAGTCTAAGCAATCTTCAAACAAGAGACTTGGCATTTTGTTTCATATTACAAAAAGTAAGATGGGAAAATCGAGCTGAGAAATCCATCCAACATGTTGTAAATAAAACTTACAGCAGCAGACATTGCACGTATCTCCCTGTATGATTCAACTTCATCTGGAAAAGTCTGTTCAAGTTCCTCCAGTAGATGCTTGCGTAAACTCTATAAAATCAATGGTTATATAATGAATAGTATCAAATGCACACAAAGCAAATTGCACCCATAAACATCTAATGGAATACATATTTTGCACAAATACATCCAGAGAAAACAGCATATCATAGTTGGAATCAAAGAGGTACCTTGAAGCCATCAGTTTTGCCTTTGGTGACTTGATTTTTTGTGATGCAGCTGTTTAAAACACCCCTTGTGAATTCATCTGGATTCTTCCCATCATCAATCAAACTAAGAAAAAAGTAATAAACATGCTTTCAGTTTACCAATGCTGACAGACTGGAATGGCTCATCTCAAATAACAAATCACAAAGATACACTCACTTCAAGACCTCCATAGGAACCTGAATGTTGCACTTTTCAGACAATTCAACCATATTGTCCAGCTCGGTTACAAGACCATTGCTGCAAAATCACACTGTTACATCATAGCACAATGCATCGAGTAACAAACTAAAACAAATGATTGATAGAAAAGTACAGTCGCTGTAGAAGAGGAAGCTGTGAAGCAGTGTTGAATGAAGATACTGTGAGGTAAAGCTGATGGATTAGACCGAGAGTCTTCTGTGTGGAATTAATAACTTGGTTCAAATTCTGCTTTGGATCATCCACCGCTGCTGCTGTATCATTCAATGGAGTGGCCAACATTCCATTGCCTCCACTCCCCAGTCCTGTATTCTGCGACGAATCCATTTTGGACAATGCGCCTTTCCAAAGAAAAACAATAAATAGGCCATTGATCATACAGTAAAGAAATTACCAAAATTAAGCAACAAATAATCAACCACGGCATGTACAGAATATAGGGTCACCTCAACTTTTGTCAAAGCTTCGAAATGCATCCAACAACCTTAAATTAAAGTTTCGGACTTTATAAATGAAACAAATCAATGGAAACATGCATATATGCCCAGAACATTAAACGAACACTAACGTTTTCCAAATACATCCAAAATCCTAAAACAGAAAACCCACCAAAAACCCTGATAATCTAGCCCCTTAATTTCATTATTATATTACATTTAGCAAGAACCAGATCATAAATTTTAAAAAATAAAAAACAGTATAGTGAAAATTAATGAATTCTACGCGAACTAAGATTGTAAAATCAAACAAATGACCACAAACTTTAACTTCAAAAAATATATGAAACTGAAATTACTTTGCCTGTTGAAATTGGTAAGGGATCCCTGTTGCTTTTGGGTTTTCTGCTGGGAGAGCGCTCTCTGTCGAGAAGGAAAAAAACAAGTTAGTTCTTCTGCTTACATGTTGTTAGCACTTATCTACAATGAACCACGCGTTACTCATACGACTGGGTTTTGGGCAAACCTCATACAAGTCCCTAATCTTTGAGGTAAATCTTGCTTAGCTCTCATTGTAATTTTCATTTCAATTAGATCCCTATTGTACGCTCTTACTCAACAAATGAGTGATCACATGAAGTTTACATAACTTTTCCAATAGTCAATTTTTCTGGGAGTTCATTATAAACATTAGAGCATCCCAATGGTGGTAAAAATTATTTTAGGGAGCTAAATATCTAAAATAATTTTTTGAATAGTATAAATATAGTTTTTTTTGTTTATGTGTACTTCAATGATAAAAGTCATTTAAAAAAGTTATTTTTTTTATATCATTTAAATATAGTGCAATTATTTTGTATATAATTTAATTATGCAATTAATTATACAACTAATAAGAGTAAGTTATATAATTAAATAATTGATTTTTAAAAAACCCTCCAACAATATAATTATTATTTTTTTAATTATATTTAAATAAATAAATTGAATTTAAAATGAAAAAAACCATACCATTTTAAATTTGAAATTAAAAAGCACTTCATGATTTTTAAAAAGCACAATTTAGAGAAATGCTTGCATAATATGATGGACATCCATTTACTTCATTAAGAAGTACATATTATCAAACAGACTCTAGTCATAGCTCCCTCCCATAGACCGGCTCATCATGCCTCTCCCGAGCAATTATCAAATAAAAAGGGGTTGGCCTGGCGAAGGAGGCCTGGGTCTCTTTGGTGTGTTCCCAAAGAGGTCTCAGGTTCAAATCCGTTCAGGTGCAAACAATTTCTTGGGGCCATCGGACTTGGGCGAAGCCCATGAATTACCCATGGTGCACTTGCGGAAAACTCCTTGTTGAGGGCCTATGCACCCCCGGGATTAGTCAAGCCCAGCGGCCTGGATACCCGTGGTTAGCTTCAGCTATTCCAAAAAAAATTATCAAACTGTATTTTATCATTAGTATCAGTGTGGAAGTTGTGGTTTTTTTTTTTTTGTTCAAGATACTACAAATAGCATACGAGAGAGGGAACAACCATTTTGATTGTTTTGAATAGCACAGTTGTTGGAGTTGAAAAATTTGAACAAAAATGCTAAAATGATATTTTTTTTGCCTTTGGCTCTCTTGATAACGCAGGCGTTGGAGTTGTTTTTAAAATAGTTGCAAAAACTCACTGATCTAATTTTATTTTTAAAAATGGCCACATGCTCGCACCGGTAAGACTTATGACAATTAGCAAGTGGATAATAAAAATCTAATTATTTGGTGCAATTGACAAAAAAAATACATAAATAATAAAAAATAATAGGTAAATATGATATATAAAATCCTTCAAGAAAATCTTTTTAATTTCCCAAAAACTCATGATTTTTTTATTATGTTTCAAAATTTAACGAATGTTTAATTCAATGAGCATAGGCATTAATATCACGTGTAATAAAGTTTCATTGCGATGATGCTTCGGCCGCTAACATGCTATAAAGTTGATCGACCCCTCAAAATCTCCTAATATCTCATTGGGCTTTCGTAATTATTATTAATAATTCACGTGATAATATATTATATATGCAGAAAAATATTAAAAGATACTTGGTTTTCAAGGCTTTATCCAGTCTTAATCAGCTTTATGTGCACTCTGTTACAAAATCAAAAAAGCAAAGTGAGTGTAACCTTTAGTGCATTTCTTAATATTAATCACGATTATTATTATTATTTTCGTCGAAAAAACCCAGATGTGTTTTCTCTACTATGTTCTGGATGCGAACACATATAGCTATGGAATATTCGCTTTTCAAATAAAAAAATCCGTTTTTTAGTTTTTTATTTAATCAAACATGTATGAATTATTAAACAATTCAAAAACATAAAGAGAGAATTAAGGAAAAAGAGACTAGGGTTTCATAATAAAAATAATACCAAATACATGTTTTAACTTAACATAAATACAAAATGAGTATATATAGGCTAAAACAAAGAGACTATTTTACTTTTGATTAATAATAAATAACCTAACTTATATATTATATTCTTAACGGTAGTTATCTCTCTTTTATTTTTGTCTTTTTATTAAATTCTAGTTTTTTTTATGGAATTAAATCATAAGAGAATTAAGTAAAAAAAACTTGGGCATGAAATTAAAAACAATATTATTATTATTATTATTATTATTATTATTATTATTATTGGTATAGGTGTAGACAATTGACTAATTATATTATGGATATAGCATAAAAGTTTCAGAAAAATCTAAAAGGTTTTGTAATAAAAAGATTTTCATCCTCTTTTTTTACTTTCAGTTCAAACACTGAAATTAATAATTAGAAAAATTATTAACCTGAACACATCAAACCACCATTAAAATCACATCTTTGAAATCGTTGTCAACATTTCTTAACAGCAAACTGACGTAAGAAAAGTAATGACCATAGAATTGAAAAGAAACCATCGCATCAAGCGGTGACGACTGCAACCATGATCTGCCTCTGTCCGGGGTCTCTTGCCCGTGGTTTTATACGTTGTTAAAATAATTATTTTATCTAAAAATTTAATTTATTATTGGAGTTATAAAATATTATTTATGTTATATTTTAGTATATTCTCTTAATTAGTAAAAGTTTTTTAGACTTGAAATTTGCACACTAGTTTATATTATTTTATGTTTAATTTTTATCAAATAAAATAAAAGTGATGAGATTTAAATTCATAATCATTGGATCAACCAGGTCTGATACTATATTATATAATCATCTCAAGATCAAGTTTGTTAATAAAACTCAAAATATAATTTATATTATTTTGCAGACAACTGACTTTCTGCACTCGAATGAAGCTTGAAGACGATGTCGACACACACACTCACAGCACAACCTGACAACCTTAATCGCGCGTTAAGTTGTATCCTAGCTAGTAAAGTAGACGTTTGTAACTATAAGTAAATTTGTTTCGCGAGCTCTTCTTGATCTCGACACAAGAACAATCGAAGTGATCTGTAAGATATTGCGATGTTTTATTCAAGTTTGTTTGACTGCAACTTATGATCACGATCCAGTATATGAAGCTGGATAACTCTCTATGCTGTAAGAAAAAGAAACAAAAAAGATGAATACCAGAGAACAATAATTGTATTGTGAAGAAACGGTATTTTCCTCCCACGGTCGCCCTTGGGGACCATTTTTTATTTTATTTTATCCCTTTTGCCTTGAAACACGCCAATGATACTGATAAATGATCATGGCTAGGGTTCCTGCTTAAAGTGATTCTATTTCCAGGATGCCTTAGAAATACTCGTAATGATCTGATTCTGACAAGAATCTTTAAATTATTTAGAAAGCTAGTGCCCATTAATTGACTGGTGTGCATGCATAAGCTAAGATTTTAGGGTTTTTTTTTTTTTTTTTTTTTTAACAAGCCATCAGATATCTAAATTAAGTCTGAAAGACTAATATTATTACGCTAGCACTATAAGATCATATAACATGGGCCCTAAGTAGCTAGAGAAAGCATCCATGTTCAATGCTTCGCTAGGTGGTGAGGTTAAAATTAGTGCTTGTGATCTGGAGTACTCTAAAAAAAGAATTGATCATGGTGATCAAGTTTGTATCCAATTAATATATATAGAAGAGCAAGTTGTGTCGCTAAATCAATATGTTAATAATCATTTTCATGAATTTGGTTAGCTAGTGGCATTTTCACTGGTCCAACGCAATATAATTGTGATTTGCTATCTTTCTGGATCACAACTTATTGATATGATATATCAGATGTAGACATAGCCAGTTGTTTGCCAACACCCATCCATGAGGAATCATAAACAAAATTAATTCGATGAAGGTGGATGGCTGGGTGCACAGGAGGAGGCTGCTTTGAGCTTTCAAGTTGAGCATAATTTAAATGCTGAAGCTTAGGCTTTTCCCGGCATCATATCTTTCATTGGAAAAGAATAGTGCCCCCATTTTATTCCTGGTCATTTCATTATTAATTATTGGATATATACCTTCCATGGTGCATGCTTCTCTGCAAAGTTAACGTATGCATGGATGCATGCATGCATGTATATGTATGAAGTGTCGAATCAGAGTTGATGAATCATGGGTCAGATTGACAGGAGATACATGCATCGATCGGCCATGCTTGCATACTGGAGCAAAAACTTTTGTGTTGGCAATAGCGAAATCTATGTACACACAGAGCAAGAAATTAAAAACATTTCTCAGCATTCAAAGATTCACATATTGAACAAGTTCAATAAATAAATATATACAGCCCTTCCAAAACCACCTGTAATCACAGTCTATATTATACTTAAATTTAAAAAGGAATCCGATCATCTCATGTGCTTTAATTGATTTGCTCAAGTGGAAAAGACCACTCAAATCCAATAAAAGAGAACAATGACTAAATCATCAAGCTAAGAACTCATAAAATGTGACCAAATCGCTATCTGAGTTATATTTGATGAACTCGCTTTCCTTTAGCATCAAATCTCTCATTCCAGATCATATAATATGCATATGTTACACCTTGTTTCGTTAAAGCAATAATTTTGCTGAATAAAAAAAGTATAACCAAGAATTGAATACACGCGTACGATGACAATATGCAAGGTTGTCGATCCCTGGTGTTAAATTGAATCCATATATCATCAAAGCAACTTTTTTTCCCACAAAAAATATTGTGTCCATACATGGAGAAGGAATCTAGCTAGAACTGTGTTGCTTGACGCACAAATAGTTAAAAGAAAGATTTAGAGCAATATTGATCATCTCTTATGTCACCATTATTTTTTAGTGTACCATATATATATATTTTTTTTTTGTGTGTGTGTGTGTGTGAGAGAGAGAGAGAGAGAGAGTAGAAACCATTATATCGATCAAATAAGATTTGCTTTTCATGTTCATGGCTGCACCTTCACAAAATCTGTTTTTTATTGCAGCTTAGAAAGTAGAAACCACGAGTGTGACGATTGATATTATTTAACTTCTTACTTTGGCACTGTCATTAGTGACGAGTTTGAACGATGATCATGCTGATTTATTAAATAAAATAATTTTATTAAAATATGTTTAACAAGTTAAGTTTTTAAATTAAAATAAGTTTTTCATATAATATTAAAAGCGGAGCGATTAGCAGATCAAATCTCGTCGCTCCACTTTAATTTATAAAATTAATCAAAACGGTTGGGTGCCAAGTTTAATACGATTTCATTTAAGGAAGTGATATTAAATGTAAAATCATCACTTAATTTTTATGTTTTCCAAACAAATTATCAAACACAGTAGCCTGTTCTTGGGGCCGGGGCGTGTTTACACACACACACACACAAAATTAAGAGAGCAGACGTCTTGGTTATAGATATCAGCACGTATTAATTTCCATAGTAATTATTTGAGCGTGCGTACATACGCCCGAAAACCATTAGCTCTTCTCCGAGAATCATTCTTCCTTGGAATCAAAAGAAAGTTGACGTCAAACTAAAACAAATCTTGGGTGTAACTTAGATATGGAGGTCCAGATTTGGGAAAAAAGAGAAAAGCAAGGAATATATGAAAATAAACAAGTATAATTTGGAATAAAAGTATAAAACAAAGTGAGAGCTAGATTTGGCCAATCATTCTTGTTAATTATATATATTGTGTGTGTAGATTTATTCTGATTATGTAATTTTTTATTTAAATTTAAAAAAATTAAAAGGAAAAAGTTATTCTAAATTTGGAAAATATTTGAGAGGTGAATATTATAACAAAAAAATTATATAAAAAAAAAACCTTCATTGTTTATTTTTTTATTTTATTGTATAATATTATAACAAAAGCTAAAAATGAACTGTTTTTGCACAGTAAAATCACTATAGAAACTGTGCAGTGATAGTTCTATAATCTTTACTGAAAAAATTTGATGTTCATGTATGTGTATCATCTTTGACATCATGTTTTTTTTATTATCTCATGTCTAGAAATTTATTGGAGACTATTTTCTTTTCTTTCGTCTTTTCTTACAATTACATGTAAAGACTTTTCTTTCACAAGTTTTTTTTCTTTCTCTCTCTCTCTCTATTTAAAATTAGTTTTTTTTTGTGTGTGTGTGTGGTCTCAAACCCAGCCACCATTATGGCCAAATTCTTCTCTCATTATCCCAGGCTTACCTCTCTTTTTTTTACTATACAAACATAGTGTATAGTGGGTTGTATATAACTTTTTACTTTCTTGTTAAGGTATTTTTGAATAAAAACAAAAATAAATATTTTTGATATAGTTACATTATTTTCAGTATATATATATATATGTCAAAGAAGAATTTAGGGATCAAAAAATTCACACACACCCACATAAAAAAAAAACCTCGGCTCTTCTCTACGCCGTCAACCACCAGCTGCATCCCTCTTTCACCAACCTCCCTTTTCCAATCCAACCCCCCTTTAACTGACCCCAATCTAGCACCCTATTCGCCCCCCCCCCCCCCCCTCCCGACCAAGGTATTTGAGTTTTTTCCTTCTTTGCAAGAAATTTTCTTCGTATGGCTCAATCGTTGCTGTGTTTTAATTAGAATATAAACAACTGATATGTGTATTTTTTTTTTAATATTTTTTAACTTTTGGTTTT
The DNA here is from genome assembly GCA_964035475.1 of Salix caprea. Classification (NCBI taxonomy): domain Eukaryota; kingdom Viridiplantae; phylum Streptophyta; class Magnoliopsida; order Malpighiales; family Salicaceae; genus Salix; species Salix caprea. The sequence goes on along the minus strand of OZ037759.1, from coordinate 9,626,241 downwards.
TCTCTCAAAATATATAGGAATAGCTTCTCAATTAAAGAGAATGTATTTTGGCTATCAGGATTAAAGTTGTCAATATTGTTCTGGTTGTCGTTCCGATTTCCGTTCCAGTTTTTTTATAGGCATGGAAAAAAAAAAAGGATTTTAAGGCCGGAACGACACATCCGGAACGGTACCGAGACGTTCGAGCCGGATTTTGGCCGTTATTTCCAGAACATACCGGAATTAAAACCGAGACAAAAACGACGTCGTTTTGTCTCGGTTTTTTAAAGGCACGAAACGTTCTGGACATTCTAACCGGAACGGAACGGTATTGATAACCTGATTAGTATAACTTGCCTGTTAAAGACTTGGAAAAAAAACTAGCTAAAAGTACAAAAATATAGCTTTGCCAGCACAAATGATTTCTGTGTTGGACTTGCTCTAACAAACTCATCTAAAATCTTTGGTTTAGCCTATAAAAAAGAGACATATGATCACCAAGGAAAAAGGGGATGGAGACAATAAAAAGAGGAGAAATTTTAGTTAAGGTACAAGAAATCTAATGCAGTATGCATCGATACCAACCAAGCTCTATCGAAGATTTAAAGCTTGAAAGGTACACTTAAAGCTTGAAAGGTACACTTTGAACTTTAAAGGTGAAGTTTATAAGGCCTGCGAAATTCCAAATCATTCTGCTTATAGTGTAATGCAAAAAAATTGATAAATTGGGTATCAAAAATTAATGGTTAAGCATGGTTAACTTGAAAAATGCCTAAATAAAATAAACACAATTTTTTTAAAAAATAAAAAATAACTTGATTTTTTGTCATGGCATCGTGTGGATACCATAACTACTTATAACTAAAACTAATCTCTCAATAATCAACCTCGGTTTTGACCTCCTGGGACCAACAATTGCAGTGACTATGACCAGACTTGGACTATCCTGTGGCCTCTCTTATTTCGTCCAATATTTCAACATGACAAAAACAATTAGATCCCTCCACTTAACAGCAAATGATTAAGACAAATCGAAAATAATTTATTTTAAAGAAAAGAAAAGAAACATAAGGATACTTTCACCGTCCAGGCCGCTATCATGGCTTGACAGACGCGTGGTGTATTTAGCAGACGCGGAATTGTCATCGGCAAACTGCGATCACTGCATCCACGGGTGGTAATTAATGCATTCTTGACGCTAGTGGACATCGATCTGCAGCTATAGTGTGGTTACACGCAATTTAGATGAGAGTGGGGCTGGATCCTGTTCAGCAGTTTATACTTTATATGACTGGCGGCGGCCATTGAAGATCTTCTTTACTTCCATTGAATTTTCGGCTATAATAATGTCATAATAATTCACTATTTTTAGCAGTACTAGTTGGTATTTTATATATATATATAAGAAAATTAGTTTATTATATCCCCTTCCCCCACCTCCGATCTTTCTCTATATAAACACCCTTCCACTTCATAGTTTAACCCAAAAGAGGAAACCCACCATAAACTCACACTCTTGACAAACTCTCAAGTTTTTCAGCCTTTCCTTTGTCTCCATGGAAACACAAATAGACAGGTTTTGGGTTTTGGCTCTAGTTTCCAAATGCAAAGCCTTTTCTTCTCGAGACCCCATCTTCCTTCTTCTTTCTCTTTTCTTTGCCTGGCTAGCCATTGCTTTGTGCTGCTGGGTTTCCCCTGGAGGCCCCGCCTGGGGCAAATACTGGCTCAGAAGAGGAATTTGTTCAAAAGCCAAGATGATTCCAGGACCCAAAGGGTTTCCGGTGATAGGAAGCATGAACCTCATGGTAAACCTGGCTCACCACAAGCTTTCTGCTGCGGCCAAAACTTTTAAAGCGAAAAGACTCATGGCTTTCAGCATGGGAGAGACTAGGGTTATTATCACGTGCAATCCTGATGTAGCCAAAGACATCTTGAACAGTTCAGTATTCGCTGACCGTCCCGTTAAAGAGTCTGCTTATCAACTCATGTTTAATAGAGCTATTGGTTTTGCTCCTTATGGGGTTTATTGGAGAACTCTAAGGAGAATTGCAGCAACCCATCTTTTTTGTCCTAAGCAAATCAGCTCCACAGAGTCACAAAGATTTGATATTGCTTCTCAAATGGTATCGGTTATAGCATGTCAAGGTGGAGACTCCTTTCGCGTTCGAGACATACTGAAGAAAGCTTCACTCAACAACATGATGTGCTCGGTTTTTGGTCGTAAATATGATATAGACACGTCAAATAATGAAATTGAGGAACTTAGAGGACTTGTTGATGAAGGATATGATCTTCTGGGGAAGCTTAATTGGTCTGATCATCTTCCTTGGCTTGCAAATTTAGACCTTCAAAAAATCAGGTTCAGGTGCTCCAATTTGGTTCCTAAAGTGAACCGGTTTGTGAACCGGATTATTCAAGAACACAGAGAGGACCAAAGTGGCCAAAGGAGAAATGACTTTGTTGATGTTCTGCTCTCTCTTCTCGGACCGGACAAGTTATCAGACCATGACATGGTTGCTGTTCTTTGGGTAAGCAACAAGCTTGTCTCAACAATTCTCCTTCTTGATACATGTATATAAATATATATATTAATATTTAAGAGATTCTAATTTATATACATTAATCAGAATTATTGTGTCAACCAATAAAATTTACATCACTTTTCATTTATATATATTTCTTATATGTTTTCTGTCGCGTGATGCTTTTTTTTTATTTTTTTATTTGCCTCCTGATGATGTTAATATGTTGTTGTTTATACACACAAACACACATACATAGGCCGAATTAGAAAAGAGTCGAAAGTGGAATCTTAGCTGAATTTGCAGGCAGCTCATATTCCTTCCCTTTCTTTTCTTGGGAATTAATTGTCGATCCTTCCGTATCATTATTATGTATGCTCGGCCATTAATTAATTATTCTCTTAAATTGTATCGTCTAATGCAGGAGATGATTTTTAGAGGAACAGATACCGTGGCTGTCCTGGTAGAGTGGATACTTGCGAGAGTGATACTTCACCCTGATATCCAATCAAAGGTGCATGATGAGCTCGATCAGGTTGCGGGAAGATCAAGGCCGCTGATGGAAGCAGACATCCAATCAATGGTTTACCTGCCGGCGGTTGTGAAAGAAGCTCTAAGGTTACACCCACCGGGGCCACTTCTGTCATGGGCCCGTTTAGCAGTCACGGACACTAAAGTTGATGGATATGATGTGCCAGCAGGGACCACGGCTATGGTTAATATGTGGGCCATAACAAGGGACCCGCAAGTGTGGGCGGAGCCGCTAAAGTTCTCGCCGGAGAGATTTTTGAGCAAGGAAGGTGATGCTGACGTGGGATTTTCCGTGTCAGGGTCTGACCTCAGGCTGGCTCCATTCGGATCGGGTCGCAGGACTTGCCCGGGAAGGACACTGGGTTTGGCCACGGTTAGCTTCTGGGTTGGGATTTTGTTGCATGAGTTTGAGTGGGTGCGGTGTGATCATGAGCCGGTTGATCTCTCTGAAGTGTTGAGGTTGTCTTGTGAGATGGCTAGCCCACTTACAGCCAAAGTGAATCCACGGAGAAGATCATAATCATCAAATAATGTCGTAAGATTTGCTGGAAATGGAAGCAGATAGTCTTGTGACAGCGAACGCGACTAAGTTATGGTGGTAATTATGGTTCGGGTGTTTGCTTGTTAGGATTGATGTGTGATGAAGAAATAATATCCACTCTAGTTGACATTTTCGACTGTAAATATTCGGGGTGATATATCCAGAAAATGTAAATAAAGTCTTGTGTGTGTTGACTTGTGCAGTGTGCGAAATCAAAATACGGTTCAAGACTCATTCCATGGCGCACTAACGAGTAATAATATATAACGGGCACTCTTCACAGCTCGATCTTCTCTTTTATTCTCACAAATCGTTCACATTATTCATAGTTCTTGAATAATCAGTAATTATATAAAAAATAAAAATGAAGGGTTTTTCTTATTGTACTCTTCCTCGTAAAATATTGCTTGGTCAATCTCAAGTTCTTGTGAAAAAATATGTTGTAGTCCACATATTTTTCATTGGCTTTTTATAAGTTCCTTTAGTTTTAGAATTTTAACTTTGGTCCAAAACTTCATGTTGTTCACGTTTTATTGAGAGAGGAGATAAAGACATAAAAACAATGGAGGAGAGAAAAAGTTGCTTGTTAGTTTCATTTTAGCAATAAAAAAAATTAATTTTGATGTCAATGAGTTTTATTTAATGAGAGGAGTGTCATTAAAATATTTTTATATCATTCATCTTGTAAGAAAAAAATAAATCGGTGCTCAGTTTTTTTAATTAGATTAAATTTTTATCTTTGGCCGATTAATTTGATGTTCTTAGAAAAAAAAAAAAAAGTTAAAATTGAGTTTTTTGAATTATAAGAGTTATACACACACACACTCCTATACATCACACAAATTAAATGTATAAATGAAATTCTAGGTATCTACCCAGCAAAATAGTATTAATTAAAATCATTTTCCTTATCCTACTCGAAACTGCTTTTTTTTTTTTGGCTCGACTTGGTCCAACATTTCATAGCTAGCTTCTGTCTTGAGATCCTTTTCATGACCGTCCAGATCATCTTAAGTGATTTTTTGGAGGTGTTGTTGTAGTTAATTTTTAAAATATTTTTTTGATATCTATACATAAAAATAATTTAAAATTATAAAAAAATAATTTAAAATAAAAAATAAAAAATAATTTTTTTAAAAAAAATTCAAAATATTTTAAAAATACAGTGTGAAACAACTTTTAAAATAAGATAACCACATCGCATAAACACGTGGCTGACAGCACGTGAGAACAGGTGAAGTGAGGGACATTGACATTGCTCGGTGAAAGTTGCAATACATGGGAGAAACTCTGTCCATACTTTGCCTAAAACAAAGGTGTGATCTACTTGTGTGCCTCTGTATCTATGCTTCTATCGTCAAGTCCCTGTCAGGATTTTTCTGTCCTAATATAAACAAATCCCATGTCTATGAACTACATGAAGAATCCAAATGTCTTATTGGTTTGCTTCAGTGTTTATATGACACGTACGTGCTTCTGCATGTCTCTTTCTTGTACCAACAACTAAATCCTTGTAGATTCCCTCTGCTCTTCGGAGATATGCATGTTTTTTGCTCCAAATTAAAACCTATCATCAATATATAAAAAAAAAATCCACAGCCTCCAATTAATTAGTACCTCCTCCAGAATCCATCTCCCCAACAAAATATCTTTTTAGCCACTTGAAATTAATTACATTGGCTCACACGTGGAAAATTCAAATTTGAAGATAGTACATATATGTGTGTGTGTGTGTGTGTTACCAGAGTGGATTTGAACTGTGAAGGCTGATGAGATAACAAGTAAGATACGTGTGTGAGGGTAGTAAATATGCCCTTTATGATGATGAGAAATTTGTTGGCTGAATCATGAAAAATAGTTACAGGAATAATTGAAGTTGTTCATAGATGAGCAATTGTTTTGATCCTTCCCATATATATTATCATTGTGTAGGAGTAGAAATGCTGAGCATGAGCTTCCATCCTTCATCTCTAAGGTTGGGACGCAAGATATCATATATTTACATGGGTCTTATTATTGCCCTCCATCATCATCCTCACAAACTTCGCCTATGATCCCTAGTTTATTTAAGTTTCGGGTCCCCGGCCTCAACGGAAAGGAAGACGATATAGTAACATGGAGCTAGTCGTGATTTACTTCTTTGGTACATGCAGGCTCAATACTTTTTTTTTTATTGGATGCGAGGAAATTTCATCCTTTAAAAAGCGTATTTTATGGGTCTAGGTAATCGAGTAAAACCTTGATTGTCCCAAATTCTTACATAGGATGCACGTCCTGACTCGAACTCGAGACTTACTATGCAGATCACAAGCTTTTTGTTATCATGTCACGTCTCTTGGAAACTTATCAATACATTACCCTTGTGACCAACAAAAGAATGTCATCAAACATTGAGCAATCCTGGTGAAATGCCAGCAAGTGCCTGCTCCTCATCATTCATTGCACTACTAGTGCTACTACCAGAGCAAGCCATAGCTTACTGCCATGAACCAAATTGGGTGCAGTTTTGTGAGTGGTTCATCAGACGGGTAGCCTTTTCCTCAGTTCTCAGTAACCCTGAGGCTAGTTTTTTTTCTTCAATTTGGTGAGTAGCATATAGCCATCATATACCATTGCCACGGTGGCAATGCTCCTTCATTCTCAGCCCCAGATGAGGAATCCTCTCTGACAATTCAAAGGCAGCCTTGGCATTCCTTGTGGGGGCCTAGGATAAGCATTAAGGCTCCTTGCTGAAGATCCTGCATTGGATTCACCAGTTTGTCTGGACCCCAAACAGCACCTTAGAATATTCCACTGATGCATTAGCGATAATTCTCGTTTTAAGTTTTGAAATACACAAGATAATGCATGCACTGTGTCGGTGTGTCCTATTGAGTGATAAGAAATACACGAGATGGTGCCCAGGCTGCCTACGAAGAACCATAAAGGCTGATTCCATAACACTTTTAAAATATAATAATGAAAAAGATGGTTGCAATAAGGCTAAAGTCGTGTCTATCGCGTGCTAGACCTTCTGGCATGTGTGGACCATCGGTAGCATGCTCTCATCTTTTGTTTTCGAAGTAGAAGAAAAGAGATACGCAAAGGGACACGTCACACAAACAATCACATGAGAAACAGAAGGAAATATTAATCTCAAATCACAAGTGTGATCCTAACAGTAAGAACGAGAATCTTATTGGAATGTCGAAAACAAGAGGAGAGATCCAATTGCTTCAATAAATTATCTCCACGGGAGCCACTCAAGTAAACAAATATAAAATTAGAATTAGAACTGTAATGAAGTGGAAAACCTTGTCAAGGATCGAAAAAACATTACCGAACCAGGTTCGTGTGGACCACTCATGTGGCAAATTCTCATTGTTAGAAGCTCTGGAATTTCGAACTAGGACATGAAATTTGTTCTGTGCAAGTGATGGTTTACTCTAATGACATGAAATTTCCCTATTAACCGACCAAAAAAGAAAAAGAAACGCTACAGAAACATAAGAAAAGCGATAAAATTTAATGATCATTTGTAGGAGGTATATAAACATCACAAATTCATGATTTGAGAATGCACATTCTGAGATACCAGAAAGTTCAAAACAATCGAATTTTATATTTCCAATTGTAGAGTGAAAATGGTTCCATGGCCAACAAATATCAACTGTTGGATAGCATGGACGTGTCCTGTTTGCTGGGCTATAGTTTCAGGTGATGCATGGCCTCGGTAGAATGTTGCTCGCCTTCTGTGCCGCTATGCGATGCAGGGGTTTTATATGCACCACTTCGTAGATATTCTAGGAAATCCATCGCTATTGTATCGGTCCAAGGAGCACCAAGTGGAGCTTCACCACCAGCAATCCACCCTAGATGGCCACCTTTGGGTGTGACGATGAGCAAACAGTTTGGATTTTCCTGAGACAGCAAGCCATAAAACTTTTTAAAAAAGAGAACGAGAGAGATGACAAATTGATTGGATGCACATCGAATCAAAAAGCATTTTAAGTTTCCCCTGGTGCCGATCAATTGGGCGGTAGAAGGTTCAATGACATTGGTTGTAGAAAGTGAATGCAGAAAATAGTTGAAAGTATTCAGTAAATTAGCACTCGAATCAGCACCGTGCATCTTTTTAAAGATTTCTTCTTTTCTTTTTGCAAATTAACACTACTTAAAGAAAAGGCAAAATAAGAGTTCCTAAAGCATTTCAAGTCAGACAATTCAGACAAGATATTTGATACCTTGCTTAATACACTACTAAAATCTATTCTGGGCCAAATTTAATTTTTTATTGATGTAAGAAGGATCAACATTATTCCCAAACTATAAAAAAATGCCATCTAAAAAATGGCCTTTGTATACATAATAAAAAAAGGATAAACCATTTGGGAAGGAACATCGAGATGAAGAAAATCAACCGTGGTTATCTTAGGGAAAAATGACTTCTAATTTTAAAATGGCAGATGAAACAATTAACAAAGATGAAAAAAGGTGGATGAAGACAAGTGGTGACCATTGAAGAATCATTGGATCAGGTAAAGAAAACTTGTAGAAATAGTGAGTTTATTATAGTGTGCTAGCAATTGTGACTCTTGATGAAGCTAAAAGTATTAAGCAGTAAGACCAGAATACCTTAACTGATTATGCAGAAGTAAAAAATGGCACAAATAGCTATCAAGAAAGGCAAGGGTATAGAAGGATAAATGATGAGGGGATAAGAGCACTATCTGACTTCTGGGGAGAGAGCCCTGCATACCTTGATATCTTCACGAGGAATTCCCCTAGCTGGAGCAATTGGATCATTGGCGGCCTGCAAATTAATAACACATAAACCCAAAGATACAATTCACAACTTTCTGAAATCCAAGCATCAAAGAAGGAACACAATTCAACGCATGCAAATCTATTTTCCTGAAAAATCTTCAATGTATCATGGGAATTACAATGCTATCAGCGCCTTATAGTGAATAAAAACAACCACAAGTCCAGTCCTCAATTGCTTCAGGTAAGTAAGATTGTGATTACATGTTAGAGAAACATCCACCCTCCCAGTAAATCCTTCACCCAGAACTAAATAAGCATTCATACAAGGAACCTAGTTGGTATAGACAAGACAAGAAGTTCCAAAAATAGCACATATCAATGTAGCTCGACCACAGCTTCAGCAACAAAATATGAGCAAAAGTTATTAATTCTCTACAACCAGTATCAGACAAGATGCTCATATAATCTACAAAACTGGCACAGATGCATACCTGGATGCAAAGCAAAGGTGTGCGAACATGTTTTATGGATTCTGAACTGGATGAATTAGAGTAGTAGTCATCCACCGACTTGAAACCAAATGAAACTGCCCAGTGAAGTTAAAGCTGTGTGAGCTGATGGCATACCATGATAACCTCCAACACAACCATCATAAAAGAAAAGGAAGAATTGCTTCTACGAGGAGCATCTACCTCGGGTTAGTCCTTCATCAAACTCCCTGACAGACTTGGCATTGGCAGCTAATGGTATATTATATTCACCACCCATATCTTCAAAGAGAATGGCGTGGCTGCACAAAAAGGAGATTATGATATCATCTCTAAGAAGAAATATTAGCTGTGAGATGGAAGAACTTTATTGCAGAATTACTTCTTAAGAGTTTTACGCAGAGCATTTGTGAGAGCTCTGTCATAAACAACATTAAAGCCCTTACGGAAGTCCTCGTCTGCAATGACCAAATTGAAAGGATTACACAATGATACAGCACCGGTTATCGTTTGAGATTCCTGCAAGCAATAACCAACGAAAATTAAATAAATAAATGCAGTAGTGCAAGAACATGGAAGAGGAAAAGGAAGCTAAAATAAAATTAGTCGGCCCTTAAGAATACATCATCAACATACAGTAAATTAATATTTCATAATTCAATGTCACGGAAAAAAATTTCAACACACACAAAAATGAAGTACAATAAAGTTTAAACTGAACTCGACCTCAACGTCCCAGTAATGAAGTAACCCATCACAATTCAACTAAACTGCAATATCAAACTAGATGGAATCAGCTGCAATAGTTCTGTTTCCTTCATTGACCGTGTCCATTGATCTACGTTGAATATGGCCAAATCATCTCATGTATCACTTGTACTCAATAAATACCCTCTCCAACTTCCAATGGATGCACCCATTTCACATTGGTTCCTATGTTTCCAAATTTACATCAAAAGTAATCATCTCAGCATTCCAGTTCTTGATGGCTATCTCAAGTCAAAAACTTTTCAGACCTTATAATAAAACCTTCAACTTCAACAGTTTTTTCCTGTGTTGAAGAGAATTACAGCATCTTTTCCATAAAAGTTCCACGGACTTGAAAAGTGTTGGTTGGGATGAGCGGAAAATATGTAAATACTACAACAATATGCATCACCATATTCTCTAGCAAGAACTTAAAATTATCACACCCACATATTTTAAAAACTAAATTAACATTTCCAGCGAAGTCGTTAAACTAAATAAACCAATAAGCAATGAAACTTACCTGAGCCAAATAATTGACAAGAATGTTGGCACCAAGAGACCAACCAACAGCATACAAATTAGCATTTGGATATCTAGTCCCAACATGGTGCACCACTTCACGCATATCTCCTATAAACGAAGCCGAATAGAACTGCATCATCAGTCTTTCACTTGGTAAAAATGATCATGTACTGAAACTATCTCCCTTCTTTACTCCAATGCCAAATCAACTAGAAACTAATACAATTACACATAAATGTACCTTAGGAGTAGTAACAGGGCTGTTTCCACATCCTCTGCTATTAAAAACAACAACACGCCACCCTTTATTTCTTGCTTTAATTAACATATGCCTTACATATGAATCCTCACTCCCTCCTGTTAATCCTGGCTGCGTTATAACCAAAAATCCAAGCAACTCTCTTAGTACAAATACAAAAGAGATGTGTTTTGGCTGGAGAGACAGACAAAGACATAAAAAAAATCTATGCTTGAGATAATAATTTTGGAGTGGGTTTCTGTGTTTTTAAACAAAAGGGCATGTAGACATTTCCCTTCTGCCTCTTCTATCCTTTTTGTTCCGAGATAGTGAACAAATGCCAGAGTCATACCAAAACAAAAAATGATTGCTCTAGTCGGTGCCTTTATCAGTAATTTTAGTAAGACTGCTGAAAAGGTTCTGGTTGACAATGTTTGAAACACCTGTTCGAAAATTGTCAATGCATTAATTTCTCGGTGTCTTTGAATACTAGCTTACGTATGGTAATGTTTTTGGATTAAATGTATTTCGAAGTGGTTTTTTATGTCACATTTCAGCTTTTTGTTCGAATGTTTTCAGATGGTTTTGATGATTAGATATCGAATGAAAAAAAAAAACGAACTTCTCACCTCGTCATCAATTAAAAGCTAAACAAGACAGCTGCTAGGATACATAAACAGAATCTATCTGACAATTTTATCCACAGAGAAACACAGTTTAAGAATCTTTAAAATAAATTCATACTGACCAGTAAAATGAGAACAGGAGAATTTGGTGGCAAGATTTGGTGGTCACCGGAGACCCAATCAAGAGCGACAGCACCATCATCTTTAGTACGGAGGCACTCACGTTTAAGCCTGACATCAGGGGTGGCACGAAAGAATGAACCGAAAATGGTTTCGACATGACGGTTATTTCCGAGAAGAGGGAAAGGACTGTAAGGACGGTGTAAGGAATTGAAGGCTGGGAGAAAGAGGTCACGTGCGCCACCAATTATTTCGAGGGAAGGATGGAGAGGGTGGTGGTCAGGCATGGTGGTGGTGGTGGTTTGTAGGGAGGAGTGTGGCGAGCGGTGGCGGCGGACTGGGGAGATGAGTGTGGATATGGAGGTTAAAGAGAGTTTGGCCATTTTGGTGGTTAAATGGGAGTTTGTTGAGGGTGGACGGTTTGGCGATCGATACAAAGGACTGGTGTCATTGGATGGAACAGAATATTCAAAATGATTGGTTGAGATAATAGGTGGGGGAAAAAATAAATATGCGATTTCCAAAGTTTACTCCTTTGTAATGTTACAACTTACAATGCAAGAGTTTTTGGGGAAACGAATATTTTTATCTGTTCAATTTAATAAATTATTAACGTTTTAATTGTTTTATATTTGAAAGGAGTATTTATTTTTTTTTAGTATTAATAGGGTTTTTAGTTTTAATATATATGAGGGTTATTTTAAATAAGAAAAGTCACTCATGAAAAAATACCCCATTTTGGCATTTTCACATGTAAACGGTTTTTGAAAATATGCAAAGCGAATTAAAAAGATTGTTGGGCTAGGCCTGAATCGCCTGACACCTTTCAACCGAGCGACCTCTCTAAGCCATTCAGTTTTTGGGCCTTGGCCCGGTATTAACTAAATTCTCGGCTACGTGCATGCATCACAATACAAAGAATCAAGCTCTAAAAAAGGCAGTGAAGCACCCCACTTTTCTTGACTTGCTCATGAGTGTTAGTACAATGCCTTTTTTCTTGCGAATAACAATCTTCCACCAATATATCACCACCTCAAAAGCGCTTATTAACCGACAATCTCTCCACTAATAGCACAATAAACACCACAACTAATGTGTGAGTGGTGAGGGCGCTCTCATCCCTTAAAAGAGGTCAGGGATTCAAACCCTTCTCTTGTATGGAGCCGGCCATTTGGGGAGCACTTTCACCCCTTCGGGGCCCACCCGGTGCAAATATGGATTAGTCTGGGCCAGCGCTTGGGACACCGCGTGTTTTATACAAAAAAAAAAAAAAAAAACACCACAACTAATAACAAGCATCAACCTCTCAACCAATAAATTAATGACCAATTTTCTAGTGCTAAGAGTTTGGGATTGAGGAGTTTATTTTTTCTGTTATCTTAGATTCAAACTATGTAGTTGCTAATATGATAGTTACTGGAGGCTTATATTGTTATTAATTTTAGGACTTGTGAGATTAATCAAGATATACGCAAGTTAGACCAGACATCTACGTTAATAAAAAAATAATTACGAATGTTATTTCTAATAGCAATCCTTTACTCATTTATCACCTCAAAATGCACTTATCAACCATTTATATCTCCACTAATTAATACTTTAATAGCAAGCACCAACCTCTCAGCCAATAAATTAATAACCGACAATTTTTTTTTCTCTGCTCACCATGAAACAATTTATTAAAGAATCGTTTGTTCTAATAAAAGATTTGTTTTTGCAAGAAAGCTCAGTGGTGTCATCTTCTCGCCACCTTATCACGCTAATGGTTTAACCTAATCCATTAATAACCCAAGAGGCAGCCTGGAACGAGAATTTCATGACTTCTTCAATCCCTAAATCAAATCAAAGACTTAAAAGCATGATTGTTTATAAGATACGTCGCGCCGCACTCCATGCTCTTTTTTTTTTCCGAGCGGCAAACACTCAAACACAATGCACGGTGAGTTTAACAGCAAAATATATAAATGAGATCGCATTGAACGATTTTTTCTTCTTCAGGACATGAAAAAAACTCATGGAAACTTGAACAGCAGTGTGTTTATTGATGAACATGATGAAAGACTACAGCCATTAAAAGAGTTGATGGGCTAGATTTCATTCATGGACTTCCTCTAGCTTTTCCTGCTTCTCCTCATCAGTCATGAAAGCAGAGACAGGGAAAGACTTGCCAATCCCCATTGGAGTCTTGAAGACAATTTTCTTGCTCGCAGGATCTTCGATGCTCATTTCAGATACTGGTACCCATAAGAACATCTGCCTGCTCTTAACCCCGTTCATTTTCTTCATCCTGAACTTCTCTACATAAGCCGTCACCTCTGTGGCATAGCTTACTTTTGTGTTGGTACCAACAAAGAAATGCTCGTAAGGAGCCTTCTGTTTCATCCACACAAACCCAGTTTCTCTAACCCTCCCGCACTCTACAAGATCTCTCAGGGGGAGGACTCCTTTAGGGAATCCTAACTCTTCGAGAAGCTCCAAGGAGTGGCGATTGCACTCTTCAGGACCGTACACAATTTCTGCCCCAGCACGTTCATCTTCTTTCGATCTGATCAAGCCTGCCATTTCTATCAAGAATTGGCTGTGCGCTTACAGTTTTTTGAATGATGAAGAGTGCCAGTGGCGTTGGGTCATTATAAAGAGGAAACGACAGGGTAGTTGGCTGGAAGTTCAGGAGGTAGTTCACCAATAACTCACATCACATTAAAAGAAAAGCTAAAATATTTGGGTTATATTGGATTGTTATAACAGAACTATTTTTATATTTTGAAAATTTAAATTTGTAGGCTGAGAGTTTTTTTTTTTTTTTTTTTTTTTTCATTTTTGTTAGTTAGTTAATTATTAAAAGATTATTTAGGGTGCAAGTATTTTTTTTATTATTTCTAGAGTCAACAAACTTAAAACTGGTGACCAATAATTTCTTTGACTTTTTACACGTATTTTAACAGCAAAAATATTTTTTCTCTCCATATAAATCTATATTTTGTACTTACATTTTAATTTTAAAACTGTTTTTTTTAATGATTTTTTTTTATTTTTTATTTTAAATTAATTTTTTTTATGTTTTTAGATCATTTTCATGTACTAATATTAAAAATATTTTTTAAAAAATAAAAAATATCATTTTAATATATTCCAGAATGAAAATCATTTTAAAAAACAACTTTAATCAAACTATAAACCATCCCTAAATAAGTGAATTAATGAGTTGTTGGGTCAGGTTGTTTCATGTTTTTTTCATTATTAATGTATGGTGCACATAACTTGTTACAAATTTTCAGGTTCGTTGCATGGAGATGACAAGCATGAGTTTTTAGACAATTTTTTTTTTGTTGATTTCTCTCTCTTTCTTGAATATAGGCAGATAGATGTTCAATTGATTCTTGATGTTTAGGAACCGGGATCAGGGCCCTTGCCTTCGGCCTCCAACCCATAACTACTGGTGGGTCCGTTGGGTGACGATGGCTTAGCTTTCTATTCCCCTGTGAAGACATTCATAGTAATCATAAAAACATAGACTTCATTTTTATGCATTTAGAATAGTAATTGTTTTTTTTTTAAATAATTATTTCTTAAAATTTATTTTTTACATCAACCTATCAAAATAATAATAAAATATTTAATTATTTCTTAAAATATGATTTAAAATAAAAGGCTATAAGATAGCATAAGTTAATAAATCATATATGATTCAAGGATGGACAAGATGTCCTTAGTTAACTGCTCAACTGAAAAAATCAAACCCATCCATAAATAAAAACGGTGGGTTAGCTAGGTAGGGGGCAAATAAAACCACAGTATTGTCTTATAAAGTGTTTGTCATTGTGTTTCAAAAATATTTTTGAAAAAAATTGAATTTTTTTTATTTTTTACTTTAAATTAAAAAAATAATATTATTAAATCATTTTCATGTATTGATGTCAAAAATAATTTAAAAAAACATCATTATAATATATTTTTAAATAAAAAATATTTTCAAAACAACCACAGCTACAATCAAACTATCAAATAACCACACAATCAAACAGTCTTATAGATATCACAGTCCAAGACTCCAAGTAGCAAAAAATGATTCTCACTCAATCCTTGCCAGTAATAATCACCAAAAGGATGGTGGACAGAGAGAATGAGTTTTAAGATATTTTTTTCATTGTTTTAACTATGATTTATAAGATTTAACAAACCATAGCTTGATTTTCCATATAAAATACATGTAGATGGACATGTTCAATTTTTTAACAAACTAAAAGTGCTATTGGTTTTGCAGCAGTCAAATTTAAAAGCATATTGTTTTTAAAATTTTTATTTTACATAATTAGATATTTTTTAGCCCAAATTAATACTCGATTGTATTTTTTAAAAAAAGTTGAATTGAAAGACAGATAAAAAATAGGAGTAAAATAGATGACGACTTTAAAATTTATTTGAAAAGTTAATTTTAGTCCTCTAACTTTTTAGCTACTAGGAAGCTTTTTGCTCCGATTTTATGTTCATTTATTGTGATGATGTAGGAGCACTGCTCCCTGTATTGATGTTGAGTTCTTTTCAACAGCTATGAGGTGAGCAGTTCCAAGGAAGAAAGAGATTGCATTCAAGATGAGAAAAGGTATCTAATTCTCTTTCTGTTCAGTTTTTAGTCATGGATGAATACTCCTTCCAAATTCCTTGTAATCATGTATTTTCATTTCTTCCCCTAGTCGAGGTTCTTTTATAGATTTGCACTGCAGAAAAGAATATGAGAATCTACAGAAACAGTTCCAACAACGTCTCGATGAAGTCGGAATCGATCCGGAGGCAACTGGGTATTGTTTCCAAGATAATCAAGTGCAAGGATAGCCATCTCTACAAGCATTTGGAGAAGCTTCGAGCAGAAGACTGCTTCTTTGTGTACAGAATGGTGGTGGTTCTTTCCAGAAGGGAGTTAAACCTTGATCAAACATGAGCGAATGCAATAGCATGGGCGGTCAGTTGGGTGTATGGAAGCTTCTCGATGATCCACATGACTCGGTGGTCAACCTGTACGAAAAGATTTAAGAAAGAATTCTTCCTTTTTCTCTTGTTCTTCGTAGATTTCCATTTTGTCAATGTTGCTGCGTGCAGGTCCCTTCAAAATTGAGGGATCTTCGGATCACTTCAACTCCTAGCTTGGAACAAAACCAACTTATAGGCCATTTTGGAATTCTGAATGCTGTGCCCGCACTCTCCGTGAGTGATAGTGGCATCATTTTTCAAAAATATTTTTTAAATATTTTCAAATCATTTTCAATATCAAAAATAAATTTTAAATTATTTTAATATATTTATAAATAAAAAAAACAATTCAAACTCCGCTGAAACCGTCACTAGTTTATCATTTGCCGGGCTTAATTTCAATTTCTTAAAAAACCATAACCTATACAAACAAAAATCAAAAATTATGGGGGCCCATATAAACAATAGTCTAATTTTTCTCTTTCTTTTCCTTTATTTTCTTCTCTACTGTCCCCCCTCTCTCGCTCCATCTCCCGTCCGAATCCACCTTCCAATTTACCTTAACAAAACAGAAAATCCTTTGAACCACCTCCAATGACTCCCGAAGAACCCGAATTGAAAAATGGATTCGAACCTAAACTCGAAACTGAACAAAAACAAGATCCGGATCCAGAGACAATTGCGGTACCGGAATCAAAGCCAGCACCGGAACCAGCAACAATTCACGTCACGAGCTCAGATCCTGAGGCAGAGGAGCCAAATGAGGCCGAGATCCAATCAAACGAATCAGATAAACCTGAACCGAACGAGCAAAATGCGAATCGTCCTGCTGAGCTACAACAGAACAAAACATTCACGATGAGAGAATTGCTCACTGAATTAAAAACCGAAGAAGGCGACGATGCGGCTAGCACTCCTCTCAGGTCCGGTCCGATTTCTATAACTAATACATTTCATTACCAAACGTTTCAATTCTTTCGCTTTCACTCAATTCACGTGATTAATGAGATCAAATTAGATTGGATTAGATTGCGTGTTATTTAGGTCTTTCTAGATCTCACCGTAAGATTCTCTAACTGTATTGTGCTTGATAGATGTGAGATTTTGTCAGACTTTTAGCGTGTGATTTTTGAAAATTTGTTAACAGTCAACAAAGCCCACAGCAGCAGCAGCAAAATAATGCGGCAATGGAATTGATTGATAGTGTTACCAGTACTGATGAGGAAGGCCGGTCGCGTCAACGTGTTCTCACATTTGCTGCCAGGAGGTAATATATCCATTAGTCAGCCTTATTTTTTGAGATTTAGATGCCTTAGTATTGATTTCTGAAGGATTTTGCTATAGGTACGCGAGTACTTTAGAGAGAAATCCAGATGATTATGATGCGTTATATAACTGGGCATTGGTTCTTCAGGTATGTGAAAAGAAAATGCTTTAATGAAATTGTAGTTATTTTAAGCATATTGAGATTTAAAAAAAAAAATAGAATCTAGATTGATTAATTGTGCGATGTTATTGGCATCTTGGTTTGCAGGAAAGTGCGGATAATGTTAGTCTGGATTCTACTTCACCTTCTAAAGATGATTTACTTGAGGAAGCTTGCAAAAAATATGATGAGGCTACACGTCTTTGCCCAACACTTAATGATGTATGTGTTAAACCCATATGCTAAATGTTCCTTTTGAATGTCTATACATCAGGTTATAACGAGCATTCTGACTTCCTGAATTGCAAAAGTGAGATAATAGACTGAAAAAAGTTGCTGACTGCTTTGAATTCTTGCAAGTGATTATATTATCTATTTATCCATTTGAGATGGTTTCCTTTTCCTGGCAAAGAAAAGGAATCATATTAGATAACGAGTAAAATATTATTGCTAAAATTGAGCATGTGAGGGCCATTTGGTAATGATTACTTGTTATGAATACTTCTCTGATTACTTATGAGCCTACACTCCATAGTGGGTTTGGAAGATATGCATTGGGACAGCATTTGTTCAATTAAATTATTGATCTATTTTATGACTATATGGATGGTATTAAAGATTCACCTTTTTTTTTTTTTTTAAATTCAAACTCTTTGCATCTATGCATCATTTGAACATGATAATATTTGTGGAAAAAGATATGATTTCGAGATTTTACTCACTCAAAAGTTGTGTTATGTTGATTGATAGGCTTTTTACAATTGGGCTATAGCAATCTCAGATCGGGCCAAAATGCGTGGTCGTACAAAGGAGGCTGAGGAACTGTGGAAGCAGGTTTGGATATAATATAGTTTCACCAATTCAATTTTGTGGGTGTGCACCAAGGGGACATGCGTGTTTGTATCCATTTTCCCTTGTACTAAATCATCCTATCATGTGGTATTATAGACAGTCATTCAGGGTATGTGACCCTTATAACTTGCTAGGAACCATTTATACTTGAAGCAAATTCCATCTTGCCTTTCCACCTAATATATTCAAGCATGTGTGGTTTTCTTATTGCTATGTCCTGCATTCACATGTTGCTCTGCTCACGTTTTCCTCAAGAAAGTTCTCTTTATAGAAGTGAAAATTACAATAATATGCTTTTGCAGGCAACAGAAAACTATGAAAAAGCTGTCCAACTTAACTGGAACAGCCCCCAGGTATTATTTTTTTTTTTATTAAATTCTTAAAAGTTCCTTGTTGTTTCATATGAAATTAAGGTCCACAAATTTCCCTTCTGTTTGTAACAACCTTCTACTGCTGATTCCAACTTTTTATGAAATCCATTTCAGGCACTCAATAATTGGGGACTTGCTCTACAGGTGTTTAATGTCTCCTGATTCAACACTGTTTAAACTTCTTTTCTTCCTGCAAGCACTTTTTTTGAGCTTTAGTTTCTTTCAAATTTTAATACCTTGAGATGTTATGGTACGTGTGGTTGTTCTGAGTAGTTTAATATGATGCTATATTGAATTTTGCAATTTAGGAACTCAGTGCAATTGTTCCTGCAAGAGAAAAACAAACCATTGTGAGAACTGCAATTAGCAAGGTACAAAAAGTCATCTGGAGATGTTAAAGTGCTTGAATGAATATATAGGACAAGCAGCAAAGTGATTTTGAGTATGGTATGTCCTAGGAATAGGTCTACCTGTATCTTCTGTCCTTCATTATGATCCCTTTTGCTTGTTTCTAATGCAGTTCCGTGCAGCAATCCAGTTGCAATTTGATTTTCATAGAGCAATCTACAACCTCGGAACTGTTTTGGTTTGTTTAATCCTTTCTATCCTCATCTGTAATATCATGTTTCAACTGTGATTATATCTGTTTTCTTGCTTTATTTAATTTGTAGGTTAAGACAAGATAATTGACTGTCTTTTCACCTCCTCCCACAAATCAGTGAGTTTAAATCCTAAATATAAATGCTTTTCTTGGCAGTATGGGCTAGCCGAGGACACATTAAGAACTGGGGGAACACCCAGTGCTAAAGATGTTAACCCTAATGAGTTGTATAGCCAGTCTGCTATCTACATCGCAGCTGCTCATGCATTGAAACCAAATTATTCGGCAAGTATTGCACAGTTTCATTTTTATTTAAAGTGCTTGTTTAAATTCTGTGATGTAGAAAGCATGCTGACTCTGAATTATAATTCAAAGCTAAAATTTATTTGATTCTTTACAGGTATATAGCAGTGCATTGAGGCTTGTGCGATCCATGGTCAGTATTGCATTTTCTGAATTTATGGTTATTTTATCCTAAAATGCCTTCCTCATGATAGCTAACTTCTTTCTCAGCAGTTATGGCTTATGAGGTCTGTGTTATCTTTTCTTGGACTTTTGATATTAGGGTGCGACATATTCTGTGACTTAAGTGAACTCTGTTGTTGTCTTGATTGGTTGACCATTTCCTAAACCTTGGATTATCTACTAGTTCTTATGCTTTTGGTTTTTGCATTATTGCCCAAATCTGTGGCTTGACCCCTAAGCTGCTGTTTCTGGTTAATATAGGCACATAAAAACCTGAACTTCATATCCAACATTATCATTCCATAATTTTGGATTCAATCAATACCTCCACACTCGTGTGTTGTGGTTGCCAGATACTTTTTTTGATTTTATCAAAATACATATTTCCATATTGCGACCAATATCTTATCTGCCTGATTATGACTGACAACAGGAACTCCTGTAGCTACCCTGAAATGCATGGCATTTTGACTTGAAAATGAACTTGTTTCCATAGTTCTCTCTATATATCTGAATTTTTTACTGGCTGGAGAAATTATTCCTTACAAATTATATCTGATCAGACCCAATTTTTTTGACAGTTACCTTTACCATATCTTAAAGTTGGATATCTAACTGCTCCACAAGCAGGGAAATCGATTGCACCTCACAGTGATTGGAAGAGATCAGAATTTGTTTTGAATCATGAAGGGCTTCAACAGGTAACATCAAATAATTTGTTTTGCAATTTTGGATGTCAAAACAAATTAAATGGATCCAAGTAATCTTACCTATCAGAAAATCACAAATAAAAATCATGGCTTTATTTCATTAAGAAGAATTTCCATGTCGGTTATCCATAATGTTGCCAACTTCAGTTCCTTGATATACATCTTTCATTTCCTGAGCAGATTAGCAAAGCAGATCAAAAACAAGTTCGCCGGAGCCTCTCTGGCAGACCATCAGATGTATCAAATAGTGACAAAAAGGCTATCAAAGTCGAGGTTCCAGAAATTGTTTCTGTATCAGCATGTGCTGATCTGACTTTGCCACCTGGTGCGGGCCTCTGTATAGATACTATTCATGGACCACTTTTCTTGGTAATCACCATTTCTTTTTCAGTTTTGTTAGAATTATGCCTTTACACTCAGATGATTTTGACGTGCTTTCAGTGTTCAAAATAGTTAATCTTTTAGCCTTGGAGTGGTCATGTAGTGAGATTTGCTCATTTGAAGAGCATCTGTAGCCCTATCTAGTATCTCCTCTAATATAGTATCGATTCATTTGGCATTTATGGTTTGGGGAATGGATACTTTAATAATTTTAACAAGCCCAGTTGTCAGCATGATAAATTATTAAAACAGGACAGGACAGAATATAGGTGACTGAGCTATAAATAAATTGGTTCTCTTCTCAAAATTCTTTTCCTTTTCAGGTTATTATTCACGATTATTAGAAAGATTTTTTCTTTTAACTTTACCATTCTTCAGTAAACTGTGATAATTTCTAAGGGTCTTTTTATCCAAATTAAATCAGCAAGCTATACTGTTTCACATCAAGAACCCATCTTTAAATTCTGCCCATTGATCAGGTTGCTGATTCATGGGAATCCCTGGATGGATGGCTTGATGCAATTCGTCTGGTATACACAATCTATGCACGAGGAAAGAGTGAGGTCCTAGCAGGTATCGTAACAAGCTGATTGCAGTTATGAATTATCTGCTTGAACGACGTAATCTTCTTCTCAAGATGTATTTATGATTTAATGTATTGAAATTGGAATTTGATCATTTTGAAATAAGCTGTATATGATAGAATTTGTCATAGAGTTGCACTTTTGTAAAATTTTCTCTGCATGATCAAGTGTTGCAAATCAGTTTTAGTTTTGGTGACTGGTGAGTAATTTTGATGCGTAACATTACGTACTGAATGAGTTGGATTTGCTGATTTATGTGAAGCACGTCTTTTGGTTTAATCATAACGGCACTACAAATGTTTTGAAATATAATCCCAGTATATATTGCATTCTTCTGGCGATTCCAATAATGATGTAGAAATGAAAGCTTACCATGATTCACCGAGACACCTAATTTACAGTGCAATATTTTGCCTCAAGTTTTTAGCATTTTGCTGCATCCTATAGCAAGGGAGAGAGAAATTAGGAAAATTAGGGATATCTGATTGATTTCCGTGTCTGATTTAGAACTACACCATTGTGTAGGATTAGTTCTCAAAGATAAAACTTTGGTTTGATGCATAGAAAGCTGTTACCTTCACACGCGTGCGCTCACATAGAAATTGAATACAAGACATTTTAGCTAGCTTGTCAAAGTTCAAGGAAATACGCATCATGTCTCCCATTTCGGTGGTATAAGCTGAGCCAAGTCCCCCCCCCCTATTATATATGTTTTTTCTAGGTTATCATTATCAATTTTCTAAAAACCATTATTCATTTATTGTCATTACCTATTTTTATTATCCAATTAAAATAAAATCAATTTATTTAACTCAAGTCAATAAATCAAAGTCTTAAATCTTTCTAAAGGAAAGAAAAGAGCCTTGAGACATATCATGGGTACACAACTAGTCCATTAATCCATTTCAGCAACCTAAAAACCTATTTTCATTTAATCTAAAACAAACAATCAAATTATTCTTTTATTTATTTATTTATTTTTATAATATAGTTTTTTTCTATCTATTTCTCCCCAACACTATAAATTATGGTTGAATAGCTTAAAGTTTAAAAACAAAAACTATAAAAAAGAACCAAAATGAAAAACGCCTTTCCAAAACCCTGTAGTTTTGCCTGAACTAAATTGATTTATTAAATCTAAACAGAAATTGATCAAATTGCGAGGTGAAAATAACTAATGAATTAAAAGAATTAGGATGTGACTGCAATTGCATCGTTTCAAGTTACATGATCATGGTTCACACACAGAGAGATGTCTTTTAATTTGAGTTTTCTCATATTCGCAAATTATTTTGGTATATTTCGGTGATGAATTGAAGATCAATTTTATAAAATAAATTTTTATCAATAGTTAAAATAGAAATTATAAAAATGAAAAACAAATCTAACAAAAAAAAAAACAATATTAAGCAAAAAGTGTCATTTTGATATTTTGTAAATAGAATCAGGTTATATTGGATCCTAAGTTCCTAACTATTAGATACTAATAATCATCCTCTAGATTTTTTTATTTTTTTTTATCTTAGTCATAAAATATTTGTCTCTAAAATGATGCCATATAATATATGTCGTTATGATAATAATTTTTAAAGCTATCTCATTGATAATATCTGTTTTCCGGGGACTAGTTGACAATCACAGAGACCAATTTGTTATTTAACGGAGCAGGAGAGCTCCTCGATGTGCCAAATCCACCGCCCCAACTCATATCACATCTCACCTCACATCACACATCAATCACTCCAGATGAACGGTCCCCAAACTTCATGTCCACCAAGTGTTGTACCACAACAGAATTCAATATCCCACTCCAGCAACACCTTGCATGCAGCTTCCTGCATTGACACAAATCGACAGCAAATCCTGAAGTGTACAGAACATAGAAACCCATTCGTATAAACAAGCTTCTTGTCTTTTAGTCCTATAATTCGACAAAAACCGCGTGCCCTTCACCCCTGAATTCCCCTCCTCATAGCCGCCATTAATGAACACTATCTCTTCCTTGTATACATAAAGTATCACTAGTTCTTAAATCAACCCCGCCACTTCTTCTTCCTTCTCGTTTTTTAAATCACATTGTGCAGAACCATGGGTTTTGATGGGTTATTGGCATCAAGAAACCAAGAAAACCGCCTAAAGATCATATGTTTTTACGTCCGATTCACTGGTTTCAGGCCCAACAAACCGATGCCGGGATCACTCACTCTTGTTTATCTTCCTCGGAGTTCTAATGATCTTGCTATTGACGGGTCCAAGATTCGGCCCGGGTCCAAAGCTCTCTTGGGTCTTTATAGGATTGCTGATGTAGAGAAAAAGGAAGCTGGAGAGTTCATATTCGGGTCAAGAGAACGGGTTCAGGTCAGTGAAGGGGTTCGGTTTGAGGTTTATTTGAGTGAAGAAAGGGTTTTGGAGGGTGTTTTTAGGAGAGCTGATGACGTGGAAAAGTGGAAGTTGGAGTGTGGTGATGATGGCGTGGGGGTGGTTGAGATTTGCGTGGCGGTGGAGGGACACGTGACGTTGAGTGAGAGGGTGGTGATGAGTAAACGGAAGAGCAAAAGAGGGAGTGGAAAACTGGATGTCATTCCAGAGGGGAGAGAGGTGGCGGAGGATGAATCGGGCGGTGGATGTTGCTGTGATCGTGATGGACGGGGAATGGACGGTGGAGATGGGGAAGGGGGGTGGAGACCAGATTGTGAAACGGTTGAGATGGAATTGGAGGGTGTTAGATGGGCTATTGATGTCGGGGTCTGGGTCATGTGTTTGGGTGTGGGTTACATGGTTGCTAGAGCTTCTGCTAAGAGCTTGAGAAGATTGATGTTCCTTTGATTCTGGTTTTTCTGTTTATCTAACTTTCTTGTATGAGTATCAATGCCATCGAAGCTAAATTGCTGAGAATCTTTGTTTTCGATTTTGTAAGCTAAATCCTTTTGTCTCTTATTTCGACACAAAATTCTGAGCCACTTGACTGTGATCCTTAATCTCCACGATACCTAAAGTCTCTCATGGAGAAATTTGGAACCCATTCGACTTTCATTACTATTCTGTTCTTCAGCGAATTATCGCTCGGACAAGAAATTATTCACACATTTTTATTGCAAACAACGACATGGAGTAAGAGTTCCCAACATAACAAGAGGAAGCATTAACACATTAAAATCAACGATAAACTCAAATTGTAAGATTAAAATCATCCCAACATAAATATTTATTCAATAAACATTATCCAATCAAATTCTTATTATAAAACACAAAAAATCAACAATAAAACAGGATAATTATTCAAGAGAAGTTTGGGGTTCAAAATAAATCTTATAGGTGGTGGTTGAGGATGATGAAAAAATGACTTGTCCATCTATGAGTTGAGGTAATTTTGGTGATGATCTCTATACGAGCGTTATAAACCTATCCTCGAGGTGGATGAGCTATGATGGTAAGACTCGTCCATAAACGTTTCAAGCCCATCTACAGAGTGTTTTCAACATGCAAATTTCACAATATGTTTTGTAATTCTCAAAGCTATGGAGTAAGAGTATAAGATAAAAGTAGTGCTCAAAATAATTCCTTTTTTTTTTATCAATATATTAGCATGATACAAATTCAATTTAATAAAAATGCCTAGCAGTGTCTACCGCTTCGACCACAAAGTCATGTCAGTTGGAGACAATATCAACCAGCCCGTGTTTTGTTCATTATTGGAACAATTTTTCATTTAAGTCGCAAAACAAATTTTGTCCCTCTGCTTTCCCAATTCAAAACATTAACATGGGAGTATCTCTATCTTTTGATCTCCATATCCAGGGCCAAAAATATGCTTCCAAAGTAGTGTGCTGTGAAGGAACCATGGCGTTGCTATCAAAAGAGCATCTATTTAACCAAGTCAACATTAACCATGAAGCTGCTGTTCTATTGTTTCCTCTGCTCATCATCATCATCATCCCATCCTCCATTTGATTGCGCTCGATTTTCTGGGTGGTTTCTTGGGACTCCCCTCTGCCGAAGCTCATTTCTTGATTGCTTGTCTGCAGATGGCAGATTCATGTGTCCTCCTTCTCGCTCCTAACATGGAAAGTGAGAAACTCAACTATAATCTCGCAGATCAATGGAAGAATGAAATGAAAATCAACAAGGACTCCATTGATTGATACCTCCTCCAATGGTTCCTGATGCTCCCTCAAAATGATATCTTTCTTTTTTGTCAGCAATGGAAGAAACTCAGCTGCTTTGCTAAATAATTGAAATCCCTGAACATCTCCATTTTTAATGCTTGCTTCTAGCTGCAAAAAATTAGTGGCACAAATATGAACACTTTATATCGTGGATGATGGTCACCAAAATCATTAAGTTGGGGTTCTTGCTCTTATTTAGCTCTGCTAATGCGTGAAACATTATAATTTCTGTCAGTCTATCTTCCATATTTTCTTCTACTGGTCTATCATAAAGATGTGAATACGTAGAGAAAACCCAAAACCAGAAGGTAACCAAAATGATTTTATAGATGTCATACCTGAACATGAACAATTCCAAAAATAATGCTAGCAATAGGCAGCCAGCTATCCTCAGGAGACAGAGACAAATTTGATCTATTGAGCCAGATAAGAAAAATCACATGATCAAATCCATGCATCCAATCCACAATCAAGTAACATATTCAAATAAACTATAATTATGTAGGCACTGTAGATTATCCTTGATAGCATCAAGCAGTGTAATATATTAAGCCCAGAAATTGTTTTACCACACTTAACTCTTTAATAAAGAACAAACTGATTCACATTAGAAGTCCATCAATATATCAATCAAACCTAGCTTCTAATCAGCATTAACAAATTTGTGAAAATCTTAAATGAATACCCTGTAAACTCCAACTCAAAGCTGACATTTTGCATTCAACGAAACAGCAGTCATAACCAAACTAGCAAGACACAACATATGTGGACAACAAGTCCCGAATGTTCACACTCCATAATCACTTCCTAACCAACAAAGACAGCCTACACTACAAATCAGCATCTCTTATAAAACTTAGCAAAGCATCAATAAAAAAACCTGGATGCCATATTAAAAAAATAAGAATAAAGAGGGATACTGTAAGCATGGTACAATAAAACAAAAGGGAAAAAAACCTCAAATAAGGGGCCAAGTAAACAAGAGAATAAATAGCATATCTCCTTTTCCCAGTATCAAGCCAAGCAAAAACCCAACTCTGCAACCAAAATAACAAAAGATCAGAACTTTATCAAGACCCGGATCCAAAAAACCCAACAAAAAAAAAAAAAACAAATACAGAGACTGACACTTACCAACCAATTAAAGTATGGAATGAAACTGATGATACCCATAACAGCAATTCTCGTATCAGTAGTAGTAATCCCCGAATCACTCTCCTCCTCCTCGTCCTTTGTAACTGTGTTTGGTAAAAGCAAAGAGCTCAGCATACACACACCGATTGCAACAGCAAACGGGGTGTCGTCTGATAACGCTGCCCTGCATATTCCCCTGTTAATCCTCTTCCTCTGTATTAACAACAACAACAACAAAATTTCAAATGGGGGGATTTTCGAAGTAAAAAGGAAGTGAATTTTGCAATGTTTTGTTTTACCTTGATGAGGGTTTTACACTGGTGGTGAAAAGGAGGAGGTTTTAGTTTGGTGAGCTGTGAAGTTAAGTTAGGAGGTTTTAGGGAAGAAGAGAGTGAAATGGTGTCCAGTGTGATCATTGAAGGGAGGAGATATGGAGTTGGGGTTTTAAGGAGAGCGTGATCAAAGGAAGGAAAGAATTAAGACAGGATCTTGAGCTTCGTACTTGTTGAGAAGAGTGAGTGTGGGTATATTGGCAGCTTGCGTGTGTGAGAGAGTGCTTATGTCGTTTTGCGCAAAAAAAAAAAACTTTTTGTGCCATTAGAATTCGTTTGGTAACAGAAAATATAATGATGCAAATAAGAAAGAAAGTTTTATTCTCACCCTTTAAGTATTTGTGCAAAAAGAATGGAAATGATAATAAAAATTAAACATGGATTTTATTTCCATTGGGAGAGATTGATGGAAATAAAAACAAAAAATGGGATGTTTTTAAAAAATATGATACATTATTTTTTATTTATACATATATTGTGATTTTATTATTTTACCATCACCACCATACCAACTCCACCTCCTATGATGATGATATTATTTTTTTAAATATATTATTATTATTATTGAGAATTCATTGTTGACTAAAAATAAATAAAAAATAATGATTAAGAATCCATTATTGTATTGAATATGGAATTAAGAAGAAAGATAGATTGGAGATAAAATCAAAGATTGAGGACTTTTACAAGGTTAACAAAAAAAAAAACTCATTCAACTTGACATTTCAGAATTTAAATATTTCACGGCAGATTAATTATCTTAAGCTCTAGATTTATATGGTGGAAATCCCTCTAGATATACATGGATCGAGAAGACTTTCTACCATGTCTTATTTAAACAATCATTAACATTTAGCCAGTTGACTCTTTTTTAACTTCTTTTTTTTCAACCAAACACTTCCATAGATTAATTAAAAGAAATCAAGTTTTAAATTATGGTAAAAGCACAAAATATAAAATATAAAGATATATATTAAAATGTAAAATATAAAGATAATAAATGGTTAATCCCGCATTAAGATATTTTCTCATTTTGATACAAATTTTTTTTTTTTAATATTTAAGGAGAGAAAAAGCATAATGATTGATTTCTTTTATTTTTTTAAAAAAACAATATTGCTTCATTTGACTTTCTAACCCTCTTTGTGATGACAAATGATATATTATCTGTCAAAATAAATAACATGATGCTTGCTTCCTTTCTAGACTTTGTTTTTTAGAGGCTTAGACATGTTGAGCCACCTAGACCAGACTTGCATTTCTAATATTTTATTTTTCTTATTCCTTTTTTATGAATTTATACTTATGTCCTATGAAAAAATATTATACAATTTTGTTATCTTTCACAAATAATAATATAGGCTTTTATGGAAGTTTTGATTAAATTTCTTTTTCAATTAATATACTTCTGGTATGAAAAAAAAAAAAAAAAACTGGTGAATATTTAATTAACATAAAATTTATGTTTTTTAAACTTTTAATACACTTTTGATATATTTTTCACATTTATCAATATCTTTCCTTTAACCATATACACAATATTTTAACTTTGTTTCAATGTTTTATATAAATTTAAGACTATATTAGATTGTTGTTAAGGAAACAGTGCTTGCCATTTAAAAATATATCAAAATTGAATTGATTGTTGAATTTGTGAATGTCTTTTATTATTAAATAAAAAAATAGAAGTTAGGTTAAAAAAATTCTAGGTAGAGTTTAATGATAATACTAAAGAAACTAAAAAAAAAAATTATGTTTGTTTTTACGTTCACCAACCTGCAGCATCACACGGGAAATAGCTAGTTTTACACTAAAAGAGAAGAAAAGAAAAGCGAAAAGGCATCGCATACCGTTGACATCAGGGTTTGGGAAAGTCATGGAAGGCTTAGATAAAGATGCTATCAAATGTGTAACTCATTTGCTGTTTGTGGTGTCACGTTTGCACTCAAATAAATCCATAAGAGAGGGAAAGGGAAATTTATGATTCCTCCTTCATTTATTACCATTCTCTAATGGCTGTGAAATCCCCAAGTGCATACCGCATAGTGGCGGTGGTATAGGTGAAAGTTGCATAATTTTCATAAATACAAAGGTTCTAACAGCATGTACAAGATCAAATCTGTATGAACAAAATAATATATTTGAATAACCTGATTATGTATGATGATGTATATATAAACAAACACTTGAAGCTTTCTACTCTTCTCTCATGGCAATTGGTTTAAACAAACGGTTAAGAAGGAAATTTCTGTCAAATTGCAGAAATACTTCGCACGGCTCAGGAAAAGATCGTTCCTGGTCTGACTTCTTGATGATAGAATGATCTTCAGGGAACTGTGTGAGCCGGATTTGCAGAAGACATGTAAACCGCACTTGTCCTTTGCAACCTTCCTCCATAATCATACTCGAAGATGGTTCCAATCCGGCTCATAAAAAGAATCGCAAGCACTAGTCTGCTTGATGTACAGCTCTTGCCTGATTGTACACTATGGTTTCACTTTACAGTGATAAGAATTAAGCTTTCAGGCGTCAACGTCGCTCCTTTCACCGTTCTCTTCCCTACCAGGTATGGCTTTCAGCTGCTCTTGCAACTGTAAAAACGACAACATTCTCGACTTAATTCACCTCAGAACTGGGTACAAATGTTCTACAGATTCAACTCGTGTTTGGCTCATCATGGGTGAGGTTCCTCTTAGAAATCATCCTACTTCACTATGCGCATAATAATAAAGCAGGGCAAAGACAGAAAAATTGATCCTCACAAGCAACTTACATGCTCATATTTTAGCTTTTCGGAATCCAGTTCATTAGTTAAATTCATCATCCTGCAACAGGTGATTGAGAACATTAAACAAACTTGCATATGTATAAACTATAAAGACCAGAAAAGAATGGTATAAAGACCAGAAAAGAACGGTATGAAGACCAGCAAGGAAAGTAAAATAGATCGACCTATTTTGAAGCTCGGTGATCTTTATCAATAATGACCTCTCCCTCTCAGAGGATGCTGCTTCAACCTATGAGAATGAGTAGATCAGAGTTTGGGAATATTCCACAATGATACAGAATCCCCACTGGTCACTATAAGGAGAGTTGGTAATTTGAGGAAATGCAAAAGAAATAATCAAAAAGCAATTTTTACAAATAAGAGTCCTCTTGTAAAATGTGGAATCAACTCAAGTTCAGTTATATGACCCTGCGTACCAAGTCCCAATAAAACATCGTCACTGAAAAAAAACTTAGATCTTAACAATGGATATGCTTGTGTACAAGGATTTGAAACCCAAAAACAAGGAAGAGCTGCATTATAGATAGAAAATCTGCTTACACTTCCATTATTCTCTGAACCACGAGGTAGTGGAGGCAACTTTCCATTTTGAGCAGCTGACACAAAATAAAACACCCACAACTTGTTGAATTGTTTCTCCCTTAAAATCATATCCAATTGCATGCGGTAAAAGATTTGTTACTCACCTTCTATGGCCTCAGCTGGCTGCAAGCTATTCAATAAATTCATAATAATATCCTGGAATAATAAAAAAAAACTGATTACAAGAACGACTGGCTTTAGATTTTACAGAATTCAAGGCAGTGACATTGAAAGGAAAAACAACTCAACTGTAAGTTTTTACCTGTTGAATTGAGGTCTGCTGAAAAAGATTCTGAAGATGAGGCAAGAGTAACGCAGGTTCATAATTGTTATTAACCTCTTTTGGAGGCTGATTATTCACAGGCTGCGAAAAAAACACAAGAATATTCTCAGGCTGAAAGAAAAAATACAACATGACAAGGCATGATTAAAGGGCGACAAATTTAAGACCAGTGGCATAATTAGAAAGCAATTCATAGACTATATAACAAAAAGACACACACACACACACACACATATATATAAAACATGAGACCTGATCTTGGAATCAAGATCAAAACTACGCCTAGGTTTCTAAAGCTATGACACAGTGGGCACTTGAATTCCGCCATCTTTCATAAAGAATCTCATAAACTTACAAGGTATGTAGTGATAGATTTGTTTGGTCAGTATCAAGAGCTAGATATGTCACCAAAAGGTCAAAGAACATACCATTTTTTTGGGCTCAAACATCCATTCACCAACACTAGCAGACTTTTTCAGTGGAGACTGAAAATCACAAGAACAAAACATCAAATGAGAAGTAGACAACAATAGTACTTACTAAGAACTACTGGGTAAAGGTGAGCCACCTACTTGGGAAGACCGGCGTGGAACTGTGCTTAATGGAATATCCTAGGGCACATTCTTTAGTTAGTGAGAGTCAGATAATAAGATAGCATGCCATGAGAATGGAGTGTTACCTTTACAAGATCTAAATTTTCTGATGTGACTGAGAACCTCCCCTTTATTTGGACCAGATTTGTCTTCGACTTGTCATCCAAAGAATCTCTAAATCCTATCATTGGAAACAAGTAAAGATAACAAACCAATAAGCTATGTTATAGGAGTGGTGGCACCGTTTGATAGCTTTAAGTTCTCGCTCTTTTGGTGGTTACAATGATAATAACAAAAAAGGGGAAACTAAGTAACAATAGTGATAGTTGTGGTAATCTTTAAAAATAACTGTATTTTTGTACCTCCTGAAGATTTTATGGGAGCTGATAAACTGTTTGCTGAAGCTCGATTTGGAAGCATTAGAGGACCACTAAAGCTTGGAGCTTTTCGAACTTCACGGATGGCTCTTTCAGCTGTCGGTTGACTTTCATTCTCGAATCTATTAACCAATAGACAAGAGCCTGGTAATTTCGATTTGGAGCATACAGAAATATAGAGACAGCAAAGTATACACTAGTTTCATAAATTTGGGCACAAACATTCAAGTTCAAGTAAATCAGTGTTTACACAAACTAGCTATCCTTTACAAAGACATACAGAAGGGATTGGACATTCTATCCTTGTTTCTATACTAAACATGGTCAAACATCAACTCCCAGAAAGTCATTAAACCACATATTTCTCTACTAACTTTTTGACTAAGGTTCTTTGGCTACAAAATGTGAAAGAGAATGTAACAAACAAGCATCAAGTAATTGAAGGCTAATCAAATGTAAAACTCGTGTAATACATTGTTTTCTTTATTTGATATCTTCTTTCAATATCCTATGTAAAAAGAATGTTATGTCAAAAGTATAAAATGACTAATTGAATTTTCATAAAATAGTAATGGAGCTCTTACTCAGGACGTGACATTCTTCAGATCAAGAAGGATAGTTACAATTCATTACAATAAACTCATGATCAACAAAGCACCACCCAATTTTTAGTATCATATCTTAAATTCCAAATACTCAATAAAGTACTCCTCATTCAACCTAATGAACTACCTTCCTTTTGCAAGTTTGGAAAGCAGGCTAGAGTTACGACTCAAACTGTCAAGTACAGAGAGCAAGGCCATTAAGTACCATCATTTACACAAGCTACACAGACAAAACCACCAGCCATGAAACTACCACCATTTCACATTATATTTCAAACAGCTCTAATTGACACATAGTTAATGCTGAAACACAAACTAAAAAGGAAAAAAAAACAGACCTTTCAGAAGTGCGCCCCCTTTCTGACAATGAATGAGAAAGTACAGTACCAGGCATGAGTGGCCCGCTACGGGTTTGGTAACTTTTCAATGTTTTGGCCTTAACCTGCTTCACATCATTTTCTGAGGTTGACACCTTTGCTTCGGTGCTTGATCCATTTCTCTTCCACCCAACTTTTTCCTGGCTACTGGTTTCCAGCAAGTCACTTTCTGGAAACTTGCCCTTTCTGTTTAAGTTATCCACCTGAGACAATTTGCCACCACTCAATTGCCTGCTGTACTCAGCCTGCTGTACTTCACTCTTCGCATTTACATTCAATAAACTAGATTGGGGACCAGTAGTGACCTGCAAACAACAAAGAAGCTTATTTGCTTGAGAACCAAAAATCCCTAACACAAGAGGAGTACCTCAAGGAGCAAAAGTACATGTATAAGACCTGGAGATGACTTCAGATTAATAAAAAAAGTCTTCAGTGTCAAATAACTCATCTATACCTTGTCACCACCAAATTTCACGCTTTCATCTTCTTCTCTGGTTTCTGGTATATCATCATCATCATCTCGCACCTAGAAGAAAAGGAACAATTATCTCCTAAATGTATAACCAACAAGAAAAATATTACCAAAAAGAAGAAAAAAAGTGGCCTCGTTAAACAAAGCATTTAGATGGTTAGCTTACTAGAGATGCTTGGGCTTTCAAATCATCAACGTCAAAATTCCAGGCACTAACTCCTCGCTGGTACTCACTCTGATGAGGGTAAAACAGGTGATTACATTAGAGATTAGAAAGAATAAAGTAAGTCATGGGTACAAATACATTTTACCTATAAATGTTGCTTGTCCTCAGTTATACTTTCAGTTCTTAATACTCCAAACTAAATACCCTAGCATTGTAGATACCATTACCCAAGAATTTGAAAATGATAACATTTTGTAAATCAGAAGAGATTATAACTGTTATTATTGGCACAAAATTAAGATAAACAGATTTTATTGGAAAAAGAATACATGCTTATATTTGTCTGTACTGTTGGCTTGGTTCTACAGTGGGATTGAGTAGCGAGAGCAAGTCAAGGAGCACATTTTGGTAAAGTAAAAGAGCTATTACCTTGTTTCATAATACTAATCTCAGGGCATGGATTGGCAAAAAGAAAGTGGGAGCCAAAATCTCTTTCCATTTGGCTCGTCAATCAAGGAAATATCCAGAGTTTTTGTTTCAATTGAACCATTTCTTTTATTTTAATAGGGCTACAGTTAAAAGCTACATGATCATATTTATTTTCTGAACAAATGGCTTCTTATGGATTAGGAGTTCTCTTGTTTAAAAAATTCCGAGGGGGAGCATGAGAAACATTTTATTGGTCGACTCATTCAACGGTAAGAAAGAGGAGGGATATTCAATTATGGGACCAGAGGACACTTGTAACTGTTTGTCATCTGTTAGTGTCTTGATAAGCAATGGACATTTGTCATTTGTAGAACCCTAAAGGGGGGACATGCTTTAATGACTCAAAATTATAACCAAAAATCGGAGTCTAAGAACAGTTAAGGGTAGTAAAATGAACATTAAACTTATGTAGTCTAACCAAGCATGAATAGGAAGAAATTAAAGAAAAAGGATTTGCTAGGAGAGCAGTGTATGATGAGATTCTGCAATTGCATCAATTGAACAGATGAAAAGCATCATCTTATGATGTTGAGAAGTATGCTAACCTGTGACAATGCCTCTTGTTCAGCTGAAGGCATTTTCTTTAGAGCCAGCTGTGCAGCATCTTTAAGCTGCAATGTTTTAGCAAGTTCATAAAACAGAAAAACATGTGGCACAAATCAAGCATTTTATCAATATGATCGCTAACCTGAATAGCTTTCACACGGTTCCAAAGCGGGGGCAAATCCGCAAACAACTTCTTCACAGAAAGTTCTGGAGGCTTCACATGCTTGAAAAAGGAGTGTTTTAGTAACTTCTCGGCAGTTGGCCTCTTTGTTTGATCTTTCACAAGGCACATTGCAACCATTTCTTTAAAAGACTGATCACAACTGGAAATCCTCAAATTAGAACCTTAATTTACATTAGAAATGAAATCAGAGCAATTTATCTTATATGTAAATGCATTTTCAGAGAGTAAATCAATTGTTGTGAAAATCTAGTAAGAAAGAATTTCAATACCTTAGAGAACTTTTTATCACGATCATAATCAAGACCAGGAGGAGCATTCTGTATGGTCATGAGAAGAACCTAACAGAACAAAAGATAGCAGGAAAAATAAAAGGTATCTCAGTAAGCCACTTAAAAATTAAAGCTTCCCTAAGCTCAAGCTGTATCTTGGTGAACATTTTTGTTGAATCCTAAATGGAAATACCTTCATTGGAGGATATTTTGAGAAAGGTGCGTGGCCATGAGCCAACTCAAGTGCCGTTATGCCAAATGACCAAATATCAGCCCTGAACAGGAAGAAAGAAGCAATCAAGCAACAAGCTTATAGGAGTTTTCTTATCTTTCTCAATTTTAAGTCACATTCAGTTTCTTCAATAGCTAAAGATACAAGTTCTGCCTAACAATCAATAAAAAAAAATGATATCAAACGAAAGAGAGAGTTTGAGAGAATTCCTCCAAAGAAAGAACTAAAAGTATCATGAGAACTTCTGTCATTCAAAAACAAAACTAAAAAGTTTAGCAAAACTCATTTATAAAGCTTGCACAAACCCAAATTTAGAACATGAGAAGTACTGCCAAAGGCTTTAGGGAATACAGGAAGTGCATGAAAACATAGCTTATAAGTTGCAATCAGGGGAATCTAACTTCACTAATTACATTAAGAAAAACTCACTTGGAATTATATCCACTTCCTGGCTGCAAAACCTCAGGTGCCATCCTGCAATTTGAAAGTTAAAGAGCACGGAGGAAAACACTTTCTCGTAAAAATACATCTCAAATCTCAAATTACATATAAATCATTAATGATGATATTTACCAGCATGGAGTCCCCACAAAAGTATTTCTGGAACGTTGTCGATCACCTGCATCAAACATGCAAGCTGAAACGCCAAAATCAGCAAGCTTTACAACTCCACTTGTGTCCAGTAGTATGTTTCCAGCCTGCAAAAACAATTAAAACTAAAAGTTAACATGAGAGATGGTGTTGAAAAATAAAAAAGGGAAACTTGGACCATCAGGTGAAGAAATAACTGTGTCATCTTAATGCTTTGCTGACCTTAACATCCCGATGAATATGCCCTTGTCGATGCAGGTACTCCAAAGCCTTAAGGGTTTCTTTCAGAATAGAACCAATAGCAGGCTCCTCAAATCCATCAGAATAAGCTATCTTCATGAGGTGCAAACAAGAACCTTCAGCCATGAATGGCATGACAACCCATAGATTTGCATCCACAGCAAACGAACAATATGCTCTAATAACATTTGGATGATCTATCAAACTCATGGTTTGAGCTTCCCTCCTTATATCATCCTATATTTTAAAAATATCCATCAAACAGCCACTTAAATAAACAATGGACATTAATGAACAGCATACACAAACCAAATCAGTAAGAAGAACAGAGTTTAACTAATAGAACTACAGAAAATATCTACTATCAGGACCAATGCACAAACCCAGAGCAAGAGTCTTTCAAATATTCAATAATAGCTTCCAAGCACATCTTTTCTGGGTTTTATATCACTACAATCAGAAAGTTAGCAGTATCGGAAATCCATTCACCAACATATGACTGAATTCTGCAAATTCTTATATCCAGTTCCAGAAGGTTAGTCCAAGGGATATCAACCATTTTTGTAACTTCATTTCTCTAACTAGTGCCGAGACTAGTAATCGGTGCTTTATTAATTATTTCCAATCCATAATTATAAGTATGTAATAAATATGATAAAAGCCACACCACCATAATCCAAAATATTTTCTTAACAGTAAGCGCTGAACCAATCAGTATTAGTTAATGAGCATTAAACTTCAAAATGCTGAAAATGATTTTTATCAAAAATCTTCTTTTCACCTACTGAATTAAGCAGACTAACGTGTAAGCATATATAATTAGATAAGAAAAGTATACTGCAATTAACAATTACAAGTCTGCCAAATTTTTCCACTTTGATCTGATATAAACTGAAATTCACTTATCAATCTCAAATTCATTAAAAATAATTTTATAAATGCAATAAAACTTAAAAACTTTGAATCAAAACTTATCGAAAATTTTGCCTGTATCTATAATTGAAAGTGAAAAGTTCACTGTAGATAAGCAATCCTGTACTATATTGAATCAATACCGCTAAATTAACAAAAAAAACCATAAATCATATTCAATAACAATCAGAAGAATGAATC
Source organism: Salix caprea (assembly GCA_964035475.1). NCBI lineage: Eukaryota > Viridiplantae > Streptophyta > Magnoliopsida > Malpighiales > Salicaceae > Salix > Salix caprea. The sequence continues at coordinate 9,589,281 of OZ037759.1, read as the reverse complement.
CAGTTATAATTTCAAATCTCAATCACTCCGCTTCTCTGCTGACTATAACGACTCAATATAAGTTCATTCAAAGCTAAAAACACCACGAAATTCCAAGTTCAATCAAAGTCAAACAGGATCTGACCTAAAATAACAGTAAAAAAATCACTTCAAATTACAAGAAAAATCGAGTAAAAATGAGACATGGCAGTAAAACAAAAGCACACGAACCAGATTACTATTGCAACGATCGAGATCCAAACACTTAATAGCGACGACTTCATTAAACGGAATATAGATCGCTCTATAAACAACGGCACTCGCTCCATAACCTACTTCATCTAGTAACTTGTAATCTTTTGGATTCACTGTGTATGTCTTCCCCATCCTGTCCATCCACCGTCGCGATAGAGAGTCTCCACCACCACCACAACCTGTAGTAATCGCCGGTTCAGTAACTCTCTCTTCTCTATGCGATTAAAATGTTGTCGTTTTAAGGATATAGGGGTGTTTTTATTTTGATTGATTCGTTGACCGCCGATAACACAGAATCTGGAGAGAAGCAGGGTAGAGAGGGAGGCGATGACGTGGAGAGGTGATGTGTTAGGATTTTTACACGTGGATAACGTTTGTATTTTATAATTTTTAGAGCATGACTTGGTGCCCGCGATGACGATGAAGAAAAGGTAAAAAGAAATATAAAATTATTTATATACATATATATGTAAAATGTAAAAAGACATATATATGTAAAATTCTTTTTACATTTTACATATATATGTATATAAATAATTTTATATTTCTTTTTACCTTTTCTTCATCGTTATATATATAAATAATTTTATATTTCTTTTTACCTTTTCTTCATCGTCATTGCGGGCACCAAGTATATATATAAAGAGCCAACCAAAAAAAAATAGAGTTGAAATATCAACAATTAAGAGAACAAAATTGTAATTTTCAAAGAGGAGAAGAAGAATAATAAGCATACCAACGACAAAACGAACCACCATGGAAGACATATATCACACCCGTAGAAAAAGGATACATCATGGTAGAAGGGCAATTTTGCACATCGGTAAGTTTGCTAGTACATTTGGAGCTACAATATTTTTTTGCTTCCGGGACTTCAATGCCTATAGGAAGCTAGGGTTAAATTTTTTGGGTGGAGGGAAAAAAGTGGTCATCCATACTATTTTAGTGAATAGTGTATATCAAAACTTATTTCTGAATTATTCCTAAATTTCTCAAAATAAAAAAAAAAAAAAAAGACTATGTAGTGAAAAAATTAAGTTGGAAATTTAGACGGATTTGAAAGCCCGATCATACATCTATTATGCCAAAAAATGAATGAAAATGCATAAACTAAAATGTTATCAAATAAATTTGCATAAAAATTAAGTTAAAAGGAATAAATATATTTTTAATAGGCAATTTGATTTAATCACGAGTCAAATGACTTAATTATATTTTAAATTGGTCAAATTATATTTATTATGATCTTAATTGATACACAATTACATTGGTGTGCCTAAATCAGGCTTAATTAAGAAGATTTGAAATTTGGACACCAAATTTAATTTTTAGCAAGTCAATTTGTTGAATTTGAGGGTAAAATTACAAGAAAATCAGAGTTTTTAGGTCAATTAGAAGCAAAATTAAAGAAATTCAAGATCAAGAACCACGGTAAAAATAAAATTTTAGGTCGATTAGGAGTAGAATTGAAGAAATTCAAAACCAATGACCAAAGTGAGAAGACATGCAAATTTAGGAGCTCTATTAAAATTTAACAGGGGTTCAATTGCACAATAATAATAGGTTTAGGCCTAATTAGAAATAAAATTGAAGTAATCACAAGGTAAATAACTAAATTGAAATTTGACAGAGAAAAGAAAAGGAAGACCAGGCAACACATTGTCTGGTCTAGCAGGGTGTCCAAACAATTTGTCGTCTCTTCCCCAAAAACTCGTCAAATACCTTGATTTGGTATCACCTTTGTAGATCCATTTAATGTCTTTATCCTTCATCAATTTTGTCAAAACATGCACGAAAATAATTTTTTGATTGCTGACTATATCAGGGTATGGTTTAGGAGGGAAAAAATCCATCGAAACTCCCTTGCTATTTTCTTTCTTGTCAATATATTTTTGAGATTTGTTTTTTAAATTTCTCATAGAGATCAAAAGTAAATAAAATTTTGGATTAAAATATAAAACTCTAAAATAATATGGACTACGCGATAAATATACTGAAAACTATATAAATTAAACTAATAATTTATTTTCCAATATCAAAATAGGTTTTGTTTGTTTGTATTATTTAAGTTTGCTCCTTTTTTAAAATTTCTATGTATAACTACAAATGAATTTTTATCTTGCAGAGAGTAACTCTCCAATTCATCTCCAAAATATCCCTTAACACTTTACATGTATAGAAAAATTTAAATTAAAAGTCATCTCATGAACATGTAATATAAATTGAAAGGATGAAATTGCAATTAAATAGCAATTAAAAACATGATTATTGGTCATGGAAACAGTAACTCCACCCTATTTCTTTTAGTTTTGTAGTAATGGTGACTGACTTGGAGTAAAAAGTGAGAATGCTCAAAATGGAAGGGTCAATGTGACAGGAAATTGAATGTAGAGGTGCATTTCGTGATTTTCAATCTTCTATAACAAAACTGTAGAGAGCATTTGACCTTCGAGAATTTTGAGAGGGACATGTTGGCACTAACAAGAGGGTTTAATCTCAACTGGAAGCTATTCTCTAACTCTAGCCTCTCTAAAACCCTAATTCCTTCTCTCATTACACTCCCTCTCATGGCAGCCACGTCTCCTTCAGTTTCTTCTCCCGCTTACTCCACAGGATCTCCTAACCACGTGCCCCGAAAGCACGTGGGCACACACAATGGCAGCTTTCACTGTGACGAGGCTCTTGGCTGCTTCATGATTCGCCTCACCAGCAAGTATTCCAATGCTGAAATTGTACGAAGCCGCGACCTGCAGGTAGTAGTAAGGCAAACTCATATATTTTTCCCGATGGTTTGATGCTCTACACCCTGTAAAAACTCAAAATTTGGGGGTTTAGAGGAGGGAAAGTTTAAGAATTTGACGGTTTGGTTTTGTTAGTACTGCAAACCCAATTTCTGTTTTGTTGCCTAGAAATAATAGAGACTAAAGTAATTGAAACCTTTGGGGGTGTAAAATCTGAGAATTTAAAGGCGTGGTTTTGTTAGTGTTTTGGAATTTAATTATATTTTTTTCTCATTTGAATTTGCTAGTCGTGCTCAAAAAATGCTGAATGATTGCTGGAAGGTGAGCGTTGTTTTTTGAGAGTGGGAGTTTGAACATGGGGGTTGTGGGATTTAAAGTTTTATAGTTACTCTTTGCATGTAGATTTATTGCCAGGTAATAACAGAGCTTGAGCTTGTAGTTTGGTTGTGTTTCTATGTAGACCACGTGTGAATTGATTTGGCGTTGTTTCAGGTGTTGGAGGGTCTTGATGCCGTGCTCGATGTTGGAGGTGTGTATGATCCAAGTCGTGACCGGTATGATCACCATCAAAAGGGTTTTGGGGAGGTTTTTGGACATGGGTTCTCTACCAAGCTTAGCAGTGCTGGACTTGTGTATAAGGTATTCATTTGTTTAATTGCAAATGAATGCATGTAGTGTGGAATTTAATAGAAGTTCCATGTACATTTAAACTATGGCAGTTTAACTATTTTCTTGATTATCAATCTGATTTTTACTTTCTTTCTTTAGCACTTTGGAAAGGAGATTATAGCCAAGGAGCTTCAAGTGGATGAAGGTCATCCAGATGTGCACCGCTTGTTCCTGGCTGTTTACAAGAGCTTTATGGAGGTGCTAACTTCTTCATGTGTTTGAGAAATTTAGGTTACAATCCTTATTAATATATTAGTCGGTGTTCAGAACTGTTCTTGAGATCTTTCTTTGTGCACCAAAGATTCTACTTATGCTCTTTGCCAAAAAAACCATGGGTTATATTAGTATCCTATCCAATACTTCTTATTTTGATCACATCAAAGTTTTCAAAAGATGATGCTGCATTTGCCAATGGTACTATAGATAACTTTGGGCATGAACATCTATGAGTGGGATTTTAGCTTTGCAAACAGTTATAAGATCAACCACTCATGAACTTAGGAATCAAATCATGTCTTCTGGATAAAAGAATTCTGCATGAAGCTTCAGCATCAATTGAAACACTCCATGCAATGTGTGGGCGGTGCTATGTGGAATTCTGGGATGGGATGGGCTGGTCCCATGCTAACATTGATATTGTGTGAACTCTAACAGTCCTCATTTCCTGTGTCTATAGTCTTATGATTGTTATTCGTTATGACTGTAATCTTTCAAAGAGTGATTACCAGAGCTTCATTGGTTTTCCACACCACTCCTGGTTTCATTCAATTGCATTGAATTACCACAGGACCAACCTGTCATGTTTCCTGATGTCCTCATGACCTGAAAGTTTTGATTCAATCTGGATGGTTGTTTCTGTTGCTAATCTTGTTTGGCAGTGGTAACTTTTTTTGTTTTATCATTTAAAAACACCTTGTTTTATTCGTTGCAGGCAATTGATGCCATTGACAATGGAATCAATCAATATGATACAGACCAGCCTCCAAAATATGTGAATAACACACACTTGTCTTCAAGAGTTGGGAAATTTAATTTGGATTGGACAGATCCTGATCAATCACCTAAGAAGGAGAATGAGGCATTTGAACGAGCAATGGCTCTCGCTGGCAGTGAGTTTTTAGATGTGAGTTTTTACTTTGTTTCAAGAGTTAAGTTTTTCTTCAGTAGCCATTTTTTTTCTTTTTTGCTATTATTAATTTCCCTTTTCCTCCATTAACAGTCTATGTGGGAATAAAGGGTTCTGACATGCATTTCCTGGTATTCATGACCTTATAGTCACTGACCATATCTTATTTCCAGAGTGTTCGGTTTCATGCAAAATCATGGTTACCAGCTCGGTCAATTGTAATGGAATGTCTCGCAACTAGATTTGATGCTGATCCTAGCGGTGAAATTATGGTCTTGAAAACATTTTGCCCTGTAAGTTAATATGTGCACATGCTCTTGCACTTATGTTGACTTCTGTTATTCTAGTGATACCTTTTCTCTTTATGTGCTTCACTGCTGTGTAATGTTACAAACGATACTGGTTTCACTATTGCCTTTGTGTACCATGATGGGATTGATAGTGCTTTGATAATTGCTTGAAACCTGAATATTCAATCCCCAAACCTCAAAAAAATGAAAGAAGAAGAAAAACGGTTTGCATGTATGCAATAGAAATAATTGGCTGATATAAGTAGTCCTTCAGCTGGCACAATTCTCTCACGTGATGGTACTATCATCTTGCATTAGGAACTTATTTATGTCTGACCATACCATCTACACCATGGAGGAAAAGAAGATGCAGCTATAAACTCTAATTTCCAGAGAATTCTGATTGCATTTTGTATCTTACAGTGGAAACTTCACTTGTTTGAGCTGGAGGGCGAACTGAAGATTGATCCTTTGGTTAAATATGTTCTCTATCAGGTACGCTATGCTTATGCATAACTTTGTTGGTTTCATTTTCAGATTATTATCTTCTGTTTAAAATGAAGAACCATTCTTTGCAGTCCCTATCATTAGAATATATGAAAGGTGAAGGAAATTTCAAGGGCTGTTTTCTCTTGGTGTTTTAGCATGTGTAGATTGAGGTTAATGAAACTCTCAGATGTGATTGGTTTCTTGACCTAGGGTGAGAAGCCACTATATAAATCGCCAATCCCCAACCCCAACACACATAACAAAGTAAAAATAAAGGAAAAAATAGAGGCTGTCCAGGTCTAGCTGTTAATAATAAGCTAAACACCTGATCAATTAAATTTCAGAATGACAGGAGCAATTAATAATCGTCAATCCCCAACCCCATCACACATAACATTTAATTTAATAATAACCACCAATCCCCAACCCCAACCCAACACTCATAACATATAATTTCAGAATACAAACGATAATTTAATATTTTGCAGGATGACAGGAGCAAACAGTGGCGAGTGCAGGCGGTTGCGAAATCACCTGACAGTTTTGAGAGCCGGAAGCCTCTCCCAGCTCAGTGGCGAGGTCTGAGGGATGATGACCTCTCGAGGGAGTCTGGAATCCCTGGTGGTGTTTTTGTCCACATGAGTGGGTTCATTGGTGGGAATCAAAGCTTTGAGGGTGCTCTAGCCATGGCAGGAGCTGCATTGAAACTTTAAACACAGAAGAGTGGTTTCATAAAAAAAAAGAGACATCACTTAATTTTAGCAAAGATACAAACTCATTGTCATAATATTTTAAAACTCGTCTCTGATTTTAGTTGGCTTTCACCAGTATAGGGACAGATGTTATTTTATTAGCATTATTTCAGAAGTTTTGCTACTCTCTTCCCAGCATTTCTCTGTTTGTTTCCAATAGCAGCACATAGTTTGTTGCTGTCTGTTTGTGAATGTTCCACCTTCACAAATATTGCAACAGGGAAGCCACATAGTCAACAACTGTTACTTTTTCCGGAATCATAACACAAGTCCTCCATGTGCAGTTTGAACATGAAGGTGTTAGGATTTCTACTGTGGATTTGTTTTAGCTAGCTGAAGTATTTTAATTAAAAGCCAAATCTACTCCAAACATGAAATAAAGCAATCTTTAGTTAAACAAGGCTACTACTAACCTGAGAAAATCTTTTCCATGTTAATTAATCTTCCACCACAAAATGGATCAAATTCATTCAATAAGATAGCGACACAATGGACTAGTAGAATTATTTCTGAACCGCTTAAGAATTCAATCGGGATGACAGAGATGTGAACATGGCAGTCGCAGTACCTCTTGTCAGGCACGCCTGTCATCCTCGCGGTGTCTTACATGTTCATTGGGTTTGCAGGATGTTCAGTGAACCTGTAGATTAGTTGTGGTGCGCCGAATATATCAAACTCAAAGTCTGTTTTTTTAAGGAGTCTGAGACGTTGAGGACACATACAAAACTTATATTGGAGGTAAACAAATTCCATATAATTTCTATCCTGAGGATAGATCTAGTAATAGTAAATAAATATAAACACTCGATTATATTTATGATGAAGAGGAAAAACAATCGCCTGTTAAAAGGCTACCTTCCATCACAAAATCTGTTGCTTAATTGGTATCTATCAATGCCGATGCGGCACAGAGGACAAAGACGGGCTGTCGTCGAACCACAGACGAGCGCAACCCAGATGATAGATGTAACTAGCGTAAAATTTGTAACCGTATAAGTGTACTGATCGGGATAATTATATTTGTACGTATGTATATGGTATATAGGGTACGTACGTGATAATCTGTAACCCGGTAAAAATATATACTAGAATATATGGTATGTACGTAATTGGCGTTTATGTACGTGATTGTTGGGATTAATTAATGTATGTAAATATTTAGGAAAAATAATTTTAGATGAATTAATTAGTAAATCCTTTGTATATGTAATAAGTATAGATTATAGTATGTAAAATGATGATAGCCAAAAATAATAATAATAATAATAATAATAAAACAATATATATACCTAAATGAATTGCCTTGAAATCCATTACAATTTAAGCCTAATTTAACTTTGCATTTCACCATAACCCATTGACACATGGCATAAGCATTAAATGGAAAAGATGTTTAAGTAAAGCAAACATGGGGGAGAGGGAGGCATTTTTTTTATGCATCCCGAAATTTTACAAAAAAAAAAAAAGAGAGTGAAAGAGAAGGGGAAAAAGGAAGAAGAAGAAGGAAAAAGCAAGGAAAAAAAACTAAAAAGACTTTAGGAAACTTAATCTAAAGTAAGTAGGTTTCATTTCATTTTTGTTTGTTTATGCTTTCCACTTTTATGAGTTGTTTCATTAATGTCAATGTGATTATGATGGTTTTGTAATTATTTTTACTCTTGATGTTTGATGATGGATGGTTAAGCATGTATGATGAAAAGTGTGCTTGGTCTGAATTTCTTTTAGGGATGGAAAACCCGAAATTGGGGTGAATTATTTCGGGGTCTTGGAATGAGTTTTAGGAAAAATGCAAAGCATGAAAGTTGTGTATATATATGTATACTACACCCCTGTTAAATTTCGTGATTTGTAGAAAAATATACATGGAGTTATGGCTGATATGGTGTGGGTTGCTCAAATAGATACCTGTTGGAAAAATATTTTCTGTCCGAAATGGTGCATGAATTATTTAGGGATCTTGGAGTGAGTTTTAGGAAAAATGCAAAGAATGAAAGTTGTGGATATATATGTCTAATATATCCCTGTGAAATTCCGTGATTTTTAGAAAAATATACATGGAGTTATGACTGATATAGTGTGGGTTGCTCAAATAGATACCTGCTGGAAAAAAATATTTTCCATCCGAAATTTTGTATGAGTTATTTCGAGATCTTAGAGTGATTTTTAGGAAAAATACAAAGAAGGAAAGTTGTTTATCTATATGTCTACTATCTCTCCTTAAAATTTCGTAATTTTTAGATATATATGTAAGGAATTATGGCCAAATGGGTATGGGATATGTAGGCATACTATTGTTGAAAAAAAAAAATATATATATATATATATATATATATATATATATATATATATAAATATGTAAAATTAAGTGGGCTTAGATTTAGATGAATGTGGGCATGAAATAAACCCATGGACTTAACCTAAGACATATGGGCTTGGATTAAAATAAATGAGTTTGAACCAAGATAAAGTTAATAAACTTGGATCAAGCTGATGGGCCTAGAACAAATTAAATGGACTTGGACTACAATAAAAAGCTTGGTTTTAAAAATAGATGGGCTAAGATTAAAAGAAATGAGCTTGGACAAAATAAATAAATAAATAAATAATAATAAATAAATAAATAAATTTATTCTTTTAATAATGGAAATAATTAGATCTTAATAGTAATGGAATTAATGAGCAATATTAATGAGCGGAGGTTGTGTTCCCGCTATGAGAACCATGATTGGTATGGGAACGATGGGTGAATCCCGAATGCGAGTTGGACCGTGAGTATGGTTGAGAAATAAGAATTGGTACCCGAGTTTGTTTGAATGTGATTAAACATGTCATCACGTGCATCACGTGCATTGGGGGAAATTAATTTGAGAGAAATCATTGAGTCTTGAATTGACACGGTTTGATAACTGAATTGAGTGAAATGGGTAATAGCAAGAAATCCATAGTGCGAGCTCTATTTACTAACACCGTTAAGCGAGGGATAATTCCGCTAACCGTGTGCTACAACGAGGGATAATGCCGTTGCGAGCAGTAGGTGATATTGAGATCACTGAGAGAAAGTAATAGAGCAGTAGGTGATAACATGATCACCGAGTGATAGTTCGCACGGACTTGCATATACCTAGGGTACCCGGATTAAAAATAGATGAAAATGTGGGAAACACAATAGCATTGCATATCATGTGCATCACCCTACTTACTGAGCTTTGGCTCATTCTGTTATTGTATTTTTTTTATTTCAGGCAAGGGTAAGGTTAAGCAGTTTGAGGATGCTACCGGTTCTCGCTAAAAGAGGCTCATGTGTCACTGATAAAAATAGAAATATCTTTTGTTTGTAAAAAAAAAAAAAAAAGGGGGGGGTACGAGCCAAATTTGTAAATTAAATATCTAGGCATTCTGAGTATTTTGTAAATTATAAAATGGTTATAAGGATGTTGTAAATTATTCCGTATGTTTCCAACAATGTAGTTATCTATGTATTTTGTTGTGTATGATGGAGGAAATAGGGGACATTAGTCCCAACAGTGTGGCGAACCTGGTCACGCCAGTTAGGTAACTGGCAAGGGAGCTGGGGGCGTCACAATAGATGTGCGAACATGGCTGCTGAAGTGCCGGTTCTTCACCTCCCAAGCTTTCCAAACAAATGCGGCACCGTTCCACTGATCTGTTTTTCAGATTGATTCTTCTCTTCACTAGCTGCCCAGATGAAAAATCAACTCTAGCTCCTCTCTCCATGAGTCTACCCACATAGCCTGCTATAAAATGCTCGACTATTCCTGGCCAGTACTGTAGCCACAGATCAGCTTTCATCTCAACAACAACAGGCACCATGTCCCGACGATTGAAACTCGCATCGAAAGCCATTAACACTATCTCGGAGGAGAATCTATTGGCAAGATCCTCAACCCCTTGATCCACAGGACACAAAAGACCTCGAGAGCTCGATAAAAGAAGCGTTCTGCCCTGTCATGTGAGAGAAACTGGAGCAGTGGACAGCACAATGTGGTAGATATTTGCCCTATTTTGACTGGTTCAAGGAGCTTGCATATCCGTGTCTCCGCACCTGCAAAACGCTGGATTTTTCTTGTCGGATACAGCACATTGATCGAGTGATTAACACAGAATTTGATGAAGAAAACTGGAGGGCATGGGGGTGTTTGGTTAACTGGCAAAATACTCTCGTCTTCTTGAATTTGTAGTTCAATACGAGGTACAAAAGACATTATCTATGTTATATTGCAGAAAACACACTGGATTTCCTTAGTTCACCTGTCCCGATGCAACTTCTTGATAATAATCACAACTCACGCCAGATGCTCTCTTCCTCTCTCTACTTCCACCAGGGATTCAATGATTCTGGAGCGGGCACTAAACGCTCTGTTTATACTTTTGTTTGCAGTGTCCGAGTTTCATTTGGATTTGCAAGTGTCCTAAGTTTGTTAATGATTTGCTGTTTTTACTCGGAGTTCTGGAGTAACCAGGAGATCTTCTTTTAAAAGAGATCATTAGGATAAAAAGAAATTCTAAATAGAGATATTCTTATTATTATTTTGGACGTGTTATAAATTTCGTATTATATTCATTCTTTTTTTATATATGTCATTTGTTTTTTGTTTTTAAATAAGGTAAGAAAAATAAGTAATAATTTTGAATATCTGTTAATGATCTGCTGTTTTCATAAATTGAAATTTCCAGTTATCATAATAATAAGATTTTTTTTAATAAAAGATATAGCTAGAAAACAAATATTCTAAATGAAGATATTTTTATTATTTTTAATGTGTAATTCTATATTCTTTCTATTTTTAATGTCTCATTCTTACACACACACATATATATTTAAAAAATAAAATAACTAATATAATATTACTGAGCACTATATTTATACACACACACACATACATACTGTGAAATAAGTATAATTTCTTATACCTCATGGCAAGAATTCGAAACTCTAAGACATGCAAGCTATAATTATTGAACTTCTATTTTTACGTTATTAATTTAAAACTCTTCTAGTCATATGTAACAGCAGAGTTCTATTAATATCCAAATAACTAAAAAATTAACTAATTTTAATAGCATGACAACATATTTAGTAGCGTGATTGCGGTTTTTTTAAAATTATTTTTTGTTTAACAATATATTAAAATAATTTTTTTTTATTTTTTAAAAATTATTTTTAACATCGTTATATCAAAATTATCTAAAAACATCAAAAATATTAATTTAAAATAAAAATAAAAAAAATTCAAATTTTTTCAAAAAAACTTTTAAAAATTTCTCCGGCACCCTCTACTGGTAAAAAAAAAAAGCGATCCGCATGAAAATTAGTCTAATCTTCTCCCTCCCCTACCCTAATCCACCAACAAACAAAACCCCATAAATACCACACTCCCCACAGTCACTATCCAGACTTCAAAGTACAGTCCCTTTTAATTTCGCTAGCCCCAAAATCACCACCGCCATGCCAGCCCTCACCCGCCTCGCCATCTCTGCCACCCCTTCCCTCGCATTTTCAAGTAGCCAAAAATGCACAGCAAAACTCCAAACCCTCCCCTCTAATTTAATAAAATTCCCCCTCAATTTTAACCACCCCCAAACCCCTAAACTCTCAATCAAAGCTAAATCCTCCTCCTCTTCCAATCCCTCCATCGTCAATGACGCCTCTGCCTCCTCCGCGCCCGATTCCCTAAAATCACGCCTCAAAAACGGAGAAACTCTCTATGGAATCTTCCTCCTCAGCTTCTCCCCAACCATTGCCGAGATCGCTGGCCTCGCCGGCTATGACTTCGCCGTCGTGGACATGGAACACGGTCCTGGTGGCATCACCGACGCTCTCCACTGCCTCCGTGCCCTCTCCGCGACTCGAACCCCTGCGATCCTACGGTTGCCGGAGAGTTCGCCGACTTGGGCCAAAAAAGCGCTCGATCTAGGGCCGCAAGGGATTATGTTCCCGATGATTGAAAGCCCTAAAATGGCTAGGAAAGCGGTGTCGTATTGCAGGTTCCCACCTGAGGGTATTCGCGGATCGGCTCACACGGTAGTGAGGGCATCTGATTACGGGATCGATGAAGGGTATTTGAGTAATTACGCGGAGGAGTTATTGATCATGTGTCAGGTAGAGACCGAGGAGGGTGCAAAAAAGGCAGAGGAAATCTCAGCCGTGGACGGGGTTGACTGTGTGCAAATGGGACCGTTGGATTTGAGTGCTAGCATGGGGTATTTGTGGGACCCTGGGCACAAGAAGGTTAGAGAGATGATGAGGGTGTCTGAGAAGGGAGTTTTGAAAGGCGGGGCCTATTTGGGTGGTTTTGCTATGCCACATGATGGACCCATTGATCTCAAGACACGTGGATATCATATGGTGTCTGGAACAGTTGATGTGGGGCTGTTTAGAAGCGCGGCTGTTGATGATGTGAGGAAGTTCAAAATGAGTTTGATTCAAGGGTCTGATGACGAGGCGGAGGATGGTAAAGATGGTGATGAGAAGTACTGGAGTGAGTGAGAAGAACTTTTTTTTTCTAATTGGAAAATAATAATCAGTCCTTTTAGTTGTTTTCTTCTTTCCGTGAAATGTAGTGAGCTGGGCTTTCTTTTTACGCCTTAATCTTGTTGAATTTTGATAGAAGATGGGATTATCAATTAGTCACGTGTGTTTTCCCAAATCTCAACTTTAACTGATGTTTGGATGTGATGGATAAATTTTGTTTATTATGATATTTATCACTCCGAGTTTCTAAATTCTAACAAAATAATAAATTATTTTGTAGGTATAAAGTTTTTTTTATTAGTAATCATGTATTTCTAAGCTCTTAAAAATAAAATAAACGTATAATTACTTATTATCCAAATACTAATTAATTTTATTCATAAGCCCATTTAACTGGCAAACAACTCGCTAAAACTGATTTCAGTCAAACACAATCTCTAATTTTATCCATTTAAGTTTGTTATAATGGTTGATGTCATTCCTATTTAATCTCTAGTAATTATCATGTCGTTTTGTTCATCGCGTTGTTTGCTACCGGGTCAGCATCCCCCTGATTCACTTAGATCGGAAATGCTTTTGAATTTCCTTTTCAAGTTCTCCGATCTAAATTGTTTTTTATTCTCCCCATTATATTTTGAAAACCCCACAAAAATTCCTCAATTTTCATTATATTTTGAATCTCTTTTTATGGGCCAATGCATTTTATTTCCTTTTCCAACCTGCCAAAAACAATGCATTAGTTATTTTTATTTTTATTTTAGCCGAGTCAACTTTTCCTAAATTTTTGAACCCTTAACTGATTTTTTTGAAATTATTTCAGAGAATCATTCAAATTTTCCTCTCTCCATAATTATTTATTTTGGTTCAAAGCCTTCCCTCATTGAATAAATTATCATAATTGAAAAGTGACCGCAATCTATTCAATTAAAAAGTAAGTTATTAATTATTTATCAAGTGGTCTAGTGGTACAAGCTTGAGACTAAAAAAATTGATCTCTTTGTAATTTCATATTTGAATCACGGGGTTACTAATATAATGATCAATAAAGACTTATATGATTGTTCAATCCAAAACCCATGAAATTAATTAAGGTACGCGCAAGCTGACACATATATCTATATTAATAAAAAATAAGTTATTTATAAACGCATTATGTTGCTATACTTATATATACATCTTTTTGGAGTTTATTTTTTAAAATATTTTTATTTAGAATATATTTTATTAATATTTTTAAAATTCAAAATCAGAAAAATTTGAAATGGCCTCAATTCGCACATCAAAATTTATTTTTTCAAAAGTATCATTAAAACACCTACATATACAAGAGATAAAAAGGTTACTCAATTACATAACTATACACAAATCTTAACTAAAATCACTAATCAGTTCCATATTTCAAACACTTCTCGGTTGGGTCCTTTTAACTTCTTCTTTTTTTTTTTATTACTTTTTTTCAATAACCATTTTATTATTGAAATAAGAAAATTAGACGAAGAATATTATTAGACAATGATAAAATATCCAATCGAAGAAAATGGGATCTTAATTGATAAAAAATATATTGAAGCTGAAACAAAAAATTGGGTGCAGAATTAATTTCCTAAAAACTTCGTTGGCAAACTGAAGTATCTTTTATCATATAAACTCTCAACCGGGTTCGGACCTCCAGTTACAACCGATCCATTTGCAAAATTCCCGGGAAATCATGAGCCCATGGAAATTTCTTTAACCCCCCTCCTCTCTCTACGTGTGTGTGTGTAGATGTATGCATTTTCCTACATTCTCTAATCGAAGCTTAAAATGCTAGATTTCAAAGCTTAAAAGCAACTTTGCGCTCTCCCCTGTTAGATACACAAAATAGCAGCAAGAATGGAGTTTTTTTACTGGATGGTTTTTGGTGGCCTAGCTGCAGTGGTAGCAGCATTGGAGTTGAGCAAAACAAGCCGAGATCGAAACAACACATCCTCTGCTTTCAGTTCTTTTAAGAATAATTACCTTCTTGTTTATTCACTCATGATGGGTACATTTCAGATCTGTCCATTTCTTCTTGTTTTTGTTTAAATTCCTATTGCAATGTGGTTTTATGATTTTGTTTTGGGTCAGAGTGGCGTTTATTGTAGTTTTTTTTTTAACGTGCATGGATATTATTCTGTGCTAACATGTCGTCTAGATCGCATGAGTTTTGTTTTTGTGGCTCAAATTTGATGGCATTTTGGTTTTGTGTTTGTGTATTGAAACGAGTTTGAATTAGAATAGAGGTTAATGCAGTACTTTTATGTGGGTTAATGTATTTTGTAGTAATATGTTGTCTAGATCTGTTACTTGTAACTGATTTAACTGTAGACATCTGAACTTGAAAGAGAATGTGGGGATTTTTTGTTTGTCCTCTGCATTTGATAATAATTATGTTGCGAGTAGTGGAACTGATTAAATTGGTTTCTGGAAACAGCTGGGGATTGGCTGCAGGGTCCGTATGTGTATTACCTATACAGTCAGTATGGTTTTGGAAAGGGAGATATTGGGCATCTTTTTATTGCTGGTTTTGGATCATCTATGTTGTTCGGGACAATTGTTGGATCGTTAGCGGATAAACAGTGAGATTGCATTTTGATTGATTTCAATGTTTGGTTGCTAATTACTGATCACATTTAGGATTTCTGATTGGTTTCCTTTGATGATATCAGGGGTAGAAAGAGAGCATCTATTACTTACTGCATAACTTACATACTGAGTTGTGCTACCAAGCATTCTCCCGAGTACAAAATCTTAATGGTGGGGCGTGTATTGGGAGGCATTGCTACTTCTTTACTTTTTTCAGCCTTTGAGTCTTGGCTCGTTGCTGAACACTTTAAGGTGGGTGATGAGTTGCAGCATTGCACACTATTATTCTTTCTCTGGATTTGACATTCAGTTTAAATTAACTGATGTCCTTTAGAGCATTTATAAGTTTCAGAGTATATACTCCAATGAGAGCATTTATAAGCTTCAGAGTAGATACTTTAATGGATTTTATCAACTGTTTTCAACTTTGAACCACTCCACGCTCTACATTTAACTGAACATTCTCATCATAGGAATTAGGACATATTGAAGTTTATCTTTGACATGTTGGGGAGATTTCTGCATATATTATTTTATCATTTCCACCAAACTCATTGATCTTATTTTCTATGTTCCCATTTTTCAGAGGGGTTTTGATCAACAGTGTCTATCAGTGACATTCTCCCAGGCAATATTCCTTGGCAATGGTTTAGTTGCCATTGTCGCTGGTTTGTTTGGGAATGTATTAGTAGACACCCTGGCATTGGGTCCTGTTGCTCCATTTGATGCCGCAGCATGCTTTCTTGCTATTGGTATGGCGGTTATAATGTCCTCATGGACTGAAAATTATGGAGACCCTTCTGAAAACAAGGACTTGCTCACCCAGTTCAAGGGCGCTGCAGCTGCCATTGCTTCCGGTGAATTTCTAACCTTGTAGTTCACCTTTTAGCTCAATAGATGCTTTGGCTCAGTCAACTGAAATTTCCACTTTCACCATGGTGTTAAATCTTGATTTAACACAGTTGGTTTTGAGGGCACATTTTATAATGTAAGATAAAAATGGAGTATAAGATTAGATTAGAGATATGCATGTCCCTTCTCATTGCCAACACTTTGACCCTTATTCTAGTTTGTGAAGGAAATAGGATTAGCTGACCATCTTGGAGAAAATAGTTTATTGGTTGATTTTGCTATCAAAATCTGGAATGAGTCTTTTGCATGCTCCTTCAAATATGAAAAACAAACTCAGGTTTTATGATCGTGGTACGGAGCTGATATTTTTTTGTCTACTTGTTAAATTCGATCCATTTCCAGGAAATATGAACTCAAATATTTTTTTTGTTTCACTTTCATCTTACCCATGGGGTTATCTGGTGTCACGTGAGTTGTCTATGGATCTTCTTCCTCTCTCCCTTTGTTTTTTTCCTTTTTTACATGCTTTGTGCACTTTTGTTGAAATTGTATTTCTTGTGGAATATAGATGAGAAAATCACATTGCTTGGTGCCATACAGTCACTCTTTGAGGGTTCAATGTACACTTTTGTGTTCCTTTGGACTCCTGCTCTTAGCCCCAATGGTGAGGACATTCCTCATGGTTTCATCTTTGCAACTTTCATGTTGGCATCTATGTTGGGAAGTTCCATCGCCTCTCGACTGATGGCTCACTCATCTCTTAAAGTCGAAAGTTACATGCAGATTGTATTTGTGATATCTGCTTTTGCTCTTTTCCTTCCAGTTATAACAAGTGTATGTAGCCAACTCTCATCTTTAACAATATCTATCTATCGATTATTAATGTGCAAAAAAAACAGATACTGGACAAAATTTAACCATGGTTTTGGAACAGTTCTTGGTAGTGCCTTCTGGAGAGAAAGGTGGAGGCATCTCGTTTTCTGGTTGCATCCAGCTTATTGGCTTTTGCACATTTGAGGCCTGTGTAGGTATATTCTGGCCATCTATCATGAAGATGAGGTCTCAATATATCCCCGAGGAGGCTAGAAGCACCATCATGAATTTCTTCCGCATTCCTCTCAACATATTTGTATGCATTGTGCTGTACAATGTGAGTGTCATGTCTTGCTTATATACCATGATTGCCTTGTATTAAATATTCACCTGGGGTGTTATACAAGTATCAAAATATTCCTAGTACAATTGCATGAACCTTCATCTGTTGGCACCTTTTTCTGATGTTCATTCTCCCCTCTGATCTGGTTTATACTGTTCCTTTTGAAGGTCGACGCATACCCCATTGTCTTCATGTTTGGCATGTGCTCTGTTTTCCTCTTTGTGGCATCACTTTTGCAGAAGCGGCTCAGGTTCATTGCAGAGAACCAAAGATCAAGTAAGTTTGTATTTTAATTTCAAATTCCTGATTACGGTGACTTTTTCTGGGCCCCAATCAGTTTTTTCCTTAGTTTACATGTCTGATCAATCTTGAATTATGAATATTTTGTTTCAATGTAGGATCACAGGAGTGGACAGCAATGAAAGAGACAGATACCGAGGCAGAGCCTTTAAATATCTGATTGAATTTAGACTAATAAACCTCTGGAATTTCTTAAATGTTGTGATCAAGCCACCTTTTCTCCCTTACCTCGACAGTGGAGCAGCAGCTGGTTGGCTGTTTGCAATCCAATCAATAAAGGAGGATCATGGATCATGTCCTGCTTGCAGTTTGCAGTAAACTTTTCTGGGGTTAAGGATGCAGTTGACAGTATAGTAAAAAGAAACGTTTTGTAGGGCACTTTGGGTCAGAAGCTTACTGCCTTTAGATCTTTCATCATCTACTATTATGTGAACTAGTGTTGAGCTACAGCTGTCACATCTTCTTTTTCTATATAAATTCTGAATTTTGTTTGGTTTTTTAATATGAAGGTTTTTGGGTATCTGGTATTTATTAATCTCAATTTACAGTCTTCTTGTGCAATCAGTTCATAACATCAATCCCACCATCACTATTAACATTATGACCGACCCCATTACTATGATTCTGATTAAAATCACTAGAATTCGACAATTCTATATTCTTTATATATTATGCACTCTCAGTCTCAGGCAATTCTTTAACTAACCGATCACGATCAATTTTCAATACCATAACTCTAGACTTGCCACTTGCCATAAACTCCTCAAGCTCAATCCCCCGATTCTCTTCTGCCATTGACCTTAAAGCAATATCCACCATCAGAATCGCACCAGACTCACTTAATGACCGCCTTCTCCATCTCGGTTGCTTTCTGATCGTTCTCCAACTTCCTCAAAATAGTTGGAGAAACAATTAGATTAAAAGGCACCCTTTAAAGCAAACATTCAGCCACCATTACTCTCACAAATCACAATAGCCAATGCACTCTCACTCTCATCACCATCAACGTCAAAGTTTCCATCTTTTTTCTCAACTTCAGAACTTTCACTCAATTTTCAGGCCTTGAATCAAAATAAGCTTGTGGGTCATTAAGATTCCTTGGATTCGACCCAGTTTCAAGGTGGGCTCTTCGTAAAGACAAGTCAATAGAGGAAGTTGGGACTCAATCTTGAAGAGAAGTTAAAAGGTCAAGTTGGGTTTTTATTCGTGATTCCAGCTGTGAACGCAGGGTTTTTATTGTTGTCACTGTTTGTCTCCACCATTGTTGTTCTTGTTCTTGTCTGGTCGAGTCTCCATTAATTTTGGGTGATAAAAAATTAGGACCCTTTTGTCTGAAAGTGAAGAACTATAGGAATTCAATTAGTCGATAGGCACAGATATCTCTTTCCCTATTCATCTCTAGTAGACTTTATTTCACCTTGATTTTGAGGTTAAACAAGTTAGGTCCAATTATTTTTCTTTTTTTCGAAAAAAAAAACAGTTGAAGAACAAATTTTCTTAAGTTAATTTCATATATCACCCATGATAGACGTACGCTATGGAATGGAAATATGGTAAGTATATCAATTCTTCACTGATTTAGAATTACATCAAGCTGTACAACATCAAGCTGTACACACATGTACTTTCAAACCAGGCAAGAACTTCCATGGATGTTTATGCAGCATTATTCTACCTCGATCTATTTCCTTTGATAAATCTGACACGAAGTGTTAATTCATGTTAGATCATTGAGTTAGATAATATCTCACTTATCGAGGTTGGAACTCTTAGAGATTAGACAATCTTGAAACAAAGTTCAAAAGTTCCAATATCTCACTTCAAAAAACAGAAAAATGCAGAGAATCACACAGTTCACACTTATATTAGCACAAGCAAGGTTCAATTGTGGAGAATATATTCAGCTCATCATGGATCAAGGCAGATCCCCATTAGAAATGCCATACAGTCTGAGAAGTATTCAATTACTTTGTACAACAATCGCAATTCCCCCTCCTACGTATCTAGTTCAAGCCGTCATAAGCATGATTGTGTATCTAACAGTCTTCTAAAATCTCTAAGTAAAAACTGGGCAGCCTTCAACAGAGACTCCTTTAGCTGTTGGGCAGGAAGCCAAGGCACATCCATCAAGGTCATTTCCCCACCAATTAATGCTAATATTCTCCAACCCCAAGCAGAAATACAAGAGTACCCCCATGAAGGCAAGACCAGCATCTAGTGACCCAGAAAGAACATAGTTGTATCTTTGCCACAGGTCTGGCTTGTACCTATACACAACAAAGCCTGACAGGAAACCGACAACGATCCAGGTTGTGTAGTTGACTGCAGTGGCTGGTGGCATCATTCCTGTGGCACCTATTAGCACTGGCATGTTAATGAGCCTAATCCACTCTTGTTGTGGGAATGCCTTCGCAGCTAGCCATACAAGGAGAGGCGCAATCGCTCCAGCAAGGAAGAACCAATTCACGGCTTCATATGTACCCAAGTTTCCGAAAATTCTTCGTGGTCCGATCAAACCCCAGATCACAGATGCATCGTAGAAGACATGGTCACTCGGACATGTCCATACGCTATCAGAAGCTGTTGAGTCACAAATATCAGGAATTGTTTCCAGTAGCCACCATGCTGTGCCCAAATAGGTAATGCAGGCTATAAGGGTTCCCACAACCTAAGTAAATTAGTTAAGAAAGTGTAATATTAGCGACAATGTTGACAGAAAATTGAGAAATTACAAGGGGGGCAAAAAGCTTGATGTAGGGAATGTAAACTTACCTGTGCCATGAACATCGTTCTAGGAGGAATTTTCATGTAGTGACCGAGTTTGAAGTCTTGCAGGAAAGTTACAGCCTGTGTCATGCTTATGTACCCATAAACCTTAAAGCACATGTTAGCAACTGGGTATCCAGGATAGATGTACCCAATTATATACTCGGTGATGATGTTCAATCCTGGTGACTGCAATCAATATGTAACAAATGGGGGTATTTAAACGGAGTAAGCTCCAACCTGGAATTGAAAATTTACTTCAATATTGCCAGCAGAGAATACCTGATTAGTAATGGCAGTGATGATCCCGATTGGAAGAGTGAAAGTTATGGCGATTCCGCAAGCTAGTAAGACGCCCCACCAAGGCAGCTGAAGCTGATCTTTGTAATACTCACAAGTAAATATGGTGAGTGCGATGTTAACCAGAAGGATGCAGACAAACCACCACTCGGGAACTTGAGTGTACTTCCTCATGAGTCTCGAGTGTATGTCCATTGTTTTCTCTTGAAAACTCGCCATGCTTTGCTCCCATATTTCCCTGCATTTCAGAACCACACCAAGCTCACAAAAATAGAAAAACAAATTCTTTAGACTATATCAAATCAACATGACGCTGATGTTTTTATCCAACCTCAAATTGATTACCTTCCATGGAAGAGAGCAACATGCATAATCGTAGCAGTGAGAGCAGCAAAACCAACACCATAAGTCACAGCAAAAAAAGTGCTAAGGTAAAGAGGTCCTTCACGGTCGTAGGCCGCCAGGTCAAGGTGGAAATTGGAATCGATAATAGCTGTAATATTATACTCTTGACCTGTTGCCGTGAAGAGATCGTCGGAGAAGATAGGAAAGGTCTTGGCCTTGTAGACATTAAACCAGTAGCACAGGGGAGTCAAAACGTACATGACAAAGACAAAACCTGCAGCAACATTAGCCGTGGCAAACCATGGGCTTGCAAGTGGGCTTCCAAGGTAGGAAGAGATAGTGGACCAATCAAGCCCAAACGCACCAATCCCAAGCCCGTAAAGACCTGAACCGAGCTGTTGGGCCAGGATTGACTTGGGGAATATCCAGCATATCCAAGAGAGTGAAGTTAGCATTTCAAAGAGGTAGCCTGGGAAGACATAGTAAGCGAAGCTGCATGTGAAGGCTATGAGGAAGAACTGGGTACGTGTCACGCCACCTTTGGACCGTTCTTCTTTCTCATGCAGAGCCCTGTACAACAGCATGTTTTAGCCTGCTTAGTTTAAACACAGTTTTCGTCAAAACGATTTAAGAACTAAATTCCGTGGTCAAACATCATCTCTGCACAAGAAATGTTCTCTCATGTCAAAATTAAGTTCCTTGCACGTTTCTCTCATCATCCAACAGACGTGTCTAATTTTTAGCGAGGAAGATGAAACCTCAACAATGTCCCGAGCCTTCTTACGGAACGGAAATGAGTTTGAAAATTACAGAGCTAACCTTCACCCAACCCCTCTGCTCACTGCCATTGCAGGGCCTCGAAAATGACACCCCCTCTTCCCAAGATCCATAAATAATTAATGAAAACAATTTCTATTGTTGAGAAGATATTCGGCCTTTTTTTTTAAAAAAAAAAACTTGAAAGATTTCTAGTGTATTAATACTAAACACTAAAATAGGAAAAAAAGAAGCCGGTCTCAAAACGCACCAACCAGTCAAAGCCCGTCACCAGCGGATGCCCACCAGAATACAATCAACGGAAACTCATCACAAATATGGCAAAACATACTGGATTTCCAAAAAGTAAAAAAAAAAAACTTAACAAAATTCAATTACCTGAACAATGAAACTTGAACAAGATTTGCTGGCCACCACATAGCAGCAGGTTCCACCAAATACCGTCTAAATATCCCAGCCCATCCAAACCCCAACACCTACCATTCAAACAAACCCCATCAACATTAACAAACGGGCACAGCAATCTCAATAATAATAATGGCGATTAATGATCGAAACAAGAGCAAATTACCAACCTGAGTTGTGATAATAACCATGAATGACACAAAGAATGTTATGTTTTTCTTATAAAATGCCTTAACAACAGTAACGATATGAATGGCATAAACACTGCCAGCTCCAGAATTGGCAAAGATGGTGATAAGAACATGCTCTTTCACATTGAAAGGTCCTGGATTCAAGGTGAATTCCCATCGAGTTCCTTTCAAGAAGACCCGGTCTGTGATTTTTGCAGCCATCAATCGACCAAGAGGCACCACAGCAATCTGAGCAGATATAGCTGTTATAGATAAAGGCTCTGTCCTGTACCAGAAGAACTGGTTGAGAAATGATAGTAGGACACACGATAAAGTGCCCAGTACCCACATTCTGAAAGTGAGGACTGGTAGAGAGGAGTCATCTGTTGTAGGTACTGTCAAAGCAACTTGCTTGACAGGTGAGTTCTCTTCATCCTGAACTTGGTTAATCTCTGGAGTTTGAGACTTCGATGATGATGGGAGGCTGCTATTAGTATCTTCACCTTTCTCATCCCTGCTCACTGTAATCTCGAATAACAACACAAAAGATCAAGAAACAAGCCAAACGAACGAGTCTTTTGTTCGGAATTGGAGATTAGATCTAGAAGTACTTACTCAGAGGAGCTCTAATGTCACGATGCGTGGTTTCTTCCATGGTTTCTGCTCTCTTTTTTCTTCTGGGGTGTCAAGCAATTGTAAGAACTTCGGTAGGCAACATGCAACCTATAAGGGTTGTGGTCAAATGGAATAACAAGTGTTACAGGAGAGGAGAGAATCTAGGATGTAATTGTAGAATTTGTGCAGTTGAACTAAAAAAAGGAAATGCATGCTATCTGCCAAAGATCATTGGGTGAGCTCTTCACGGCTGCTACTTTTCTTCTATATTTAATCATCCATGACAGGCAATCAATTTATGAACCGATATTTATCAACTTACCTCTGTTTTATCTCTCTCTTTTTAATCCTCATTTACTCAGTGTGCTAAAATATATATCCCCATTTCAGAAATTGCCAGAGGAAATTCAAGATGTTTTAGCACAGATTGTTCATTCCAAAAGCAATGGTTTAACACATTGGATTACTAGACAAATTAGTCACAGAGACCAGATCATAAGCTTATAATCTTCTTGCCCACATTTGAGTTTAGTCAAATCAAATAGAGCAGAACCGTATCAAATCAACTAGCTTGACAGTTGTACCGGCAAGTCAAGACGAGTATCCTAAGACCTGCTACCTTGTTGGTTGGGATCTGAAGAGGAGCATTCGAAGTTACAGATTTCTAACCTCGTTTCTTTTCATGGGGTATTACTTGGAGCCACGTTGCACACAAATCTACCATTCAAAACTTGATTCTCAGGTCAAAATTATTGCAGATCCTTCTCATAATTGAACGGACCGCTTTCACCCCATTTTGGTTGGTAGCTCGAACTTGGATTTTGACATCTCATTTACTCCTACATGCATGCCTGTCTCTTTTGAAAATGGCCCTCGTTTAATTAGAGCCATGTCAGTATTGCAAACTGTGACTGATCAAATTGATTTTCTTGCACTAAAACTATGATCCGGGCAATTATAACTAGTTATTTGACCTTGCTGCTTGGAGAAAATAGTAATTAATAAAAACGGAAATATTGTATTATGGAATAGGGATCACGCATCTGATGGATCAAAAGTAATATTTTTTGTTGGAAAGCACGTGCATGGGAGTTCAATTATAAGTAACGTCATGCTATTACTTGCAAATTAATTAAATGCTGGAGGGAAATGCGATAATTATTGATAGCTCCAATCAATTGGAGATGCGTAGCGATTAAAAAAAGAAAAATAAATCTTTTGCTGGTCCCCAAATATAATAATAATAATAATAATAATGTTGCTTCGTCATGATATTAAAACAGAATAATAATATGCATGAGGACAGTCTGTAGACGAGCCCACTTGCTACATCCGCCAGAAAATGATACAGTTAGCCATGAATACGACTGTGTATGTATGTGTGTGTGTGTGTGTGTGTGTGTATATATGCATGAAATAATGATAGACAGGCTATATTATAGAATATAAATAAATAAAATATGTATTATACAAGGGCAATGATAGGTTTTCTAATAAAAAACTAGTTTCCATATTCGCTTGAAAACATTTTAATAGGTGGGAAAACACAATCAACTATGTAATTAAACACAAATTAGGATAGCTTGAAGGCAAACATCGGTGTTTATAAGATATAATTTATGTTGCTGGTGATAATAGTTCACACCAAACCATCATTGCATGTTAGGAGTGGGACAAGATGGACTCAGGAAGGGTAGGCATGCATCCAACACCATCCATCATATTAACTTTTTGTGACAGAAAATTAATTCACAGCGCATCCCCAAGAGGTACCACATGTCAAACATGCGAGCACTCCAAGTCATTGTTTGGCCATCCAACACCACTGCACATGCCATCAAAAAATTATGTACATCTCACGTAATTTTTTTATTTAAATAATATTATGCATTTATGAAAAGACTTAATTGTCTCTATGCTAAATCAATTATAACCAAAAAAAAATCAGAATAAAAAAATGTCAATGCACGCCAATTTATATAAATATTTGTTTTGCTTTTAAAAATAATTCATCAATTTACTGTTTATGAAAAAATAAAAAGACAGGAAAACCCTATATGAAAGTTATTTTTTGTTTTTGTTTTTAAGGGTAAGAACATCTCACTATACTAAAAAATACATGCAGAAATTTTTTTCCTTAATCAATTTATTAATTCCCAATGAGTCCCTTCTAAAATATAGTATTGCCCAAAAACAAAAGCCTGAGGAATGGCAAAAATATAGTTACATTATCGTAGTCTACCGTGAATTACTACCCCTTTTCATATTTTTGTTAATGGTGCGCAGAAGAATCAAGCAAAGTAATCATCATTGTGATCTTACTCGGACTTGGCTAAACGAATTTGTTTGTTCAAATCTAACATAAATTGATCGCTTAAACAGGTTTTGCTTCAAATTCTCTGGATCATGCACCGATCTGCAGACGATTCAAACACCTAAGCTGCTATAAATGACACCGAAAGACAATAAATCAAAGAATGAAAGAGCTCGTGCCATTAATCAATGAATTCAACTTAGTACCCCAATTCTCTATATACAAAAAGACAAACAATGATCGAAGTTAAATTGAATGATCAACAACCAGCAAAAGACGAACAAATCGGATCTGCCAAAAAAATGACAAACCCCGGTCACAATATGAAAAGCAGCCACCATAACAAAAGTAAAAATAAAAAATAAAATCTAAATGTGTATCTGATCATCACATAACGGATATCTTCTTCGTGATCCCCCTTTTCTTGGCAATTCCTATAGCTTCCTCCCTCATCTTCCTGAGTTCTTGGAGACACTGATTATAATGTGAATCAATTGAATCAAGCTCCTGCTTTAGTTCAGAACAATCTTTGTCTGCAAGGGACTGAGAACATATGCTAGACAAGCTTGCGTTTCTTGACATACTAGAGCATGAGCCAATATAGGAGTCATTGGAATTTCTAGCAGATTTGTTATGTTTTGATATACCATCTTCAAGCATACCAAACTCCAAATCATACACATTCGATTGAAGACAACAATAAGAGGATCCCAAAGACTTGTTAGTGCTGGAATCAGAGGCAATAGCCATATTATATTCAGAATATATGTCTGAATTGACGGATTGTTGAATCTCAAGATCTGTCATGTTAGTCAATGGTAAGAAATCAGGTTTTTTCACTGCCTCGGAAGTTGAATGGTTTTCCACTTCAGAAGAGCCATTTTGTACACTTGGTGAAGTATTCCAGCTGGGAACGAGCTTCACTATCAAGTTATCAATCAACTCAGCAATGACAGCCACATCTTCAGTAAATAAATCAAGTTGTTCAACCATCTCCTCGGCAATCAAAACCACAGTATCCGAATCAAGATAAAAGGTAAAATGGATATTCCTTGCTCGACCTGTTACAGCAATGACATTATTTAGACCACAATTGAAAAGATGAAATATAAAAGACAGATGTTAGTTTGTACAGCGTCGTTTCTCACCGCATGGATCAGCAATGCGCAGAGTCAATGAAACTGTATTATCATTGTTTTTCACCCCCCTCAATCTGAATTCGTTAATCTCAGTAAACCTACTAAGTTCTAGAGTAGAAAACTGTGGAGATTCATTGATGCTTTTAGTACAAGAGCCCTCTGAAAGTTTCTTGCAGTCAATGTCCATGAGATGGGATTCTGATTGTGGCAAGTGGACTTGTCTGGAAATAAGATTTGGTAAATGTAACAAACTGGAAACAAGTTCCTTTGAATTTTCAGTTGCTAGGAATGGATCTTTCAAGAGTTCTATTGCAGGCAATCTTGAAGATGCTGGAACTAAACACTTCTCTATGAACACCTTAACCTGGTGGTCACTCACCTTACTGAGGGAGGCAGGCTTTATGCCCTGCAATATAAGTTAAGAATGATGACTACATGAGCACTTGCATGTAAATTCAAAGTAAATCAACTGCAGAAAATGGACTTAAACTCACCGAGGAGACCTTCTTGTATATCTGCGCAGGATTTTTGCATTCACTATATGGGTATTCACAAGTAACCATCTCCAACATGCACATGCCAAAAGAATAAATGTCAACAAGCTCATTGTATTCCTCTTCATAGAGCTCAGGAGCCATGAATTCAGGTGTACCTGCAGAATAAAAAATAGATTACAGAGTTCCAATGCATAGAGGTTTGACCAAGGTCATAATGGTCCAGAAACTGAAGCTATTACCTATGACGCTTCGTGCAATGGGCTGTTGCATGACAATTGCTAATCCAAGATCTCCAATCTTAACTTCTCCGTTGTTTCCATTAACAAATATATTGTCACATTTCAAATCACGATGAATGATAGGAGGACTGCGAGTATGTAAATAGTGTAAGCCTCGAAGGATTTGCCTTGCCCAGTTTTTGATGGCTTTCATGTCAACAGTCTTGTGCTTCTTTCGATACCTAGATCCCAAAATAACAACAAATTACACAAACAAACTTGGAAGACAAATGAAACATAGAGCATAAATCAGATATAGCAAATGAAACTCACAGCCTCATACTCCCAGAGGTGAATAACTCTGTGATGATGTTTATAGTCTTATTCTTATCATCCACCCAATAGCTATAAAACTTGATGATACTTTCGTGTTTCAAAGACTTCAGCAGATGAACCTCTGAATACAATCTCTCAAGCTGCTGTGATGACTGCAAGACATCTTCAATATTCACTTGGTTCCAAGCCACTTCAATTCCATCAACTTCATCAAATGCCTTATATCTAATAGCAAAAAATTCCAAACCATAGCACAAAAGTGACAAGTTATCACGGGTTCTTCATAAAAACTTCATAAAGTACGCAATCAACAAGGAAACTAAAAGATATAGATTTAAGAGCCATACACAGTCTTGGATGCTCCTTTCCCCAGGAATTCATCACTCTGAACAGCAAATACAAAATAGAAATTAATATCAATTATAGCAGGCAAATAACTCAATTTTCAACAATTCCCAATTTCGTTTGATGCTGAAACATAACAAAGTACAGCAACACTTGTCAATTTAGCATCAAAATCAGTAACTAAAATGCCATATTCATAACTTCAATATCAATTTAGTAGCAATTCAGTGCTAAAACACCTAAATTCAGCTAATTTGAGAATCAAATAAAAATGCTTTGCAAAAAAAGCCCTAGTTAATGTAAATGAAAATTTCAAACAAATTGCACAAAAATCAATACCCGAATGTACCGACCGGTCGGGTCTTTCTCTGCGAAAGCTCCACCACCATCTTCACTTAAAGAACCGAAATCCATATCCACAGAAAACACACGAAAGCCACAAAAACGACACCAAGAAAAAAGAAAGAAAGAAAAGAAATTGACTTTATGAACAAAAGAAAAATTATCAAATCAGCTTAATTGGATGGAAGGAGAATTGAAGAGGAATTTTTTTTTTCAGAAAAAGCTTCACAAGCAATCGAATAGGAATCGAATGGAGAGCGGAATCGGAATCGGAAACCGAATATGAAAAACATATCAGATTGATCTCGTGATTCCGATTCCTTGCGATTTCGAATCGATTTCCTCATCATACATGACCTAGATCCCCCATATTGCTATTGCAGACATCTTCTTTTTTTCAATTATCTCTCTTGGCTAGGGCTTGAAGAAACCCTAATTGTTTTAGAGAAGAGAAACCCTAATTAGTCTAATTTCGGGAAAGAATTTAACGAGAGGGACGCGTGGGTTTCACTTATGATAAGAGGGGTGTGGGATTAAGGTGTTTGAATTCACGGGGGATTGGGATATGGATTTGGGCAAGCATGAATCAATCCCTTAAATATATATTTATAGTTTCTCTAACTGCTGATGTTATCAATTAAGTCCTCTTTCTATCAAACGGTCTTCAATCAGATCCTTATGTTAGAATAATTGTGAGAGGAAAGAAGTTCGAGTGTTATTCATTTGTTTTTAAAATATCCCAATGACCAAAAGCCTTAAACATGAAAAAAATCCTAGGTAGAAAACACTTAAATAATAGGCGTAATATTTAACACTGTCTTTAGTTGTTGTTAACAGAAGAATCCGGTTGAGGAAAGGTAGACAAATGGAGGACTTAATAGATAAAATAAGTAGTTGGGGGAATTGATCGAGAAATTCATGTAGTCGGGGGACTAATCTGAGGATTTCCCTTTTGATTTTCCTTTTCCTTTTATTTATTTACTTCGAAAGGAAAAAATGAATTCTGGAATTATTATTTTTTTCACGGGATAAAGAAGGGTTGAATTAAGGAAATAGAGGCCAAGTTGGGCTGTGTTCCTGTATTAGAAGTCTTGTTAAATTGAAAAGATGAGGAGTCATAAAATAATAATTTAATTATATTTTATAATAATAATAATAAGCATTTTTAGTATAAAAAAAGAAAGAAAAAAGAACCTCATCATTACCATAATCCAAGAAGATAATGAGATTTGAATAATATAAAACGTTATATTCATTCAATCCTTTGATGTTATATATCTTAAATTACATTCAATATTTCAATATACAAAATATTCTTGAACAAACACTAAAAAAAACATTTGTCAAACAATTATTTGTCAAAATAGGTGCCACATCAACAAAAGACATAAAAATAGTTAAACATGAAGCTGCCTGAGAAAAAAAAAGAAAAAAAGAACAGGTTGGTGCCAGTTTCAATCAAAAGCATAAAAAGACCTAAGAGACAACTCTACTTGAGAGGACGACGCCCCATGACAAGATCAAGTTCATTATAATTCTTGAAGCAAAGCTGTGATTGAATCAGTATATATATACCTGCAATACCAACGCAATCATGATCATCACTGTCTGTATTGGTATTGCAGATATTCATTGTCTAAACAATGGAAGAATCTCACCGAAAGACATTCATTAGTCTTGGATTGGAGAGAAATTGTGAGTCGACAAAACACAATCCATTCTTACAATCAATAATAAAAAATCGAGATAATTCAAGTCAATTCCAGAAACAGGTTTCCCAGGTAATACACCCTACAATTCACAAGTCTTGGATTCTATCAACAGCACATGATTAAGCCCTCAAGTGAAATTTCAATCCACTCTTGCAATCAATGATGATAAGCTACTAGAAATTTCAAATCGAGATATGTGCAAAATCAATATCATTATTTCAACCCTACTTTCCACCTCGAGTCCATTTGTTTGATTGACATTTGCGATTGAAAGAAAATGGAACACCACAAAGAGACCAAAGTAGCTATTTTTCTCTGACTATCATTGCTAATTTGGAAAGAGAATTACAAAGTACCCTACTTGATGGTCCTGCTTCCGACTGCTCTTGATTACAAGTTGGCATTACACTGCTCTAGTTCAGCTCCACAAAAAGGCCGGCTTGAGGGTGCAAACCTGCTTCTTTTAAAGATAGAGAGAGCTTATCTGTACCATAGACAACTCGGGGAAAGTTTGAGACAAGACTGTAATTCTCTACATCTAAGCAACCCAAAGAATCAACATAATCATACAGAGACTGGATAGTGGCTGTACTGTGGAATCTCCTCTCTTTGCGATCTCCAGTTGGAAATCGAACCAAAACCTGATTAACAAAGTTACATTTGAAGCCATAGATTAGTTCCAAAATATTCACATGACGACTGCCATAAAGACACTACAAGGGCTAGGAAGTCCTGCTCAGTATATCAAAAGCTAAATGGCATACACCACATAAAAAGGAAAAAAAAGAAAAAAAACACTTGTGAAACCAAGTCAAGGCTAGAAAAAAGTATTAATGCTTGTAGTGCAGAAAAATGAATAATCATCCTGAACCCCTGAACAATAAAAGGATTAGAGATAACAGCATCATTAAAAAAGCAATAAATAAAATAAGACACATTACTTGTGTCACATCAGGTCCCTTTTCAGGTTCAGCACCGAGCGACAAGGCTTTCTCCTGCCGCATTCTTGCCAGAGCTGCCTCTTTTTCTGCAGCCTCACGTGCTGCTCTCTCCTTAGCCTCTTCCTCCTCCTTGCGCTTTCTCTCTGCCTCAGCAGCCTCCCTTTCCAGACGTTCTTGTTCTTCTCTCAATTGTTGTTCCCTAGCCTGAAGCACAAAAGAAAAAAGAATACAAAGGCAAGTAGAAATCATCACCGCCATGCAAAAAGAAAAGGACCATCACATCTGACCAACAGTACCATCATGATATAAACTAAATGCTCGAGTTAAAAAAGAAAAAAAGAAAAGCATACTTGATCGGCTTCTAGTGCTGCTCTGTATGCAGCATCTTGCTCCTCCCTCAAACGAATGTTTGCTGTTCTCTCCTCTGCTTCAAGTCTTGCTGCAACAAGAACAGAGGCGCTTTCTTCAAGAACTCTCTGTAGTGTCATGAGCATTTCTTCAGGAGATTTTGGACCCTCAACCTAGATCAAGAGAAAGATGCTCAAGATTGTAAAAAGCTTCTAGGCAACCACGGTCCACGCAATTAAACAGACTGGGTCTATTTAAGACCCAGAAAACTACAACTAAATTCCAGCCAAATCATGAATTGGGCAATACATAAATATTCACTTAAATGCTTCAGCAGTTCACACAGATGGCAAACAGGTCATTAAAGGCTCGTCACCCAAACCAGAATGTTTTTGAGGGGAAATTGAGCTATATTTATAATGAAAAATATATGGAATCTTTGGTCCCTCTACAAAATGGTACGATTAACCATTGCTATTGCAGCATATGTTGGAAAAGCTCGATTATGGAATATTTGGTGCCTCTACAAAATGGTCAAAACAAAATCCGTAAACGATAAATGAAAGATAATAAAGAGACTTTTGAGTATAGATCGAAGACAAAAGCCAAGTCCATTCCATGAGAAAATGGTATACCAGAATAAAGATTCTATTAAGATGCTATTGCAGCATATGTTGGAAAAGCTCGATATGGGAGGTGGAGAGTGCATTAATTGCATTCCATGGAAAAAAGATGCACACAAACCTACCACCACAAGAAAAATACAAAATGAAATCTAAAAGAAGGATAGCAAACAAGAGAGTACAACACCGTAAATCCAACAACATCAAGCACCCAAAAACTATACAGAAAAAATAAATCCAACCTATTGCATAATATACCCTAAAAGACCGAGGTTTCAATGCAGTAACTGTATTTAGAGAAACAATCACAATGTACCAAATTGAATCACCTTTAACACTTTCCCGAGCAGAGTTGAAACAAGGTACTATCCCTTCCCCCGACAAACACAACCATCTACGCCAAATCTATCCCAGCAAATCCTAATTTACCTCATTCATTCAACAACAACCATAAGCACAGCAGGAGTACATAACTACATATAGCTCATCGAAACCATCCAACATCTCAAATTAAATCACCATACACACAAAAGAATTACCTGTTGAAGCAACGCAATCCTCTGATTTGTAGCAGGCATAACAACAGCACAAAACGGAAACCTTGAAGCCTTCAAACTATTACTCATCTTAAACCCCTCACTCCCTCTAAGACTCCCACCCCACGCAACAAAATTCTCATTAACAAACGCGCTAAAAACCTCCGAACACAACGTACCCTCACAAAACGCTGGCGTATCAGGATGATCCGGGGAATGCAAATACACAAACAACAACTTAAAACTATCCCTAGACCTCGTCAACGCATCCATAAATCCTTCACCAACAAAATTCGGCATAGAAGAACCAGAACCACCATAATCCCTTTCAAATTGAGCAACAAATTCCAGGGCTTCTCTCGACGCAGCAGAAACAGTTACCAATTGGGCAGAAGAATCCCCACCCCGGCCCGAACTCGAGCCGAGCCCAATAAAACCTAACGGATAAGACAAAATACCACCAGCAGCCCAAAATCCAAACCCAACAGCACCAGAAAGTATCCTTAAACTACCAGAAATGATAGAGATTGGTAAAGTAATTATTTTCCAGGCCAAACCAGGAGGAGGAGGAGCCACGGGAGCGATGGCGGTGGAATCGTAACGATGAACGGGTGAGATGGATGGTTCGACGGCGGTGGTTGTGGTGGCGGTGGTTGAGGAGGAAGAAAGGGGGTCATTATTGTGATTAGAGGTGAAAGAGGAGACGGCGAGTTCAAGGTCCCAATTATGGGCTTGAAGGATCTGCGTGCATAAATCGGGATCTTCTAGGCCTGTAATTGCTTGGAAATACGCTAATTTATCTGCTGAATCAACCATTATTGAATTACTGTAACTTTCTTTCACTCTGATTTTTTATTTTAGAGCTTTCTGAAGGAAGTTTTGATCTTTTTTGGGGGAAGAAATGGGAATGGAAGGATAGAGGAGCAGTTGTTTTTAATTCGGAGGCTTATGAAGATGACCGACAAGGAAGATTGGCGTGCGTGCGTTCGTTCTGTATTCATATTGCTTTTATTATTGTTTTTTTAACCCGCGTTATTAGATTTTATATATATAAAAAAAAATGATAAGTAAAAGGTCATATATTGAAGGCATGGAACAAGAGAAAAAAATATTAAAAATAAAATAAAATAAAACAACTCAAGCAATCCTATAAAAAACTATCAAAAATAAAAAAATCACAAATGAACTTTGCAAAAATATTATTTTACCCTTAAAAGACAACCCTGGATAATTTGTTTAAAAAAACAAAAAAAAACAATTTATTATTATCTAATTTGTTTAAAAAAACAAAAATTAATTTGATCCTCGATCTTTTTTTTAGCAATTTTATATTAATTGATGACCAATTAATTTTGATTTCTTAAGAAATAGTGAAATTGAAAGAAGAAGAACCAAAATAACAACCATTAATGGAGTGCCATATATTTAAAACTAAATACATTTTGGTCTTCCAACTTTAAAAATCACGGACATTATATAATTTTGGTATCTTAATATTTTTCAAAATTCACTTTGGTATAGAAGTTATTCTTGTTATTGTGTTAGTTTCTAATTAAGAGAAATAGTATCGTTGAATTTCAGCAGTAAAAAAAAATGATTGACATCGATTTAGGGCATCAATATGAATAAAATTTGTGTCAAATTATTCTATTAGATGAAAAGATTTCATATTAGGTGTTTTTTACATTTAGAATTTGTCAAAAAAATTATATCTAAACTCAAGTTGGTTTTTGGTTTCAAGTTTAAAAAAAATTGGAATGTTTTTCTTACACTACTTAAAGCTTTATCACAGTTTCTAAAATGTTTTGATGGTATTTTGAGTAAAAAATAAGGTTTTTAGCTTAAAAATTCTAAAGTCTTGATTTTTTAGCGTGGTTGAAATCTGAGTAAAAATAAATAAACAATGCATCACGTAATGATTTAAAAAAAAAAACAAATAGAATGGATGATTTGTCGTGTGTCCCAGGTAAAATAATAAAAAAGAAAGCCCGATCACGCTGGCCTGCCAGCCATACGTGAGCCCAACTTAGATGGTCAGGCATGAGAGCTCCTGAGCCAGCTTAAAAATACATCCATTTTTTTTCAATTTTTTTTTATTAAATTTATTTGAAAAGTAAAAAATATTATTTTTTTCATGGTTATTATATAATTAACTCAATGAAAAAAAATCGTAAGCCCCGTAGTAAGGACGAGCACAGAGAATTGAAAATCATTTCCGATGAGTGTATCCTTTCCCTCCGTAGATACCTCTGTTGCGTCGACTTTTTCTTTCTTTTTTCTCAGGTGGCGGGCTTTTCTTATCTTTACCTGAGATTCAACTTTCACCTTCAATATATCCCAGAAATTCTCATTCCAATTTGCAATTTGTACATACATACATAAACTCCCATATTGGCATTACATACATACATAAACTTTAGTCGATGATCACAGGGTTAAGAATACAACTAAGCAGATGAGTTCTCATTCCAATTTACATGGTTCTGGTGCAAAAATGAAATTACGGAAAACTATGAACACCTCAAAAACAAGTTGGGCTTAGGGGACTTCCGGTGCTCAAGGTGGAAGAAGGTGATTAAGGAATACCTTGATAATTATAGGGATTTAGAGTTTATGAAATTAGAATCTATCTTACCTTGCGTTTGATGAATGTTTATATAGTTATAAATCATGCTAACTTGCATAGAAATAATGGCAAAATGAGGGGAAAAAACATTGTGTTGATTAGATTTAATAGCAATCATTTAAGGCAACAATCTCTAATGGTTAATAATGCATTATCGAGTAGAGATTATGTTATCATGTCCATCATCTACCGGGTATGAACATTCTTTATATTGTTACGTCGATAGAGTTATGACAAGAGGATGTATGAGCATTTAACGCTAAATGCTAGTTCTACGAAGAGCATGCATTGATTTTTGTTGTTGGGTCCTCCTCTATAGCCTCGAGCCTTTGAACATGGTTGTGTCCAACTATGTTGGGCTAGGTGGAGACTCCAAATACAATTTAGAAACTAACTAGATCATTGATTTATGATATGTTGTGGGTTATATCAAAAATCTTTATATAAAAATTAACTAGGTTTTGCTAATGTTTATTCTAGTAGAAAAACCTTCTTAAACCACGTGAAGATGACCCAATATGATTCGGTCAAATTGATAAATCAAAAAATAACTTGGATAATAAGTAAAAACACGGTTGACTAGAAAAGATATTTAAGATTATTTTTTTATATGTAAGTATTGAAATGAGAACATATTAAATTGATTCGGGTTAATCCATGTTAATCTGTCAATCAACATGAGACCATGATAGCCTACAAAAGGCAAATCTAAACAATTTTTTTTTTTTTTGGATGACGTAGGAACCACATGACCCGGAAAGCGCACTTTGTGGGCCCAGGGCATGTGTAAACCTCCGGCTGTCCCAGGCTCTTACAGAGGACCTTATGGTCGTTGAGAAGTCTGCGGCTCGAACCCTGCACTCCCGTAGGAATGACAAGGTCTCTGCCGCTCGACTAAACCCCTGGGGAATACAAAGCCAAAATTCTAATAAACTCAATGTTAAATGATGAAATAAAAAAATACAATTAAAAAAGAACCTAGATAAAATAATTTGGGTCAATTTGGGTTAACCTACCGAACCCGCAACTTGAGTGAGACTGGGACATTCAATATATAGAAAAAAAATGGAAACTGATCATGAATCTCAATTTTCAATCAATCTAGTTTTGAAAAAGAAATTGATTAAAAAAACGTGAAAATAACTGAAGTCAACTTAAGGTTAACTTGTGATCCAAGTCATGAGATAGAGATAATCTCATAAAAAGAAAATTACAATAAATCACGAAGACTAATCCTTAATTAACTCAATTTTAAAGTGTGAAATTGAGAGGAAATATCAATTAGAAAGGACTAAAAAATCTTTGAAGCTTAATTCCCAGCAAATCTAATGTTGAAAGATAAAATTAAAATCAAAAAATCAATTAAAAAACACAAAAAACCGCTCAAGTTAACCCACGAAACCCATGATCCAACTCATAAGACAAAGATAATCCCATAGAAAACAAACAAAACTTAATTCTTAATAAACCTAATATTGAAGGAGAAAATTAAGAAAATAAGTAAGATAACCTAAGTAAATTGAAGGGGAAAAAATAAAAAACAAGCCTTTAATATGAAATTGAAAAAAATAAAGAGAGAAAAATATTATTTTACTTAAATGAGTTATGTGAGGAGGGGTGCAGGAAAATCTCTATCATTTTGTTCGTTTTTTCGTTAATTGATTTTGGGTAATTGAGTCAAGGAGGCTCTTCGGAAGTGGTGCAGCTCATGATCCTACTCGAGCTTAAAATATGCATGCACTCACTCTTCCATGACGCAGTAGCTGGTGGGCTTGGATCTCGCCTCATGCTTTGTGTCGCCAGCATCGTATATTAGGTGTAAATCTCGAATCCATTAGGCATTAATAAGCATCACCATCCTCATAACTATAATTAAGAAATACTTAAAGTAGTTCTGTGATCTCACTAACTTTAATAATTATGTCGACTGTTACATTGATTTTTACAGTGCACCCAGCCTGTCTAGATTGTTTCGTCTTCCTGAAAATGTTAGAAAAAACTAATATGGAAACTGATCAGACCCTTTCAAGAGCCTTCTCAGTTTGCCGATCATCGTCTTGTTGACTTGGTACAATTCTATTCATGTTGGCTTGATTTTGTTTGGCCTTGTCGTCATCTTCAGCCTTGAATTCGGCTGCGTTAGCTAGTTCTTCAACCGTTTTGACAATATCTTGGATCCTTGACGAAGTTTCAATCAGCAGAGAAATTAAAATTACTACAGGAATAACTTCCAGGAGATATATTGCGGAGGTTGTTTTCTCAGTTTCCTTGCTCTTAGGAAGTAAAAGTTCTGCCGGGCGAAGCAAATTTGGAAGAGATTTTATTTCATTTTGGAGATCTTGCACTGCGCTGCTCATTTCTTCAACTAGGAAATCTATGGAGGATGATTTTTTCAATGTCTTGATAGTTTTTGCTAACTCTTTTATAACACAGGAAGAGTTGGAGCTCACTTTCAGGCAAATGTTGCTCAGGTGCTTCTTTATGAACTCAGGGGCCTGTTTTCAGACATAGTAGAGCAGGGAAACAAAAATTCTGTCAGGACAAAAATTACAGGGTTAAAAAGTATTAAGCTAGAGTATAAACAAAACCTGTTACCTGATTTTCTGAATCGACGCAGTTATTAAGAGCTTCAATGGAGTAAGCACAGCTGCGCAATGCTGCACCTATTTTAAGGTATTGTTTCCATGGATGTTTGAAGTTGAAGCGACCATGTGCAGGCTCCCATCTAGCAAAGTTGGTCTGTATCAAAAACAGTGTCATCCACAACTTCAGTCAAACATTCTGAGAAATTATTATATATTTCGATTGATTTTACTCGCAAGTTCTGTCACGTACCATGGATTCCTCTGTGGTCTTGGAATTGAGCACACATTTGTAACCAATCAAATTCTTGCCCGGTTGTTTATCGCTGTCTTCAAGTTCGCCATTATGATCGAAATACTCTTCTACGCAGCCTGAAATGCGATGGATTTGATAAATATTTTGTGAAACTGAAAATTTTCATTCGTAAGTGTCTGCATGGCACGTCACTTACCATCTAAAGAATCGGCAAGTTTGTCCATGTTGCGACTGATAAGAGCATTCAGCTCCTGACCAGCCCAGATGGGGCAAATAAGCATGGTTACAAGGATGCATAGAGAAGTTCCGATGATAATCGTGGATAATCTTTGATGAGCAAGGTCAAACAGTTCTTCCACTCGATAACCAGAGACAGCAACCAAGCTGAAAGTGAGGATAAAGATCAAGGCTCCATAATCAAACCGAGCTTTCACTGAGGGAATAAATCTGGAGAAGGTTGCAGCAGAAGCTGAGGAGAAACGCAGTTAATTAACAGTTGATTAGATAGCCGTCTTCCTTTTTCTTTTCTTTTTTTCGTTGAATAACATGTACTAAAATGTTATTTCAAATTATATTTGATGCGAACCTAGTAAGAAAACTGAAGCTCCAATGACTACGGGCTCAAATTTATGTCCTGACTGACTAGCCACCCAATGGACACCAAAGGCAAGAAACCCAGCAAGAGTTGTTCCGAACACTCTATTCAGACTCTTGGATATTGTTGCACCTGCAAAATAATCAGGTCAAGTCTAAGATTAATGTAAAATGGTTTGATCCTCGGATAGTGGGGAGGACCAGTGACAGTGAATGATGAGATTTTACAGAGCTCTGGGAAGTGATTATTTAATGTTTCAACCAATCTGGAGTACTTACCCACAGTATTTTCAAAGACTACCACGACTGTCATGATAGCCCACATAGCATTTCCACCCACACCTTCATACAAAGGTCTCGTGAAGTAAACGAGCGAGACAACAGTGAGTGCCATTCCTACTTTTAGACAATGGATCACTTTTCTAGGGTCATCCACCCCTATATCCCATGCTTTCTTCAGAAATTTCCACACTTTCAGAACAAATCCTGCTATCAAGCTCTTTAGCCCCATCCAAACTCTGCTGACAGGCCCTGTCTCCGGGACCAAACTCTTTGATGACCCATCTCCCAAAGTTATTCTCCACTCCACCCCACCTGTTTCCTTCTCCTGACGAGCCATATTTTACACTTTACAGTGGTCGCGACTGTGTAGTATGTGATGGGATGCCTTGAAATGAGATGGACAAGATTAGAGATATCAGAGAATTCTGCTATGAAGATTTTCAGATGAGTTTGTTACCAAGCACCCTCTGGTCATGCAATGAGAAGGTGATGCTTGGATTGGGAGACCAATGCTGAATGACTATTGAAGTGAATATATATAGAGGAGTTATATGTTACTTTGCACTGAAATTTTGTTTATAATAAAAGGTGTTAATAGGATAGAAAAAATAAATATAAAATCCAATGACATGGAAAGTATTCTGGTAGGTAAAGCTGTGATTATTGGACAATCTCTCTCTCTCTCCCCTGAGTTAACTATAATGTGAGGAATTTTATTGAATCTATTATAGACAAAATCAGATCAGTAACTCATCCTTGTTTAGTTTTCTTCATCATGCCATTTCTGCTATGACACAGAGATGATTCTTTTGTGACCTAAAAAAATTAGGATATCGAAATTTGTGTCCCGAAAAATGAAAAGCTGAACGTCATTCCATGATGATCTAGATCAAAAGAACCTCAAGTTTTATGTGGTCTACAGCTCAATATTTCTTCTAAGTGGATCATCGATCAGACTCCTCTCTTATTTGTCTTCTACAGATAAGAAAATTAGGACTCACCACCACCCTAAGGTGAATCATTTTTATATATACAGATATTTCTGATGTGGGTATTCTGATTGATCAATTGCCATCGTGGTCCTATGCTAATGACCTACACAATACCAGTGCTTTTTTGTGGTCCAGCAGTAGTTTCCTTTCATATTATTCCAGCATTTGTACAGATTGCTGTAAGATTGACATGAAAATTATAGATATTTGTTTTAATTGAAAATAAAACATATCAGTGGAGTAAAAATTCATTGCCAAGATAAGATAAGCAAAGTATTATTCTTACAAGGAATTGCCAGGCAACAATCTGCATGCTATATCAAACCAGAAAACTACTGTGACCAACTTGTTTCTGTGTTGTGAGTGTGCTAGTGTCATGTTTCACTTATTCTATCCACTTGCATACTAAATTATCGACGGGAAATGACTTGTTAATGCTTCTTCTTTTCAGAAAGAAACAACTAGTGTATCTCTGTCTCTCTCTGAATGACCAAATTGCTTACAATTCACAGAAAATGTACGTAAAATCACCAGACTACTTTTATAGGTCTTCTCTTATGCGTGTCCTGAGCAGTTTTTCTATGCACAACGTATAGCCAAAGCGTCGAATCTTTTCCATTTTGATCTGAAGGAGAATATTACAGCTTCTCTATCTCCTACCACCTGAATAGAATGGTGAGACCATGACTACGAACAATAGGACACGCGTGCGGGCATAGGTAAGAGATTCTTTTATTGGCTTTCAGCTAAAGTGGAAAGTCCAATATGAATGTATAGAAATGCCTTTTGAAACTGCAAATTGATTGCAGCCGTTACCACTTGTTATAATACAGCAGCATATCTCATTAATGTTAGTCTTCCGAATTAGGTCATGACTAGGACTACTCAGTTTTTCCCTGTATATGAAACTTGTTTATCAGATTGAAGGTTTTGAGAAAGGTTTATGATTGGCCTGTACCGGTCAGATTTGAATGGAAGGAGCACTTATCTTCTCTAATGCTGGGAGCTTTCCCTGTCCACAAGTGCTCTGATTTGAAAAGCACACTCAACTATCAAAAGTCACTTCTCATTCCCACAGTGCTAACTTTTTTCTTATGCACAACTAATTAATAATAACAGTGGTTTTAGACTTTCTCAAAAGCTGATGTTAATGACCTTTTAAAATCACTTGACGATATAGCTTGTGGCTTAACATTTTGTATTAGAAAGTATTGTGCACGTCTTTCCCTAGCTTGCATTAGCTACAATTTTTTATATACCCGTTGATGTATATCAGCAAAAATGCTGGAGCATACTTCACTCCACATTTAAGTTCTGGAGGGGGAAGCTGGAAGATGGCATGTCCTTTCACGTGGTTTCTCACATCCCTCGTGAAATTTTCTAATCTTTTTTTTTTTTATCAAGAACAAGAATATCTAATGTGGTAACTATATTAACACGGAATATTTTAGTGCGTGGTGATTTCTTCACTTGCAACGTCTATGTTAAACTATTAAGACTGCCACCGAAGGTATGCATGAACTTTAAAAAAAGTGATCATGATGATGATGAGATGGTATTGATGTTGAGAGAAATGTGTTAATTATTAGGCACTTGGAATCCATGAGAAAGGAGGGAAAAGGTTTAATTTCGGTTAAGGATAGAGACCACTTATGCGGATATCCTCAGTCTATAAAGTGATCATATAGGTACAGGTTAACTGGGTTTTACAGCAACTTTCTCTGCCTGCAACAGGTTAAAATCATTCAGGGTGGTTTCTGGGGCTCAAATCCTGTTTGCTTGCTAGTTCAGCTAGCTTACATGTTAAAATTTCTAATCGTGATGTGGGTTGTGGCCTACGGGTATCACACTAATAGCTGTTACACAGTTGTTCAGAATTTGATTGAGCAAATGAAAGCATAAGAGAAACCCATTTTCCTCGAGAGGTTTATGAGAATTCCAGTCAGGATGGACATTCCCTCATGAATCTTACTGTACATGTTAGAGAGAGAGGCGAGAGAGAGGCGAGAGATCTTTCATTATACTAAATCTTTCATTATACTAATGAGACATCAGATACAAAGAACAAAAAGGTGGTTAGCCTAAGACTAAACTGAGTTGTCAACTTAAGACTATGAACAGGTTATGGTAACAGAGTGAAAACACAAACACAACACAGTTCCCTACACCGCTACACTCTCAGTCACATGCAATGTGGCATTAATCGACGGCTAAAAACAAGCTAACATCCAACGGCGCATCCCTCTCCAATTGAAGTATTTCCTATCTATCAACCATATTCACATTTTGCTTCCATTTCCGAGGGAGTCAAAATGGAATGGATAATCTCCTTTTCCCACTTCGGTCTTAGTTCTTGAACTCAGAACGCCAATCACTGCAGTATCACAAGAAATGTATGCTCAAAGTGTTCTAAAATCCCTATGAAAGAGATTTATCATTGAATTTTCTCAGTCAGGCTGACAGGACATGACAATGCAGGAAACTGGTAACTGTTTAACTCAGGAATCCTTCCATGCATGGCATTACTAGGTTGATTCGTTGAATCCATCACGCTAGCACCTGTTCGTTCTAGAAGCTGGAGAAGGGACCAAAAAACTTCCACCCTTGTTATCTGCATATTTGCCTGTAACAATTTTAAGACCAGTTTCCTTAATTTTCTCATGTTAAACTAATTCCACACTTTAAAATCTAAATTTTGATGTGCATACCTCAACAATGAAACGTGCCCAGATCTTATCCTGTCGACTTTCCATCAACCCATTCAATATATTCAAACCAAAGCCCTTAATTACATCTGCTATCTCAAGAAAGAATCCCCGATCCTCACAAAGCAACTGTGATTGAAAAACAAGAAAATAAATTCAGTGGATTCATATAAAGCTGACAAATTCTCGGAGATTCATATAAAGTTGACAAATTCTCAGAGAAATATTCTCTTCCACTCACACACCTCTATAAGCATTAGGCCCGGTTGACTGAGGTCCTCGACAATGATAGGGCAAACCATTGATTGATCTGCAACTTCCAATGCCCATGTAGCCCCACCACTGTTGTTTCTGTTGTCTTTAGGAAACTGTCTATTATGTTCGCCAATCAACTGTACAGATGCAATTTTATTTGTATCAGTAAACAATATTTGTCAAGCGAAGGGTTGTTGAACAATATTAAACACACGAACTACCTTTGGCTCATCAGCTTGTTTAAGCTTTTCCGCATATTTGGTCACACTCTGCAAGAATAACATGTGTTTGATGGTGCGATCTAACAGAGCATCAATGCTACACTGTTACATCATCAAGAAAGCATATGTCAATGATCTATATTTTTAAGAGTGATTATATAACCAAGCGCATTTATGGTGATATATAGCAGAAAGTCATATGACATATCTAATAATTTAACAAATATATTGGATTATTTCATTCAAAGCAAGACATAAGATCGCATACCTTTGCACCATCAGGGATGATCTGTTTCAACTCTTTAATACGGTCTTGTATCTGCTGGCGGTCTTTCGGCCTAGGACGAGTACTTTCTCCAGGTCTGGCTCTTTTCTTGGTGGCCTGTGCAGGATCCTCAGGTTTCTTAGATTTTGTTAAACCAGAACTTCCAGTATTGACGCTGTAACTATCATCAATCCACAAAACTGTTTGTGATTTCGGGAACATCTCCTGTTTTGATAGAAGAGTTTTTGTCTTGTCAAAATTATATGCAGGCTGCATCATCCTGCTGCTAATAGGGCAAGAAGCATTCTCTAACTTGAGTTGAGTACCAATGACTGATGAATTTTCCACTCTTCTTCTCTTGGCATTGGATAATTGATCATCACTGCTAGATTTTGTAGCATAATTAGAACTGCTAACACTCTCTAAAAGCTCTTGAAGTCCTAATTCTGAGAACAATCCCTTTCGAGGGGCAACCTTGGAATCGACATCCAACTCTGAGATGCATTCTGAAATACCAGTGCTAGCAGTCATGTGCCCACTACTCACTACTGGCATCATGATATCTCCCCAGCAATGCCTAGCTTGTCCACCCTCAACCTCTAATCCCAAACCTT
Organism: Salix caprea; assembly: GCA_964035475.1. NCBI lineage: Eukaryota > Viridiplantae > Streptophyta > Magnoliopsida > Malpighiales > Salicaceae > Salix > Salix caprea. The sequence goes on along the minus strand of OZ037759.1, from coordinate 9,545,454 downwards.
CAAAAAGATCATTTTCGATGCCAGTGATGCTCACACATTTCTCCTTTCTTTTAGAGAAATATGTTTCGGTGACAGAACTTTGAACCAAAGTGGCCGGTTGCTTCAATGGAATGTCAACTAAGAAATCTCCACTCAGACCTGATGATGCTGGAGTGACTCCTCCAGATTGTGAAAGACTTCCATTCATCATGGGTGCCATTCCACTTAAGCCATGGTCTGGTGAAGGGGCAAACCACTCGAGAATATTATCTATTACACAGGATTTGGAGACATCAGTTGTAAAATCATCTGGTTTGAACTCTACAGGGAATCTGTTCTGGCTCGTTTCTCTTTCTGAAAGCTCGCCTTCAGTAACATCAATTGATGGAGCAGAATGCAGCTTTCTCATTGATCTTTCGGTGGAAAACACAGTTGGAGAATCCTGGACCACCCTTTCAAATCCGAACTTCAACTCCGATGAAGTCAAATTAGAGCCTGCATTGCTCCACGTGCTAGTGCAAGGGGTTAGGGCTGTTGTTTTGTTCATAGATGTAGATTGTGAAGACAACTGTTGGGACTGAGTCTTATGATTACTGGACAATATCATTTGAGCTTCAGTGGTCCTCAACTGGTTTGTAGGATTAGATGAATCCGGGCATAAAGGAACCATCCTATCTTGTTCAGCAACAGATGCGATAGCAGAGAGCTGAGTAAAATTCATTGAAGAATAAGCTATTTCCATCAGCTCATTGCAGTTGCCACCAAGCATGGGCGTAATATTCCCATTGCAGAGGGAATCAAACCATTCATTTAGATCATAACTTTCACAGTTCAAAGATGAAGGCGAGTCGGCCTTTGAAGTAAGCCCATCAATATTTTCCATCCTACCAAACAATCGTTTTGTTTGACCCAAAAATTCCTCTGACTCCAAAATCTGCAATATTAAAAGCATTGAAATCAATAAACATTCATCCACGCTTGGTATGTGATAGCTCATGGATGTTTGCTTTCTCATCAGTTAAAGGATGCATAAATAGTATATTTTTAATAAATGATATAACCCCCAAACCCAGCCCCAAGTATATTTTTGGACAAATTGAGGAATTAACATAGAAATTAAAAAGAAATAGTAAATAAATACAATAACACAAAGTTTTGGCAAAATAGATACTTTTAAATGTCAGACATAAATCCCAGTGCAATTGTGGAAGTACTGGAAGTTAAACCAGTTTGTCTTTCAATAGAAACTAGAGACTTGGAGCTGCTTAGGCTAGCTCCTCGATTTCTCTTTGTGAGCATAAAGGCAAGCTTTTTTTTACCAAGATAGAGCGCCACATGATTAATTGTTATTTTTATGAAGCGCAACAAGATGAAAATGTTCTATTTTGCTCAAACTTTTTCAAATGGTGTTATTTTGTCAATTTTTTTAGAGTACTGTGCTAATTTTAAAAAATATCTATATTTTTTGCAGGATAGTTAAATTCGGTCTGCTTTCAATGTGCTCACCTTCTGGGTGGATCCAAATTGTACCAGTCCTTGTGATTCCACAGAGATCACTGCAATTGTCTGAAAATGGGAATTGATAGGATCAATACAAATGACCAGGGTACCGGATGAAGAAAACGGATACACAAAGCTCGGGTGAATTTCAAGAGGACTATCATAAAAGGAAAATGATTGATGAAAGCAAAGTTTTTTATTCCAACTTGCAATACCTTTATTCCAGAAGAAAATTGGCGATGAATTTCAGAATCATCCTGCAAGGAAAGGTAATTTCAGGTAAGCTGAAACTAGCCAGCTAACATTCAAGAATTTTGGGCATTTTTTTGTAAAAACAAAACAACGAAAAATAATTTCAATGATAATTAGCACGGGAATGAATGCTAATGAAGAAGCAAAGGAAGAAGTACCTGGAATATATCTTGACCCCCAATAGAGGCAGCAGAATCCCAGCCTCCACCAACAGCATCTGAGAAAAGCCACTGGTGCTTTCCAGTGGAAGCAGCTTGGCCGACGATTCTGAATTAGACCATGAAAACAGCATTAACCCTATTGAAGTTTCTTTTAAAGCTTGGAATATAAATCATTGAAAAAATGGTCGAGAGGTTGTTTTATGGAGCTTTACGAAGAACAATTGAGGAAAAATCACAGTATTTGTGAAACAGAATATTACATAAAGCTTACCCTTCACCGAGTATGTGGGCCTCTGAAAGCATATTGTTAACTACAATTCCCATCTCCTCTTCATAGTACGCATCTTCCATGGTCAACAACCTGGGCATATCTCAAAACAACAGATTTTTTACAGTAAGCAAAATATCATTACCGTATAAAGTTAAAATCTATGCCAGGATTCAAACCATCAGCTACGTCCAGAAACAGGCAAGACAGTAAAGGTGAAAACTTTACTAAATCTAGTCCATCTCGAGAGGATTTCCATATTATAAAACAGCATATTATGCAGAAATGTTGCGCCAATAAAGTGAGATGCTTTCCCCTCTACTGCTTCAAGTATACAAATTTAACCCGAAAAAGAAGAGGGAAGAAAAAAGAGATTCTTATCTCAAAAACCAAAGAACCAACTTAAAGAAAAGATCAAAACTTTGTAGAAAAGCAACACATAAAAATCATGGAGACATTTTTCTTTTAAGGAAAAAAAAGGAAGAAAACACAAAAAAAGTGAATAAAAGGTGCAAACCAAGGATGAATAAAGAAGCTTACATGGAATTTCTCTGATCAAAACACCAGAAAACCCCATAAGACCACCCGTTACTGCAACAAAGACTCTTCAGTTTCTCTTTTAACACCGAACCCATGTTTCCTTTCAGCACCAAAGATTTCACTAACCAATCAAACTTCACAAGTACCCCATTAAAATATTAAACCCAGAGTCAACCAGCTCCCAACTCAGTCACGCAAAAGCACCTAATGCTAAAAACCCCCGCCAACAGAAAAGGCTTGCAACTTGAAAATGTCTGCCAAAGACGGGCAAAAAACAAAGATTTTTATGTTGTGGGGGAGATAAACATATGAAAACACAAAGTGTTAAGTGAGCAATGGTCGGTGAAAGAGAGTGTTTTTATGTTTATATATATAGGAGATAACGAACTAACAAGGTTGGCTTTCAGTTTTGTCTCTCTTTTCCGTCTCTATTTTCTCTCTTTGTGTGTGTGTTTATATATACGATATATTTTGGACAGCAACAATGGAGTCTTGATAATATTCCAAGATTGAAGGGAAACACTGAGATCTCTAAGCATTTAAGACTGTTTTAGTATCTTTGTCTTCTTGTTTCCCGGTCACCGGTCCCATTTGGATCTTGCTTTGATGGTTCATCATGATGGGACTCTTTACCTACCCATTAATTGGTCCATTAGCTCTTATTTTTCTTAATTCTAGGCAATCTACTTCTATTTTTTACCAAGTGGATCTCATATGCTATGCTCTACCATGTTATCCAATTGGTCCTTTAGCTCAAATGAGTAATTAAAATGGCTGACATGTACTAGCAAGTGCTTAGGAGTTCGGAAACTTCTGTGTTTTGGTGCTTTAGCTAAGAAAAATATATTAAATTGAAGTTTTTTTTTTTTATGGTTTTGATGTTCTGGTTTTTAAAAAATATTTTTATAAAATTGATAAAGAAAGTCATGTTCTGTGGAGGGTGGAGAAAAAATAAGTTGTGATAAAGCATTGTCGTCATGTTCTCTTACCTGGTAAAACACAGCATGCAACTGGACATGAGACTGGATTAATAAAAAAAAAATTAAGGGTCTGAATTAAGAATTTGAACAAGTATAAGCTCTAGCTCAGTGGCTTAAACCACCTTTCCTTGATTGTTTTTACCGGTTATAGCCTGTCGCGGTAGTTGATCTTCTCGTGGAGTCCTTTTAATATCTCGCGGTATGTAGAATATTTCGTGCTGTGTCGTCTTAATTGAGATTATTGGAGTATAAAAATGATGGTTAAATAATGTATTTAATTGTGATGATTGGTATTTATTGGCTTTGGATTTTGTTTTGAGATTTTTGCTGGCAATAACATGTAGTCAAAAAAAAGCTTTTCATTTGCAACGTGAACATGAATGTTATTGTCATTTTTTAAATACAGAGTAAATTTTATTTCTGGAAAGTATACTTTATGAGTTTAGTGATTGAGTAAAAATTTAGTTGTTTCATGCTCTTATAAAAAACACACGCTCTAATTCTAACTCGAAATTTTCTGTGTAAATCAAAACCCTTCTATCATCAAGTCATATTTTTTAAAGACTTTTCATATCAATATTCACTAACTTGAAATTCAATTCGAAAACTACATTTCAACCATAATGTTTTTTGGATGCTACTAGTAATTGATTGATAGATGACAAGTACACTTATCTTGTGCAGATTCTATTTCAATGAAAACTTGATGAGTTGATTCACCTACACGTCTTGCTTTTCTTGCTATATTAAAAACTAATCCATGTATTGCTTGATATAAACACAAATAGTGGATTTAATTTTGTTTTTTATTAAATCCTGAAAGCTGTAAACTTATATCAAAATAGTAGACGGTATCACTCATATCAATATTGTCACTATCTCTTTATGTTCTGGCCGAGTTGATTTTTTGCTCATTCAATTTTAATGTTCATTTATAAACAATTCTCCCATTAATTTTTCTAAATATTCATTTAATATTTATTAAATAAAATAAAAGACAGTAAGTTCCCTTTTTCTTTTCTAGTTAATAAATTGTTTGTTTGTTTTTGTGTTTTTATTTTTTTCTTTTAATGTTTTCATGTCATTTTAATATATAAATATCAAAGATATTTTTTAGAGATAAAAAATATTATTTTAATATATTATCACTTACCCCCAAAATATCCTTATGCAGCTTAAGGGTCTGTTTGTTTCTGTGATTGTATCGTCATTTGCTCAAAATTCATTTTAAATAAAAAAAATTCATTTTAAATAAAAAAAATTGGTGTTTTTAAATCATTTTGATGTGCTGATATCAAAAATAAATTTTAAAAAATAAAAAATATTATTTTAATATACTTCTAAATAAAAAATACTTTAAAAAACAATCACAACCACACTCCCAAACCGTCCTAAATCCTCAATACAATCCAATCCATAATTAATTAATTATACAGTCATTTCTTCGATAGCTCGCGAGAAGGTGACAAATAAAATGTAATGTCCCTATCAAGACTCGCAGACACCACTGTCAGCCTAGACTCTAGTGGCGATTTATTTTATTGCGAATCTCTACGGCTAATTATGACGGCGACAAAAACAACATTATAACACATACATCGGATATATTCAAAACCATCATGTACTTACCAAAAAATATCTGGAAAATAAATAAAATCAATGTTAACCTACGCCACCCCTACCCAACTAATCCCCTCTCATGGCCCAATTAGCGAGAGGTATATATTATAAGAACATGAACCCGGACAATAATATTATATGCTGATGGGATGTATATCGTTTCTCAAGTCGGTCACCATGAGCACCGCCAAGCTAGCAGCGTCATCCACCATAAAAAACGGCATGGGCGGTGACACTTTCTGAAGTGTCTCTCACCGCGTTTTTTTTTTAAATTGAAGATTTTTTATTTTTATTTTTTATTTTGAATTAAATTTTTTAATAACTTTAGATTATTTTAATATGTTAACATCAAAAAAAATTTTAAAAAAATAAAAGATATCATTTTGATGTATATTGATTTTTTTTTTTTTTCAAAAATAACTGTAAAAGCATTCATGGAGGAGTAGCAAATGAGCGGTTGAAATACACGAACGTCAAAAAAAAACCCATCGTATTGCATTAAAGAAAAGGTGATGAGATATTATATCATCTAGTTTTGTAGATGGGGTCCATTCATCAATTGCTTGTAGTAAAATTATTTCTTTCTTTAATAGTTTGAGTGTGTTTCAAGTTAGCCTCCCCCATTGTGGCAGTGGTACAGAGCACTAATGGGACAGTGTTGAAAATGGTGGCGGCGGCCACCGGTGGACGGCCACGGAATATTCCGTTTCTGGTTGATTCGCTAAGTGGTTGCCTTGAGAGGGTCCCACCTGGGGAACTGAAATATTACAGAAATGGAAAGGTATTGGGTGGTCCTACGTAAGGGTCTGTGGGGTTTGTAGCGATCATTTTCTGACTCCACATTCTGACAGATGCCTCCCTTGTATTCCCTCGTTCCTAACGGGAAGTTTTTTGCTGAATTGAAAATATTTTTATAACTAGTTTTAATTCACGTTTAATAGCTTCAACTACTTCTTCCAACATTTGCTATTGTTAAATTGGTTGCCGTTTGTCTGCTATTGTAATAATTTTTATAGCTATGGTTTAAAAAAAAAAACATTTTAGATTGGTGTTAGTTATGTTTTGTACATATTTTATTAAACCTATTATCAAAATAGATGTTAAATAAAAAATAGGCAGAAGCTTTTTAGTTAAAATTGTTGTTGATACTAAAATAACTATAAAATAATTTTATATTCATTGCTTCAAATTAAATAAGAAGCAAATAATTATATATATATATATATTAAACTAAGCCGATGTTGGGTTTCTGTTATAATAGTTGGGTATCTGGTATAGTAGTTGGTATACAGTTGGGTATTGGTTATTAGTTAGTTTAATTGAGTCTGTTTAGTTGGTTTAATAAAGTCTTGGACTGTAGCCTATAAATAGGCTTATTGCAATTAATAAAGTGAGTGCACGTTTTCTGTATATCATTTCTTGCGATTCCAATTGAATTAACAATTGGTATCAGAGCTCAGATCAAACACAAGGGGACCTGAGTGAACAAGAGTGAGAGAAGGGGAAACACAAAGGGAAAAGAGTGAGAGTGGGTGAAGTGGAATACACGGGGATCAAAATCCAGGGGAGTGAAACACAGAGAGAATCGAAATCTAGGGCAAGCAAGAACTCGGGAAAATGGCTTCAGAGCAATTTGTTCATAACACCATACCCAAATTCACGGGGTACTACGATCACTGGTCCATGATGATGGAAAATTTCTTGAGAAGCAAAGAAATGTGGAGCCTAATTGAAGAAGGAATCCCAACAGTGACGCAAGGTACTGGTGCGAGTGAAGGGCAAAGAAAATCAGCTGAAGAAGCAGCTGTGCTCAAGGATCTAAAGGTGAAGAACTTTCTGTTCCAAGCCATAGATCGAGAAATCATGGAGACCATTCTTGACAAGGGGACGTCAAAAGCCATCTGGGAGTCGATGAAACAAAAATACCAGGGCTCGACAAAAGTGAGAAGGGCGCAGTTGCAGGCCTTGAGAAAAGAATTTGAGACTTTGAGCATGAAAGAAGGGGAAAGTGTAGACAAGTATCTGTCAAGAACCCTAACTGTAGCAAACAAGATGAAGACGCATGGAGAGAAGGTGGAACAAAGCACAGTGGTGGGGAAAATCCTAAGATCCATGACGCCGAAGTTCAATTACATTGTGTGTTCGATCGAAGAGTCGAATGATTTGGACTCTATGAGTATTGATGACCTTCACGGGAGTCTACTGGTTCACGAACAAAGAATGCAAGAACACAAAGATGAAGAACAGGCTCTGAAAATTGTCTATGATGAAAGACCATCTCGAGGCAGAGGCAGAAACTCATTCAGAGGGTTTCGTGGCAGAGGAAGAGGAAGGGAAAGGCAGCTCAACAAAGACCTAATCGAGTGCTACAAATGCCACAGATTGGGGCATTTCCAGTACGAATGCCCAGAGTGGTCCAAAGGGGCCAACTATGCAGAGCTTGAGGAGGAAGAAGAAATGCTTCTTATGGCGCATGTAGATCTTCACAATGCTACACGAAAAGAGGTATGGTTCCTTGACTCGGGGTGTAGCAACCATATGACGGGTGATAAAATGTGGTTTCTTGAATTGGATGTTGAATTTAGGCAATCGGTGAAATTGGGTAATAATGCTAGGATGATGGTAATGGGAAAAGGGACTGTTAAGATGGAAGTAGAGGGGGCTGTGCAAGTGATCACTCAAGTATATTACATACCTGAGTTAAAGAACAATTTATTGAGTCTTGGGCAGTTGCAAGAAAATGGATTAGCTATTCTAATTCGACACAATTTATGCAAACTGTATCATCCATCTAGGGGCTTAATAATGGAGAGTAGCATGTCCACAAACAGAATGTTTGTGTTATTAGCCTCTAGTAGAGCTACTGATAGTAGAACTGTTGAGCATGCTTGTTTCAATACTGTCAATATGGATGAATCAATGTTATGACATCATAGAATGGGACACTTGAGCTATAAAGGGCTGAGAACCCTACACTATAAGAAAATGGTCAATGGGTTACCACTTGTGAAGGGTCCAACTCGAGTGTGTGAGGGATGCATGATGGGAAAACAGCACAGAGACTGTTTTCCCAAGCAAAGTGATTGGAGAGCCTCTGAAAAATTGCAGTTGATACATTCGGACATATGTGGTCCTGTGAGTCCTGAATCAAATAGTGGAATGAAATATTTGATTACGTTTATTGATGATCTAACTAGGAAAACTTGGGTGTTCTTCTTGACTGAAAAGTCAGAAGCCTTGAAATGGTTCATAAATTTCAAGAAACTAGTAGAAAAAGAGGCTGAGAGGGAAATCTGCTGCCTAAGAACAGATAGGGGTGGGGAATTCAATTCTGAAAGTTTCAATGAATTCTGTAGAACCCATGGAATCAGTAGGCAACTCACTGCTGGGTATACCCCTCAGCAAAATGGAGTTGCGGAGAGAAAAAATAGAACAATTATGAATCAAGCTAGAAGCATGATGAGTGAAAAAGGGGTGCCAAAGGAATTTTGGCCTGAGGCTGTCAATTGGGCAGTATACTTGATGAACCGAAGCCCCACCATGGCTGTGAGAGATAAAACTCCAGAAGAAGCCTGGAGCAATCTTAAACCATCTGTGAAACATTGTAGAGTGTTTGGGTGTATTGCTTATGCTCACAATCATGATCATAAGAGAAAAAAATTGGATGATAAAAGCATCAAATGTGTTCACTTGGGAGTAAGCAGTGGGTCAAAAGCTTATAGATTATACAATCCAGTCACTAAGAAGGTAGTGGTTAGTAGGGATGTTGTCTTTGCTGAAAATGAAAAGTGGAATTGGTGCCGAGAGGAATCAGATGGTAGAAATGGTGTGCTATCTTGGGGAGATGATGAGGATGATGGGGCTGGTAATGGTGAAGGCAGTGAAACTGATGTTAGAAGTGAGGGCCAGAATGGGGGAGAGAATGAAACAGATGCTGCAACTCAGAATGCTGAGGCTATTGATGCAGCTGGTAGTGGTGAACAATCAGCTAGAGTATGTGATGGTAGAGGTACATCAGCTGCAGACAGTGTTCAAGTAAGAACTGGGAGAATTGTGAGGAAACCTGCTTGGATGATGGATCACATCATTGGAGAAGAACTGTCAGAAGAAGATGAGGTACAAAACTTGGTTTTGTACACTGAATCTGGAGACCCAACCACCTATGAAGAGGCAGCCGAGAGCCAAAAGTGGAAGTCAGCCATGGATTGTGAAATTCAGGCAATAGAAAAGAATAGAACTTGGGACCTAACCAGCTTACCTGAGGGGGCTAGAGCAATAGGTGTGAAATGGATCTACAAAACGAAGTTGAATGAGAAAGGAGAGGTAGACAAATATAAGGCCAGATTAGTGGCTTTAGGCTATGCTCAGAAACATGGGGTTGATTATTCTGAGGTGTTTGCACCTGTGGCTAGATGGGATACTATCAGAATTATTCTAGCAATGGCAGCCTTTCATGACTGGGTTGTCTACCAACTAGACGTAAAGAGTGCTTTTCTTTACGGTGAGTTAGAAGAGGAAGTGTATGTGGAACAACCTAAGGGGTATGTGCTGGAGGGGAATGAAGGTAAGGTTCTGAAGTTGAGAAAGGCCTTGTATGGCTTGAAGCAGGCCCCTAGGGCTTGGTATAGCAGGATAGAGGCTTATTTCATCAAAGAGGGGTTTGAAAAATGTCCTAGCGAACATACTTTGTTTGCAAAAGTCAAAGAAGGAGGGAAAATTCTTATAGTGAGCATCTATGTAGATGACTTGGTCTTTGCTGGAAGTGACCAAGTGATGTTAGATGAATTCAAGTCATCAATGAAAGCTGAATTCGACATGACTGACCTAGGAAAATTGAAGTTTTTCTTGGGAGTTGAAATTGTTCAAGACAATGAAGGCATCTACATGCATCAAAGGAAATATGCTTGTGAAATATTGAAGAAGTTTGGAATGGAGAACAGCAATGCAACTAAAACCCCTATGGTGCCAGGCTGCAAGCTAACTAAAGATGAAGGGGGTGTAAGAGTGGATGCTACTCTATACAAGCAAATGATAGGGAGTTTAATGTACTTGACTGTGTCCAGACCTGATTTGATGTATGTTATGGGTTTGGTTAGTAGGTATATGGAGAAGCCTACTGAATTACACATGATGGCTGTGAAGAGGATATTGAGGTACATCAAGGGTACTTCAGGAATGGGAATCTGCTATAAGAAAGGAACTGAAAATGACAAGATTGTTGGGTATTCCGATAGTGACTATGCTGGGGACTTGGATGATCGAAGAAGCACCTCCGGATATGTGTTTGTTATGAGTAGTGGTGCTGTTTCATGGTGTTCCAAGAAGCAGCCTGTAGTTACTTTGTCAACTACTGAGGCTGAATTCATATCAGCTGCTGTGTGTGCTTGTCAAGCTATTTGGGTACTTAGAATCCTGAAGCATATCAGCTGGAGTCAAGAAGGGTGTGAGATTTTTTGTGATAATTGTTCAACCATTAAACTTTCTAAGAACCCAATCATGCATGGGAGGAGCAAACACATAGCAATTCGGTATCATTTTCTTAGAGACTTGTCTAAGAATGGTGAAGTGGAGCTGAAATACTGCAGGTCACAGGAGCAATTGGCTGATATAATGACAAAGCCTTTGAAACTTGAAGCTTTTGTCAAATTGAGAGAATTGATGGGTGTATATGAACTGTCATTTGAGTAAACTGCTTACAAAGTTGTAACTCAGTTTAAGGGAGGGTTTGTTGGGTTTCTGTTATAATAGTTGGGTATCTGGTATAGTAGTTGGTATACAGTTGGGTATTGGTTATTAGTTAGTTTAATTGAGTCTGTTTAGTTGGTTTAATAAAGTCTTGGACTGTAGCCTATAAATAGGCTTATTGCAATTAATAAAGTGAGTGCACGTTTTCTGTATATCATTTCTTGCGATTCCAATTGAATTAACAGCCGAATCATTAAAACCCTAAATTTCATTGTTGCATATTAAAATCATAATTTCATTGTCTCATTAAACTAAGCCGAATCCTATAAATGAATGCTCTTTTCAATGTTATATCAACTTGAGATGCACTCCTGGTTCAGGCCTTGGATTCCATGGGTCACCATTGTTTACGAATATTATATCCTTTAAAGTATGGGAAAACATAATAAATGAACACACACAATCCAATTAAAACCCTAAATTATGACAGAGAATGTGCAACTACGTGTGTTTTAGTGTAGAAATCAAATAATTATGGAGAGTTTGAGCCTAAATGGAAGCCATATGAAAGGCAAATGCCTTGGGTTTCAAGACCTCATCAATGAATTCACAGTCTCCTTCTTTCAGACCACCAACTTTCTCAGCAACCCATTTCCCTGCTCGACGACTCCTTCATCTTCATCAACAGAGGTAGATGGAAAGACCCTAATGGCGTCCATAAAAGAAGACTTGGACTGTTAAGAGACTTATGGTTCGGTTTAATTTCAGACACAATGGTAATTTATTTATTTTGAAAACTCACGTTGATCAAGGTGTAAACAATATTTTTTAAAATAAAAATAAAAGTAAATTTATTGATTTAATTCACTACTAAAAAATGTTATTTAGCAACAAAATTACTTGTGGAATGTTTTTCATCAACAACTACCACTATAATCTGTGAAGCAAAAGTTTTCATTCCTACGTAATCACCGGCAAATTCCTGGCAAAATAATATGCATGCGATGAAATTTTTTGTCGATAATGATTACATGGCAAAACATTACCAATATTTCAATGAAACACCCCACCTCAGCAGCTCTTGAACTATCTTTTTGTTAGCTCTCAAGCTGCCCCCACCCAAACATATTTAACCCGTCCATCTCCCGCTCCCTTTTTGCTAGCCGGCAACGACGATGGCACTTGTAAGAACATTTCCCTCCCTCCCCACTGTGCTTATGCTGGTTCATTGCTCAGAGAAGGTTAGGGTTACTTAAGTATTTATGATTTATATTTGTAATTTATAAAATGTTGTGTGCTTCTTAGTGCGCTTCGTTTGTGTTTGAATGCTGACACTATTGACCGATGCAGGTCAATGCTAGCAAGTTGATAAGGTGGGTGGATTTATAAGAAAATAAAAATGATATTTTTATATATACTTATAAATTTTTTATATTTACTGATAAATTATTCCGATGGACATTCGATTGGTAAATAATGACGTGTCAGCATTATGATGGAATTGTTGATGGATTCTTATTTATTTAGTCCATCGACGATTTCATTAGAAATTACCAAGCAACAAAACATATTCCATTATTTTTATTTACCAATTTTTGAATAGTAATTTCATAAGAAGAAAAAATACATTTTTTCATCAAATCTTTGATAATTTATATTATGACTTCATATTTTCTATCAAAAATATATATATATATATATATATATATATATATATATATATATATATATATATATTTATAGAATCTCTGACAAAGTTTAATTAAAAAAAGTACATAATTTCGTCAAAATTTATTTTTCAACGAGATTTCTGATGAAAATGGGATTACTGACGCCATATTTTACAACATAGTGATGATTCTATTCTCAATTAATAGAATTAATTAACAACATTATCACGAAATATTATATCAATAATTAATCTTTTTATACCGCAAGTGGTCAAGAAAGTCAAAATACTTTTGAAAGACCTAAATTATATGGGGGAAAAAAAGAATTTAATTAACCCAATATTTTATAACATTAGTTTCCGCTGATAATTACGCCGATGATTCTATTTTTAATAGGATTTAGCAACAATACCAACAAAATATTCTATCAATCATTTTTTTTTTCCGCCGCAAGTGGTCAGAGAAGTCAAATTAGTTCGAAAGGCTAAACTATTGACATGATAATCCATCCATAATTAATATATTTTTTTTTCTCTTACAGCAAATGGTCAGTGAAGTCAAAATAGGCCGAAAGGCCTGAATTATGCAGTTCGGATGGACTATGAAAAAAACAAAAAAGAATTGAACAAGTTTTATCTACCTCTATTATATATATATCGTGTTTATCTGTCAAGTGACCTTAATTCTATGCAGTGATTTATCAAGAGACCTCTAGTTTGGGGAGGAGAAAAGGAGATTTTTATTTATTTTACAGCACAGACCCAGGAAGAGAATCTTGATTTATAATTTGGTAGTAATTAAATAGTTTCGTAATGTTTAATAATTAAAGACGATAATATTAATATTGTTTGTACCTGCTGACAGTCTACCGTGGGTGGGAGGGCATGTCTCCACAGTATTGTCTTTCATGCACAAGAAAAAAGTATGAATTCGTGAACCCATCACTCTTTTTTGCATGCGTCCTCTTAATCATTCGAGTGTGGTCTCGAGTGCGACATTCCTTGCTCCACACTACACTCTCTCCTCAAACTGCAGCTGCTAAGAAGCTCATATAAAACAAACACTACAGATTGAAAATAGGACCAATCAGCCTTCAAGTTTTGTCAGATTAGAGAGCATTGTGCGAGGAATTCGAAAGTTTTTCCCAAAAAATAAGAAGAACAGTGGGCAGAGATAGATTTTATATACGTGGGTGTTTTCTGTGTGTTTTAAGTTGCAGAGTCAACTTTCATAGATCAAGATTACTGGGTTTTTTTAAAAAAAAAATCTGAGGTAGCAAATCAGATGCATGCCCCTCCCGCGTATATACATTTCTGGTTTCAGATATTTCCTGCTAGTCTGAGAATATTGACTTAGCCAGCAATGAACCAAACCCTAAAACTCATCTTTAAGATTTTCTACTCCTGCATCTTTTGGATTTTCTATCTTGGTAGTCCCAGACAAGATATGGCATGCATATTCCACTATCTTATCAACTAATCACAACCCTCCATCTGAAAACCCTAGTCCAATTGGATCGCCTAGTTATGGACCGCTACTATTATTACTTTTTTTATTAATTGCTAAAAGACAAGCGTTACTTATATCAAAACATGATTGGTAATAATCCAAAACATGGTTTTTCTAAACACGATCATTTTGTTGTTCATCAGTTAGTTAACATTACAATCATATGGTCTGGTTTAAAAGCCATCTTCTGCTAGTGGGCAGCTAGCTGTGCAACCCACTTAGAATAGCTTCATAATTTTCCCATCTAACAATTAATTAGAATAACCAGGTTAGATTAGTTTTATCATCGTTGTATCAGGCCTCAGTTGTTTTGTCATCGTTGAGTCGTATCATAGTCAAACAGATCGTTTGATCCAGATCAATGGTGTATCTATAATTTCTTTTCTTTTTTTTTCGCAATCTAAATATTTCCCATCACCTTAGATTGGATTTCTAGATGATAATGTGGAGATACTGAACACTCGAGCTAGGTATCCATGAGCTAACACATACTGTTGCTAGAGAGTACTGGAAAAAGAACGCAGTAGTGAAAAGAGTACCCGCAACTGATTGCAGGCGCAAACTGTTACCACCATTTTATCTGTATCACAAACCCTTCAACTTTAGCAAACAAATCTTATGATTCTGTCTCCTGAAGAGAGCACACGCTTAATCATGGCCGTTGAGGATGAAGTCAAGTGCATTAAAAAGTTTGGCTTTTGCATTTTTCGGTTCCTTTCTTTAAAATTAAAAAAGGGGAATTAAATCCAAGAGTAAGATTTATTTTTTCATTGTCTTCCTCTTCAATTTGATTAATAAATTAAAGAACCAGGCCTAAATTAGCTGTTGATTTAGTGATAATATAGATCAAGTAATTGGCTACAAATGATGATTGAGCAAACAATTTTGCCTAAGCATTTGGTTTAGTGTTATTGATGTGTCTAAAGCTTTATTCTCCAGAAAAGTACACTTTTATGCCTTGGAAGAAACATGCCACGGTCTCTTTCTTCTAACAGTATGCATGCAGGTAGCACTTGTAATCGCATGTCCCAAATCTGTACAAGTTCTTCTTCCTTGCAATGATAACGAAGGCAACCCAATTAGCTAGCTTTTCAGCCCTGATTAACGAATAATAATACCAGTAATTCCAGCCAACAAGGGTTATTGGTTCAACTTCACCCGTTCATTGCCCGATCCCCCCCCCCCCCCCCCCCCCTGTCTACTGATGAATTTAGCAGGATTAGACTTGTGAAGTCATGATCCGTAGTTGGTATAACTGCTGTGCGATTTGGTCTCAAAGTTTACGTTCGATCTCTCTCTCTCTCTCTCTCTCTCTTTATATATATATATATATATAGGTGTTATTAATATAACGTACTTAAGGGGAAATTTGGAATAGCCGCATCACTTCGTCTTCTTCTTCATCTTCTTGTTTTGTTTGGCATGATGACGCTTCGAGTTTCATTGTAGGTGTTAATATATAAGAAATGTATTGAGGATATAGGTTGTGATTTTAAAAATAGCTACACCGCTAGGTAGGTAGCTTTTTTGATTGCATGTTGCCAAGTCAGAAATTGTACATCAGTGAACTTATGGGTGGCGATGGCCCATGAATAGGCTTTTCACTAATTCTTGAACTATTCCCAGAGATTACAGATTTGGAACTTTTGTTAAAAACAAAAGGGTTTGAAGCGAATCTTCTTCTGTGAAATAAATTCTCAATTTGCGTCCATCAAGTGGTATATATAACACAAGTGATCACGCATCCGGCCAGTTGCAGCATCTATCTATCTATTTATATATATATATATATATATTTATATTGCCTCGCTCCACTGCCATGAAAATTAGGTAAGTGTAATTAATTTGTAATGCCAGATAAAGCACATCACGCAAATGACAATGACTTTATAAGAAAAGGTAGCAGTGCTAAGTCAAAGGGTCTTTAACATGAAGTGCTATGATCGTAGTGATCTTCGTTAGATGCCCTTCTACAAAAATGCTCTAACTTTACAAGAAGATTTTAGGGGATACTCATGATGCGGCCATTAATCTTTTTTTGACAGCATCCATTGACTTCTACAAACGCGCATAAGTACATGGTATATGGTGGTGATCTTCAACGACTCCTCAGCAATAATTGCAAAGTTTCTCAACGAGAAAGTGGCATCCAATTTTGATTTTTTTTGCATATATATCTCCATTTCGTTTCTGAGTCAAGACGGCAAAATGCCCACTTGAACTCATGACGAGCGAGGGCCATCTTAGCTTAGAAAAAGATATTATACACAGTAGCTCCAATAAACTAATTAAAAAGACACGATATACAGTACTTGATCATAACCCGTAAGAATAATAAAATAATAAGCTATCCAAAAGTAAATTCAAAACCTTCTTACGTTGGAAACAAGTCTTCATCACCTGTGCTGACTTGCCGGAGTATCCAATTCTCACATTACCGGAGTATATTTATATTCTACTTCCATTCATGTGTGAGGAGAACTGCAAACCTCAAGACTGTTTTTCTTTCTGTCTGTTTTTTTCTTTGGTGCAAACCTGGATGGCATTCTGTGTAGCATTTGTCCGAAAGGAAAAGGAAAAAATGGATTTGTCGGAATAGAATTCTAGTCTTGGATTTCCCTCGAAAAAAGCTTGCAGGGAATCTCACTCCTTTATTGAATGCGAAAGCTGACAATATTGCAATCGATCAGTAGCTGCCATACGAGCTTTTTACTTTCCAGCAAAAGTGCAACACAAATGCTAATCTCACGGACTACTCCTTCTACATATCACCATCACACATTTCATGATACCCATTTGCATTATTGCATAAATATGATCTCTTCTAATCTTGCAAAAAGACACCCCAAATCTTCAGCATTTCTGACGTTATTAGATTATGCAGTACTATTGTATTGCCCTCGCATTGTTGAAGGCTGGCAGCTATGCGGCCAGAGAAATGCTGCATGATTTACTCTATGACAGCCGCAGACCAGAACACTAAGCATCGGATATGTTAACAGAGGCACATATGAAAGTGAATCCCTTTTTGTCATTCAAATTATTCCAGGCACTGATACGAAAAACACCGTAATAAGGTAGAAATCATAATGCCAGTCAAATGTAATAATAAGCTCCACATCGTAAATCATGGGTTAGATCACCAAGATTTCATGAGATGGATGGAGGATGTTTATTAGTATTTGTGCCAGTCAAATCTACGTTGATGGGATTTTGATTATTATTACTCCTTTGTTATTCGCAATCGAGATGAGATTCTACCCATAATAACATTAATTGAAGAAATTGACAATAAATCTTTAGATATTTGGCGGGGGGGAAAAGCTTATACTCCGAGATGAAAATGGCATGGTGTTGTCATAAAACCCAAAAAGAATGAGGAAGAAATTATGAGAAGTTGACAAGTGGAAGCTGTAAGAACTCAGTAGAGTTGTCCCCAGAAGCATTTATTAATAAAAGTAGAGAGGTTTTTAAGGAGGTATCGAGCACTAATGAACTAATCATGAAATGGTTCAACTCGATCAAGACGGTGGTCTCCTCTGCAAACAGGCCCCAGGCTACCTGATCAGGTCCCCAAAAACGCCGAACGAAAAAGCAAAAGCTCGTCCCTCTACACTAAAAACAGTGGTCAGAGAATGTCTACTCGCTTCGATACAGCTCACTGTTTGGTTTTCCAATGTCCTCCCTTCTCAGCAGTGATCTCGCACCATCTGAGCTCTCTCTCTCTCTCTCTCTCTCTCTCTGTATATATGTATATATATACACATGCAAGGTTCTTCGTGCCCAGTTTTCATAATTGGCACTTGGAAGATATTAATTATTCTATTTAATTATCTTACATTGTCCTATGAGATCTGAAAGGAAATGGCTATTTATTTTGGAATATTTTGTTAATCTAAGTTACTTAATCTCTTTATTTATACTAGTTAAGGTGGTTTTATGCCAATTGCCCTTAATTCCTTAAAATTGAATCAAGGTAAAGGAAATTGACCCCTTTACCGATATAACTTTCATTTAATTAGTTGCCTATATTAATTCCTTAATCATTTTTCTTTCAATTTAACTTGTTTATATATATATATATATATATATATATATATATATATATATATGCAGTTAGAATTAATTAGGCATCATAGACTACAAGTACAATAATTATTTAAGTGGCAAAAAGAGTGAATATAAATCATAATGCTTGTATTTATATGTATAAAAAAACATTCATACGACGAGAATTTTTTTTAAAAAATGTATCGGAGTTCAAATTTCTATAGAGGTGGCGTGGAATAATCATGGAGGGCACAACAAGACCTCCGAAATACCACACAGTAGGCAGAAGTAGTTGTGGTGGACCATTGGTTCATTCACTCCAAGAAAAACACGATATTCAAGAAACATATATTACCTTAAAAATGGGGAATCTAACGGCGGTCGTTTTGAGGGCTTGGCGAGGTGCCGGTGACGAAGGGGACAAGTAGCCGGACAGTTCAGATTGCTTTTTGAGGGGCTCGCCATTGTAGGGGTCCACATAGATGATGATGTAGTCCCCCATTGGTTTGTCTTCGTCCACGTCATCGATCATGTTGGGGGTGGAATGATGCCGTGTCAGATTTGATGATGGGATCAGACGCAAGCAATGATCCTTTTTGGTTCCGGGGCTGCTCTTCCCGATCCTCTTTATTTTCTTGCTTTGTCCTCTTGCTGGATATGTTTTGCTTTATACAAGTCAGGTGTGACAGCTTGGTTTGTTATTCACATGTGCAATCAAAGCTAGGCAACGACAATGCTCACCAACCATCACCAAAAAAAAAAAAAAAAGCATCTTGAGGTTATTGATTGCAAGATTTGAGAGCCCAGGCTCCCGATCCAGTGGGCTTTTGGCCTATGGGCTTGGAGCTGGATCCTTGCCTGAGCAATCCAATTGTATTATTGGACAACCAAAATCGTTCGGTAACAAAGATCCAAGCCTTATTTGACATTGGCGGGATTGATTTTCAATTCAATGGTGAAATATAAATTGAAGAATGAGTATACAAGATAAATTTATACCTAATGGAATGATGATGAAATTAAAAAAAAAGATCAATTTAGTAAAAGAATTTTTTTTTTTAAAAAAAGAATGAGCCTCAAATTATTAGAAGCCTTCACATATCTCGGTTTTCATCACCTTAATTAAATTAAAAGCCTTTAAATTTGCAATATGCCAAATGTTTTGCTTGAACAGGACAATTAGGTTCTGTTATCTATTTTATAATTCCACGCTATGCCGTAAATTGGGTAAAAAAATTGACCATATCATAGAAAAATATTTGATATTATTTTTAAACTCGGTCCAATAAATCAACCTAGAAATCATTCAATTCAACTTTTTGCCTTACCTAATTTTAAAATTAAAAAGATTTGAAGTTGCATAAACATGACACAATCGACTTGGCAAGATAAAGAGCCTAATGTCATAATATTAGGTTGAAGAAAGGTATTGTTATAAGAAAAAAAAAGTTTAGAAATAATAATAAAAAAACAATAGATTTAAAAAAATAGATTTAGAACAAACCAAAATATATGCTTTAAAAATAAAACAAGAATACAAAATAAATATATTTTTGAAACTATTTTAAAGTAAATTTAAGTACTCTTAAAACAAAAAATTATAGAAAAAATATCTATTCTATAACCCTTTATCTTTATCTTTTCTAACATAAAATAACCGTTAAATATTGTGTTAGCTTTTTATTTTTTATGTAATCATATAAACAATTAGTTTCTACTTTTTATACTGATTCCACATATAATCCTATTTCCACCTTGTTTTTATTATAAAATAAATTATTTGACGTCCAAAATCTATCTTATATTCTTTTTAATTAAACACATATATTTTTTTAAGAAACCACAACTATAAATATTTTTCTTTAATCACAACAAAAACCATAGGATGCCAAATACACCCTCAACTCATCTACCGCAACAACTGGAAGCTTGAACTGGAGAATCTCCAAAACCTAAAAAGTTGAAAACAAATCATGTAATAATACTATCTGCAGTTCAAACTCCTCCATCATACCAACTGTGATAGTGGATTTTGGTTCTGTACGGTTATAGCGTAAGCTATCAATACAGTTTGTGCCGGGACTTTTCAAGGTAAATCTTCTTCTTCTTCTCAAGAAAAGTTTTTCTTATTATTCACTGTTTTATTTTTATTTATTGACTGGTTTCTTTATTTAATTTTGATTATACATATGTTAAAAGATTGTTGTTATAGTTTATTGATACGTAGACATTCTGGGGAAAAAAAATATTGATTTGAAACTGATTATTATTGCATAATTTAAAGAATTACCTTTTAGTCTCTGTATGGTTGCGAATAAAAGTGGAGGAAGGGAAAGGAGAGTGGATTTAGCATTAAAAATGTATTATTGTGTGTTTTAGGATTTCGAAAAGAGTTGATAACAAGATAAGATTGAGCTGAGTGTCTGTTTCAAGTTCTGCTCCTTTTGTATTACCAAATGAAGAGAAAGCTTGAATCGGTTCTTCAAGCATGGCACAACAAGACATCAATTCAATCAATTCAGCAACCATACTTTGATTCCACTCTTAGTGCTTTGAAACTGTAAAGAACTCCATCTTTTAAAGCAATATGGAGAGGAAAGTCGACTTCTTTATTTAGGCAAAATGATTTATTTGAATGAGTTTTCTGATAGGTGGAAGCAATCCTACAGACTTTGCTTTAGTAATATATAGAAGTATTGGTGCTTTGACATCTCACCTTTTCTTGTATTTACTCTCACTAATAAGCATACCTATGCAGGTGCACACTCAAATGTGGACATTAGCACGATATATTATGCCGGTGTTGATTTTGTGATGTTTATATTCACAAATGATCTTTTACTATTATCTTTTCAATTTCATTTTCAATCTTCTTTGCTCATTTCAGATCAAGTGCTTGTTTGAAAGATTCAAACTTGGTCTGTTTTTTTCTGGGATGCATGCCATACATTTCAAACTCCAAATTCGTTCTCATCAGTCCCTGCAACTTTGTTTTTATTCTTTCAATTGCACAAAGCATGAATTTTTTATTCCTTCTCTTCATACATGGACAAAATTGGAATAGTCAAGCCTTGTGGATCTGGAGATGAGAGCACCAGTGATGTTGTTATGAGCTTGAGAAATTGTGAAGGAAGATCTGAATTTTTTTATTCTCTCCTTCACTTTGGTAAGCAAGAGCAGATTCTTTGCAGATTGGTTCTCTTGTCCAGACTTTGGTAAATGCATTGAGACTCATTGTACAGAGCACAACTATGATCATCATGTTAACTTCTTGAGATTGCTGTATCTCCCTGTGGACTTGCAATCGGACCCTGTTAAACCAGCTATTGGGGTTCTCGAAATATCTGTTGCTTTCAGCTGCCAGGAGATAACGAAGAGCTGCATCCAGTACTTGGAGGCTGTTCCTTGGGAGCACAAGGAAGAGGAACAAGTAATAAAAGTAGTCTCCAAACTAGGTCCAGTTGCCATGCCCATAATTTCCAGGATCAAACCAGTAGATTTAACTGCTACCAAAAATGTTTTTGTTTCGGCAGTTCGCTTTGCGACATCTACTGGCGGCTCATGTCCACCTTTTGGTGATGAACTTAAAATCTCTGCTCAAGAACAAATAGAATACATGTTAGGGGAAGATGAGGATATGCCATTGGTTACGGCTGATGATGAAGTAAAATCAGTTGTGAGAATGGGTCTTTCCAGAATCTTTTCTACATTTGAAAAGCAATTGTCCTCCCTAGTTTTGGAGTCTGACCTCGCTTTGGAGTCAGCAGAGGCCAATATGTTGCAGTGTGTATCTGATCTTGAATGGATGTGCAATATACTTCCTAAGATGGAATTGATGAAAGACTTTGTATCAAGCTGGGCTGGGATCTCTGGAAACATTGTGGGGATACTTGCACACAAGAAACTCGAATCTGTCATGTGGGGTTTGAAAGTAAAATTGATTGAAGTGAGTGGAAAGGCATTAGAAGCTGTTGGTTATGGCAATGTGATTCTTCCAGCTCCAATTCGGGTGCAGCTGCTAAAGTCATGGCTTCCTTATATTAGGGAAATGAAACCTATTTTAGATTCAAAATGCACGGAAGACGCGAGTTTTCCTCACAAGATGGATGAAGACTTGTGCCAGAGTATCGAAGGGGCAATCATCTCAGTGGTACTGGCATTGCCATCAAATGACCAAGCTGATATCCTGGCAGATTGGATGGAATCTGAGCAGGTTAGGTATCCAGACTTGAGTGAAGCTTTTGAGGTTTGGTGTTACCGAACCAAGTCAGCAAAGAGAAGACTGGTTGAGGGCTCAGGCAGGGTCGACAACACAACTGTCAACCTTGAATAATCCGATGCTGTAACCTTTATTATTATTATTTTTCTGAATAGATGGTAATGATTCTGTTCATGTATTCCTACACCCCCTTGAGTAATGCTTCCAACATACTTTATTTAACTACTGGCCTGATTGTTCATCACCATCATGTCTATAGATCATGGTTTTAATTGATCCTAGCTCCTACCAACTCAATGAGAAAAACCCATCTCGGCTTCCATGGCGATCATGTTATGTACAAAAGTTCTCAAACATGATCTTTGAAAATGAAAGTTTAAAATAGAAGACGCCATTTCTGAATACTAGCCAGCCGGCCATTAGACGGCACACATGCACAACTACCATCCTCTACACATTTAAAATCATAAAGTATCAATAAGAAAGCTTGGAGTGACTGGTAGATTATTCCAATCTATTATTTTTTGGCAATTTATTATTCCAATTTATTGGATGCGTCATTTTAATGGATTCCAACTCCATTAAACATTAAAAGGAGGAAACTGGGAAAACATAAAAACAGATCCTTACTACCTGTGTCGGTTTCCCTCCAAGCTGAACCCACAAGGCCTCTGCAGTTGCCATAGATTCAACGGGCTGTTCATGCTTTGTGCCCTCTGCTTTCTAGCACGTCCAATTGTTCGGACCAGAGCAAAAACATAAAATAAGGTTTTGCTTTTTTTCCTGGCCCCAAGCCTTACTACTGCATTGAGTTCTTGTTACATCTTTTGACTGCTTTGGATTTTTTTATGCATGCATGTTCAAGTTATGACCGAGACTAAACTCTTATATTTCATGTCATTATCATATATCAAAAATATAAACTTATATGACTAATATTTAAATTCAAAAAAAGAATAAACTTTATTGATCTAAACCTACTTTTGGAGTTATACTAACACTGGGATTGGAATATCATTTTAAATCACCCAAACCTTAGTAGCAATCAACCAAAAACCAATTTTTGTTTCCTTAATAAATACAAGCTCAACTCACCATATCATTTTAATTTTTTTCTTAAATATATTAAAATAATATTATTTTATTTTTTAAAAAATTATTCTTAAAATCAGAATACCAAAACAATTTATAAATATAAAAAATAAAATTTAATGGAAAAATAGCTAGCCCGCAATTAATCCCTGTTTTGGTGACTCCTTGGTATTCTAACCCTGTCCATTCACGCCCACATTAATCATCTCTCTCTCGCTCTCAAAGTCACAAATCACAATCTTGAAACCAAAAAAAGAGGAAAGCCATCATCAAAATCTCATCTTTTATTTGACCGAGTCCCCGATGCTTGATATTTTCTAATCTGGGTTTCCTTCGTCTATTTGTAAAACTCGTTCTCTCCCTTCTCCAACAACAAAGAAAACCAAAGAAATGTACGTTAAAGCCGAGCCAACGACAGATGTGAATAGGAACACGGAGTGGTTCACATATCCTGGAGTCTGGACCACTTATATGCTCATTGTTTTCATGTCATGGCTGCTTGTTCTTTCCATCTTTGGTTGTTCTCCTGGGATGGCTTGGACAATTGTCCATTTCTGTCATTTCGCCGTAAGCTCTCTCTGTTGTTTTGCTCTCTTGCATACACAGTGCCTTCTCTATTGGGTTTGATTTGTTTGATTGAAACATCCATTCTTTGTTGATTCGATGTGATATTTTTGCTGCTGTGCTCTTTTTGGTTTTTGATCTGTTTTATGTTGGATTTGGATTTGTGGTTTTGTTCTTTCGTTTTTTTTTAATGAGATTTGAATGTGTATTTATGGTGTCGAGACTATGATAATTTATTTGGTTATAGGGTTAGGTGAAGCTGATCATGGAGTTTGGGATCAGGGACGATTTGTGTCTTGTTAGGGTTCCTTGTGAAATAGCTTAAGATTGACTCGTAGAAGAGAACCTCTAAATTAATGAAGTACAGTTTGATTTTCAATTTGCTTTGGTAAGTTCAATAGACTTGACCTGAATGTTAACATAAAGGAAATTAAATGTGACTTTGTAGTGCCTAAAACTTGGTAGAGCTTGTGAATGTGTGATATCGTACAAGAATTAAGCCAGATGCACATCACGCGAACAATGTTCATTTTAGCTAACTCGACTGAAGGTATCTCTGACAGTTATAGTGCAAAAGGATAGATTTCAAATTTATATGTTTTTGATTGAGAAATCTGGTTGTCACGCTAACTCTTTTTCCAATATCATTTAAAATCAGAACAAATTCCTTTTTTTCTAAATGTTGAGATTTTTATAGAATCAAATAGGTACCTTTAATGTTGAGGTCATGAACTATATATCTCTCAGGATCTTATCTTTGCACGGGTTTTGGATTTAACTTTCTAGTATTGTCCTGAAAGACATCAATTTTCTTACACCTTAGACATGATAATTGAGGCTAAACAATGAAATATATTGCCCTGGGTGCCCGCAGGCACATGTGCTCTTCTTTTTCTTTTCTTGTGGGGGTTGTAAATTGTGTTTGTATCTCTTTCGATGAGCCATAAGTAGAAAAAGGTTTTAGAAAGATGCTACAGTTGAATAGCTTTGGTGCATGGATTACATGACCTGATCATTTTGTCGGGTGATTTCTTTGTGCTTCTTCTTATAGCTGATGAGTGTTGACCTGCTAGGTTCTTAGGTATCTAAACAACCAACTTAGTGATTAGCAGTTGCCTACCATTGTTTTGTTTTCCCCACTCTCCAAATGTGTCTCTTTTTCTCCTAAGCAGATAGGTAAGATAATATGTTTCTACAATCTCTTACAGAAAGTATATTTTACTTTGTTCTTACAACAATAATATCAGCCAAGCTATTGAGTAAAATTTGCTTTCATTTGTTTCATGCTACATGATATATTTGCTTTGCCTTTTTTCGAAAGAAAATATTTAATCTCCTGCAAGAGACTGATAGAAATAATAAATAGTTTTTCCTGCCCAAACCAATTAGATGGAAAAGAAACTGTTTGCACTATTTTCCCTCTGCATTCTCTAATCTCATCTCTTATTTTGTTCACCCATTGATATATTTTGCAAATGACTTTTCTTCCCACTTCAGGTTACATATCACTTTTTTCACTGGAAGAAGGGAACTCCCTTCGCTGATGACCAGGGTATCTACAATGGATTGACTTGGTGGGAGCAAATAGAAAATGGCAAACAACTCACACGAAACAGGAAGTTTCTGACTGTTGTTCCTGTAGTGCTGTGAGTATTTCGTTCTTCGTTATATAAGCATTTCGATTGGACTTGAAACGGAAAAATGGGTATTGTTTACATTTAATATCTCTGCACAAATACCTATCTGATTGGTAAAGTATGGTAAGGGATTTGTGCTTTATTATATTGAGAAGTTGAATTTACTAGGCAGTTAGTTTGTAATTGTTCAGTAGTTTATGTGTCTTAGAGTATGGATATTGGGATCTGTTTTTCAGGTCATCATTCATTGATTTCTGGATAAGTTTGTCTCAATAGCTTAAGCACAGGGAGACTCTCCTTTCTGGGGTACCTCCCAGGCATGAGAGTCAGGGTTGATTCTGTTTCTTTCCATCTTATTTATTTTATTCCTCTTGCTTGGGTAGTTTGGGCCAGACTACGATATAGATTTGATTGAACTTTGCAATAAATTCAAATACTTAAAAAATGAAGATGTGTGCCCTTTCAGAAGCCTTTTCCTTACAACATAGCCGGTAACTCCTCACACTCTCTCTCTTTTGGTCTATCTTTTTTGGATGGGTGGGGGAGGTTTCATTCAGCATCACGATTCTGTTCTGTGTTTCCTGTTTGTGTGTGTGAGAGAGAGAATTGTGGGATGGGAGGCCCTCTGTAAAGGTGATATGTTGTCGGGGAAATATGGTGTTTTTTCCTTACCAAGTATGGGATAGGTTCAGCTGCTTGAGCCTGTACTTGAGTTGAACTGAAATCTTTTGTATTGATTTGGATTCTTTCCTTTTGAATCTTCGGCAATTACTTGATTTACTTGGCTAAGCGTCTCCTAGAAGGCTCCCAGGAATGATTGTTATGGTTTGCTACAAAAGATGGATTTATCTGTCACTGGATAGTTCCTTGCTTTTTCATGAGTAACTGGTCCCTTTTCAGGCTTTTGAAAAAGGACTGTTTCTTCTAAGAAAAGTCTTAATTCTTTTGATTTTTTTTGTCTGTTTCCATAGTTCCTAAGGTGGAATTGTTAAGATTTTGTTTCTTTGTTTACTATCATTATGTATGGCGCTACACTCTTGCAATTATCATTGTGAACATAAGCTGACTGAAGGAGAAAAAAGATATTTTTGTTAGCCTATGGCCTTATATTTCATTTGGCAGGTATTTGATAGCCTCGCACACAACAGACTATCAAAATCCAATGCTCTTCTTCAACACATTGGCTGTATTTGTGCTGGTTGTTGCCAAGTTCCCAAACATGCACAAGGTTCGCATATTCGGAATCAATGCTGATAATTGAACTGCAAAGGAATGGATGCTTGGCTTGGTTTACTCCTGTCATTAGGATTGATTTTTTAACGTTCCAATGTAATGGTAATGTCCCTGTACAGATACTGAAACTGGAAGGGTTATTATTATTTCTTTCTTGTATTTTTTTTTTTAAAAATATGGAGTGAATACATATACGTCACTAGGTTCCATGCTGGAAGAAAAGTGTATCACCACATTTCTTCTTCGTGCCAGCAGTCAAATCATCTTAACCTGTACTGAATCCCTTGTATGGTTACTCAAGCCATTTAATACAATACTTCCCAAGAGGGATGAAAGCTAAGCTGAGCATTGATCATGGAGCTGAGTCTCTGGGGTTTGAAAGCTTAACTGGTCACGTTTTTATTCATTTTTGAGCAGTTTGACTCAACTGGTCACATTTAACCAGAACTGGGTTCTGGGCTGAGTTTTTCCATCTCGTAATTAGAGGAGGTAATAAATGTATTCCGTGCAGACTAAGGGAGACTGGTGAGTACAACTGCCGGTGTTCAGGGTGAAACCTAGAAAATTAATGGTTTAAATTGACCAAGCTCGACTGCTGCGAAACTTTGCCACAATTGAAGATGCGAGGATAAGGCAACCACATCACCTGTCCTGGCAAAGACGTGCAAGTTACTGATTGCTCATCATCAGGGGAATACTTGCAGGGCCCGAGAAGGTCTTAGCATATCGTTGATGGCTTCACTCAATGCCATCTCCTCTGTTACAGCTACTGAAAATGCCGTGTCCATCTGAGCCGTAAATTTGGCAGATGCACACTCATGAAAACTTACATGCCAACACATCATGATGAAATTGGTGAGATGAAGTCGTGTGGTTAGCTTAACTGCCCCTTCCGAAAGAATCCTATAGGCGATGATGCCATGTTTGGCAATTCTCATTTATTTACCTTGAAATTTAAAACCTCGTTTATTAATGTTGTTTTTAGCACTCAAAACATGGTCCAAAGCAGTCGATCGATGCATATATATTTACTTATTTAGCACGGCCCTCTTTTTCTTTATTGCCCAAATTGTGCGCTAATATCTGCAACGATCACTCCTTAAATGTGAATTAAGTGCATGAAAAAAAGGGGAGAGGGTGCCATGCTGCATACGAAGTTTCAGACAAGTGCAAGGGAGTACAAGAGTCGAATTCTTTTAAATTTGATATTGACTCGATTCACAGTTGCGCAGCTGTTGACCTGTAGGAAAAGCCATCCAATCCATCCAATCATCAGGTAGAAACCAAAATATCCATGAAATGTTTTAGCTGTCTGGGTGATAAATTTTATGCACCGATAAGATATATTTTGGTTCGATAACATCTGCCGTAAGATAACATAACATGGGTCCTAGTTAAGATAACCTTATTGACCCCAAAAATCTCGCTTGGAACAAAATGATTCCTTCAATGTTATTCGATTTTGATTTTGTTACAATAATATTGCTTATATATATATATATATATATATATAAAAGAAGGGCAGAACTGGCCAGGTGATTCAAAGTAAAGAGTTTAAGATAAAAATATGAGAAAAAAGGAGCAAGTTTAACAATCATGCAAAGCAAGCGTTGGCTTATTTTCCCGTTCCTTTTCCAAAAACAGCTGCGTTGCTGAGGAAACATGTGGACATTTATTAATGGTTTTGTCTGGCTGAACCAAATATTGGCTGGAGATATATTTACTGGTTGCAAAACAGCCCTCAGAAGAAGGCAGAGGTAGGATTAATGAAAGGTCATATATGTTAACTAGACCTCTAAATTTGGCTGGAAAAAAACACATCCACCCCCTATATCAGAGGATGGTGCATCTAACATTTTGCTGCCTAGTTATAATGCACCCCAAGTGCCTTACAGCAAGGAAACGAAAATAAACTAGATTTTATGAATACAAGGGTCTAGATCTAGATGGATCATCAGACTTTTTTTAGTGGGATGTATTATTCTCTTGCACACTTGCCTAGGAGAATGTTTGTGGGTCCCGACAAGAAGACCGAAGAAATGAGGGCTTGTCAGATCTTTCGATTAGAAAAAAAAAAAAAGGAAAAGAAGATGTAGCATGGAAGCAATGATCATTCATGTGGAAAATAAGGCAGTTGTGAAGTGTGCAGAGAGTCTTCAAAGAACTGTTTGGATATAATAGAATTCTCAGCAGTTTGCTTTTCAGTTGAAGCAGGTTTAGTGGCTCTAATCCACACAACTGCGATTTACCTCGTGGAGGAGTTTTTTTTTATATACTGCAATTACACCTGGAAGGATTAGAGTTCCTACCTGGTTCCATCTTCTCTCACCCCCAACTTTTCTTTCTGAACTTATGCTTACTGTCTGCTAGAATCTCAGTCTTGATGAGATCACTAATACTCAAAACCTGCTTACAAAGATTGAGAGAGAGATTGAAAGTAGACAATTCAAAGCCACCATTGTAATCCAACTGAGGTTTCAATAAGAATATTAACAGTAACAGTATTCTCCTGCTAAAATGAAAGAAACTAGTGAACATTGATCTATAAAACTCCTCGCAAATCTTCACATTATACATTATTTTTATATCGTGCCAGCCAATGACACATAATACATAGTGGGTGGCCTTTTTTTGCTAGCTCTTCCTTTAAGTGATGAAACATAATTAACATGAAGTTAAAGGGCACGGCGCATGCCCTCTACTACTTGTTACCGTAAAAAAGCTCTCGACTTAGCTTAGGTTGATCGTTTCTTCTATCATTTCACAGTATCCCATCAGCACTTCAGCCTTAATGAAGCCAACCTCAAATGAGATTCAAATTCCGGCAAGTTTGAAGAGTAAAGAAGACAATTGAAAGGAAAACAACAAAGCCAATAGAGAGAGTAAGACGCCCATGTATCCTATGATGATCTGTTAGTAATGAGGAAATGCAAACCAAGTCACCCACCTTAAGAACTTACTATAATAAAGTTAAAATAAAAAATCCAAAAAGGAAAAAAATGAAACCCTCAAATTATTTTCTTCATCTAATTTACCATGATCCTCCACCTAACATTCCAGTCCAATATCCTGTTGAATCACCGTGCTCTCTATTTTGCTCAATATCAGCTGTGCTTGAAGCTTGCTTTAAATCTTCAAATGGAAACAAAAGTCTTCCATTAGTTTCCTGAACCCCTTGGAGATTCCCATAACAACTTCCGAACCCATCCAAAGAGAAATTCAAGGTTGGTTTGAAATCGGGAAGAGGGAAATTTGATGCGAAAAGTGTGTTTGGATCTTGAACTGGCACAGGAAAAGAATTCAAACCCCTTGAAGAGATTCCAGTTAACAGCTCCAAAGCTGAAAGCTGGGATGTGGTAGTGGATGCGGAAGGAGAGGAAGAAATTGGGTTCTTGTTGTTGTTTTCATTAATGCTCGGTAATTGAATCAGTTCAGAGAAACTTCTAATACTTTGAGTGGATGGGAAAGCTAGGTTTAGATCCTGGCCTTCATGGATCTTAGGGTTTTGATGAGTAGAAGTTTGTGACAAACTTGCTGGTGTAATCAGATCAGGAAGTTTCTTTGAAGAAGATGAAGAAGAAGATGATGATCTCTTGTTCTTTCTTGAACCTCCTCCGACCGGAATATTCCTCAGAGAACCACCTTCTGTCCAATACCTTCTACAAGTCTTACAAAAGTATCTAGGCTGTGTAAGGCTGTAGTTGTTGTAGTAACAGAACTTGGTGTTCGTTGAATTGCACCTCGGACAGTTGATAGCTTGTTCTTTCTGAGGCCTTGCCTTCCTCTCCAAAGCAGGAGGCTTTGGACATGTATTTGTAATAATCTCTTCTATTGGTTTCACCACTATCTCCTGTAAAGCACAAAACCAAGAAAAGAAACACCATAACTTGAAGATCAAGGAGCTTGAAGACAAACAAACAAACCCCCAAAAAAAAAACAATTAAGCAACTTTTCACTTTTCAACACTATATCAGCCCATGATCAAAAAGAAAAAGGCAAAAATACACAGCACTCTTTCTTTTTTATCACACAAGCAAAAGAGAAAGCTAGATAAAGCGGTATTGATATATGGTGAAAGAAACAGCCGATACAAACTAAATCCAAAAGAGTGGGGATCACTTGCACTTGCTAGCCAGCCATGAACACACCACCACTCTTTTACATAAGCAGAACCCAACAAACAGCAAAAACCATACAATTCATGTCTGAGAGCTAGCCGAAGGGATATTATCATAGATCTGTCTGTATACCTGTGGCCACTGAGCAGTATCCATGGATGAAATTTGAAGACGGGGATGCTGAGAAACAGCTAGCTAGCTAGCTAGAGCTTCAAAGAATGAAGAAAAAGGACACCCTTTTCCTGAAACCGGTTTTAAAAGAAGGAAGAGGAATGTTTTGGGTGGTTTTGTGAGAAAATTCTTTGTACCTTGCTGCTTTATGGATTGCGTGCGTACGTACAAGAAAGAGGGAGTGTTTGTGTGTGAACTGTGATTGATGGAGTCTAGTAAAATATATACTATAATAATGTCTCTTTACTTTATACATGATCAATTTATTTTTTTATTTTTCCAAGTGTGGAATATTTGTCGAACCATTTATATAAACATTTGTGAAATATATATAAAACTATGGAAAATATAAGGGCGGGCAACGCATACATCAATACATGTATCGTTTATATATATATATATACATATAATAACGTTGTGGCTCTCTCTCTCTCTCTTTATTCACTAAACGCGGATTTCTGGGTCAACTGATTTCTATCAACATCGTTGTGTGTGTTTTTCTTCCTTATACGCGGGAATAGAAGAACATCCTCTCTTTTTTACGAGTTGTTATACAATAATATATTCTTGGATATTATTAAGGTTGGTTTTGTATTCTTTTTGTTATTTTAAAAAATAATTAATATATAATTGTAAGAAAAGAGCATCCAATTAACATTCAGAGTTCTATGAAATTGTAGTCTTGACATGCTTTGTCAGAATATATGTTCACGTGCAATATAGAAATTACGCATGAAGTTAATTAAGATAATAATAATAATAATAATAATACACTAACTTCTAAATTAAGTCTCTATGTGTAATTGTTCAGAGATTTTTTTATATAGTTTTCTAAGAAAAGATGCATTACTGGAAATGAAAATTAAGGAATTCAAGTTCTTGGGAGTCTTAATATTTGATAAGTTATAAATGCTAGCTCCCAAACATTGACATCATTTTAATTAATGCTACCAAACTATAATAACTCTTTGATAGGTGTAAAGAGTTGTACATGGAGAAAATAATTGAGTGGATCAAGATCCACCATTATGTGAGTTTGAATTCTTTTTTATTAGTAAATTTTGTTGTGGTCTAGTAGGCAATGACTCTTGGAGCACCAAGTGAATTTTAGTAACAATTGTCAACTTGGTGACTATTTAGCATTGCATGGGGCTGAAATTATATTTGAGAGTATTTTTTAAAAGTATATTTGTCTTTAAAAAATATTAAATTAATATTTATTTAGTATTTTTTAGCGTTTTAATATGCTGATATAAAGATATATATAAAATTTTATTTTGATGTATTTAAAAAAAAAAAACATATTTGAAAAACATAAAAAAAAATAAATTATATCATATTTCTAAACAAACATTTAAACATTAGTATGCTCATTAATAAAGATCAATTGTGTTGCCACAATTTCACCAAGGAAATGAAATAGATGACCATTAGTGAATAATCATATGACTTAAACATTCTAATTAACAAAACCATAGTAATATTATAAAATAATATTGTTATTTGATACTTTCCCATGTCATTATAAAGTTTGATTATTCTAGTCTAGTAATAAAAAAAGTTGGTATACATACATGCTTAGTTAATTTCAACATGATCTCTTCTAGACAGTCAAGGAAAAAGCGTGATTACAAAGTACAATAATCGGCACAAAAGGTATATCGACAAACACTTTTCATTTTCTTATTAACAGAAGCCAGTGCTATTCAATATTCATTTTCCTTGGAGGCTCTATTTTGCTCTCTTGGTGCTTTATTTATGTATTTCCTTGGCGTATACATATTTAAAAAAAAAAGAATTTATCATCCTCTGTCGGGTTCGTAGGAAATTCAACTTCTAGCCATTTACATGTATAGTTCTATGTAAATAAAAAAGAAAAAGAAATTGATGTTATTTTAAGTGTGCTGTAAAACAAAACAAATAACAACTATATCTTTCTTTAAAGAACATTCTTGAAATTTTTAAATAACGAAAGAAAAATATTTGAAGTAGGGGAGCTTTGGGCTCTCTAGCTTAACTTAACTTACACAGAGTTGGAGTCGAGTCAAACGATTGATAATTAGGCTATTGTATCTTAGAGATAATATATATAAATCAACCAAGCCGGTTAGTTACACTATTAATATGTAACTTGCAACCACAGAAGACAAATATCTTGTAAGAAAGCGAGATATCCGTGCCTTAGCCTTACTATGTCATATACTAAATTTTTTTTATATATATATATTATTCCACCTCAGATTTTTCAAAGTTGTCTGTCCTGAAGAAAAGAACTTGAAAATGATTGACATCGATGGAAAAAAAATATGAGGCTTACGAAGTTAAGGTGGAAAAATATAAACAAGATGATCAGTGCAATTGTTAGTATTGTCTCCTCGACCGCCAAGCATATGGTTTTTATTATAACATTTATTCATCTCTTAAAAAATAAATATGGAAAGCTTTGTGGAATAAATATGATATTGAGGAAGCCGATACTATGAAATATATTGCTAGTTGCCTTTTTTATTTCTAAATGGTGGATAGAGAATCCATCGTAGGGTAAGTTTAAGATTTCATAATGATTGTTGGAGAGCTTAGGTTAAATAAAAAATCAAAGATAAACTAATTATTGTCAAGCTACCACCTAATTAAAAGAAGTTTCAAAACACCCTATCCAACAAGCAAAAAAATCAGATTAAAAAAAAGAGCAAAAATTACATCCTTGATGGGACTGGATCATATCTCGTATTTATTTGGAGAAAGAGCTCGAGAACAAGATGCGATTCATGGCATAAAAGAGTTATGGACAATCTACAATTGTTTATATAAAAACTTGTCTAAAAACAATACCATAAAACACCCAATGAAAGATTTTTGGTAGATTTTCAAAATATAATAATGAAAATAGGAACCAAATACAAAATAACCAGAATTTTAATGGATGCGTTATCGATGGCAAGAGTGGGCATTGTGCAATAATTTCAGTGGTAATTAACGTGCTTGCCAGGACTAAAATTTGTCCACGTCTTACACTCCTTATGAGGAGCCATAAGCAATGATACCCGGTCATTCACAAACCACCAAAAGACTTTGTAGTGGAGAGATCAAGTTAAAATTCCTCTATGGAAAAGTATGGACTCCAAAGGATATGTTGTATACATCTTCTACAAGAATTTTTTTTGAAGTTTTCTTCTTAACAAGGTTGGCATTTATGTTCCCAATGGGTGTGGTGTGGTAACAAATAGCTTGAGATCTGCACAACAAATCTCGAGTTTGAATCAAGACGTGCATTTCTTGTAAGAGCCTAGAACAGTCAGGGTTTTACTCACTCACTTGGGCCCACAAAGTACGCTTTCTGAAGGATGGGGTTTCCTCGAATAAAAAAAAAGATGGCATTTATAAAAAATATGAAAAATTACATGTATTTGAGAGCTTGAGGAAATTTAAGCATGTGTGGGGTTAAAATATCTTAAAATTAATACCTAAACTAGGTATTAGAGGTGCCATTTGTGCTTTTCTTTGTTATACATGACTTAATGCACAACCTCTAGATTTTTAGACATTAAAAACAATATGATTATAATGTGATTTTACTTTTACATGACATAATACACATCCTATAAATTGTCATGTACTTTGCTAGAATGCCTTGTGTGTGCACAAACAACGGATTTGTAGGCATTCATTGATTGGGGATTAAAATCTTATTAGCAGTTAGAATAGGGTCTCGATAAATAAGATAAAATCAGAAATATCCTTAATATCACCAAAGTACATGACAATATTTTTCTTGACTAGTTGCCTTATTTTGAGAAAATTATTAAGAAAACATAATTTTATTAATTGCAAGCATATGATAGCTGAGTGTTTTTATTTTATTTAGAATCCCTTTTTATATATATATATATATATATATATATATATATATATATATATATATATATATATAAACAATTCCACTAGTTTATTTAAAATTAGGATAAGCACATGGCCAGAAGAAAATGTTGGCGATTAGAAACCATGTTAATAAATACCTGGATTGTTATGAGTGGAATGTGACACTTGTATTTCTCTTAAACATAATTTTGGTATTCTCACCCTTTGGTATTCCTATTTTAGTCCATCACTAAAATATAAATAACCCTTTAATCTCTATACATTAAAGGTTCATACCCTATTAGATACATCAAAAACTCAATTGTCTAAAAATATTTAGCAGATCATTTTTAATTAAGTTTCATCTTACTTGACAGTCCACAAACACATAATTATTCTTATATAAACTCAACGTTGGAATAATGATCCATCATGTTGTGCTAGTTTAAAATAGTATATAATACTTTAGTTTTTTTAAAACAAAAGTGTGACATCATGGTTTTAATCTGATTAGGTCATATACCGAAAATCTATACACAATCACTATTATTTTTTTTTAAAATAAATATTATACGAGCACAGATTGTTTTTAATAAGTTTTTTTCAACATCTTTATAAAACCATTAATCAAAAACATTTAAAACACAATTAAAACACCTAGGCCTATTAGATTCTCAAGTTGATTGTAGAATTATATATCCAGTAACTTGCACGAAATCATTAAAAAGAACAATTCTTAAATTAGAAAAAATCTGAATTCTTAACTTACAATTCTTCTCTAATTATAAATTGATTCCGAGGAGGGCATGCATAATTGCTGTCATAGTTACTCGTACTGCCATCTGATCCTGCTTGCTAAATATATTAAACTTTTTTAACCTAACTAAATTGCCTTTAACCACAGAAAGCAACAAAAGTAATTAGTCATCAGCATCAACAATTATCTTCGTGCCCTCTGCATTCGGGACTTTCATCCAGGTGTACGGTCTGCGCTAAATTTGTTCCCTAATTGAACCGTCCGAGTTTTATAAAGCGGAGAGTTAGATGGTTATTAATTTTAAAAACTATATGATTAATCAAGATATTATTAAGTTAGCCTGAATATCTATATATAGTATTAAGTTAGCCTGATATCAGTACATCAAAATAATCTAAAAATATTAAAATAGTTTAATTTAAAATAAAAAATTAAAAAAAAAACTATTTTTAAAAACATAACGTCAACCACGAAAAAAGAATATGGCAATCACGAAGAATAAAAGAATGGCATTAAAAGATGTCTACCAAACGGTCCCTTGAGTCATAACCATTTACATGCAAATGCTATTGTATCACTTGTCACTTAAGACAGAGAATGCCTGCTCTTGTGCTTCCAATCACATCGTTAAGCTTGAGATGTGACTTAACGGTGGTGATTGGCTCAATTTTCTTCTAGCAGTAATCATGGCTACCTCCATTTATCAACCGTGGGGGCCATACGTGGGGATCTCTTTGAACAAACTGCTATGATATCATCGACGATAACTCATCATATTCTAGCAAGTGTCTGCGTGGCCCATCAAATTCTCAAAAATATTTCACTGTCTAAGCCATACTATTATTTTTACATGCACACGTGGTGAACATCTGATGGTGCTTTGACCGTCTCCATCATGATGTATCATCAAGCTTAAAAAAGCTCAAGCAACATCATTCGTGTCCTAGTCAAGTAAATTTACTATTTTCTTAAATTTTTAAATTTCGAAAATCATAAAGAAATTTACTCTTGACTGATGTGAGAAAAGGATCGATGTGGTTTTTTTATTCTTTTGGAAAAAAAACTAATTTCAATTATCACACAAATTAATATAATAACAGTACTCTTCAGTAATTAAGAAGAAAAGAATTGCATTAATGTCATTTAGCTAGGAGAATTATCTTTCTTTAGAATTCATGCATTTGCATATATGTTAAATTTGGCGTGTACGATACTTATTAGAGCTGATTCGGTGATTAATTTACTTGAAAAAGGATTCAGGTTATTGGATTAAGTATGGGCTCGTATTTAAGAGGCGTGACGTGATAATAGAAGGATTGTGATCTGTATATCAAGTTTTAAGTTCGAGTTAAGACATGTATTTTTTATAAGGGCCTGAACGGTCAGATTTTTACTCGCTCACCTGGATCTATAAAATATATTTTTTAGAGATGGAGTTTTCTCACATCCAAAAAAAATAAAATATTAGCTCATTCATCCAAAGTAAATTCATATCAACTATTTTTATTAAAATAATATAATTTTATTTTACTAGAAATAATTTCAATGTTGACCCTACTAAATTTAAATGGGTAGAAGGAGTCTAACATCAATAATTTCTATATTTCTATATCATCAACTAAGACCATTCATTCACCAGCTCCTATTTTAATTACTAGTGAACAGGATTTAAGGAAAATGAAATGTGGCTTAGAAGCAACCTGACGAGACATTGATTTTGTCGAAAAGGAAAGATTTCAGTTTTCAACACGCCAAAATTCTTGATTATAATAATAATAATAAGTTTTCAAGCACACAAGGAACAACAAAAACAGCAATAACAAAATAAATAAATAAAGGTGTTGACTCATATATATGATAAATGAGTTTGTTTGTTTTATATAGAAATTTCAGAAGATCTTTCTGAATTATAAATTTTTAATTGGATATTTGAATGGTGGCTTAAGTTGAGATGCTTATATTCTATATATTTTTTAAAAAAATATTTTTATTTTTTACTCTAAAATAATTTTTTTAGATCATTTTTATTTACTGATATTAAAAATTATTTTTAAAAATTATTTTAATATATTTATAAATAAAAAATATTTTAAAAAACAATATCAACTAAACTACTGATCAGACACTTAAAAAAATCTACGATGATTGTTGTTGTATTGCAAAGAAAACTTTGCATCGGAAATGCGAGAATCAAAGATTCATCACCCCATTGTATTGAACCCCCCCTCATTGTGTCTTACTCAACTGAAGTACTCGTTACACTAACCGTGTTACCGAGTGAGTGGCGGCGAATTGAAGCCGGCCGATGTGGGGCACCTTTGATGTTAAGGACCCGCCAAAAGTAAACTTCATTTCCTAACGACACGTGTCCCATGCTGCTGACCCCACAGAAGAAGTGGGCGGTGGTGGTGGCATTAGTCGGCTTTGGGTGGGCCCTCACACATGCGCGTGCCAATTTTTCCATTACCATGTCAAAATCTTGCCCAACCGAGTAAAGAATCTAATCACAGCCGTCAGATCTAGAAACTCCCAATCTCGATCACTTACTATTCTCCGATGATGTCACGTGATGGGCTCCTCACTTGACGTGGTGGACCGCATTGAATAGTGCATTCCACGTCAAAAATAAATAAAAATAAGAATAATATAACCGTAAATCAGTTTTAAGAAGCCTAAGATGAGTGGTCTGCTTGCTATTTTCTTAACTATAAACATTCGGATAGATTAACAGTCAGCTGGCTGAGTTGGCGCGGTACAGCAATGAAGCAAGAGGCATGCTAGTCTGTAGTATTTAATTGGACCCCATCTATTTATTAATATTAATGGCTACATACCAGAATTTATAAACCTTGTTCAAAATACGAGGATCTTGTTCGATGCATGCAAGTTAATTGAGCCGAGATATCTTTTATATATTTATAAGAAAACATTCAGATCTCATAGCATACTATGAGCTAAATATAATTATCAGGAATATATAATTTGGATGTCGATAATTTATTTTTAATTGAGATGGTGAAATGAATTTCGTTTCTTTGTTGTGTTTGTGTGGGCATAAAAAACATGCTAGTTGGAAATTCACCTCAAAATTTATTCCTCACACTATTATTTTCGATTCAGATTTATCGGATAAGTGAAAAAGAATTGTTTTTTTTCGTGAAATAAGACTCCATCTCATATGCATGGTCGGCTTAAGATAAGGATTACTTCAGCAATGGTCCAAGAACTCTACATGACAAGAACTTCAAGATTAAACAGGATATGTTTATCACTTGTGTTTTATATTAAATGAAGATTATCCTCACTTGACAATAAAATAAACATTATTCAAAACTCCACTTGTCAGACATACATAATAATAATAATAAATATTTTTTAAAAGAATATTTATAATTTTATTCAAGTTCATTTACCTTAAACTTAAGATGTGAAAAAAAAATGGACCCAAGCACAAATAACTTGTGTGTAAATTATTACTATAGATATTATAATTATTAAGATGGTGAGTTTCTATGTTCAAATCTGCATCTTTACGCGTGCACTTTATATATCTATATGCTGTAAAGAATATAACATGTGTGAATTTGATTAGAAAATTACAGTCGTCCGATTAGTTATACTTTTTGGAGAGAGAATTTCTATGTAGGGCCCTTTTATTGTTTATTGATATTTATTTAATCGGGACTTTATTTAATAATGGAGATAAATAAGCATCTTTTTTTGCCCATAAATGTAATACAGATTTATTTTATATTTCTCATTTATTAAACAAAACATGTTTATATATTTTTTATTTGTTTAAAAACTTTAACTAGATACAACCTTAAAATTATGAATACTTTGACAAGATTTTAATAAGTCATATGGCCTTCATCCTCAATAGCCAGTCCCATTGTTATAATTTAGTAAAAAGATAACAAAGGAATCAAAGAAGAACAACGCTAAAAGGATTCATGATTAAAGCTTGTGGAATTAAGAATTTTATATATACGAAAAAATCCTTGAATTTTTAATTTTGATGGATAAATTTTTTTTTTTTTTTGAAAAATAAAAGATGAGATTAATGTCCATCCTTAATAGCCGGTCCCCGTGTATGTTAATGTAAGTGTCTCCTTACACAAAATTAATGTCAATAAAAATAGCACATGCCTATAGAAAACAGTTCCGCATCATTATGTATATAGTATTAATATCGAGGAGATTAACCTTTATAGTCAATATCAATATCAATTGATGTATAACGACTCTCAAAGGTCTTTTGTACAGTTAAGATATAAAGATATAATGATCCTATATTTTCCACTTGGGATGGTTGGATCCGAAGTAATTATGAATCCAAGAGTGTTTAAGTTTGATATCTTATCAAATTCGCAGGTGTTTGAACCTAATACGTGATTGAGTTTAATAGAATTGAATATAAAATCTTGCTAGATCTATAGATATCTAAACTTGAAGTGCAAGAGAGCCTAAAAACATAGAGTCTCGTACCATTTCAGATTCCCCTCATAGTTTTCGACTCAGGTTAAACTTTTATAATGAGTTGTTTTTTCTTGGCTTCCTTAGCTTAGTCTATGAGAAAATGAATATTAGTATTAAATACATTTATTAAAACTTATAATATTTATGTAGATGAGATTAAATGATGGTAAGATAATTGTAACCAACTAAAGAAGAATTCAAACTCTTTTGATGAGGTGAACCACCCCATTGATGTTAGATCGAAACTAATCAACGTTCCCTACAGAAAGCCTGAAAAAACTAGAAAAAGAAACACTCTCTACAATTAGGAGATGAATAATTTAATTAGATACATGTGGTTGAATACATATGCGAATTCAATAATTATGACAGTGATCCAAACTAGACTTCAAAAGCTGGCAGCATGAAGCACTACCATTGCCTTGCGCCACTGCAGAGAGGGACCACACCGCACTTTCATTGATGGGTTATAAATTCTTGAAGCAGTTTAATTGGAACAGCTTTTTTTATATATTTTTTTAATTTTAGCATTTTTATATTGTTTGGATACACTAATATCAAAACGAAATTTTAAAAAATAAAAAATATTATTTCAATATTTTTTTTAAATATCTTGAAAAACAAATATTTCATAAGTCTTAAACATATTTAATGATAAAAAAACACATATTTAAGCAATGAAAATAAAATTTAAAGTTATAGTCAATCTAGAAACAGTACCATATGCACCGTCCTACAATTTCAACATGTCTTAGGAGCAGGTATTTGGCACTATCTTTTAAAAGAATTTTTGATTTTTTTTAATTTTTTTTGAATTTTTATTGTGTGTTTTACAAATATTTTCATGTATTGATATCAAAAATAATTTTATTTAAATAAATAAATAAATATTATTTTGATGTATTTATGATATAATTGTGATTAATTTTGTAATTCTTAAAAATAAAATAAAATTTAAGCAATAAAAATAATAATTTAAAGTTATAGTCAATCTAGAAACAATACCAAATGCACCATCCTACAATTTCAACATGTTTTAGAGGATGTTTGGCAATGCATTTCAATCAGAAATAATTTTTTAAAATAAAAATATATATTATTTTGATATAAATCTGAACAAAAAATACTTTAAAAAACAACTTCAATCATTATCTCAAGCATGTCATTAATATATTATAAAGAAAAGTACGGGACTTCGTGTAATTAGTTTTTGGAGGTCAGAGAAAAAGAAAGAAAAAAAGAGTACTTCCAATATATATATTTTTAGATAGATCGTTTATATGCTCGAATACGAAAGCATTGATGGAAGAAAAATAAAATAAAAAATTCTACTATCCTCGGACTTATTCACTAATCAGACAGGTACCCACCGCCATTAAAAATGGATTAATTGCTTCAAAACCTAACTTCTTCGGTACAACTGAGATTCTAAAGAAAGTCTCTTCGTTCATAGTATATTTAACAGTGCTATTGACGACAGAGTCTTGTTATGTTACGTCGGTCACCCCCCACTCCTTTTTTTTTTCTTTTCTTCAACAAGCAAACACAATATGAGGTAGGTCTCTTCATCCTGAAAAAAATATATGAAAATCTTGCCAATATATAAACTATTATCTCACAAGTAATTAGCAGCAGGCTTAATTTGCGTGATTTGAATGGATGCGAGGAGCAAAGCTTCTTCTGTTTTTGGCTCGAAAACAAGAATTATTCAAGAAATTATCTACCAATACGTATAATCTACAATAATAATAATAATAACATATGGTTTTTGAAATCTGAAAATTGAATCACACCATTCTATGATTGCCTGCAGGTTGTGACCCTGGCTCACATGGTGGAGTGAAGGTGTGATGCAGACGCATCAACTGCATGGAAGGTTATTAGGTTACAGATAATTGTATGAGACCAAGAACAGACTGTGAGCGAATTAATTATTTCCTTTTAGGGCATCACCTTTTAAACAAGACCTGTGGCTTGTATAATTATTTATGGTTTTATTATAGCTAATGTTTGTCAGATTTTTTTTAAAATATATATATATATATATATATATATATATATATATATATATATATTTTTTTTTTTTTTTTTTTTTTTTTTCAAAGAAATATATTTTTAAAACCAGCACATCATAATGATAAAAAAAAATACAAAACATAAAATTTAAGAATTTCTTTTATCTGCAAATATTTGTTTAGGCCACACTCCCGGTATTAATATATGTTATCTTTTAAACTAAATCGTTTTTCTTGAATGCATTAAAATTGGACGTCCTATCCCTTTTTTTTTTTTGTCAAGATATATTTGTTCAAAAGAAGTACTGTCTTTTGTTTTAGTTTCAGGATAGAGATCTTATACAAAACTCATGTTAAAAATATTAAATACATATAATCACAAAGATTGCAAAAATATAAAAATAAGCTTATAATTATAATAATACAATATGGTTTAAAAATAGTTTATTATATATAAATAATCCAATATTAAATCATATTATTCCCACAACGCGAGCATTGTAGATATTGGAAATTCACGACCACAGTGGAGGCATGCAGTAGGAGGAGCCCGAAGGTGGCTGTCCCGTAATTTGTTGTACCAACCGAATGATCCAATGGGCTTGCTGTGTTTGTATTTCTTGTTTTCATTTAGGCCCAATCTCATCCTTTAGTTATATTTTTCTCCCCGATGTTTGAATTTCTCCTTCCGTCCTTTTATCTTTTATTTCCTCGATCTAAAGAAGGAAGAGTTTTTGATTTTCTGCATCTCTTCTCGTCTGTATAATTATAATTAGTCTAGCAAAAATTATATTTCAAACTTCATTTTCGATCCATTTTTAATTTAAGTGCAAAATTTTTAAAATCATATTTGTCTGCCCAGTACCTGATAATCTAGATCTTAATTTCTTTTTATTCATATAATATTATAAGATTTTTCTCATTTTTACATGAGTTTTGAGCTGTACAATTGAGTTCCTGTTACATTATTTCATTTTGGTGAAATAACTATAAACATATTTTGTGTTATAAAAGCCAAATTATG
Source organism: Salix caprea (assembly GCA_964035475.1). Taxonomy (NCBI): domain Eukaryota; kingdom Viridiplantae; phylum Streptophyta; class Magnoliopsida; order Malpighiales; family Salicaceae; genus Salix; species Salix caprea. The sequence continues at coordinate 9,502,073 of OZ037759.1, read as the reverse complement.
ATCTTAAAAGTTATTCAGATTATTTTTGAATAGATATTTTGTTGTAACACAAATCATGGCACAAACATTCATTTAATTACGATTATTTAATAATATTTCCATTTGGTAATATTATTTTCTAGGAGTATGCACCTTATCTACTTGGCATATTAATTTAAGATGGATTAATGTTTTTTGCACTAGACATTTATAAGAACAAAAATCTTATATAGTTAGTAACCATTGTAAATATAGAAGATAAATTAAAAAATATAAATAGAATAAAAAAACCACTGTAAAATATTTACATTTATAACTATCTTTTATGTTTTATTAGAAGGTTGTTGCTTTCTTTTCACATTTCACATATTTTTGAACTAGAATTTTAAAAAAAAAACATGCATGAAGGATATTATAAATTCTTATTAGTCCATACCCCAATTGCGTACACAAAAAAAGATTGTATAGATTATAAGAAGTTGAAGAAAACTCAAAGAAATAATATAGTTCGAGATGCTTAAAAAATAGGTGATTTTGTAGAAACATATGGTTTGGCAAAGTAAGAGTAAAGTTTAATAGTTCCAATGCCATTCAGTATTTATTTAATTTAGTATATCATAAAACATAAATTAATAGTTTTTCCTCTTCATGCAATAAATTATAATATATAACTCAATTAAAATTTCAGTGTCTCCCAGTCCTTAACATTGCCTGCTCAAGGAAAGAAAGGGTCAAAAAAAAAAAAAAACACGGTAATGAATTAGGAAAATTCAAAGCCCTAGAAGTCAAATTTTGGAATTCGGTCAAAATCCACAAGTTAAGATGGAAATTCCTCAAATGCCCTCTTGCCATTGACCACTAGAAAAATTTTGGTGGGCCAGCCGATATGAAAGCTCCTCTTTGCTGCTATGAACAGTTAATCAAGGAAGTTGATAAATTCACTTGTAGGTGAGGGAGGCGGTGTCTCAAGTCTAGCTAATTCATCTACGTGGCTATAATTGATTTTTGTTTCTGCATAGGTGAGATGAGAATTCCTTCGAATATCTATAAATTTACTAATAAAATAAATAAATAAAATCTTTGTTTATAATTTACTCATAAAATAAGTGTTGGTTTATACACACATTTATGTTTAATGATAATAAATAAAGAAAACCTATCGATTTACTCTCCTGTATGTTTAAGGATAAAAATAGGGGGAAATATAGCACTGAACTGTTCAACAATAAGGGTAATGACGAAGAGTATGTTTTTTTTTTAAATTATTTTAATATGTTAAAAAAACAAAAAAAAACATTTTAAAAAATAATAATTTGAGGTGAAGATGCATTAACATAAAGACCTCAAGGGTCAACTAAAACAACAGTCGAACAAAAGTAAACTGCAGCGCAGCTCTTGAAGCAAATTAATACACATCACAAAAATAGAGAGGGAGAGAGAGGGAGAGAGAGAGAGTGGCAACCAGAAAGATTTCGGACAAAAAAACAAAAGCAACGTTCAACCTTTTGGATCTTCTCTCTCCCTTCACTTCCTTTTCCCTTCGTCGTACCGACACTGAAATCTAACAATTTCACCTTTATTATATCCTTTTCTTTGTTCGTCAGTGGAAACTTATCTTTGATTTCTGCCTTTGGACTCAGTTTCTCTTGCGATCCCCAGGTGTGTAAATGAATCTCTCCGCTACCTACTGTTTCTGCTGTTTTTTTGGCAACCAACCTGTTGTTTTGATGATCCCCCGCCTATCCTATTTGATTGAGGCAGTCGTCTGAAAGTGCTCACTGGGCTTCAGAAACTATATGCTTCTAATGTTATGTCTTTTGATGTTAAATGCAAAAAGCTTTTTTTTTTTTTTTTTTTAAAAAATGGAAGTTGAATTGAATTGTCTGTTAGAAGATCTGGGGTAGCTGTTTTCTTTTTGTTTTTAAAACGATATTATGGATATTGATTGATGTTTGATTTTGTGTTGTGGGTTTTGAATATGTTGTCTAGTGATTCAGGAGGATTTAATGGATTTAATGTGAAGTAATGATAAAGATGAGGAATTTTAGTGAAGAGGAAGAACAAGATTCAGTTTTTTTTGATACCCGTGAGGAGATATCTTCCGTTTCTGATTGGAGTTCAGATTGCGGGGATGGTAGTCCTAGTGCTTTCAATAGTTTTTCTTATGATAACTGGACTAGAAGTCCAGAAAGTGTTCAAGATCGGCGGCAGAGGTTCTTAAAGTGGACGGGCTTAAGTTTGAATGGAAATGAATGTGTTGAAGAGGAGTATGGTAATGATTTCTCGGACAAAATCCAATTAGGTGTTGTTGATAGGATGGTAGATAATAGTAGGGCAATGTTAAAGACATCGAGTTTTGAAGATGGCTTTTGGCCGACACAGTCTTCAATGTCTTCCGAGTCAAATGAAGCTTGGCGGCAGTCATTTGAAAATGGCGTGTTGGATGGGAATTTTGTGTGTAAAATTAAGAATTTGGATGACGGAATGGAGTTTCTAGTGGATGAATTGGACGAGGATAGAATGCTTAGTAGACTGCATGAAGTGGGATCCAATCAATCTCTTAGTTTTGAAGAGTTTCGGAGAACATTTGCCACTTCTCCTTTGGTTGAGCGATTTTTGAAGAAGAATGTTAATGATGAAAGGGGTATAGCAGAAGCAAAGAGGAAAGCTAAACGGAGTTGGTTGGAGAAATTAGGTTTGGTGAGAAGGATTGTTGATAGACAAGGGACAGCTGCCTCAAAGACCCGTGATCTTGAATCAACCACAGAAGCAACGATGCAAAGAGTGAAAGTTCATCCATCCAAAAAGAACATCAAAGATATGTCATCTCTCTTTACTGGACAGGAATTTCTGGCTCATAAGGGGTCAATTTTGACAATAAAATTCAGTCTTGATGGGCAATACCTGGCAAGTGGTGGTGAAGATGGTGTTGTGCGTGTGTGGAAGGTGATTGAAGATGATAGGTCCAACCACTTTGACATCCCAGCAACCGATCCTTCATGTCTGTATTTCACAATGAATCATCTTTCTGAATTAGCTTCTCTTGATGTGGATATGAAGAAGATTGATAAAATGAAGAGACATGGATCATCAGACTCCACATGTGTTGTTGTTCCACCAAAGGTGTTCAGGGTATTGGAAAAGCCCCTGCATGAGTTTCAAGGACATAGTGGCGAGGTTTTGGATCTGTCATGGTCTAAGAAAAGGGTTAGTATTATTAATTTCTAGAATTCAGAGAAATTGTACTCATCCTTATTATAGCTTTATCTTCAACTTGCAAAAACTGAACTTAGTGAAGTCTAATTTGCTTTCATCTTCTTTATACTTTTTCGCAGTTTCTAGTGTCCTCTTCTGTTGATCAGACGGTTCGCCTTTGGCAAGTGGGATGCGACAGGTGCCTGAGAGTTTTTTCTCATAATAATTATGGTGCGCTTCCCGGTGCTTGTTTTAGTTTCTTTTAACATGTGTAGCATGATTGATTATTCGGTCACTGTTAAATGATATATTTCATATGATCTCCATTGTTTCTTCATTTTTCTGCTGACATATGTAGCATGAACGATGTTTTGGTCACTGTTAGTTGATTTATTTAAGTATGATCTCCATTGTTTCTTCATATTTAACATATGTAGCATGATCGATGATATGGTCACTATTACTTGATTTATTTAAGTATTATCTCCATTGCTTCTTTTAATACGTGTTGGATGATCAATGATTTCTTCACTGATACTTGGCACTGTCATTATCGTTGCAGTGACTTCTGTTGATTTCAATCCTGTGGATGAAAATTATTTTATCAGTGGTTCAATAGATGGTAAAGTTCGCATCTGGGAAGTGCTTGGCTGTCGGGTTGTTGATTATACTGATATTCGAGAGATAGTTACTGCTGTATGCTATCATCCTGGTGGAAAGGTTGGTGAATTTCTTGCTATTAGCTCCTGCAAAATAACTATTCGATATTCAAAATGAATTAATTTTTGAACAAGCTCTTTACTTAAATGTTGCAGAGAGGACTGGTAGGCACAATGTCAGGAAACTGCCTCTTTTATGATATTATAGGTATGCATTTCTCCAAGCTAACGCCAAAACATGTTAATCATATAGCAGGAAGGAATCTCTATAGAAGGTCTGCATGATGCTAATGAATAATTATGCTTCATGTTTTCAATAACTCTTCTATTATGCAAGTGAAGATTTTGTCGACAAGAGTACCGAGTTGCTCAAGATTCATTGATTTTTCTATTCAAGTTTAATATTTGAGCTTTATAACATTGTTTTTATTAGTCTTGTTCAAAATCTCGCTCCACCAATTTACTCAGTTCACTGATTTTCTAAGATGATTTGTGAAATTCCTCAGGCGATGGGTGAATTTATATTTGTATCATCCCTGAACCATAAGTACACTGATTAATTTCCCATTTTCATACATAGTTATGTTGTGTGCACAAAAGAGCTGCCTGGCTGACTCCAAATGATCTTGGTTTGATGATGCAGATAATCAGCTGCAACTGGATGCTCAAATATGCTTACAGGGCAAAAAAAAGTTACCAGGCAAGAGGATAACTGGGTTTGAGGTGATTTGTTTTTTCCCTCTTATTTTGTCAACAAGTTGCTTCATTCTAGATATTATGCTGGGCAGGGACTCAATTATCCATAATTTAACTCTCCAGTTCTCCCCAAGCGACCCAAGCAAAGTAGTTGTCACATCTGCTGATTCACGAGTACGAGTGTTATGCGGCTTGGATGTTGTTTGCAAATTTAGGGGTTGGTTTCTATTCCTCCATCTTAATTCTTATCTGTTCTTCCTCGTTATATGGTCGGTCTCCTATGGTGCTTTGAACACTTCACCGGTTTGGATGATCTTGCAAGTGGGATTGCGATTTTTTCACTCGCATTGTGTCACAATGTTTCAATATAATTATCCTTTATTCTTTAATCTATAGCTCTGGATTTTTCATTAGTTTGGCTGTTAATTTTTTTTTTCTTCTTTCATCATCAGGCCTTAGATCTGCAGCGAACCAGACTTCTGCGTCATTTACCTCAGATGGAAAACATATTATCTCAACAAGCGAGGATTTTAATGTCTATGTCTGGAACAATGCCGGCCACGAAAGGACTTCTCGAGCAAAGAACATCCATTCTTGTGAGAGCTTCCTATCTCAAAATGCATCTGTCGCTATACCTTGGCGTGGTATTGAAACCATTCCAGGAACGCTTTCATCTCCTGAATCTACATGTGGTAATAGTTTCAAAAGTGACCATAAACGTCCAAAATTTCGTGGAGAGCTAGACCAGAAAAGGCTTTCCTCTTCATCAGATTGTTTCTCTCTTGCCCGTGGATTTCTGCTGGAGTCTTTGACAAGGGGATCTGCCACTTGGCCCGAGGAGAAACTTCCCAACTCAAGTCCGAAGACAGCCTCGCCAACAAAATGTAGACCCGAGTTCAAGTACTTGAAGAATGCCTGCCATAACATGTTGAGCTCTCACATGTGGGGTCTTGTCATTGTAACTGCAGGCTGGGACGGACGGATTAGAACATACCTCAATTATGGCTTACCTCTTCGACTATGAATCCCCGGGCTCGGCAAATTAATAGGGTGTTTAATTTTCTTCCTTCAAAGATACAAGCAAGGTTATTTTCATGGTGCTTTCTATACTAAGGTCGGGATGGTGTATATACCACAGATGAGAAAAAGAAAAAGAAAAAGAAAAAAAGAGCTTACAAATCGTAGACTCTTCGTATATTTTACTCAAGTGTACTATAATTCTAACCATGTCGTTCAAGCTGGCTTTTGGTTCAGCAAATATATAGTCTTGTCGTCAACGAGTTGCCGGGGTTACTTCGCATGGCAGCATTGTATACATAGCTACCTAATTATATGATTCTTTGATCTGTTTCAGTCAAAACTGAATAGAATCTCATGTGCCAATTGGCCCATTTGATTCATGTAAAAAACATCTGAGCAGTGAAGAACTGTTAAAGCTAACAATCGAGGGGACGCAAAGTTGTGGAAGCAATCGAAAGAAACGTTCTTGTGGCTCTACTTCACTGGTGTACGTGTGCAGCAGCTGTTACCTGATGTTAAATCTAACTTCATCCCATTTTGAGTCATTTCATGGTCACCATTTTTGATTTTCACGCCCCTTATTTCCATGCTTTTCACTGCCTCTCGTTCTGGAATCTGACCTGTGCTGCTATCAGCGAAGGAGAAGATCAGGGTAAGAAACAGCAGGCAAAAAACATATCAGATAATTAGAATGTGTCCACTCAAGCAAGAAAATTAGGTTAAATTACCATTTGTACTATATCTATCATAGCCGGGATCTGTGCTTATAAAAGAGAGGAAGAGTCATCGTCATCATCACAGTGGCACAACATCCAATCACAGATCAATATCAAATTGACAGTGGAAAAACTATTACTAGTCAAAAAGGGGTTTACACTTTGCTGTACTATGACCTGATTGGATCTACTATTCCGCGATTAATTTAGAAGGGCGTAAAGCCCCGATCTTTACCAAAAAAAAAAAAAAAAGCGTTTCACAGATCTTAACAGTATACAGAAACCCTATTCGCTGTCAAGACGTGTAAGAACTTCCACTATTTTTCTTATGGCGACGGAGACAATTACTTGGTCACACCACCTAATTACCTTGACACTGGACTGACATCTTCTCGTGTTTCCCCCCCCACCTGCTGTCCTGGAAAAACTTTGAAGCACATGGAATGCAGATCGACTGGTATGCATTTTAAAATATTCTTTTGCTGAAAATATATTAAAATAATATATATATATATATATATATATATATATATATATATTTAGTATTTGTATATTAAATGATTTAAAATAAAAAAATTTAGATTTGTTTTTATTAAAAGCAAGTTTAGCTACAGCTACGGCTACAAACAAGCGACGAGAAAAACAAGAATTAAAAACCTCACGTGCTCACCAGTCAAATTAAATAGAGAAAACAATAACACTAGTTAATTTTATTTGATTCCCTCCGGGGTGTCGTGATAATAATATGATACTGACACAATAATGTTTTATTTAACAAATTAATAATTGGTATAATTCACAAATATTATGAAAATCTCATTAAAAAGGAGTCCTTTTCTGGAATCACAACTACCATCGGTGGACAGCAACACCCAGTTAAAGAAGTCCAAGCAGTCTCTTGTCGCACTGACATTATATTAAGTACTGAGTTATCTTCTTTTTTTTTTTAATTAATTTTAACGTGTCTTCGAATGAATTCTCATGTTTTTTTTTATTTGATGGAAAAACATATTTTAATTTGTGAGTTAATGGAATCCAGGTTTTCTCAAAAAGTCTTAAAGATACTTCACATAGATGTGATGTGTTAAGAGAATTAGACACGAAGTACTATTGTTTTACACTGTATTTTAAATTTTATTTTTTATTTATATTATTTTTTTTGATATTTTTAGATTATTTTCATGTGTTAATGTCAACAATTAAATTTAAAAAATTTAAAATATTATTTTGATGCATTTCTAAACAAAAAATACTTTAAAAAACAACTTCAACCACAGTCCTAAACAAGTTCAAATACTTGAATCTACAAAATCATATAATAGAGCGATATTTTTCTTTGAATTTAAAAATAAAATAAAATTCAAATTAATCCGATATTCAAGTCTTTAACCATAATTGATTTATACAGTGGAATTGTTATGCTATTAAGAAAAAGCTATAATACTGTTTTAGTTACTGTTTTGAGATTAAAAAAAAATGATAACAAAGATCCCTTTATCTTTTAAAAAAAAAATTACTTGTTCTTTGTATCCTTATATATAAAAATAAACAAATCTGATTAAAAAAGAAATTAGATTCGACTAGATCTTCAGCACTGAGTTCATGCCTGATAATTCCTTCAAATATAGATGTATGGTACGGCAGGCCCCGTAATTGTCGATCATCTTATATATTATACTCAGAGCACGTACTTAAAATAATAATAAAATGATTTGGTCACATCTTATTCCACGTTGATTAATTGAAATCGAGATTACAAATCATGATACATCTTGTCATCATTAGCTAAATTAAACAGTGTCGTTCTGAACAAATCTCTCAGAAAATGGCACGAATTAAAGTGTTGCATTTCATGATGCTGCCGGTGGCTGCTGACTCGGGTACTGCCAATATATAATAGATTATCACTTTCATTTGTTAACCGACTATCATTTATTTTATTTTTAACTATATAATATAATCATGTCCAGTAGGCAAAGCCTGAAGCCTTCACACAGTTAACGATGATTGTAAAAAATTGTTTTCTATGTATTGAATATTCATGGTTACAGTAGGTACATAATACATGAGAAGATATTACAAGATTCCATGAATAATCCCCAAAAATAAACCCTAAATATTTGCTAACCATAAATAAAGCCAATATTTTTTTATTCTACTCTGTATAATCATTTATAATGAATGTGATGACATGCCTGTAATAAATATTAGCAATTTAGAAGGTTTCTGTACAGGATCTATTTTTCTATGATTTCCTCTGAAAACAATGTTTCTCGATTAGTTCTTGCTCTAGCAAACTTCATTTTCTATACTTTGGGGATTCGTTTTGATTTCTTTTTGGTCAGTGAAAAAGATGTCATTCGAAAATGTGAGAAGAAATAGAAGAATTAAAAACCCTTTTTTTTAGGGTGTGTTTGGTATTGCTTTTGCTTTTGTGGTTGAGGTTTTAAAAATTCAATTTCATAAAAAACACTTTAGCTATGACTCAAAATAATTTTAAAGTGTTTGGTTAAAAATATGGTTTAGTTTAAAGTTAATGAAAAGTAGTTTCAAGTGTTTGGTTACCAAGTTTTTCATATTGCTTTCAACTTGTGAAATTACTTTAAAGTGTTTTCAAAATATTTAATAATTATAATAATAAAATATAATTAATAATTCAAGTAAATTAGACACTTGTTTTTATTCTCCCATCAAACTACTTGTAATTTCATTACGAACTATAAATCCATACGTGAAGGTCTCTGCGATCCTGGAACAACATATAGTAAAATATCATCTGAAACAAAATTAGAATTGCGAGACAAAAATTATATTGTGATCTCCTTCTAATATATTTATTTATATTTTAATTAATTTTTAGATTATTTTAATATTAAAAATATTTTTTTTATAAGAAAATATAATAAATGATAAATTAAAAAAGCCCCCAGCAGGACGCATGAAAAGCAACTATTATCTGCTTAATTTTCATGCAACCGAGATTTGTTCAATTTTTGAGATGGGATCCACACCAATTTTTTAGCTTATTAACCCTAAGCAAACACCAAAACTATAATTTTTTCTCAAACTCCTGTACAACCTCAATTCCAAACACCTTTTTACTCTTGTAGTTTATTTCATTTGAATTTATCAAGAAAACATATATCATCACTTCTCCTTGTACCTATCTATCCTCGTCACCATGCTTTGTCACCTTTGCGTTTTCATAGATCAATCAATTTCATTTTAACATTAATTTCACTATATATGTATAATCATTTATAATGAATGTGATGACATGCCTGTAATAAATATTAGCAATTTAGAAGGTTTCTGTACAGGATATGTTTTTCTATGATTTCCTCTGAAAACAATGTTTCTCGATTAGTTCTTCCTCTAGCAAACTTCATTTTCTATACTTTGGGGATTCGTTTTGATTTCTTTTTGGTCAATGAAAAAGATGTCATTCGAAAATGAGAGAAGAAATAGAAGAACAAAAAACCCCTTCTTTTAAGGTGTGTTTGATATTGTTTTTGCTTTTGTGGTTGAGGTTTTAAAAAATTAGTTTCATGAAAAGCACTTTAGCTATGATTCAAAATAATTTTAAAGTGTTTGGTTAAAAATATGGTTGAGTTCAAGGTTAATGAAAAGTAGTTTCAAGTGTTTGGTTACCAAGTTTTTCATATTGCTTTCAGTTTGTGAAATTACTTTAAAGTGTATGTATATGTGTATATATATATTGTTTTCTAAATATTTAATAATTATAATAATAAAATGTAATAAATAATTCAAGTAAATTAGACACTTGTTTTTATTCTCCCATCAAACTACTTATAATTTCATTACGAACTATAAATCCACACGTGAAGGCCTTTGCGATCCCGGAACAACATATAGTAAAATATTATCTGAAACAAAATTAGGATTGCGAGACAAAAATTATATTGTGATCTCTCTCTAATATATTTATTTATATTTTAATTAATTTTTAGATTATTTTAATATTAAAAATTTATTTTTTATAAGAAAATATAATAAATAATAAATTAATCCCGCCCCCCCCCCCCCAAAAAAAAAAAAAAAAAACTCAAGATAAGCAGAAGCAGGACGCATAAAAAGCAACTATTAGCTGCTTTTCATGCAACCAGGATTGTTCAATTTTTGAGATGGAATCCACATCAATTTTTCAGCTTATTAACTCTAACCAAACACTAAAATTATAATTTTTTCTTAAATTCCGGTACAACCTCAATCCCAAACACCTTTTTACTGTTGTAGTTTATTTCATTTGAATTTATCAAGAAAACATATATCATCATTTCTCCTGTACCTATCGTCATCACCATGCTTTGTTACCTTTGCGTTTTCATAGATCAATCAATTTCATTTTAGCATTAATTTCACTATATATGATATGGTCAACTATAATATTGAGTTTGACAAGTCAATCATGCATGTTTATATTATTAAAATTAGTCTCACACGAATCTCGTTGATTTTGTCTGCTAAGAACGGTAGACAGATAATTCTACTCTAATGTTTTCGAACATGAAGATAAACCAATCTGTCTGAGAAGTTTTTATTACGCAAGAGATCATGGATGAACGTCAAATTAAGGGGACCTGATTTCAACATAATTTCTCGCCCAGCACACTGGGAAAAAAAATAAAACGAAGAGGGTGGCTATAATAATTTATTTCAAGAAGATGTGGTGCACATGAAATCCTAAATTTACCAATTAATTAACCAGACAAGATGTCACAGTAAGCACAGAAATTTATTACTACATTATTTCAAGCCAACAGTGAGTCCACAAAGGAGTCCAATAATTGAGCATGGTTGTCTGTATTCAAGAGCTGCTGGTATTCCCCGAACATTTCTTCCAGCATGTCATCAATACTGGCCGGTGAATAATCTTGGCCTGAGAGATCATCTCGGACAAGATCGTCGAGGTAATGATGGGGAGCCCAGGCCAGATCCCCATCGATATTTTTATCAGCTTCGAGATGATCAGACAAGGACCAGTTGCTATCATGATCGACGACTCCTGTATGACTCGATGACCCAACCATGCTATTATCAGCACTGATATTCACTGAGGATGGAGAAACCCTTCTGGCCTTCGGGGCGTGAATCTTTGTCCTTGTAGTAGCTTCCTCGCCGTCCTTCTGCTTCCTTTTGCTGCTGAGCTCGGAGACATTTCTCTTCCGGCCACCTGATTCCTTCTTGAATTTTGACCCATTTTCATGGTTTCTAACCTGGGTTTTTTTGCTGAGATGGGAATTCCAGTAGTTCTTGATTTCATTGTCAGTTCGGCCTGGCAACCTTCCAGCAATGAGAGACCAACGATTGCCGAGAAGGGAATGCAGTCGGATGATGAGGTCATCCTCTTCAGGGGAGATGTTCCCTCTCTTAATATCCGGCCGGAGATAGTTAAGCCATCTCAGCCGGCAACTCTTGCCACATCTAAGTAGCCCTTCATGAACACAAAAACCAACAAGTTAATAACTCGGTCAGTTTAATTATCTCAAATCTTTTCAAGCAGAATTTCTCTAATGGATCATTATTGGATGTCCATAATTATCAAGAGTTTAACCGAACTGGGGATCGAATCAAGACCCAGAGAATTACTTCACTTACCAGCTTTGTTTGGCAAGGATCTCCAATGGCCTTCGCCATGTTTCTGAATATAGTTAACGAGGAGTGCGTCTTCTCTAGTAGTCCATGGACCTCTATGCAAACCAACCTTCGAGCAACATGGCGCTCTTCCCATTTTTTCCCAGATATTTTATCAGTACGACTACACACTCAGCAGCAGAGGGAGGGTCATTCGGGAGCGCAACAGGGATAATTCAAAATTGGGTTTCTCTCAGTTCTAGCTGCGCTCTTGCATTTATATATATGTTGTAAAAATCGTTAAGCCACTTGCTGTATTTTTTTTCCTCTCAGAAAGGTAGTGATGCAAGTGGGGTATTAATTATTTTTCCAAATTAAATAGAGGCGGCTTATTCGTGAGGCTGATGACCTGAACAACCATTCTAATGCATCGTCATCTGCCCTTCAAGCTCTGGTTCATGATCTTAAAAATCTGGCTGGTCAGATATTTAGTTACTGAGAGGGGCAATGGCCCCCCCATAGCACTTGGTAATAAAAGTAAATCTTATATATATTTGGCATGTTTTTTTCTTGACAGTGCTGTAAGATAAGGTGTCTGTGTTTGTGTATGAAGAATAAATATAAGGGGGTCATCCTTTAGAGTGGTCCTTGTAGAAAATTTAACACGCACTAGCATGAAATTCACTTGAATGAAAATCTAGCCAATAAAACACGTCCAATGATTTCGTGATATGCATGTAAGGTCTCCAAAGAACCTGGTGTAATTACAAAAAACTTGTGATCTGTACAACAAGTCTCGAGTTTGAACCAGGATATATACTCTTTGTAAAAATCTAGAATAACTGGAATTTTACTCATTTACTTGTAACTATAAAGAATATTTTCCGAAGATGGAGTTTCCTCCATCAAAAAAAGATATGCATGTCAAATTAGCGACGAAGGTTTTATAGAAGTCTCCCTCTTCTAGTCATGTATCTGTCTGCTAAAGCTATGTAAATAGGCTTTTTGTTTATCAATTTTTCAAAATTCCTCCATCCAAGAACGATTTCCTTTGAAAATGCATAAATGGATTAACTGCTAATCAAGTTGATGTATATTATTTTTTCAAGTTGATGTATATTATTATTTTTTCGGGATCTCAAGAAAAGTTGGCTAGCTCTGTCACCGCCTCCTTGCAATCGCTCACTGAAGCATGATAATAGCGCATAGTGATTAGAGAATAACGATAATTACTGTGCTGAACACCAGGCATATATGTCCCACGAGCTGAGGAAAAAAAAACAAACTGAAAACATCTCACAAAATAGTGGGGAACAATTAAAAGCAATGCGGTGAATTTCGTTTTGATTGGTAATTTGTTTTTTTTAATTAAAATTGAATATTTTGGTGTTGATGTGCCGTTTCAGAGTTGTATTATTTATGTGTATATATATATATATATTTATTCAAAAAAAATTAGTTCAAATCTAAAAATAAAATTATTTAGAATTGTGTAATTTAATCTAAAAAAAGACACAATAAAATGATTTTTCTAAATAAAATTATGAACATGTATAATATTACGAGAATGTCATCATCAATCTCGCAATGTCATTACATTCTCTGATTGCTCTGAATTTTTAACATAATATATATAAATATGTCAAGAGAATACTTGTAAAATTTCATCTCAATCTAACGGTCGAATTAAGAGATATGATTGATATTGTAAAATTATTCATTATTTAAAAAAAAAATACTATTTGGCCAAAACGGAATGGGCGAAACGAAACCGGAATGTTTTAGCTAGTATTTGGCAAAAAAATCCGAAATGAGCCAAAATTTAAACCGAAATAAAAAAAACATTGTTTTGTCTCAATTTTTTAACTGGTATAAAATGTTTCGGCCATTTTGACCGAAACAAAACGAAACCAACAACCCCGATTAAAAGAAGTTAAATAACCTAAATTGATTTCTCTAGGAAGAAAATAGATTTGGCTACTTTTGGTTAGTAACACCTTTTTTATATATAAATATTAGTGACATAACATAGCTAAGAAAATAATGGTGAAATAGCTACTACCAGAATTGACTGTTTTGCTAACGTAAATATCACAATTAGAAAAGATAATATTTATAGCTTGTCGCTATTCAAAATTGTGACATAAAAAAATAAAAATTAATTGGGCAAGAGAGAGGAAAGAGAAAATGAAAGAAAGAAAACATTGAAAACAAAATGAGGTTTTAATTACAACAATATTTGTATCATTGAAAAGATGTTGATAAAATGAATCCAACAATATCAAAAACATTTCACTAAAAGTGACCTGAGTGAACCACATTTTCTGTCTTAGACAAGTGAGTTACCTTTCACTTTTGAGCAACAAGTGTAACCCATTTTGATCATTGTCGGTGTCTTTATTTAGTATCGCAGAATTCATTTAGTGTGTTCTCAAGATCTTTTTTTATTTCTTTATTTTTCTCTCCTGCTCATTTAATAATTTTTTGAATGGCGTTATTTGAGTAGAGACAAACTATAAATGTCTCATTTTCCAGTCGCCACAAATAAGGTTGTCAATACCGTTCCAGTTTTTCTATTGGAACGAAACGTTTTGGTTTCGGAGCGTTTCGACGTGCTATTTCAAGGTTGTACTGTTTATATATAATTAATTAACTAATTATATATATATATATATATATATATGAAAACTTAAAAAACAAAAAAATTAAATATAATTTTTATTTTTTATAAAATCAAAGTTAACAATAATTTTATTTTTTTATAATATATATTTTTTTAATTTTTATTGTTTTGATTTTCACATTTTCAATATATCTCATAATATATATATATATATATATATATATATATATATATATATATATATATATATATATATTGTTCAAATTAGATAATATTGATTTGTGTGTGTGTGTGTGTGTGTGTGTATTAAATTATTAATAGCCGCGGTTGAGAAGAAAAAATAGAGTAAAAAAAACAATTGAAAATAAATGGCTAAGCTTGATCCACATGTCAATCTCCTATTTGCTAGTCCTTATATCTCCTAGATCAACCACTACCACATAACCTTGAAGCCAACAAAAATTACAAGATTAGGCTTCCTACTTTTTCAACAAAGACACAACACATCGAAAGAGAAGCTTGAAGTCTTCAAACTCCTCCTCTTCCTTTTTAATGGCTTCGAAGCTCTGTGATTCATGGCTCATGCAAGTTAGCAACAACAACATTTGTTGAGTTAATGTGTTGGGCAGAGGAGCATTGGCCTGGGGTGAGGACGTTGCACGGTGAAGACATTGAAGAGTGAAGAAGTGTTAGGAATTTGATCGATTGAGATTTTTATCGAGGTGAGGACTGAGAAAGAGAAGTGTTAGGGAGATTTTGAGTGAAATTGATTTGGGGAAAGGGGGTGCCGGGGTGCTGCACTTAATTCAAATTTTTTTAATTTTTTTTATGGCCGAAACGGCACACCCGGAGTGATTCCGGGGCGTTCCGGCCGGTATTTCCGGAACGGGCTGGAATAAAAACCGAAAGGAAACAGCGTCGTTTTAATCTCGATTTTCTTACTGGCATGGCACGTTCCGGCCGGAACGGCACGGAATTAACAAGCATGGCCACAAATACAAGTTATGCTATTTTGCCAATTCTTTTTTTAGTTGTTCTATTCCATTAATTTTTTTTAACTTACTATGCTATTTTTTTTTTATAAAAAAATCCTAGATCATAGTGTGGGGAAATCATTTGTTTTTAACCTTTAAAAATAAAAAGACATTAGGAAGAAAAAAATGATGTATTATGGACTAAACACTTTTAAAATATTGAGATGGTGACATATTGATTTAAAAAATAATACCCAAATGATGATGTATTAAATCAATTTGGATCAACCATAGTTAAACTATGAAACCTATTATTTTAGGCATGAGATCGCGACAACTCCATGGAACCCAAATCAAAATAATATAGGAACCCGGTTCTAATAAACCAAATATGAAAATATATGTTTAATTTAAAAAAAGTAAAAAAAAATGACGTGAGTAAACCAAGATTGTTGGCCTGTGGTACGCATCAGACCAAATCAAATTGTTTCTAACTTGAAAAAATAATACTAGATGATGATAATCTTTTTTTTTTAAAAAAAATTGGAACTTAAGTCACTAACCTTACTAAATCTAATAATATTCATTAATTTAATAATATGGTAAAAAAGAAACAATAGATAAATAAATAAACTTTTTTGGGTCCATATCAATATGTTAGTTCATATCATGAGGAGAAGAGGGAAAATACAAAAAAATAAAATCAATTAGCGTTATACCGAAGGGAATTAATCCATAAAAAAACCATTTGAGGAGGTAGATCTTGTCATGAAAAATCAGAAAATATCAAGGAGGACCATTTTTAGGCGTTCTAAATCGGCCTATACAGAACTTGAACATGATGGGGTGGTTTACTTACGGGTTTTTGTAAAGCACTTGCCAATAACTTTTTTTTTTTTTTAAAATAATAATCAATTTACTGTTACACCACATTAAACTTACATGATATGTTATATCTATGCCCAAAAACATTTTAGCTTTGAGTTGATTATGGGGTTTTAGGCTAATTTTTAGGTTGTATGAGATCATGAATATGTTTTATAAGGTATTTAGATTCTTTTTTTTGTCAAAATATGGTTGAAAATAAGTTGTTTTCTTTTGTCTAAAACATCACAATCAAATTTCTTTTTAAAAATAGTTGTCTCTAAGTTATTAAATTTCTAGTCATGAGAGTTTGGGCGAGACAAATAACACGTCATTCACCTTAACATCACTCCTTTTTTTTTAACAAAACAATCTTTTTTCTTCTTTTTTTCTTTCAGATTTTACCCATCATATTTGGATCTTTATTGATTATTTTTACTTAATATTATTTTTAATTTCATCATTTGATATCTTATTGATTATTATTTGAACAACTTAATTTATTTATTGTTTCAATTGTCTTAATATTTGGTCGGTTCTTAGTTTTATAGGTTTTTATTTTAGATAAAAAAAAAATTAAACAAAATTGGTTACTCCAATTGAATCTATGACTAGGGTCATGAGTCTGGTTATTTAACCTTGGTTGGTTAAAAATCAGCTTTATATTTTTTTCGTTGCATAAATATTTCTCAACTTAATTAATTGAATGAACACATGAACTTTTTTTATTTGCGATTGAATTTTTTTTATATTAAAGATTATATTAAAAAATATTAAACACTCTACGAAGGGTAGCTAGATGATTAGTTATTTGAGCTATTTCCTGGCTATGAGATTTTCATATCAATTTCCTAATTTTAGTTCTACCTTCCATTGCTAGTTCGCATCCATCATGACTTCTAAGTACTAATAAGTTTTTAAATTCCTTTATTACGAGAAGTTTCAGATAACAAAAAGAAACAAAAACAATATACAACTTCACTATGTGATTTTATTATTAAATAAAATTAAAAATTATTAGAGAAAAATATAAATCATATCTTGGAATCTTATCTAATAACTTAAGATTCTAGATGAGTTAATTTTTTTAATAAAAACTCTATGACCAAGTTTTTAATTTAAAAGGAACTTAAGAAAGGTCTTCTAATGCATTGTTAGCTTGCTTCTCTCTTTCTTTTTTCTTCCCTCGCCACCTAGATACTCATCGAGCTTTAAACTACATAAAAGAAATTCATTTTCTAAACTCTCATCCCATCTCTCTAATTAAGACATGAGCTGAAAAACTTGGAGATTATAAGTTTTAACCACGGGGACATCGTCATAGGAGGATCAATTGATTGCTAAATTCTCACCCCACCTTCATCTTTTTCCCTAATTAAGATAATTAGGAGATGATGCAATAAATTAGCACGTACCACATGGGTTATAAGAAACAATCAAGAGTTTAATTTGAAACATATATACATTCACAGAAGAAGTTAAATAGATAGAGGTGGTCTCCTCCTGCGTAGCCCGATCCAACCATTTAAAAAGAGAAACGATTTACGCGCAGTGTGATGTAATTTTTTTTCTTATTTTATTTCCACTTTATGCAAGTGGAAAGTCACAGAGTTGATCAAGAACTAAATTCAAGAAACAAACATTGGAATTCATCCATAAATATTGCGGGGAAGAGAGTAAGAAAATGACGCCCTAGGTTAGCTGTGATAGGACGATAATTTTTTTCTACACAGTTGTCGAAAGTTTCCTAATTCTCCTACGTCATTCTTTTGAACAATAGATTTCCCTTACTTTTTTTTCCAATCTGGATCCCAAGAAAGCTCCAAGCGGGAAAAATGACCCAGACAAGAAAGAACACGATGCAGGCATTAACTAGAGCTCATATATATATATATATATAATAGATCTTTTCGATGATACAAATATTGCAAATCACTTATGCAACTAGGATATATACAATATATTTTCATAGATTTCAACAATATCATCTTAGTTCAGATGCACTTCTAAACCAAGTTATTTAAACAAAAAATATGAAACTTAAATATATCTTAACAATATGAACTTAAGATCTAGATTTGACAGGAAAATATAAGCATAAAAATGAATGAAAACAATACAAAAAATAAGATCAGAAAGATCATCCAAATCGACCCAGATTAATCTAATATGATATTTTCTTAATATATTTTTAAAATAAGATATTTTCTTGAATTATATTTAGTTAAATTATGTTTTTTATCAATTGTTTTTTTAATATGTAAAGTTGCTTGGTTCATATAAATTAACTTGCATATATTTTTTTTTTAAATCAATTAAAAAACATGTTAGCAGTTATTAAATGAATTTATATATTAAGAAAAAATCTGACCCCACTAGTGTCAAACTAAAAGTGCATCATTATGATTTTGTTTTATTTTATTTTTTTAAAAAAAGTTATCTCTCATGGTGCGATCATTTTGAGATTTGAAATTTGAGATCAAGTATTATAACCTCTACGGCCACGCACCCCCTCGACACGTGGTTCACGTTGTATAATAAGGCAGCGTGATAAGCTACAATAACGTCCATAACCAGCAAAACCCACATCGATCCTCGAGGCCACGATGTCTAATAAAATCTCTTTCGTTCTCGATCATATTTAATTGGCCTTACGGTAAGACTCCATCAAAATTTGAGTGGCATCACAGCGGGGACCTACTCTTGAGAATTTTCTGCACTCCTTTTCTTTATTTTCCAAGGTTGTAGGGCATTGCTTGTCTTGTTAGCAATATTATGAACGTTCCATTTTTAAATATTTGTGGGAATTCCTTATATTACTTGCTTTGAATTTAAGTTTACAGTATACTCTGCTAGGTTTTATTTTTTCTTTATGTACACGTCTATAATGGACGACCCTTGCTAGCTAACTATTGTGATAATACGCTTGAATAATTAAGAAACAATGTTGGACTGCGAAGGGCAGATAAATGTATGAGAGAGTTTTTTAAGTTTATTGTCACTTACCAGCTGTGAAAAATACATATATCTACCTCTCCAGAGACCTCGCTGCAGCAGCTACTGGTTATATATATATATAATACAAGAGCGGGGACGGTCAGAGTCAGAGTCAGAGCCATTTAGATAGCAGTCCAAGAACTCCACTAAAAAAACCTTAAAAATAACAACGATACATTTATCAATTATAAAATAAAGATGGCTTTCACTTAGAAAAATATCACATGTTGCACAAGACTTCTCTTGTCATACATGCCAATATATATATAAATACCTCTTAAATAATTCAAAAGATTCCATTTATATTAATTTTGCCTAAATCCGATCCTATTCTTAACCCTCTAGATTTCTTCTCATAATTTGGTTCCTGAAGTCAAGAAAAAGAATCTCAGAAATTTCCAGCTGGTCCGGTGGATTACTTAAAAGGGAAACAGCATTCGCGGAGTCCTGTATTTTCTCGCTTGCTAGCATGTCTCTCTCCTTCTGCTGAGTGTAATCAAGCGAGTTGAAATGGGAAGAGCTCCATGTTGCTCTAAAGTTGGTTTGCAGAGAGGTCCATGGACCAGTGGAGAAGACACTCTGCTCATCAACTATATCCAGGCGCATGGTGAAGGTCATTGGAGATCTTTGCCTAAGAAAGCTGGTAAGTTTAAGTAACTCTCTTTCTTCTACAGTTGCGTTTCTGATTTTGTGAGTGACGGGCAGATCCCGTCCGCACACGTGTGGACGACTGTTTGAAAGTCGAGTTTCTGATTTTGTTGTTTGAATGTTCGTTCCTGTGAACGAAGGGCTACTTAGATGTGGCAAGAGTTGCAGGCTGAGATGGATGAACTACCTTCGGCCCGATATCAAGAGAGGGAACATCACTCCTGATGAGGATGACCTGATCATTCGGCTGCACTCTCTTCTTGGCAACCGTTGGTCTCTCATTGCCGGAAGGTTGCCTGGCCGGACTGACAATGAAATCAAGAACTATTGGAACTCTCACCTCGGAAAAAGAGTCAAAAACAGCAAAGCTGGAAACAATTCCCACAGAATAAGGAAACGGAAGCAAAGGGAGCTCGACAATGAAATCGGAGAGGCTGCTGAGAAGATAAAGATTCATCTCCCGAAGGCGACAAGGGTTTCTCCATCCTCAGTCGCAAAGAATATCAATATTAATATTCAAAGAATGATTGGGTCATCATCTAGCCATGAAAATATGGATGATTACGCTAACTGGGACATCTCTGGTCTTGAGGTTGCTTGCAATGATGGAGAGGCCTGGGCTTTCAACGGTGAAGAATTTGGTTGTCTTGTCCATGACCATGATTCCACGTGTCCAAGTTCTTTACCCGATGATATAATGCTGGGTGACATCTTTGAGGAATACCAGGAACTCCTCAAGCAAGATGACCATGGCCAGTTCGATTCTCTCATTGCTTGATTATTGATGTAATAAAAGGATCGATGTGCACTTTTGCGCACGCCTACCTCCATTCATGATCTGCTACCCCTTTTCACTCGCTATCCTTTTTAAAATGAGATTTTCTCTTCTTTTTTTATTTTTCTTTCCAAGCTTACGATAGACAAGAGGCCAATTGATTTTCATAACTTTTTGGGAGAGAGAAAAAAAAAACTTTAATCAAATGTAAACAAAAATGACAGCATGAATATTGCTATCTAACTAGCTTGACTTGTATAATACTCCCTAGGTTTAACTTTGATTTCTTGTTTGTATTCACAAATTCACATCACAAGGTTATTCTTCTTGATCTTGTTCAAGATTTTCACCACCTAATTTTTAATGTCATTCACATGCGTGCCTTCTTTTTTAAATTAAAATAACTAAACATTGTCACAAAGTCAATTAACTAAGGTGTTCAGCTGATGAAAAGGGGTTTGCTTTTGATTCTCCCTCCCTGACAGCTGTCTAGTATTGCGTTACAAATATTAAAACTTTTTTTTTTTATTTCTTATAATTTATTTGTATATCCGCTCATCGAATCAAAAAAAAAAATCCAAAAAATACTTTCAAAGACTGAAAACTAGCAGGTATTTAATTCGTTGTCTCTAATAAGACGTGCAAGTTGAATTTAGATTGGACCTTGGCAAACAATCGTCAATACGTGGGACCAGCTGTTTCTCTATCATCTTACGCAAGCAAGCCAAGCCATAGCTTATGCTGTTTGAATTTTAGTTTAGCTTGTATGAACCTAAATTTCAAAGCAGGTTTCTGCATGATTGGCACGTCAAACCTAATTTGGATTACAAACAAATCAAGCCGAGCCAATGTTAGGCACGCACCAGTGTTGCCTGGCATATCCCGATTGAGCTGGTCAGGTATTTAGAATCGAAATCCGATCTAATCTTCCTGGTTGGAATTGATAAAAATTAGCAAGCTCTGCTACAAAGATTACGATCCAAGCTGCTAAACCAGAAAACTGTGGTATATCTACAGAGTTGGAAAGGGTGAGAAGTTTCTCATTTTAAGTCAACAACGGCTACTAGACAAGTTTCTTGTCCGGAGGACCATTTATATCCCGGCCGTCGTGAGGAGGAGGTCACTGAAATAACTCGGCGAGAGAGATGATGTAATGCACAGGTTATTTCGCTTTAAAATGGCCCTCTGAGTTTTCACGATTGTTTGATCGGGAAACATCCAACGCTACCTGCCTGCCTCTCCAAACTGGCGAGAAAACTATCCTCCCCCGACCTCCCCCAAGATCAGCATGAGCTTCTTCTGGTTCTGGTTCTGGTTCCTCTTCATAGTTACCATTGATGGTGTCAGTTTCAACATCAGAAACGAAGTAAACCGGGTCCACTTATTCACATGGAACGTCCTCAGGTTGGTATGGTTTGATCAAGTCATCTGTCAAGATCAATTGCAGATAACATAAATGGAATGGAATCAGAAAGCTCAAATTTTGTAGATATGTGAAGTGGTGATGCAATTCTATTTTTCAGTAGCTGAGTGACGCCAATCAAGTTGCTTAAAAACAGTTTTCTAGATCTTCTCGATCTCTTTTAGCACGCAGCTCCTTCGAAGCCACGAATTTCATGCCATCAGGAGGCCAAGGTTCTTTGTTCAAATGGAGCACAGTAAAATGATGACAAACAATATTCAGAACGTGGTCTCGGGCAATGTGCAAATTACAATAATCTGTGAAAGAAAGTTAAAGTCTAATATTGGGCAATGAGCATATTATAATATAGGAATCAAGTTACCCGCTTGGGTTCTTGGACTTCGCTCTAAAGTTGACTTGTTTGATAGCGTTGGATCAACGTTAAATGGGAAGCAGATAGGGGGGATTAAGGATTTTGCATCTCACTCCTGAATAGTCTCCACTTTGTATTCAGTCTCAGCTATTGACTTCCATTGTATATTTGAAAGTTTTGTAGTCTATTAGCATTTTGTATCTCTCAAAAACGGTACAAAACCAAAGAAGCATAAGACATCACAGCTGGGATAAAACAGAAAAGAAACATGGGGATGTTCATGATGACAATCCTTCACTGTTTTTAAAGTGATCTTTCCATCTAGAGTAGAATTGCTAAGTGACACAACCAAAGCCTCTTAATTATCCGACAATGAACTCAATAGGATTAGTGCTTGCATCTCATCGGCTAGCTCAAGATTCATCAATGACAGCTGATTCAAAAACCCTTGGAATTCATTTATATGCACTGAAGCATCTTCACCAACTCTGCACTTCAAATTCACAAGGTCTAATTACAAAAACCTTGTTTTGTGCACTCTCCTTAGCAAATGTTTCTTCCAACATCTTCCAAACTATATAGTAGTCATGTTCTTGAGAAATATGATTAATGGACTTAGAAGATACTTATTTTCTAACATTAGCAGGAGCCTTTCTATCAAGCCCATTCCATTTCATCAGGCTTTATTCCCTTATATTCAATCGGCAAAGCCAAATCGTTGCAATATAGGTGATCCTGCATCATTGTTTTTCATAGAAAATAATTTGAGGAAGCGAGCTTTATCATGCCCGAATCTTCCTTTTCCATCACAAGAAATTTAATCTACACAACCAATGCTCTGATACCACTTTGTTGGGAAAAGTAGTCAAATAATCAGACACCAATTTAGCGAATTACAATTCACAAGTCCCAGTCCTTTTTCCCTCTTTGTGCAATCAAAATTAGGATCAAACAATAACAAGATAATACAAACAATCACACAAATCAACACCAAGATTTTTTACGTGGAAAACCCAATGCAGGAAAAACCACGAGACTGTAGTCCACTTAAAAACTTTCACTGTCAACAAATAATAGGTTCACAATTGTTTTCCCTCATATTCAACTAGGGGCTACAAATTATATATCATCAAGAACAACTTATTCTTGTAATACAACAAGATTAAAGAAAAAAATATTTGAGAAAAGCTCACAACATTGATTGCCCCGTTTTCTGTCAAAACGACCACCTTCCAGAGTACCAATCTTCGATCCAACCGTTCAGAATGAAGAGTAATGTGTCTAGAAGTTGTTGTCCAAATCTCAACGCGATCCAATAGTGAACGAGCTGGAAATCAAAGAAAGAATACAGACAGTTCAGTTGCCTCAACTTCCTTTCTTTCTCCCGTTCTTCTCTGCTCTCTTTTTGTTAAAAAAAACACTATTATTAACATCTACAGTGGAAACTCATTTAATTTAAAGAGACAGTAAGGTTGTCTTACTAATTAATATGGTGGCCCCACCATCACATGGTGCGAGACCACACACAACAAATTTCCTCCTCACGCACCATGTGAGGAATTCGTCATACTAGCGATCAACTTGTGAACTTCAATTTACCTTCCGCAACGACTTTGGCCACACTTATCTTAACCTGCAAAACATCACTTAAAACATCAAGAACACACAAATTCACCACAAATTCCATAATTACATTGTACACCTCACGACCACTTCCATAAATTCACATTTCACGATACCACAATAAAAAGAAGAGCATCTCACCAGAAAGCAGAACCAGTCGCAGCTCCAAAATCCAAAACTTTGGTAGGAGAAAAACCCGGCAACCTTCCCCTGACCTGAAAACACCGAGAACTCATAAATTTTTTTAGCAAAAAACTAACCAAAACAAAAGAAATAATCACTAAAGACACAAGCTTTTCATCAGGGTTCTAATAAAAACAAGTAATCTTCACTAAAAACACATTTTTACCTGCTTCAGTAAGGACTCTATAGCAAGCAGAGAAAATAGCAGGCATACGAGAAGCAACATAAGCAATGGTCTCCTCATCTTTAAAACCAAGTCCAATACCACCATAAGAGCTCTTAATTTTCCATCTCTAAGACCTATCCATTGACTTAAATGGATCTTCAACAAGCTCCTTTGAAGTATTAGTTACTAACACCAAGTTTTTGTCTTTGATATCACTGAGTGATTCTGATACTCTTAAAACTTTTCTCTTCATGTGTAGCAGTTCTTCATCTGCGAGTTTTCATCTTCTTTCAAAAAAAAAAAGAATTGTTGTGTACACCATTTTTTTTTTTGCAAGAAGAATATCATTACCTCGGAGGTACTTTTTGATGGCAAGGGGACGTTGTGGCAGCGTTCAGATTGTTTGGCAGCGGAGCGGAGGGCTTCTGGGGTTAGATTTGCCATTTCCGGCGCAGGGAGGAGGGGGTTTGGGGAAGGGGAGGTGGCTCTGTGGTTTGTGCAATGGAAGTGGGGGTTTTAGGATATTAAGCTATTTGTGATTAAGGGAATGCCTTGGCCCAGACTATACTGGGTCTATAGTGGGCCCATTTGAAGGGAATGTCAAGCCTTTATATTTTAGGGTTACATGGACCTCTACTTTGGACTCTTAATGGTTAAGATCTCATTTCTTGCTTTGTGAATAGAGTAATTGAACACCATTTTTAAAAACATTTACCTCAGTAAAAATCAAATCAAATCGAGTTAGTCTTTGAAACCCATAACTCGGTTCATGATATTAAACCTAAAGAAAAAAACACAAAAAATCGATGGATGAAATAGAGAAAATCAATCGAGAAAATCATTACAAAAACAAATACCAATCAAAATAATGATGATAAACTATAGATTAAATAAAATTAAACAACCAGGGATGGAATTTTAAAAGAAAATAAAAGAAGAAATTTTCTTTAAAATTCATTCTATGGTGCCCACATTCTCTTTCTCTTCGAATAGATGCAAACACATAGAGAAGAGGCAGGGATACATTGTCATTTTTAACGCTTAAAGTGCATGTGCTGGAGAGGGACATGCATCCCAACGGTGGGCCATGAAGAAGTGTAGGCCCAAATTCCTAAGAAAAATCTTAAAGGTGCGAAGTCATTTTCATGAGATAGAAATATGTAACGTACCGTTAGGAAAGGGAATCCCAAGGGGTTGGCATCATGATCAAAGACCCCCACCCCTCTTTCTTTCTCTTTTCCAGTTCTAGATCACACTGTTAAATTCCCAGAAGATGCTCCTTACCTTCTAATTCAAAAAACAAATAATCTGTAAAGGGAAAGAAAAATCTTTCAACTTTGATCATTGGTTTCAATGTTTACTGCTATTCTTTTGTGTTCTTCCATTTCATAGTTTCTTTAAAAAGCTGTGTTTCCCTCCAACCTCCACCCCCCTGGTGCCTGTTCGTAGGGTCTCATCCACCATTACCTTGAAGATATTCTCCATAAATGAACCACCGCATGGATCAAACCGACCCCATGTTCTTATTCCCCCTCTTCTTTTGAGAAAAATCAATTAACTTTAGCTTAATATATATATATATATATATACACACACACAAACAGCAGAAAATGACTAGAATTCATATTGAAAATGACAAGCACTCGATCAAAAACCCCTTTAATTGACGTAACATGTACTCGATCCATACATGAATAAGTATACCAGAGCCGATCTAAATACATAGAGCATTGTTTATATCAAAATTAAGTAGCAAAAAAAAGCATCACTGCCTCTAAGAATCTCATATGCTATAATAAATACATATAATATGTTAAGAAGTCCAAGCAATATCTATGACACCAATGAAACTAATTGATTAATTAAGCTTTTTACATTTTGTATTATATTCCTCTAGCTTTTCCCCACCATTTACTCTCTAAATTTTAAACATTTCTTGCTTGTTATTCTTCTCTGATCCCTCTCTGTCCCTGATGATCTTGCTTTTATTCTTTTCTTTTCTTTGAGTTGCTTTTTCGATCATAATCTAATGCACTGGTGAGTGGGTCAAAAACTGCTTTTGACCCTCTAGAAACCATGATTTCTGAGGCAGTCCACAGCCGAGCAGCTTCTGTCGAGTTGGATCCCAATTTAGATGTTGAGGCTTCGTTGCAATCCGAAAAGTACTTCCCACTCGCATTTACAAGTGCTGGATGTGTTGCTACATAGCATGTTGTAGCAGCAGCCTACAGTACACAATTTAAGTTTTTCACTCAAAATCTATATATGATGTTCATCAGAGCCGATATGTAATTTGAGCTCAAACGATATATATATATATAGAAATTATGTTAGCTAGCTACCTGAGGAATAGTTTTCAAGAGCTTCGAAGTCAAGAAAAATGCTATATCTGCGTGTTGAAAATGGATTTTTACATGTTAAATTATTAAAAAGATACGAAATTAAGAAATTCTTTCTACATATACAACGTACCTGTGACCATGCCTTCTCGCTCTCTTGTGAGTCTGGTTCTGACGACTCCTGGATGAACACAGTTCACCGTCACGTTGGCCTCCATTTGCTGCATTAATTGATTGATAAAACAATCGACCAATCCGAACGCAATAAATATATATAAAGGAAAGCAACAAATATCACTTTTTTTCTCTGATCAACTTGGAAATTAAAATATACCATTTAAATAGAATAATAAATGACAACCTTGAGTCTCTGTGCAACCTCCTTGGTGTGCAAAACAATAGCGAGCTTCGAGAGAGCATATGCACGTGTAGGATCGAAATCACTGTATATACATCGCGACACCAGAAGGAAAAAAAACAATAAATTAAAGGTCAACCATGTGTATATAGCTTATAGATTCTGGTTTTCTTATATACATGAAAAATAGTAAGTTGATAAACTTGTTCCATCCCGGTCCTGTATAATTAGTAGTTTTATAAATCTCGTTTTTTTAGATAATTTTAGGGCGGGTAGTTTTGTTCTCTTACCGTAATTTGTTTCGGGATATTTCACAGAGATATCGGATCATATCGCCAGAAAACCATTTGTAAATACTCGATGAAACATTCACTATTCTGCCCTGTAATCCAGATGTTTTTGCTGTTTCAATCATCTTCTTCAATAGCAATTTTGTCAATAAAAAGTGGCCTGAAAAAGATTCCATCCAAAGCCAAAATTTTAGTTCTTGTCATCATTCACTACATGGATTAATATTAATATTAGTTTAGTATATATATAATTAATAATTACCTAGATAATTAGTAGCAAAGGTCATCTCTATCCCATCTTCAGAGACCGCGGGCTCGAGTGCAAACTTTCCAGCATTATTTCTGATACCAGAAAAAAGAAAGAGGATTAACCTAAGAAATTAAAAATTGAAATATTCGTTCATACTATCCTTTTCTGTCTCATCAACCAAACAAAAAAGACACGTTTATCTTCTTACATGAGGAGATTGAGAGGCAAGTTCAGGGACTCGAACTCTGAAACAAAGTTCCGAACAGAATTGAGAGAGCTAAGATCAAGTCCCATAACGATGATGTCGGCATCAGGATTCTCCGATAAAATCCTTGCCCTGGCATCTTCTGCAGCTTTCAGGTTCCTAGCTGGCAGCACCAGCCTCGCACCTCTCTTGGCCAACACTCTTGCCGTCTCCGCTCCTATCCCTGATGTGGCACCTAAAAGAATAGTAACCAAAGTCATTTTTTCAGTATTCTGTACGAAAAATGTCAAGGTTTCAAGCCTCTATTCTGTTTTTCTAAAAACAAATAGCAATAAACTGATCACCGGTGATAATGGCAGTTATGGAATGCAGATCGCAGCAGTTTTCAGTTACTTGCTCGGCGGTGGACTTAGAGCCATAGCCACTTGCTCCGGCTGAGCCAACGAGGTACCTCAAAGTTTCAAGCATGGCTAAAAATTCTTTCTTTCTCTTGCTACCCCCCGGCCTTTTCTTCTATCCCTGTAAGGTATGGATAAAGTGGTTTGTGCTCTGTAGTTTCGTTTGCTCGCCTCTATGACTAACTGATCACAACGTTAGGTAAGGATAGAATCAAGTGGGGAAGAAGAAGAAGAAGCAAAGGACGTACTCGATCGCTTTGCCGTGGTATTGTACGTAGTTGAGAGAGATTGTACTAACAAAGAAGGGCTCTTGTCTCCTTGTCAGGTTTTGCAGCCTACGCCGCTTTGCGTTTTTACTGAAGAAACAGATACTGGTGTTACAGGTTGGTGATGGTGTGATAAAGAGAGATAGTAAGAGAAGGTTCTGAATTGTGATGTGGTTATGGCCTAACCGGATCAAAGCAGAGGATTCGACGGGGTTTTATAATATGCTTGAGAGAGAAGATTATTCGCCATTTGATCGATCGATTGATGCTGGACATCTATTTTTAATTTGCATGATTGGGGGTTTAGTGATTGTTAATTATTGGGCCTAATCCAATAAAAAAATATTTTTAATATATTTTAATTCATAAAAAATATTGTTTTTAATGTTTCTTATTTTAATGTATTGATATTTAAAAAAATGGGAAAAAAATTTAATATACAAATAAAAAAAATTACATTAAAAAGATAACAATATCTCATGTTCCTTGGGACATGAGATAAGATTGTTGCCGCATAATTTAAGGGTGATGAACCGAAAATAAAAATTACATAAAAAAAGTTATTTTATATAATACTTTTAATAAAGGTATGTTTTTTTCAATAGAATACTTTTTATAAAAGCTAAAAGATTATATAAATAGCTATTTTCATTTTATGAAAGGCATCATAATAAGAGAAAAATAAGGAAAAATCATTTAATAATCGTTCTTCTCATAAATAAATCGGAGGCATTAATTCCTAGGTTTTTTTTTTCCAGGTTAGTTTCGTTATCTGTTCTACGTTTCTACGTATACCAATATATTTCCAACACAAATAATAATAATAAATAAATAAAAGTCCAAAAGGTTATGAGTATGCCCGAGTCAAAACACACGATCGTTTATTCATGACATGGGTTATTTTTTGTAAGAGAAAACTCCATAATTATATAATTATTAATTTTGAGTCAACACAATCTGACTTACATGTTAAAAAAAACAGGACATAAATAGTAAATATTGCTAATTGTTAATTAGATTAGAGTTATGGGTCGTGACCAGTCACAATTCTCGATGAAGATGTCCTAAACTCTTATTATTATTATTATTATTTATTAAAACCAAGATGTAGTTGTACTAAACTCAAGCACCTATTCAATGTGAAAAATTGAATACGTGGGAAGGTGTTGAATTTAGGATCCAATGTGTCAATCTATCACATAATTAATCCACGGACAAGGGATTTTAAACTATGATTTAACTCGAATTTAAGAATTTCTTCATGACAAAGAGTTTAGGTGGATCTTGCTACATAGAAATTCAAGTTTAAGTTTCATTGGCTGCTCACTGTTCATTTGAATAATAAGGAATCACATGGTCTTACATGCACCACCACATGCCTTGTACACGTTAAATGTTCAGCCAACTAATTAAATCTTCTCTCGCTCTTGGACGAGGGTGTTACATTTTGATTATACTATTAAGTTTTCAAGTAATTAATCCTAAAAATGACAACTAAGTAAATATAAGTGTACATAAGTGTTTAATATAAGAAAATTGTGATTTTTTATGTTTATATAGATCATACAAGATATTTTTAGATCTTGATCTTGTCAACTCACCTCAAGAGTTGCATAAAAAATGAACGGTAAAAACGTTGGTGTTTATTATTGGATACAATATTTGACTTATTATTAATAATATTAGTTATATGTTGACTAAAATAACCACTGATCAAGAAGAAAAAAATATGTTTCCAACCTGCATAAAAGCGTGTGCTTGTAAACATCCTGTGAGTAAAAGCATAAAAGTTTGCGAGTATGGGTGGTGCACCGTCGTGACTCCTTATAACAAAAAAAAAAAAGATTAGTGGATGCATATTAGACGGTCCGTACGTGTCATTTAGAAGGGCTCACATCGTGTGTGGTCGACTCCCTGCAACGTTCATGGCCACCAAGCCGTTTGGGATAAGCACAACGGTGTAAAGGTCATTTTCTTTTTTTGTATAAAAATCTATACACCATCAGTATATATATATATATATATATATATACATATCTTAAATCGTAACTAAAATGAAAAATGAAATTATTGATACCCGAATCAAAACCTCGAGCTTTGATTCCCAATAAAAAAAGTATAGACTTCATGATCTATATTAGTCAAAGAAGAATGGAAATCATTTGAATGGTGGATATAATAATGCCCAGACCTGCCCTATAAACAACGGCTACGATGTTAAGAATACGATTAATAATGAGCGAAAGAGAAAATGATTGTCTACCTCCTCCTCCTGTATATAATTTCAAGATAGTGGGTAGGATCTTTCCTAACCATAAGATTTCGATAAAGAGAGAGAGTAGATTTCAGCTTTTTAGAGCACCTGTACAGTACCCGGGCCCACTTGCAAGGCCCCTGTGACGTCATATTCCTTCTTCCACAGCTCTTCTTCTGTTAATGGAGGGTCTGATGGGATCACCGTGCGTGGTCTTGCCATGTCTCTCCTCTTTAATGCTTATCAAGCCACGTGCCGATGCATTTTTTTGTTAAAGAATACTCCAACGTCGTTTTAGTGCAAAAGGCTCTTTGATTTTAAGTTTATGCCGGTTCAAATCTCACACATCTCAATTGATCATATTTTTTAGAAATTTCCTTTTTTAATTCAAATTTAAAATACATATCCAGTAATGTGAAGGAATAACATTATTTTAATATATTTAAAAAAAAAAAATTCAATTAAACTCTAAAAGAGCGATATAGGGGCTGTATTAAAAATAAAAGGAGTTTGGCAACAGTGTGTGATAAAAAAAACTTGCAAAAGAGGTGTGATCACAGTTTTATATTTTATAGTGCAAGCCAAAAAAATATTAATTGTTTGTATTTTTTTTTATTGTCAACACCGTTTTATTGTTACTATTATGGTTTGTTTGTTATTATAACATGGATTGAGGGGTGATTTGATAATTCACTGGATATAAATATTATTTTTAAAAAGTAATTAATGTTTGCGCGCTTGGAGTTAAGAGTGAAGAAGTGTCACTTGTACCAGCAGAGGTGTGGCCCGATGGTTGAAGGGGAGCTCTCTACTTCACAGGACCCAAGTTCGAGTCCCAGTAGGAGTGGGAGCTAGAGGGGTCCTCCTTTTTTGTTTTTGGATCCATCTCTGTGCGGTACGCTTGTCACCTCGCGGTGCCTTACATGTTCATTGAGCTTGCAGGATGTTCAGTGGGTCTGGGGAATAGTTGAGATACGCGTAAACTGGCCCGGACACCCTGGTAAAAAAAAAAAAAGTATCACTTGTTGGTCAAACATCCTATTCTAGGGTGGCGATATAGGGGCTGTATTAAAAATAAAAGGAGTTTGGCAACAGTGTGTGATAAAAAAAACTTGCAAAAGAGGTGTGATCACAGTTTTATATTTTATAGTGCAAGCCAAAAAAATATTAATTGTTTGTATTTTTTTTTATTGTCAACACCGTTTTATTGTTACTATTATGGTTTGTTTGTTATTATAACATGGATTGAGGGGTGATTTGATAATTCACTGGATATAAATATTATTTTTAAAAAGTAATTAATGTTTGCGCGCTTGGAGTTAAGAGTGAAGAAGTGTCACTTGTACCAGCAGAGGTGTGGCCCGATGGTTGAAGGGGAGCTCTCTACTTCACAGGACCCAAGTTCGAGTCCCAGTAGGAGTGGGAGCTAGAGGGGTCCTCCTTTTTTGTTTTTGGATCCATCTCTGTGCGGTACGCTTGTCACCTCGCGGTGCCTTACATGTTCATTGAGCTTGCAGGATGTTCAGTGGGTCTGGGGAATAGTTGAGATACGCGTAAACTGGCCCGGACACCCTGGTAAAAAAAAAAAAAGTATCACTTGTTGGTCAAACATCCTATTCTAGGGTGGCGATATAGGGGCTGTATTAAAAATAAAAGGAGTTTGGCAACAGTGTGTGATAAAAAAAACTTGCAAAAGAGGTGTGATCACAGTTTTATATTTTATAGTGCAAGCCAAAAAAATATTAATTGTTTGTATTTTTTTTTATTGTCAACACCGTTTTATTGTTACTATTATGGTTTGTTTGTTATTATAACATGGATTGAGGGGTGATTTGATAATTCACTGGATATAAATATTATTTTTAAAAAGTAATTAATGTTTGCGCGCTTGGAGTTAAGAGTGAAGAAGTGTCACTTGTACCAGCAGAGGTGTGGCCCGATGGTTGAAGGGGAGCTCTCTACTTCACAGGACCCAAGTTCGAGTCCCAGTAGGAGTGGGAGCTAGAGGGGTCCTCCTTTTTTGTTTTTGGATCCATCTCTGTGCGGTACGCTTGTCACCTCGCGGTGCCTTACATGTTCATTGAGCTTGCAGGATGTTCAGTGGGTCTGGGGAATAGTTGAGATACGCGTAAACTGGCCCGGACACCCTGGTAAAAAAAAAAAAAGTATCACTTGTTGGTCAAACATCCTATTCTAGGGTGGCGATATAGGGGCTGTATTAAAAATAAAAGG
Source organism: Salix caprea (assembly GCA_964035475.1). NCBI lineage: Eukaryota > Viridiplantae > Streptophyta > Magnoliopsida > Malpighiales > Salicaceae > Salix > Salix caprea. The sequence goes on along the minus strand of OZ037759.1, from coordinate 9,468,993 downwards.
AGTTTGGCAACAGTGTGTGATAAAAAAAACTTGCAAAAGAGGTGTGATCACAGTTTTATATTTTATAGTGCAAGCCAAAAAAATATTAATTGTTTGTATTTTTTTTTATTGTCAACACCGTTTTATTGTTACTATTATGGTTTGTTTGTTATTATAACATGGATTGAGGGGTGATTTGATAATTCACTGGATATAAATATTATTTTTAAAAAGTAATTAATGTTTGCGCGCTTGGAGTTAAGAGTGAAGAAGTGTCACTTGTACCAGCAGAGGTGTGGCCCAATGGTTGAAGGGGAGCTCTCTACTTCACAGGACCCAAGTTCGAGTCCCAGTAGGAGTGGGAGCTAGAGGGGTTCTCCTTTTTTGTTTTTGGATCCATCCCTGTGCGGTACGTTTGTCACCTCGCGGTGCCTTACATGTTCATTGAACTTGCAGGATGTTCAGTGGGTCTGGGGAATAGTTGAGATACGCGTAAACTGACCCGGACACCCCGGTAAAAAAAAAAAAGTATCACTTGTTGGTCAAACATCCTATTCTAGGGTGGCGACTGAATGTTCTTGGCGTCCCCTCCATGACCGAGTAATGTATTTTTTCAATGGAAAATTACTTTGGCATAGACAACTTTTATTTTTCTTTATTCTCTTCTCCTTAATTCTCGCTTCAAACCCTCCAATTTTTCATACCAGCTCTTCGATTTGGTATACTTATGAATTTAATTCATGTTATTTTTATTATTATTTATTTTATTTGAAATAATTTATAAAATTAAAGTTTTTTATTTTAATTTCATCATTATTCAATTTTTTCATCTATCAAAATTGGTCCCCACTCTTTTTATTGCTATTCTTCTTTGTTTTTTGTTCTCTTTTTATTGATTTATTTTGTTTTTCAATTTCACCCCTCAATCTTTATTTCATTTCACATTAATACCAAATTTGATCCTCATTTTTTTATTGCTGTTTTTTTTTTTTCATTTCTTGATTTATTTTATGTTTTAATTCATCCCTCATTTTTTATTTCATTTAATTTTGAATGATTGAGAACTTCGCAATTTTTTCATGTTTTTTTTTTATGGGGTTGTGTGGTATGATAACTTGGGTCATGAGTTAAAAAAAAGAAGCCTAATTTAACTTCAATCCTTTTTAGATTTATTTTAAATATTTTTTTAATTTTATTATTTAATATTATATTATCGACCCTTCAACTTCATGAGTATTGCAACTTTATTTTCTATGAGGTTATCTTAATTATATATATATATATATATATATATATATATATATATAGACAAAAACTGAAAAAATATTCTTTTACATGGTGAACAATTGCTGGTGGATTCTATATATCAAGCTGTTGCTTACTGATTGTAAATTGAACAAATCAAGTCAAATATTGTAATATTAAGGTTAGCGTTTGTAATTTTGTAAAAGTTCTTATAAATTATTGTTCACGAAACTCTCTTCTTTAAAACCTTTGGTTGAAAGTCAACATTAAGGTATGTGGGATCATTAGAGGATTGAGTAATCATATATAGAAGATCTGAAATGTTCATGCACTGCACAGAAACACAGAATCTGATCGAATGTTTTTAACTTTGTGCTCCGCCATACGATGTGGCCCAAGAATGGTTTACCTTGAATATTCTAGTCTAGTAGTGTGAAACATGCTGAAGCAATCACATGAAACTTTCCTGGATGAAGGCGTTTCTTTTCAATTCTCAGCCGCAGATAACTTTCTTTTGGCATGAATCACACACATATATATAGTTAATTGACAAACATCTGCGCGCATAGCCTTCCAAAAACTTGATCTCATTTGGATTCGTCTGGACTCATCCATCCGGTGAAGTCATGGGTATTGCATAAGATTATGTTAATCATGGAAAATCTAGCCCTCGTTTTCTATCGTTCAGGTGTCCGGATTAGTTTATGCGTACTTCAACTAACTTTATAAATCCTAAAATTAATAATTATATAAATTTCTGGTAGTCATCATATTAGTAATTATAGGATTCAAACCTGAAATTACATAGAGTGTTTTAATTCAAAAATCGTACTACTGATCCAACTACTAGATAATTAATAGCCCATTTTTAATCGATGGAGATATATACAATACCACCATCCTTCAATCATTGACAATTAGCATGCACTCTTTTATGTGGGGTGCCCCGAATCTTACAGGGTCTCTTTCCTTTTAAAATCAGGGGCTAGAGTAATTTCCAATCTCTCAATCTAAATTAATCTTGGATTGATGAGGCTAATCATCTCTCCACCTTCTTGATTAGAATATATACAACACTTCAATTTGTTAATGGTTTTCTTGCAAGACAAGGTTGTCACTTGTCAATTTACACTGCCCACCATTTTTGTCAGATGCAATATATTCCCTTTTCATCTTGCATCATGGCAATGAGGATTATGCAAGATCTGCCCATTATGAGTTCAGAGTTAAGGCTCTGTATCGAGTAGCCATAGAACTAATAAACCCAGGACATGGTCTACGAAGATAGTTGATCATTTTGGTGCCCGTCCTGATTACTGTTTCCTGGAATTGAATAATCCTGCAAAATTAACTACTACTCATGAACACCAAGATAGTTGACCAAAGGCTTCGGATGCTTCTCCTCTGCACAGAAATGAAAATGCAATTCCAATACAAGAGCGAGCGGAACTGGTATTAAGGAAGGTGACACTGGGCACAGCTAGCATACCAAAACTCAAGTCAAGGAATCATGCAAACAATCTGCAGCCAAGATTCGTGCACTGAAACAATCAAGGTGCTGCATTCCAGCAAGGAAAATCTGCAATTAGTATAAATGTGATCTTCACAGTTGTAAAAACTTCCATAAACAAAATCATTTAAAGTCTATATATAGACAAACTCAATGGAGAAATAATATGCAAGTATTTGTGCAGAAATCTCTACTGTAGAAATTACAGTAAATCTATCTTGCTTCTGTCAAATTGTTCTGCTTCTATAACTGGAGTGTACAGGCCTTAATTTCCTTTGCAGGCTAATAATAGGAAGTTGGATACAGAATTACGAAGCCCTTAGAAGTGTGAAGCATGGTGTTGAATAGGAAATTAGACTGATGAATTCATTCTTCATTAAGAATGAAGAAAAAAAGTATCAGCATATGATCAAATCAAAATAATATCACAAGGAACTGGAGAGGGAAAGCATGCCCTATATTCAATGAGATCGCAAGAATAAATCAAAAATGCAAATCTTCAGATTCCTGACCGATCAGCAACCTATGCTCCGGTCTTCAGGCCATCCAAACTCCTCTAAAAATGTCAATACAACTCCATTTGACCAGCCAAAACCAGTCTGCATTGCCACAATAAACTTAAAATCAGTACAAATGCATGTAAAACAAGTATGCAATCTTTCCGTACTTGTTTTTGAGTTTTATACATTACCTGGGGTATGTATTCTCCACCACCTCCGAATGCCCCACACTTTTGCACGTCATATTTTTCATGCATGGCTCCCGTTTTCTTGTATCCAATGTAGTTGGTTTTGATCCATCTCACAGCTATGTCTTCTGCCAATGACCTCGCTTCTTTTACTCCAGATCTCAGCAAGCCTTCAACTATCATGTGCTGGAGTGGAGCCCAGCCATTTGGGAAGTCCCTGTTTTTACAAATTGATCTATCGGGTAATACAATGTTTGCATAAAGACGTTCTCCAAATATTTGTAGAAGGTTTTAAGACACAAAATTAAGCCACAAAGGTTTCAAGGAGCCCTTTTTTACGTTAATAAGTTCCAGATAAGGGAAAAAGGTACAGATAGATTGCTAACCATTGTTGTCCTGAATTTATTAAAGAAGTGGCAATTCCTGCAGCATGAACCAGGCCTGAGCTTTGTAAACTTCTCATGACATTCTCCACCAAAGCAGCATCTTCACATTCGTGATCAAAATCAAGAGCATTTTCAGAATTCAACTTAAAAAAGAAAGAGACAATATAGCTTAATTTATTTCCATATGGAAAAATTTATCTCATGAATCATAGGCCATGATGATCTAGACTTAGCTTTCTTATTCTCGAGTGGCAGATTATCCGCAGACCTTATAAGAATTTCAATAATATGGTGAATCATATCAAACTAACTTATACCATTTCTTAACAGATAAAGCGATCATACATTGGTTGCAGGTAGTATAGCATCTGATAAATTGGGGAACGGTAGCATCACTAGGTTTACATCATTTACCCGTCGTCTGTCCTTTAGAATCAATTCTGATGAAGGTTTTAATATATCAGACTATCTGCATGACAGCTTGCTTAATTATTCCAACTGTTCTAAATAACTTGTCCCACTTTTAGACTTGTAAGAGTTGTTGTTTTCCATTGAGATCAGGGACTTTAAGAACATCAATAGGCTATAATTGTGCTATTTCCTTAACAGTACACTTTCAGCTCTATACACTTTGAATTAAAAAGGTGAATTCTCTATCTCCAAGTAAGAGTGATTAGGTTAAGTTTAATGGTAACTCTCTTTATCATGCTCATCATTTGTTCAAGTACTTGAATCTGAACATGGAGAGTCAAAAACCTGAACGGAACAAATCTATCCACAAAGGAATAAAGTTCGAAGCATATGCGTTCTGATTTTGGTTACAGGCTTGCCATGTTTCAGATTCCTGAAAGTATGAAATCAACAAAAATCAGGAGGAAAACAGAGAAATGTATAATCATCAGATAATGACTTTTGAAACACATGCAGGAGGACAAAACCTTGCATATAGGGCCATTAGCGAGTCTGTAATCGAGCCACTGTCCCATTTCGTCATTCCAGAAAACAGAATTGATTGCATTTTTTCTTGCTTCAGCAGCTTCCAAGAAACTCTCCATTGTGCTTTTGTGTCCAAGGACATTCGCAAAGAAGGCAATATTTTGTTCCATCTGGGAAGATAGATACGATGATTAGGTGAAAACAACTGCTAACTTCAGATTTTGTTAATCAGGTAATTGAATCATACCTTGAGTATGTAAACATTTAAATCAACAGGTAAAATTGATGTCGTAGACAGCGTACTGAATTCTGAAGTATTCCTGTCACGAGTCAAAAAAATGATAACATTCTAGTCATTCGCATTATAAGTAAGCTCTGGTAAAGAACTAAAGAAGACCGGTGACATTCAATACTTTTTTTCTTTATTTCTCATCACTGACCTTTTACTAAATAATTTTGTTAATGTGCAGCATTACCTCATCCATCTTGTACTAAAATCCCATCCAGATTCAGCAGCTGAGGCCACTTCACGGTAAAATTGTTGTTTCTCAGAATTACCCGAGAACTTGGAAGCAGATTCCTTATCCTGTTAATGCAAATACGTTAACTCCTCGCAAATCTTAAGTTTCTTCAATATAATTTAAATGGAACAAAATCAAATAATGCTAAGGTAACTTAACCAGAGGCAAGAACGCACTATTGTAGAAGATTCGGGCCTGGGTTTGTTCCACATCGCATAATATCGGCTTAAGTTGTGATTGGAACCTTGAGCATCCTGGATGGTGACCTTATGTATCTCTAGAACAAGAACAGAAATATTTACAAAATCTCAAATAACAATAGAAAGAATTAAATCAGTAGGACATGTCAAACAGTACCAGAGTTCCAGAAGGTATGCTCTTCTAGCAAAGCAGGAAGAGCCTTTCTAACCAATTCTACATCACAAGTCCTATTATATATCTCATAAACCATTGCACTCAGGAGGGGAGGTTGGCTGAAAAAAGTACGGAAACTTATAGTTCAATATCAATCATTAAACACACAATTCAAAGCAGAACTCATTTCAAACAGCTCACAACTAGATTAAAAAAAGAAGGCAATTTTCTTTGAGCCTGGAAGTCTTTAATTCATCATTAAAAAAATGGAAATGAAACGGGACAAGCAGCAAAGGGGAAGAGATTAGTTCAATCATGAAAACCACCCAATTCTTGTGCAGTTTATCAAAGAAGAAGAAGAAGAAGGATAAGAAAGAATAGTTGTAGATTTTCAATGTGGAAAATTTGGCAGGTAAAATTTAGACAAGCACTCAAACAATTCTTACACAGAAAGAGGTAACAAGAACAGAGAACAATAGGTAAAGTTAAGGACTTAAAAATTGCAACAAACATACCTCCTGTTGGTGTAATAGGCCCTTGCACCATTAAGAACATAACCATATGTATCCACAAGGAAAATGAGATTGGTCACAATTGCTTTTGCCGTCGTATACATTTTACTTGCCAGCAAGCCCCTGCATGATAAGCACTCTATCTATATTATTCTCTCCATAATTGGATGCACCTGACGAAATTTCTATTGTCCAAGAGTAATGTTATCTATCCCGACTAAGTGCTCCAGTAGCTTAAACTTAGCCGGCGGATCCCAAATCACACCAACCAGGCAACCACTAAGAGGATGACATTATTCGTCTGAAACTCATTCAGGATGGATATTTGGATAAAAGTAAACATAACTAACAAGTTATTGACAAATTATGAAATGTAGTTCAATGAAGAGACTCAAATGCTTCTACGTAAACAGCCATTCATGTCTAGCAGACTGAAAAATTGACAAAGTAAAACAAAACAATACAATTAGGCACAAAAAATGGAAGTGCAAAAACAGTAACTTACCGAATTACCCAATAAGAATCCCAGTAATAAACCTCTCTAAAACGTGAACCAGGCACAACCACTGCCTCAGGCAAGGGAAGTAAAGTGTGTAATTCAGAGTGTTCAAGGACCCCGTCAGAGACTTTTCTGCTCAAATTCTTCCATAGATCATGGACCTCAAGAGCCCATGACCTCACTTCTGGGTTCTTCACCTTAGGCAAGAACCCTTCTGGTTCAGGAAAAAAATCCTCTGGATCATAGTAAACAAGATCATCCCCTGCATCATCAAAGTAGGTTGCGATAAACACCTTCAAATCTTTAACTGTAACAGTCCCGTTTTCACCACTTCTTGGTAGCTCATCGAAAGCTTTCTGTGTCTTTGAAAGATTGGATTTTAATGACAAGTCAACGTAAAGTTTTGGGTCAAAGTCTTGCTCTCCAAAAGTCCCGAGTGCAGTTTCTTGGACTCGTTCAAGAAAGGTAACTAAAGGTGTCGATGCTACTGCAGGACCTCTGACACTGCATTTTGGAGACAAACTTTTTGTCAGAGTCATTGTTGCTAGAGACAATAGGGTGAGAGAAAAGAGATTAAGGTTTTGTTGAGCCATGTCTGAAGGGTCGGACAGAAGAAAGGTGTTCGTGGAGATGGTGATTCTTCCTATGTATATGTAGGAAGAGGGGAAAAGGGACGGAGGAATTTTCAAAGCAGCCGGCTATTGGAATTTCTTATTGTTTTTGGCTTGGCCTCCTGCTCGTGAAAAAACTTGGGCTCATAAAATGTAGACTCGTACAATGGTTTGGTGCACAAGGAAAGACGGGAAGTAATTAATGCTTGAATTATTCAGTAGCTACCATGGCTGTTAAAATTTAAATAGCCTTACAATGAAGAAGAAAAAGAAAAAGACAACCTACGATTTACATGCCCTAATATTATGGTGTATGACTAAGTCTGAAACAGAAAATAAGATCTTCTCCCTTAAATACAGGAGATTTATTTGCAATATTAATCAACTAAATCGACAGCTAATTTTATCAGATTTAACTTAGTTTTGATTGGATTGTTTTATTTTTGGTTTCTACGATAGCTAATCATGCATGGTTTTTTAATGTATTTTTTTTATAAAAATAAATATTAATAAAAAAATAAAAAATCTATATTTAATTAGATAAATCAAGAATTATTTGTGGTAATAAATAATTAAAAATAGCAATGTTTTTATTTGACTTGTCTTAAAGAACTCTTTTCTAACACAAAATAATAGATATATGGGTGTTATTAATGTATTTTCTTTTGCTTTTAAGAAAATAATTATGAGTCAGAAAACTAATGCTTAAATATAATAAAATAAAAACCATATTTATTAATAAAAACATATAAAATCTTGAATAATTTTTAACATGGTGAAAATACAGGATAATATTGTAGCTGTTACAGTGAAATATCATTTACTTCTAGTTTTGTATAATATTTTTTTTTAAATAAATTGTAAGGGAATAAAAATAAGTATATGTCAAAAACTGCTGGCTAATTTCTTTGCTTCTTTCTTGTTTCAGTCATAAATGGCATGCAGCTTTTGAACCCAAACTACTATGAGCACTCTGTATGATGCAATGAAAGATCAAAATCATGATCTCGGATTGATGACCATCTTCGTAGTCTGATATGGAATTACCTTAAAACTAAGCAACGGCTTCGGATGCGTTTCCTCAACCCAGAAATGAAAATACAATTCCGATAGAGGGTGCGGAATTGGAATATTTCAGTCTTGATTCCCTTCACAGGCTAATAATAGAAAAGGTAGCGTCCCTTGCTTTTTTACATTAAGTTCATTGTGTATTGTAGGGTTTATCAGCATATGATCAAATCAAACAAGAAGCTGCTGAATCAGAAATTCAGATCTTCAGTTTCCTGACCAATCAGCAACCTATGCTCTGGTCTTCAGGCCATCCAAACTCCTCCAAAAATGTCAATACAACTCCATTTGACCAGCCAAAACCAGTCTGCATTACCACAAAATCTTAAAATCAGCACAAATGCATGTAAAACAAGTATGCAATCTTTCCATACTTGTTTTTGAGTTTTATACATTACCTGGGGTTTGTAAAATCCACCACCTCCAAATTCTCCGCACTTTTGCACGTCGTATTTTTCATGCATTGCACCCGTTTTCTTGTATCCAACGTAGTTGGTTTTGATCCACCTCACAGCTATGTCTTCTGCCAATGACCTCGCTTCTTTTAATCCAGATCTCAGAAAACCTTCAACTATCATGTGTTGAAGTGGAGCCCAGCCATTCGGAAAGTCCCTGGTTTTGAAAGTTCTATCAGGTCATACAATATAAACACAAAGACATTTCTCCGTGTATTTGTAAGAGGTTGGATGGCACAAAATTAAGCCACAAAGGTTTTAAGGAGCCAGTCCTCGTAACAGCAGTTTTTACGTTAATAAAGTTCCAGATGAAGGGAAAGGTAGAAATAGATTGCTGACCATTGGTGTCCTGAATTTATTAAAGAAGTGGCGATTCCAGCAGAATGAACCAGGCCTGAACTTTGAAAACTTCCCATGACTTTCTCCACCAAAGCAGCATCTTCACATTTGTGATCAAAATCAAGATAATTTTCAGTGTTCTACTTATGAAAGAAGACACAATATAGATTTATATATTTCCATATGGAAAAAGTTATCCCATGAATCATAGGCCATGATGATCTAAACTCAGCTTTCTAATATTCAAATGGTTATCTACAGACCTTGTAAAAATTTCAATAATAAGGTGAATCATATCATACTAACTTATATCCTTTCTTTGCAGATAAAGCGAGCATATGGTGGTCACTTGTTTTACGTCATTTACCCAGTGGTCTGTCCTTGAGAATCAGTTCTGATGACCTGCTGAAGGTCTAAACTTTCAGAACTATCCGCATGAAATCTGCTTATTCTAACTGTTCTTGTCCCACTTTTAGTCCTATACAAGTTTCTGTTTTCCATTTAAATCAGGAACTTTAAGAACATCAATAGGATATCAATTGTGGTATATGAAAAGTAAACTGAACTTCTTAAGCAATACACTTTCAGCTTTATACACTTGGAATTAAAGAGGTGAATTCTATATCTCAAATAAGAGTGATTAAGTTGAATTTAATGGTAATTCTCTTTATCAAGCTCATCATTTGTGCAGATACTTGAAACTGGGTATGGAGAGTCATAAACCTGAATGGAACAAATCTATCCACAAAGGAATAAAGTTCGAAGCATATGCGTTCTGATTTTGGTTACAGGCTTGCCATGTTTCAGATTCCTGAAAGTATGAAATCAACGAAAATCAGGGGGAAAACAGAGAAATGTATAATCATCAGATGATGGCTTTTGAAACACATGCAGGAGGACAAAACCTTGCATATAGTGCCATTAGTGAGTCTGTAATCGAGCCACTGTCCCATTTCGTCATTCCAGAAAACAGAATTGATTGCATTTTTTCTTGCCTCAGCAGCTTCCAAGAACCTCTCCATTGTGCTTTTGTGTCCAAGGACATTCGCAAAGAAGGCAATATTTTGTTCCATCTGGGAAGATAGATACGATGATTAGGTGAAAACAACTGCTAACTTCAGATTTTGTTAATCAGGTAATTGAATCATACCTTGAGTATGTAAACATTTAAATCAACAGGTAAAATTGATGTCGTAGACAACGAACTGAATTCTGAAGTATTCCTGTCACGAGTCAAAAAAAGGATAGCAACTTCATTTTTACCAGTTATACTAAACTTTAACAATTATAACATTCTAATCATTGGCATTATAAGTAAGCTCTGGTAAAGAACTAAAGAAGACCGGTGACATTAAATACTTTTTTTCTTAATTTCTCATCACTGACCTTTTATTAAATAATTTTGTTAATGTGCAGCATTACCTCATCCATCTTGTACTAAAATCCCATCCGGATTCAGCAGCTGAGGCCACTTCACGGTAAAATTGTTGTTTCTCAGAATTATCCAAGAACTTGGAAGCATATTCCTTATCCTGTTAGAAAAAATAAGTTAATGTATCGCAAATCATTAGTTTCTACGATATAACTTAAATGGAACATGATCAAATATGCTAAGGTAACTTAGCCAGTGGCAAGAACGCACTCTTCTAGAAGATTCGGGCCTGGGTTTGTTCCACATCGCATAATATCGGCTTAAGTTGTGATTGGAACCTTGAGCATCCTGGATAGTGACCTTATGTATCTCTACAACAAGAACATAAATATTTACAAAATCTCAGATAACAATAGAAAGAATTAAATCAATAGGACATATCAAACAGTACCAGAGTTCCAAAAGGCATGTTCTTCGAGCAAAGCAGGAAGAGCCTTTCTAACCAATTCGACATCGCAAGTCCTATTATATATCTCATAAACCATTGCACTCAGGAGGGGAGGTTGGCTGAAAAGAGTATGGAAACTTATAGTTTAGTTTCAATCATTAAACACACAAGCAGAATTCATTTCAAGCAACTCACAACTCGACTCAAAAAAGAAGGCAATGGTCTTTGAGCTTGATAGTCTTCAATTCATTATAAAGAAGAAGAAGATGAAGAATTTCAATGAGGAAAATTTGGCAGGTAAAATATATACAAGCTCTCAAACAATTATTACACAAAGAAAGAGGTAAAAAGAGCAGGAAACATACCTCCTGTTGGTGTAATAGGCCCTTCCACCATTAAGAACATAGCCATATGTATTCACATGAAAAATGAGATTGGTCACGATTGCCTTTGCAGTCTCATACATTTTACTTGCCAACAAGCCCCTGCATGATAAGTACTCTATCTATATTATTCTCACCATAATTCGATGCACCTAACCAAAATTTATTGTCCAAGAGTATTGACTTCAACCTACAATGGTATGTCATTATTCGTCTAAAACTCATTCAGGATGGATATTTGGATAAAAGTAAACACAATTAACAAGTGAAAGTACCATATCAGCATTGCACCAAGTTATTGACGAATTATGAAATGTAGTTAAATGAAGAGAAGTAAATGCTTCTAACTAAAACAACCATTCAAAGCTGTCTAGCAGAAGAAATATTGACAAAGTAAAACCAAACAAGACAATTAGGCACGAAAAAAGGAAGTGCAAAAACAGTAACTTACCGAATTACCCAGTAAGAATCCCAATAATAAACCTCTCTAAAACGTGAACCAGGCACAACCACTGCCTCAGGCAAGGGAAGCATAGTGTGTAATTCAGAGTGTTCAAGGACCCCATCAGAGACTTTTCTACTCAAATTCTTCCATAGAGCATGGACCTCAAGAGCCCATGACCTCACTTCTGGGTTCTTCACCTTAGGCAAGAACCCTTCTGGTTCAGGAAAAAAATCCACTGGATCATAGTAAACAAGATCATTCCCTGCATCATCAAAGTAGGTTGCGATAAACACCTTCAAATCTTCAACTGAAACAGTCCCGTTTTCACCACTTCTTGGTAGCCCATCAAAAGCTTTCTGTGTCTTTGAAAGATTGGATTTTAGTGACAAGTCAACGTAACGTTTTGGGTCAAAGTCTTCCTCTCCAAAAGTCCTGAGAGCAGTTTCTTGGACACGTACAAGAAAGGTGACTAAGGGTGTTGTTGCTACCACAGTATCTGTTCCACTGCAGTTTGGAGACAAACTTGTTGTAAGAGACATTGTTGCCAGAGACATTGTTGCCAGAGACAATAATGAGAGAGAAAAGATTAAGGTTTTGTCGAGTCAGGTCTGAAGGGTCGGTGGTGATTGCTCCTCCATAATTGCTCATTTTTTTAACTTCCACGTAATAAGGCAACAATGTTATCGCAATGATTAAGTGCATCTTAGAATAATTGTATATTGTATTTTTTAAAAAAATATATATTTTTTTAAATATATTAAAATAATATTTTATTTTATTTTTTAAAATTTATTTTTGATATTTAATTAAAAAATATCATAATTTTTTTAATTTAAAATAAAATAAAATAAAAATATTAATTTTTTTCAAAAAAAATTTTTGAAACACCCTCTAAGTGAATATTTCATATTGTGTTTTAATGATATTTAAAAAAAAACTAAAAAATATATCTATTTATTTTTGCTTTAAATTAGAAAAATATTAATTTTATATTATTTTGATGTATTAGTGTAAAATAATAATTTTTTGAAAAAATATTTTAATACATTTATAAATAAAAAATATTTTAAAAACAATGTTAATGTTCATAATCAATATCAAGTATTTTAAGATTTTTTAGGAAAAAAAGTAGCCTTCAAAATTTTGGTGTTCAAAATCACATCCACTTATGCAATACTTTTCAAAATTAATTTTTTAATTCAAAAGTATATGAAAAAAAATTAATTTTTTTATATCTTTTCATATTATTTTGATATGTTAATTAAATATAAACTTAAAAAATAATTATTTTAATGTATTTCTAATTAAAAGATCTTTTTTAAAGCAATCACTAATAATTTTTGAAAAAATTAATATTTATTCAAAAATATTTTTAAAACGTAAAAACAACTAAGCTCTAAAAATATTTTATTCAAGCCAGACTATAATATCTTTTTTTATATTTGAGCATACATGCATATGTGATGTCATTTTTAATGTTAAAAGATTTTGTTTATGAATATTTTGCTGAAAATATTTTATATGTCTCGCCTCAAAGCGACCTGGTATTATTTATATGTCCACAAGACCTGTCTGCTTTGCTGAAAACGGAAATAATGAAAATTGACCCATTTGTCTTTAAATTAGCAAATGAGCAGACTAACCCCAAAAAAATGTATTCAATGTGTTGAGAAGCAGGTGAAATTCGATCATTTTGTGCCAGAAATTGCTGCTTTGGGTTAAAAATATTTGACAATCTGCCTAGCGTTTTGACTCCGTCAAGTTAATAAGGAAGCTCTCATTCACAGTGACTTTCCGGGCCAAGAACACAGACAGACTGCAAAGCTAGCTCCTCAGAGTTTCTTCAATTCCACACAATCAAAGCTGTGAAGCTTCAGAAATTGGAACGACATCAAGGTATATCGCATCTTCTCTTTTGCTCATCATCGGAGCTCGTTTTTTTACAAAGTAAACTACAAAAAACTCTAAACACCAAAAGAAAAGAAGATGAAGTGAGAAAAAAACCAGTATCGGCTGGAAGATAACTAAACTGCGATCAAAATATGAATAAAAAAACGTGAAGAAAAAATGGAGAAGGAACAACCCTAACCCTAAACACCAATGGCATCGCAGTCTGAATGACAAAGGACGACGTGTTGTTTATATATATATATATATATTAGATATATGGGCCTAGGGCCCAGGTATGCAAAGTGGCTTTCTTATGTTTTTTTTAAGATAATTTAATATTCATGTGGATGTTACACGCTGAGAAAGGAAAAATGAGCAACTGATAGGATTATAGCATGGGGAGAAAATAGTATAGCTTTTAATGTTGATAATTCATTTCCCCTTCATCAAATCAGTCTAAAAATCTAAATTCAAGGATAAAATATATTTTTCCTTTCATTTTTGTTTTGATTAGGCGTGCAATTGTATTTTTCTTTTTTTTTAAGAAAGTAAAGGATATACTCAAAAGCAAAAAATTAAACAATTAGTTTTCAAGGGTTTTTTTTCAAAATTTTATATTTTTTGGCATGGTGAATTTACTAAAACAGCCTTAGTTTCGAAATTTACGGTGTCCCTATGATCCATATAGCCAATACATCTAAGGCGTACATGGACCTTTTTGATGATGCATTTATTTTTAATCCTTTTCATTCTTGCAGTTGTGATCTTATCTGAGCATGTTGTCATTTCCGTGTCCGAGATTCATCTCAACTATTTTAAGATTGAGACTTAGATTGTTTTTGTTGTCTTTAAAATTTAGATTTGTTTCCAAAATGATAACACAGGAAGTAAATACACTCATTATTTAAGCCAACAACTCGATAATAATAATAACATGGTGAAACCAGAAGGATCTTGTTGCCTTAAATGTATAATTAAATGCATTTGGAGTCTCATTTTTACCTTTCAATCAAGTTGAGCAGAAACAAGAGGCCTTCACCGTCTTAGATAAGTACTCTACACCTCGCATGGACATCTTTCATCAAGAAAATAACTTTTTTTTTTTGGTATAAACCACGCGGTGTCCCAAGCGCTGGCCCAGATTAATCCACGTTCGCACCGGGTGGGCCCCGAAGGGATGAAAGTGCTCCCCAAATAGCTGGCTCCATACAAGAGAAGGGTTTGAACCCCTGATCTCTCTTAAGGAATGAGAGCGCCCTCACCACTCACACCAGGACCCCTTGGGTTCAAGAAAATAACTTTACCAAAATAGTCAAGATGGATCTTACGTCGGTGCATTGGAAATTGAATGACCATAGAAATTCACTAGACAAATAAATACGAAGTACGTTACAGAGGAACTAACCATAGGCACTTTGAAAGAGGCGAAAACTTTGTACCGGGTCAAAATGGAAAACAAAGGTCCTGAAAAGGGGAAAATGGGTAAACCCAGCACTCCACTTCACCCCAGCTATTAGTGCTTCAGCTGCCCAAAAGCTTATATAACTGAAGCATTCAAAGACACTGCATGCAGACAATCTTAATATGTCTAGGGGGTTATGTAATCAATTTGTCTTCTAGGGAACACCTCCTGGAGCAGAACACTGATTTGAGTAAAACGCGAGACAATTACCCTGAAAATCTGGATGTTAAACCAGGGAATGGGCGGATAAACAGCTACCAGGTTGACTGCAAAAGCTGAGCGGAGCCAGTAACTCAGGTTAGTGCTACTTTCACCCATTACATACTGACTTGCAAGAGAAAACTGAAATGAACTTCAGTAACTCCTCGAAGAGACTCCTATACGAAAGAAACTCGAGAAAAAGAGACAGATAAGGGCACAAGTAGCTGTTGTGGTGCACAAAAAATCAAAGGACTCGTGTTCATGGAGCTGTCTGCTTCCCAGGGAGAGAAAGCTACTTCCTCCCCACAAAGGCAAAAGAGAATTCAGCCAAAGATCAAGAGTTTGAAGGGGGCAAGAGCAAGGTTGTATATAATTCGCCGCTGTGTGGTCATGCTGCTTTGTTGGAAGGAGAATAAGAAAGAGTAATGCCGGTAAGTTAAACATTCATAAACTAGCTTCCTGCTCAGATTAGCATATGCGTTCACTGAGTGATACTTTTCATCAGGGCAGACTAGCAACCTGGTGGACACACAAGGTTTTGAGAGAGAGAGAGAGAGATGTAAAAAGTATGTAATAGTGATGGAATGGAATGCTGAATCAAGGAAATGCAATGCAATAAGTCTTCTAGTTGAAAATCATATTTAGCCTCAATCATCTACTTTTACGCTTCTTTCCTACTTCAAAAAATGTGTCTTGAAAATTATGTCTCGGTATTTCCTTGGAGTGATGCCAAGAAAACATGACAGACACACCTGTTTGCGGTGCAGATGATATACCTTCCACATGACACCATCCAAGGAATGAGTTAAAGTGAATATGACAAACAAAACATAGAGGCAAGAGGTTATATAAGAATGATAAGATAGTAGACTGGACCCAATATTTTTCCAATTTTATCAACCAAACAGACCAAGGAGAAAATAGCCTGTGGGTTATACGTTGGAACTTCAACAATATTAACCTTCCTATTTATAATCTAATCAAAACCAACTCTCTCGATTACAACTGCTCCATGAGTAGGGTAGTTCAGGCCAAGGTAACATGGTCAAATTATGCATGAAAAATCCTTTCCTCAAAAAAAAAAACACAAACATACAAGGAGTTCATTGAAAAAAACCAACAGCAATGACTCCTACAGCCAGCAGAGTTCACTAGCTAACCAATTGCATAGCACTTCAGCAAGTAATCAGAACTTGGTGTGTTGCTACTGTAGAATTACTGTTATATTGGCACTGTCCTTGTTTTCAGAGTGATCCGAGTTAAACTCAAGGTCAAAAGTAACAGCTTCAGAAGACATTATCTACTTCACTGGCAGTCAAGAAAAAAAAATGAGGAAAGTTGGTTATCATAACATTTCCAAGGCGCCCAACCATTCTCACTGCATCAGAGACTGAAGCCTTAAAACCCTAGTGTAAGCAATAACGCATCACATCAAGCCAGACCAATAATGATAAAAAAAAAAATACAAATCGCATAAGGTCATTACAAAGCACAAAAGGAGCAAGCTATATGTGTTTCATCAAAATAGAGATGATTCATCATGTTCTACTACAGCCCATCATGTTACTACTATTCAAGAACCTAACATGCTGAAGCTCCACCTTTGTTCAAGTGCCTAACATGTTACTGTCCCCCCTCTTGTTCTCTGTTGCTATTACCAACTTAAGTCCATGCGATTCACACACACTCTGCTCTCACGAGACTTCAAATCACCAATGACATGACAAGACCTTCAATTATGATGATTCTTTTATAGAACACAAGTTTTGCATCAGAACTCAATAAAATTCTGTCTATGAATACGAGATTACGAGCACCCGGTCAGTAATAAACGCACTAAGATATTTCATAACAATCAGCAAACGCACGAACTTCTTCTAAACCATCCACTTGAACCGGGCAAAAACATCAAATCAACAAAGTCTATCCATCTCTTCTACTCATCCCAAGTGAAAAATAAAATAAAAATAAACGCGTAAATTGTTTTTTTTCAAGCTCATTCTTGGGTCGACGAGGACAATAATCATTGCCACATAGCTTAATATTATCAATATTTTGGCTATAATAAAACAAAAGTCTACAAAGTTATTTTCAATTAACAAAGAAAAAGAGATAGCTCAATCAATGAACACAGTAGCACTTAATTAATTGATCACAACATCACAATTTTACGTTTTCATAAAACCCTAATAAAAGAAAGGCCCGGCAATAAAAACCAAATCCTGATTTATTTTCTTAACGCGTTACTGAAGAAGATACCGATCCGATTATCAAACAGGGAGATTAGCTACGTCGTCATGTTGGAGGTGAGGGCTAGCAGAGAGAGCGAGAGGGCGATCATCATCATCATCATCATCAGGATCTGTGGTGGAAACATTGACGCAAGAGAAGCGTTCAAGGGAGGAGAAGAAGGCGGAGATCACGGTGGCGCTGACCCAATTAGCTACATTGTTCAAATTCTCCACCGATACAATGCTGTTGGTGGTCGTTGTGCCGGCCGTGTTGATGTTATCGTTGCTGTTTTCCATTATCGATCAAAGGAAAAGGAGCCTGGGAGAGATTTATGAACCCTGATTAAGAAATTGACAGGGGAGTCAAAATTGGCAGGGTAAGAGCAAGTCCAATGGTAAGGAGGGCGAGCAAGGGTTACAATTTTGGGTTTTGTGGGCTATTTTAATAACGATATTAATAATCAGTCTTATCCGTAATTAGGGGGATAGAGTGAGATTTTGGCAATAATATCAAAATAACAAAAATCTGAAGAAAAAAAAACCTGTCAAATTGTCAACAGAAAACGAACTGTGTTTTTTATGATTATTATTTTTATTTGACCACTCGGTATATGTTAAAATAATTAGGTATTAATAAGATAATTAGAATGCATTGCTGAAAAAAAATAAAAACGAATAAAAAAACATAACCCATTAGATTCAAATGTGATGTTAAGGGGTGAAATAGGAAATAAAATAAATGAATAAAACAATATTTAAAAAATAAATCAAGAAAACTTGGTTACAGTATGTTATACTCGGGTAAATCTTCCAAACTCGTGACTCTGCTCAGAAGATTGAACTAACTTTATAAAGAATTTTTTTCTACAAAACTCAGTTTTCAATTAAACTAATTCAATGTTGAAGAATAAAATTAGCAAAAATAGTCTAAACAAACTTGAGTCAACATGGATTAACCAATTACATTTATCATCTATGTTATGAGAATGAGATGAATTCATAATAATAATAATAACAATAAAACCTCACTTATAAAAATCTGATGTTGATAATTTAAATCGAGAAAAAAAATGAAATCTATAAAACCAATATATAACCTAAAAGAAAAAAATTAAAAAAATGATGAATCACAAGTCCCAAAATAAATTAATATAGAATGATGAAATTTAAAAAGAAAATTGATTGTTGAAAGGTTAAATTAAAAATAAAAACTAAATAAATATATGATTTAACCTACCAAACTCACTACTTGACTCATGAGATTGAAATAACCTCATGTAGAATAATATTTTGTGGGTGTGACTATATTTAGCCATACACTTTAGTGTTTTGTTAATTATCGCAATATACTTCTACTTGAATCAAATTACTTGAACATACAAAATTGGTCAAGCTATAGGGAACTATTTGATATTGCTAATAAACATAATCCAACAATCCAACCTTGAAACCTCTTAATTCGACTTTTTGTGTGGTTTGAGTTTAAAATTAGTCATGTGAGAGTTGTTTTAGCATGACCCATTCAACTTAGTATCTCTAAAGACATCATATATGAATATTAAAAAGTGTGGTTTGATTTTTTAAAGATAATTTTTTTAATATTGAGATGGTGATATATTAGATCAAATCGAGCTTCACGACTTCACCAACCAAAATCAAGATTCAAGTGATGAACTTTACTGAGTTTGAGAACCTTGTTGTTGCTGTAGTTTTTAACTAATATTTACTTATTTATACAATAACAAAAACAATTACTAATAAACTTAAGCACAAAACCAATACCATGATGTCAATTTAGGTCTCTGATAACTTTATAAAAAGAAAACCAAAATAATTTATGAAGAAAAATTCAAAATCAAGTAAATGTTAAATGATAAAACTAAAAACAAATGATGAAATTTAAATAAGAAAAATAGGGACCAAAAAAAGGCAACCACCTTTTTCATTATTCATATGAACAACGAAGATAATAGTTAACCTAAAAATCATCAATCATGGAAGGATGAGATTGAAAAAAAAAAGATATTGATGAAAGAAAAAAGACAAAAAAAAAATCATCTCCATCACCTATCATATAAATGCGTTGTATGTAAGCCCAAACTTAGGCCTTTTTTTTCTTTTATTCTTTATAACTAAAGGAACAAATAACATGTTGTCCATTTTATTTTTTTTGAAAAATGATATATAATGTAACCTTATAATATGTAATGACAAATAAAAAATATGAGAGCACATAAATCAAAACAGCTAACAACAAATAAAACAATGTTAGTATAACATTAAAGGATATAATTTAAAATAAATAAAGTTTAGTGGTCAAAATTTAAAAAAAAAACACAACAAGGAGGTGTTCATGAATATACAGTTAAGTCAAGTTTAAGGCTATAGTTATATCCAATCTAATTTCTAATATCTTATAAAATGTAAACTAAATTTATAGATTGAATATATTTGGTTCAACTTTAGCAGATATTATTGATGTCCATGAGTTTGATTTATATTATTATTTTCTAAATGTCTTAATTTAGAGGCGAACCTAAAACGTGAGTTGTTGATGACATGACATCCCTAATAATAGGTCTAGTTTTCAAACTTTACACTACCATTAAAATCTAGTTTTGTTTTTTCTAATCAAGCAAAGACAAATATATGAGTTCTAATAGGGGAGAAGATCGGCCGGTGGCAACATCTAGAGACTCTTTGCTATGGAAGTCCATATGTAGGGAATGAGATGTAGTGCATGAAAATATAAGCTGGAATTTGGGAAACGAAAGACAGGTTTTGTTTTGGAAAGATAGTTGGGTGGAAGGTTGTGGCCCTCTTGTTAATCATTTACAACAGGAGACGCAGATAGAGTCTCTAAACTACACAGTGGCTGAAAATGGTGGACAGTAGAGGCAACTGGAAATGGGAAGTTTTTGCTCACCTCCTTACGATACAAGCTGTGATGGGAATTGCTGGCTATATCCCTTCTCGGCAA
This sequence comes from Salix caprea, assembly GCA_964035475.1. Classification (NCBI taxonomy): domain Eukaryota; kingdom Viridiplantae; phylum Streptophyta; class Magnoliopsida; order Malpighiales; family Salicaceae; genus Salix; species Salix caprea. The sequence goes on along the minus strand of OZ037759.1, from coordinate 9,448,478 downwards.
GATGCGCTAGAAGACTCAGTGGTATGGAATCTTTCAGCGAATGGTAGTTTTAATGTTAAAACAACTTATTTGGTTCGGGAGGAAGGGGAGACTATGGATCAAGATCCTATATGGAGGATTGTGTGGAAATGGAAAGGAATGGAATGAATCAGAGTGTTTTATGGACTGTAGCTCATAATGCTATAATGACCAATGAAGTGAGATGGAGAAGGAGGTTAACAGATAATAAGTGTTGTAGTTATTGTGTTAATGAAGTGAAATCTTTAATGCATGCACTTCGAGATTGCCCTAAAGCAAGGACAATTTGGGAGGCCTTTGTAAAGGTGGAGAATAGGGAAGTGTTTTTCAGTCAAAATTGGTATGCCTGGTTGGTGTCCAACTTATCTTCTAGGAATAGCACTAATCGTTTTGGGGATTGGCGGCTGGTGTTCGGAGTAGTGTTATGGTACATATGGAATGAGAGATGCAGTAGAACACTTGGAGGAAACCAAGGAAATTGGTATGGGACTGTGCTTGCTATAAGGATAATGGTGGGAGATAGTAATATGGTGCAGGGAAGGAGCTATGGGGAAATGACTGGAGATACGGTGATTAATTATATAGGGTGGAAATATCCGGCAGAAGGCTGGATCAAACTAAACGTTGATGGGTGCAGTAAGGGCAATCCGGGTTTGGCAGGTGCGGGAGGAGTGATTAGAGACCATATGGGAAATTGGACAGGAGGATTTGCAAGAAATATTGGGATTTGTTCTTCAATAACTGCAGAGTTATGGGCTGTTCATGATGGGTTGCAACTTACATGGAACAAAGGGATTCATAGAGTGGTTTTGGAGTCTGATTCCAAGGTTGTGGTGAAGCTTATTAAGAATGGTAGGGGGGGGGGGGGGTTGATAGACACTATAATCTTATTATGCAAATTAAAGCTATGTTGGGTAGGGAATGGGATAATGAAATCTTACATGTTTATAGGGAGGCCAATTATGTGGCTGATTGGTTGACTAATTTTGGTTTAGGTAGAGATTTGTTAGACAGGGAATCGGATGTTATAACCGAACCTCCGTCAGGCATTTATCCTTTGCTGTATTTTGACTTTATTGGGTCTACTATTCCTCGTGAAATTTAGAAGGGCGTAACGCCCCGATCAGTACAAAAAAAAAAGAAGCAAAGAGAACCTCTTTTTTGTTACATTAAAAAAATCTTGTAGAAACTCACCAATAATAACTTTAGAGCCCAAACATTTATGAATAATAATAAAAAAAACTATCGAATATAAAAACAAAAGAATATAAGATATACATACTGAGTTGGGTTAACTTGATCTAAAAAATCTTAGCTCGCCACGAGACTCGTAATATGCATTATTAGATTTTTTAATTTATTATCAGCTATAATATTAAATTATCCAACTTTGATGGATTAAATTGAGTGAGATGATACAAACATTATGAATCAACAGGTGTTTTATAACACCCATAGTCCAAAGTAGTTTTTATATGGTTTTTGACCAAACCCCTCGGTTTCTTAGGTGATATATCCCATGTCATTGGTATAAACAGTAAAAAACAATGAACGGTCCGATTTGAATGGGAAATTAAAAGGAAGCAGATCAAAGTCAATTTAGTTTAGGTTGACACGTACATTGATTGACGTGTCAAAACAAAAGTCACAGCCAAACCCGTCCAAGGATCCTGGAACGCAAAACCCAACAGTCTTCAAAAAAAAAGAAGAGGAATTCAAAAAATCCACCCCCTATCTTTCATTCAATTCCTATATAAACCACAAAAGTCCCTCTGAATCCTAAATCAACAGAATAGAATCCAATCCCAACTCCCAATATTCCAAACACCGAACACTAGGCTGCCAAAAATCCCTCTCTTCTTCATCCAACCCAAATTCCTCATTGTCATCAATCATCACATCTAGAAATTACTGAGATTCTCTCATCCTTTCTTTTTAAGATTCTTGAGCTCCTCACTGCTGTTTTTGTCGAGTAGATTTTGGAACTTTTGAGGGGTTTTCCTGTTTTTTAGGATTTGAAAACACTATGAGGCTGTTGAAGGTAGCTACTTGTAACTTGAACCAGTGGGCAATGGATTTCGACTGTAATTTGAACAACATAAAAGAGTCAATAACCCAAGCTAAACAAGCTGGTGCAGTCATTAGACTCGGCCCTGAGCTTGAAATCACTGGTTATGGCTGTGAAGATCATTTCTTGGAACTTGACACTATCAATCATGGGTCAGTTTCACTTTCTTTCTTTTTTGTTATTTTGCTTAGATTTTCATGATCTGGGTTCTGTTTGCTTGGTGTTTTCACATTGCTGAATTGGAAATTAATAGTTTTGAATCTTGATTGCAGATGGGAGTGCTTGAAAGAGATATTGGTTGGTGATTGGACAGATGGGATATTGTGTAGTGTAGGAATGCCTGTAATTAAAGGATCAGAGCGTTATAATTGTCAAGTTTTATGCTTTAATAGAAAGATTATTATGATTCGTCCAAAAATGTGGCTTGCAAATGATGGGAATTATAGGGAACTTAGGTGGTTTACAGCATGGAAACACAAAGATCAGCTTGTGGACTTTCAACTCCCTAGTGAAATTGCTGAGGCTGTTTTACAGCAATCAGTGCCTTTTGGTTACGGATACCTGCGGTTTTTAGATACGTAAGTGATAGTGGCTTTCTGGTCGTTCCTTTTGTTCTGGGTTCGATTTAATTATGGTTAGATTGATAATTTAAGCGTTGATTTTGGCACTGCAGCGTGAGTGTATTCATAATGATTATTGATGTGTTTTGTTATTGATAGGTTGTTTCAACTAAATGGTAATATTAGCATTTATTCGTATGCAGAGCTGTTGCTGCTGAAGTTTGTGAAGAGCTTTTCACCCCTATCCCTCCTCATGCTGAGCTCGCGCTCAATGGCGTTGAAGTGTTTATGAATGCAAGTGGAAGTCACCACCAATTGAGAAAGCTTGATGTTCGTCTTCGTGCTTTTATAGGTGCTACTCATACCCGTGGAGGAGTATACATGTACAGTAATCAACAAGGATGTGATGGAGGCCGCCTTTATTACGGTATCAAATATCTCCTGAATTTCATATAGAAGCTCATATGTTTTTATTATTTTGGTTTTTGTGATTTGATGCTTACAGCTTTAAATAAATCTGCTTGTTCATCAGTTAGTGCTTTAGCGTGTTTTTTTAAAAAAGAAAATTGTTTGAAATTTATGGTTAAAAGTTCTTTTGTCACAGATGGGTGCTCTTGCGTTGTTGTGAATGGAGAAGTGGTTGCCCAGGGCTCACAGTTTTCTTTAAGGGATATTGAGGTTGTCACTGCGCAAGTGGATCTGGATGCGGTATGCTATACTTTTGCACCTCTGGAGAATATGGCTTGCATAAATATTTTATTAGAGAGCATTGTGTAACATATGTTTGTCAGCTGATTTGCTTTGACGATACAATTTTGCAGCATTTTCAGAAGCTGCCATATTACTATATTTTCATGTTTTATGTTTGAGCATTTTTCTCTAACGCATGTAGTCTCTTGCTTGATGGCAGGTTGCTAGTCTAAGAGGATCTATCAGTAGTTTTCAAGAACAAGCAAGTTACAAAAACACGATATCATCAGTCCTGGTGCCATACAAGCTCTGTCAGCCTTTTAACATGCAAATGTCCCTTTCTAGCCCCCTTAAGGTTTCCTCTTGGTCCTTCACTATTTGCAAATCAGGAATACTTGATGCTAGCACATGAGTTTTGAAGACTATCAATGAGTTTTATAGATTGTGATACCTGTGAGTCAACTATCTAAGTTTATTGAATTAGGCATGATTTATGATATGCAGATCAATTATCACTCGCCTGAGGAGGAAATAGCATTTGGTCCTGGTTGCTGGCTATGGGACTATTTAAGAAGAAGTGGAGCTTCTGGATTCTTGCTTCCTCTTTCTGGGGGAGCAGATAGCTCCTCTGTGGCTGCTATAGTTGGCTGCATGTGCCAGCTTGTTGTAAAAGGTCAGATTTTTCTGTTTCACTGTTTCAAGTTTACCCTTTTGTTCTAATTCCAACTACTGAAGGAGATCATAAGTAGCCCAGTTAACTAGCCACAACTAAAATATACACAACCAATTGCCTAGAGCTGAATTCAGTACCCAACTGGCTATCCAGGATTGCATAGATGAGCCAGATGAAACTGTATTCTCTTAGGTAATCCCAACTATGCACATTAATGAATTAGATCGAGTATGATTAGTTCATGCTTATATTTGGAGAGGTTTTTAGCTGATATTAATCAAGAGTCATGGTTCTAGTTTATGAGGTTGTTAGGAGTGTACTAAGAAGAGTTTTGAGGTAGTATCTACTCTGCCACCAAGCATAAATTTATGCAAAATGCTTTCAGTCTTGTGAACTCGATACAGCCATCCCTAAATCCTATGATTACTTTTCATTGGTTGGTTATGAATTTTGATTGCAGAAATTGAAAATGGGGATGAACAGGTCAAAGCTGATGCAATAAGAATTGGGAATTATACTGATGGGCAGTTTCCTACTGACAGCAAAGAATTTGCAAAACGAATATTTTATACTGTATTTATGGGGTCTGAGAACAGGTTTGTACATGTGCATAGAATTGCTGTTCATCTTCTTTTTGTTGTTGTTACAGCTGTTTTTCAGACAGGCTCAGTATTATCAATGCTATTGTAGGAATTTGCATTATTTATGGAAACCGTTAAATTTTCTTTGATGCTGTCTAGATTATCAGTTGGCAGTGAATGTAAATCACTAATTCTTGGAAACTAATTTTTGGGACTAGTCCAAAGATTTTGCTATTTAGAAATGTGAATGCAAGTAAAGTTCATTGTTGTTTTCTTCTTCCTTTTCTCCCCAAATTTATTTCCTAGCATTTAAATTTCTGTTTAGGACCAAACAGTTAATATGGACCTGTAGCAAAACTATAACATTGTTAACTCATAACAAAGGATTCCTCAACACTTGTTCAGCCATATTGATGGGCTTTTATGTTAATGCATGTCGTTGATTGCTATAGCATTCGGTATAAACACCAGATTTTTCATGTTTGTTTGCTGTCTAAAAGAGGTTGTCAAATAGAAAGATGCAGTGAATCTCCAAAGAGGATTGCTGGGTTTGATTTGGGAGGAATTTCAGATATTGACTAGTCCCACTGCCAGAAGCCAACTTTCTGATGCTTCATTTTGTTACTTAATAAAATTGTTTCATTCTTAGATTGATTGCAATCTTGAGCTAGTGTAGTAACTAGATTTATCTTTCGTTTCACCTGCAGTTCTAAAGACACAAAAAAGCGAGCAAAGGATCTAGCTGATGAGATTGGTTCGTGGCATCTGGATGTAAGCATAGATGGTGTTGTCTCTGCTCTATTAACTTTGTTTCAAACACTTACCGGAAAGCGACCACGTTATAAGGTAAAATGATGTTTAGACAAACAGCCCCCAGTGGATGGATTAGGAAAAATAACTCTCTATATTATCTTTCATGAGTGCTTTATAGTAATTACTCAGATTATGCATTGATGATTCAGGATCAATGAAATCTTGGTGTTGGCTTTAATTTTCCTACTGAAGAGCTATAATTTTAAGAATACCAGATTTTTTTTATTGATATTAAAAATGTTGCCTGGCTGGGGACTGGGTGAGCGTTAATATATTTTTTCCATTTTGCAGGTGGATGGGGGTTCTAACATTGAGAACTTGGGGCTGCAGAATATTCAAGCTCGAATCAGGATGGTGCTGGCATTTATGTTAGCCTCGCTTTTGCCTTGGGTTCACAACAAACCAGGGTTTTACCTCGTTTTGGGTAGCTCTAATGTGGATGAAGGATTGCGTGGTTACCTAACTAAGGTACTGAATAACTTAGAATCCAGATATTCCATGTTTTTAGTTCTAAAGCGAACTGTTTTTCTTAGTAAACGTGTTTACTCACTCCATCACCCCATATTGGTATGGAGTATAGTTTAACAATTTGAGTAGATTTTTTTACTTTTTCTAGTTTTGTAAATCAGATATATTTAGTTTTTCCTATTAAGTGAATTGGTTCTGGGAGCTTGATGTTGATACAAACCCATAGTTATAATAATCAACCGAAATGGTCCATCTACTTTGAGAATTCACTTTTTATGTCTTTTGCAGTATGATTGCAGCTCTGCAGATATAAATCCAATTGGAAGTATTAGTAAGCAGGACCTTCGAGCATTCTTGCGATGGGCTGCTGTCCATCTTGGTTACTCTTCCTTGGCAGAAATTGAAGCCGCTCCACCAACAGCTGAATTGGAGCCTATACGTTCCAACTACAGCCAGGTGAACATTACTAACCATATTCATTTGACACGTTATACAGCGGATCTTATAGATCTTTAATCACATGCCTATGTATGTCTCGAACTTATGCTTCTAATATGTATACATCTATCCAAGTGATAAACCAATTCCAATGTCCATCCTGCATGAAACAGCTTGATGAAGTGGACATGGGAATGACATATGAGGAACTCGCAGTTTATGGAAGGCTGCGAAAGATCTTCCGCTGTGGGCCAGTGTCAATGTTTAAGGTTTGGTTTGGAACTTCTAATTATGTATTATAATTGACTCATTGCTTTTGAAGTCTCACATCTTCTGGTGCTTTTATCTATGATTTCAGAACCTCTGCTACAGATGGGGGTCGAGATTATCTCCATTAGAGGTGGCTGATAAAGTAAAACACTTCTTCAAGTACTACTCCATTAATCGGCACAAAATGACTGTCATGACACCTTCTTACCATGCTGAGGTATTTCATTGTAAATCTGGAACTTCAAATCATAATTGTAATTTAAAAAAACTGGTATTCCTGTGTGTTTGTGCAGAGCTATTCACCTGAGGATAACAGGTTCGATCTGCGTCAGTTTCTCTACAATGCAAGATGGCCCTATCAGTTTAGCAAGATCGATGAACTTGTTAAGGAGTTGGATGGTGAAGTTGCTTTTGGAGAAACTAGCGACCAGGATAAATCGAGAGCAAATGGAGTAGGGATGGGAGTTGTAGCAGCAGGCTCAGGCGATCCAAAATCTGGTCTTTAATTTGAAGTGAAGGCTTGCTTATCCGCTCACTAAGAGCAAATAAATATTTTTCACCATAATTGATATTCAAATTATGTCAGGAAAATAAGTGAAAAATATAATCTTTTTCATCTGTTTCCGTCTGTAAAATGTCCTCACAAACAAGAACGGGTCCATTCACGCCGCTTACGAATGTATATTCCTTCGTCAATCCTGAGGGAGTATTTTGTTCTCTTCTTTTTTTTACGAATGTATGCTTCGTGTGCCGTCTCCATTTGCTTTTAATGAAGTCTCAGATTGCGTTTACTTTTATTTCCAAACTAGCAGTGGAAAAAAATATTTCATATAGGCATGGCCCTGAAAAAAAATTCAAACTACTACGGACGGTGTAAGATTGAGGTTGAACTTGTTTTTTTTTTTAAATTTGAATATTGTTATTGTTTTAAATTTAGTTTTTCTTAAGAGTTTTTAAATTATTTTTAAGTGTTAATATCAAAAATAAAATTTTAAAAATTAAAAAAAATATTATTTTAAACAAAAAACATTTTAATAAATAACTTACCATCATCCTTTAGATAGTGTTCGTGTTTATGAATTTATCTTTTCTAGATTTGTTTTTTATACTAATGTGTCATGAGTTTCCAGCATCTCTATTTTTTTTTATTCTCTTCTTTGAATATCATACCTGCAAAATAAATATTAACTTCATTTTTTTTCCACAAAAACAACAAATAAAATGATTATATAATAGTAGTATAATTAAATAAATAAATAAATAATTGATGAAATAAATGAAGAAATGGATTAAAAAAAGAAAAGGAATTTATTTTTGGGCTCACCCTTTGCAATTAGATAAATTGTGTTCGGCAATTAAGTTTGTAACTATATTAATTTGAGAAATATTTTTTTCTATTTGGAAAAAAAACCAAGACTTAGAGAAGTAAAAAGAACCACTTGACAACGCTATAGGATCTAGTCTGGGCGCGCGCGCGCACCAAAATCAAAGATTTCACTCAGGTTTTGGGGTTCAAATGCCCGCGAATAGGATCAGATGGCCGTGTCTTCAGCTGAAATGCAGGAGGTGGAAAAAAGGACAAGCCCTTTCCTCCTCGGAGGTGGGAAAATGCTTCCAAATGAAGGAACAGAACCACGACAGATCTAAAGTCCTGATTATTCAAGACCTCACAAGATCTAGGGTCCTTTCGTCGTGCACAACACTACTCCATCTTGTATCAAGAAAATGAACTCGTAGGAGTTTTCAACATCATAGATAGTACAAAATTAGTAAAAACAAACTATTCCATGTATTTTTAACCTCAAAAAAGACAAAAAAAAAAATAATGAAGAAAGGGAAATGTTATTTTAACCCTTTAGTTTCTAGGATCAACAAAATTACAGCATCCTCAACTTCATCTGGCTAGCCTACATCCTCATCGCTTGCCCTTGCTTTCCAGCTGGGGTAAAAGGAAGCAGAAAGATTCTCAGAGTTCATCTTGAGAGTCATCCTCGGAATCTTCAGCTGATCCACCACCTGGGGCTCCGCCAGATCTCTGGTACACGGCAGTGATGATTGGGTTGCAAACAGCTTCCACCTCCTTGAGCTTCTCTTCATAGTCCTCCTTCTCAGCATTCTGGTTGTCGTCCAGCCATTCAAGGGCCTCCTTGGTGGCAGTTTCTACTTTCTCCTTCTCATCAGACTCGAGCTTGTCAGCCAGCTTATCTTTGTCGTTAATCTGGTTTTTCATGTTATATACATAGGTCTCCAAACTGTTACGCGCATCAATCCTTTCCTTCACCTTCTTGTCCTCCTCGGCAAACTCCTCTGCCTCACGAACCATGCGCTCAATTTCCTCCTGGCTCAAACGACCCTTGTCATTAGTGATGGTGATCTTCTCTGACTTACCAGTGCCCTTGTCCTCGGCCTTGACATTCAGGATACCATTGGCATCAACCTCAAATGTGACCTCGATTTGAGGGGTTCCCCTGTTTCATAAAGTCAACGGATCAGTAAATATCAACTCTTAGAAAAATAATGGAGCTTGCGCTGAAACAAACAGGTACACGAGGCAGACCTTGGAGCTGGAGGAATGCTTGTCAAATCAAATTTACCAAGCAGCCTGCAATCCTTTGTGAGACTCCTTTCACCCTCAAAGACCTGGTAATCAAGCCAGAATCAACCGGATTAATATACAAAGAATTTTAGTGTCTAATAATAATAGAAAAGTACATGCAACAATAGTTTTACCTGAATGGATACAATAGTCTGCTGATCCTGGTAAGTGGTGAAAACTTGAGATTTCTTGGTTGGAATAACAGTGTTCCTTGGAATCAACTTTGTCATCACTCCACCAACAGTTTCAATACCCAGGGTGAGGGGAGCCACGTCCAAAAGAAGAATATCTGCATCCAATAAGCCATTGCGGCCATTGTCAATCACAGCTCAACTAAAATGGTTGTTTAATTGCACAGGGAACCACATTCAAATGAAATGGCAATACCTTTGGTTTCGTCACCGCCCTCTCCACTCAAGATACCTCCTTGTACAGCAGCACCAAAAGCAACAGCCTCATCAGGGTTCACACCCTTGTTAGGCTCCTTTCCATCGAAGTAATCCTTAAGAAGTTGTTGAACCTTTGGAATTCTGGTACTTCCACCAACAAGAACAATCTCATCAATCTGATTCTTCTCCATACCAGCATCTTCCATGGCCTTCTTCACAGGTCCCATGGTCTTTCTGAACAAATCATTGTTCAACTCTTCAAAACGGGCTCTGGTCAGTGGCTCAGAGAAATCCACGCCATCATGGAGTGATTCAATCTCCACACGGACTTGGTGCTGGCTACTAAGAGCTCTCTTGGCACGCTCACATTCCCTCCTGAGTTTTCCAAGAGCCCTGTTGTCCTTGCTGATATCCTTTCCGTGCTTTTTCTTGATCAACTTGATGAAGTACTCCATAATTCTCATGTCAAAATCCTCACCTGGAATAAAATAGACCACATGAGCTTAGCATCAACAATTCAAATATCATTAAAAAAAATACAAAGAATAATAACGGATGCAAAAGGAAAACTAAAGCAGAGCTAATTCTCATTCTCACCTCCCAAATGTGTGTCACCATTGGTGGAAAGAACCTCAAAGACACCATTGTCAATTGTCAAGATACTGACATCAAAAGTACCGCCGCCAAGATCAAATACAAGAATGTTCTTTTCACCGCCCTTCTTATCCAAACCATAGGCGATAGCAGCGGCAGTTGGCTCATTAATAATTCTAGCCACATTGAGTCCAGCTATGACACCAGCATCCTTGGTAGCTTGCCTTTGGGCATCATTGAAGTATGCTGCAAGATGAATAAGACCACTAGATCAATAACAGTTAACTACTGATGATACCATTGAAAATAACTTACGTGACCAAAAAATAACTAACCAGGAACCGTGACAACAGCATCCTTAATTTTCTTTCCAAGGAATGCCTCAGCTGTTTCCTTCATCTTGATCAAAATCATAGCACTAATCTCTTCAGGACTGAAGACCTTAGTCTCCCCATCCTTGATCTTAACTTGAATATAAGGCTTTCCATCCTTACTCACAATCTTGTAGGGCACAAGTTTCATATCCTTCTGCACCTCCTTATCCTCAAACCTGCCAAACAGCAAACCTTAGTGACCAAATCATCCCCAAAAACTCAAAGCAACAAAAGAGGAAAATAATTTATTACTTTCTTCCAATAAGTCTCTTGACATCAAAGATGGTCCTCTCGGCATTGACAGCCGCCTGATTCTTGGCAGCTTCACCGATCAACCTCTCACTGTCAGTAAAAGCCACCCAGGATGGGGTAATACGGTTTCCCTGGTCATTTGCTATGATTTCCACATGACCGTTCTTGTAAACACCAACACATGAATAGGTCGTTCCAAGGTCTATTCCAATAACTGTTCCTAGCTTTGTTGCCTCCTCTTTGGCAATAGAAATCGCGAACAAACACCCTATAACAATAAATAAAAATATTTAAAAATATATCCAAATTAGTGTTCAGATTCTAACTTACTATTATTTAATAAATAAATAAAAATTGTCACTATTATGATTATCACACCATAAACGACACAGTCCAGCAGCTTAAATAGCTAATCATTCCCTAATTAGCGACAACAGCATTATAAATCAACAAACATGTAAACAGATCTACACGGAAGCGTAAAGAGCTAAAAAATAATCGATCCAGATCTGCAGCATTCTCTCTATCAGATCAAAGCAAAAAAAAAGGAAGAACAAAAAAGCGAATCAGATCTATCATGTATAAGAGATCGAAAACACACCGAATAAGAGAATCGCCGATACCACAGCACCACGTGTTCTCCACGTGCCCGCCATCTCCTCCTCTCTGTCAGTCTATCTGTATCTCTCTGAATCTACAACGGAGGAGTTTCTGGTTGTTTCGAGAGTGAACAATATTCTAGAGAGCGTGTGATGATGAGTTCTGTTTGTTTCAGTGTTTTCTCTAATGTAACGCGCGTTAGTGAGCTTTATAGTAGTAACGACTAACGAGGCTCCTTGGCGTAGATTGTGGAACTGAAACGAGAACATGTCATTACAACCTACGTGGACCAATAGAAGTTTGAGTGTGATGCGATCGGCCAATTAAATTCGAGCTCTTGCTGGGGTGATCGTGGCTGTTTCTTACTGGCAATTATTACGTGTCTCAGTCCAGCCTTCCACGTTTACTGGCGTTGTTTTTCAAAGGTCAAATATATTTGTAAAATCTCAAGTTGACCCCAGTGGAGAATTTTATTATTTATGATGGTGACGTGCATGTTAGTACCACATGAAACTATAAATTCTTTTTCGTTTTGGTCCTTGAATGGGAACAAATTACGCAGCGGGTATTCCGAGTTTTAATTTCTTTTAATTAATTAAGTTCAGAGAATTTGTTTTTTTTATAAAAATACTAGTTTCTATTTTCATCCAATACCAACATTTTACTTGGCGGATCACTTGAGTATGAAATTGTACATTCATTTGTTATGCATTCCTCGATCCATAATGATGTTGTCATGTCATCATCTAACATTGTTTTTTCTATTAATTATGAAATTAAATATTGTTAAAAAAGCTCGCACACCGTGATATATGAGTTTATTAGGCTTTTCAATCCAAAATCGATGCTTTATTTCTTCTTGGTTATGGTTTTTAAATCCAATATACATGGTCCCTCTAGTTTTGTAAATCGATCATATTAGCCCTTCAAATTCAACCGGTGGTTATACAAGACCTTATACTTTTAATTATTAGTCATATGAGAATATTATGAAACCACTAACATAACTCGAACAAGAACGAGAGACATCAAGTTGCTTTTTAGCACTCTAAAAATCAATTTGTCACTAAGGAAAAAAAAAACCCGGAAGTGGAACAACGTGTGTTAGGATAATCAATCTAATCAATATTAGAGCACATAATAAAAGTAGCAGAGCAAAAAAAAGTAAGTCCAAAATGGAAAGTGTCTTTGACATAATAAAGAGTACATGAAAGTGATTTTTAATGGGAGCATGTATATATTTAACTAACATAATTGATAATATGCGAAATATTAGGGCACGTTATAGTGTGATATTGAATAGCTCCGACAAGAGACCTATATAAACTATGACCAAAGAACAAAAGACCATCAATAAACATGCTCTAAGAGACAATCATATGATTGTCAAATAGGCTTGCTATCAAGAAATTGAACTCAAGTAAGAATATCAAGTGCCTATTTAAGATGTTTAAGAAAAAAACTATCAACAATAAGCAAAGATCTCAAGACCTAAAAAATAGCTCAGAAAACACCAAGTCTTTGGTAACAAACTTATAATAAAGCTTACAAGTAAAGCTATAAAAAAAATATGAGCCATTTCCAATAATAGTGATATCATCAACATAAACAAATAAATACAAAGTGTTTATGAAAAACAAATAGAGTTGTGTCAACATAGATGCAAATAAACTTAAGTGAAGAAAAAAACACTAAAATCAGATTGCTATATATTGATATTTTTACTAAGATTATCATTGAGAAAAATATTTTTGATACAAAGGTGGTGAAGGGGCCACTAGTTAATCATAACAAGAAAAGATACAACGTGAATAATTATAGCCTAGATAATATGGTTGAAAGTATTGTTGTAGCCAAAACTAGAGATCTGAGTGTAGCCCTTAGTAAAAAGACAAGCCTTGAATTTTTCAATAGAGCCATAAAGAAGATATTTTGGTTGAAACACCCATTTAAAGCCTATAATATTTTCCAAAACTCAAAATTCTTTATCCATGACGGCATGCCACAAGATTTTTAGTAGTAAATTTAAAGTTTTTAGGTTTATCAAACACAAATAATGCTGGAAAAAAAATATTAGAGGAGCTATAGACACCAAGATTCATGGGGTTATGAGTTTTGAAAATAAATCTTAACACGCACGAACATCAGAATCAATTAAATGGAATGCCATAGGAACAAAAAGAATCATATGTGCCTCAAAAGGACTTGCCAATGCTATATAAAAATAGACCAAAGGCTGAATAAGCAAAGAAGGACATGTAATGGAACCAATATAATGCAAAGATTTATAATTTGAATATGTGTAAATAACACACAAAACTAAAATGGACTTAATAATTAGAGAAAATAGGGGCGCAAAAGATATAAAAACATATTCAATACAGGGGAATTGAGTACTAAAAAAGTAAAATAATAGAGAGAAATAAGGGATTGAGCCTAAAAGGTAGTGATTGTATGAAAATGAAATTTATCATATTGAGCATGCCATAAAAACATAGAGGTTAAAGTATCTAAACAATGAAATTTTTTGCACGATTGAAAAAACACAACCTAGAAAAACATAAGAAATAACATGAGAGGAGAATTCATAAGGCAGAAAATCACGCAAACAAGGAAACACAACAACTAAAACAATGAAAAATAGCATAATTGAGAGATGAACCATATATAATCTCAAAAATAGACTTACATCTAAGAAGACAAATGATTAAAAAATTGATGATGGACATTGTAGCGTTAAAGATGTCAACCCAAAATAGAGGAGAAAGATGAGAGTGAAAAATAATGGTAAAACTAGTTCTTTTTATGTAACAATGTTTTCGTTTAGCATTAAAATTTTGGGCAAGTTTATAGAGACATGAAAGATGATGATAAATGGCAGGTGAATGAAAATGATTTGTAAAGCATGGGCTAGTGAATTCACCCTCGCCATCACACAGTATCCCGTGGGCTCCGGCTTCCGTGACTGAGCCCAATGTGTCCGGGTTCAACATAACTGGGCTCGCTTCACTCGTTTCGTAAGGCAAATGCCATGGGCCAATATTTTCGAGCCAGGTTAGATTTTGGAGGCGATGTTCCTTAATTTGGAAACCTATCCTCGTAATTAAATGTACTCACAGTCGGTCTCCTCCTCCTCTTCGCACCATCCACAATGCTAACTACTACTACTAATTAATAATAATACTCACCATGTTTTTCCTTTCCAATGAGAAAACTAATTGACCTCTCATACTAAAAAACTTAATTTTTTCTAGTAATAAATAATTTAAGTTTGTTTGTTTTTGCATTTTTTTTTGTTTCAAAACACTTTTTTATTATTTTCATTTCATTTTGATATATTGATGTTAATTTAAAAAAAAATATTATTTCAATATGTTTTTAAATAAAAAAATATTTAAAAAAACAATTAATATCACACTTCCAAAAATACTCTCAAATCCTGTGTCCCCACTAAGTCATCTTGCTTTGTCCTTATGGAACAAGATGACCTTTTTAATTACAAGAAAGTATGAGAAAATGCAGGCTAGCTGATGAATTTTTATCTTCTAGCCATACCAAAAAAATATTTTCTATCAATTTTAGATACCCATACAGCTCACAGATTCAATATTTAAAGGTTGAAGTATCAATTATTAACTTGCAATCATAAATTCCAGCCAGCAGATTACCCATCTCTGTTGATGTTGCCAGTCTTAGTTGTCATGCCAATGTGGCTAATCTCAATCCTCTTCCTCAGCTCTATCAATTTTAGGTACAATATCAATATATATATATATATATATATATATATATGCAACTAAAAAGGAAGAAAACCTCAGCACAATTGCTTGCAGACAAAGAAAGCCTATAAGATTCTAATATGTAGAGTCTTCTTCAGAAGATTTATTAGTAAAAAGAGGAAGAATAATGATACAAAAAGATTGCTTATAAACTCTAACTATTAACCCCAAGATGGACTAGGGCATTTCTTACATGAGGTTTAGAATTCGGTCTTGGAGATTTGGAAAACCATATATAGCTTAATTTAGACAAGGAATTATCAAATTAATGTTGTCTATTGAGGTAAAGAGGGAGACAAATGGTGTAATAAGCTATCATTGAATCTTTGTAAGAGAAGAGGACTAATTAAAGTTTATAAAGAAAGATGCAGGAAGGTTGGGTGGTCAACTTAAAGAAGGTGCTGTGACTTTTTATGATATGATTTGCGTCATCGCTATTATCATGAGCATTTGAATGCCAGCAAATTAAATAAGAGGGCAGACGTGTTTTCATATTCTTTATCTAGGAATTAGGGGTCCCCTCCATGGGAAGTGACAAGCTCTGTCCATTACCATACAATGATGACACTGTAAAGAGTTGCAGTGAGCAAGCACCATGAACAGCAACGTCGAGCAATTCTTTGGACTTAGGTATTAATTTGACATTCTGTAGAAAAAGAGTTGGGGCAAAGATGATGAGTGGGGTGGCATGCTTCCATTTCGATTTCAAAGACTGTCAATTAAAGGAGAACTATGATTATTGGTGCATGTGTATGAAGGCTATTGGTTCTGATCAAGATGTATAGGAGATTGTAAAGAAAGAAAGGCCATGAAGAGACATGATGAGATGAAACAACCCTGATTCAATAAGCTTTGTAATTAGTTTATAATGGACTAGCAAGCCTGGCCTCACTTTGCTGCTCAGATAAAAGCATGTTTGAAAAGCTTGTTTTTGCTGGCCATGACTCGATCGAATTCTTAAAGTTAATTATAAGCTAAGTGTATATTAATCCCAGCAATAAAATTAAAGGATTTTGATCAATAGAGATGTGGACTTTGCTGTAAAATTAAGGGCACGAGGATGAAAAAAACAGTATATAGTTTGAAGCAATCACCAAGGGTTTGATATATCAATAATTAACATGGCCCTCCTGCCAATGGCTCATGTTATCGATAAAGACAGCACTTAGCTACACAGTACTGAAGAAATAAAGCCAAAATGGGCTCAGCAAATGTGGAGAACCACCGGATTGGAAAGGATGCATGGCTAAGACTAGAGAAAACTGTTAAGGAATCATCTTACCTAAAAGCTCAAGCTTATAAGTGAGGCCTCATAATATGATTTATATTATTCTCTAACATACATTCTAAAATGAAAGCCCTTTAGACTTGAAACTTGCACAGGCCCATATCACCTTGTGCTTAGTTTTTATCAAATAGAATGAGGGTGGTGAGATTCGAACTCGTGACCGCTGGGTCAACAAGGCTTTGATACCATGTTAAGGAACCATCTCACCTAAAAGCTTAAGCTTGTAAGTGAGGCCCCATAATATGATTTATATTATTCTCTAATAAAATCGAAGGCAATTACTGAAGAAAAAACCTAGCTATCCAGTTTAGCTGAATTGATGTATAGAGCGTACGTGAGCCATGCAAATGCAAATCAAGTTGTTTTTTACCTACCTAATCAATTTGGCTTTTGTAGAACAGGAGGCCAACCCTTGGAACCTGACTCTTGAGGCTACAAATTAGTGCATTTGACTTGGTACTTGTGTTTTTGCTAATGGCTGTCGCATTTTTCATCATAACGTTCTACAAAGCACCATGAAGTGTTTTCATGGTCGTGTCCCTATAAATCTGACTCGTCCTTTGTCGTCCTCTCAGAACCTTCAACAACAATATCACCAGATCATTTACAATGGGTTCTCGGGCCAAAACTTTTTTTCTCATTCTCCTCCTCTTCTTCATTGATTTATCTGCTGGTGAGCATGCAGTTATATATATAGTTCTCCATGTAAGAACATCTTACTATTTCCTATTGATTAATTCCATTCTTTCCCTCTTGCAGCCAGATTTTTAGGTATCCAGGAAGGCCATATTCTACCGAATCCACCAGATGAGGTAAGAAGGCTTTATTAATAATTGAGCAGTACTTGCCAATGCAACTATATGCGTGCATGTCATGCCTTAATCTTTTGTTATTTTCACCAATAAATCATACTTTATAACATGATTTGATACCGCTTGAATTTCATCTGAGATGACCGATTAATCCATCGATGCTTTTCCGGTTCAAGTTCAGACGACTGCCAGAAAGTCTAGACGGATTTGGATTCCTGTCCTAATTACAAGGGATATATCACAGCTGCATAATTAGCATCACCATTGATTAGTCATTGTTGACCGATCAAACTCCTCTGTTATAACATGTTTTATGTTGCAGCTCATTATTTATGAAGTGGAGATGAGAAAGCTCACAGAGATGGAGGCTATGGTGGATTACCAAAAAGATCCGAAACCTAATCCTAAACATGAACCGCCAAAGAAACCTGGCGGTAATGGCCCCTGAATGCTTAACGACGACTACAAAACTTCAATGCCTAATTAAAAGGCCTATTGAAATAAAATATATGTATTTATGTGGAGTGTTAAGTAAAGAGAGACAGCAGGTCTCGAGTTCAAGTCAAAGTGTGCACCTCTCGTAAGAGCCAGAAATAACCGGAGTTTTACTCGCTCACCTAGACCCACAGTATGTGTTTTCTGAGAGTGAGGTTTTCTCTAATAAAAAAAAGGTTTAGTAAGGAGAGCCTCAACGAGAGAGTGCATAAATTATGGGATGTATTCTAGAAAATGAATAATGAGAAATTACTCTTTGTAGCTCTATTGGTTTTGATAGAGAATCTGCAACTCCCATGCACCATATCTTCTGATCTAAAGATTCATCCAATCTTAGAAGCCATGCAAATGTAGCACCTTCTGATAAGCATGGTAGTATGTCCCTTCTCTTTTCTTAATAGAATAATAAGGGCTACCTTTTGAGTATTATAACTAATTTCTCGAAATGACTTGCAAAGTAAGCAAGCTAATTTAAATTCAACTGCTGTATACAAGCTTCAAATATTTAAATAAAGAAATGCAGCTTTAGTTTCAAAGTTTCTTTTCATAATTAACAAAAAACAGCAGAATGGACCAGTTTTGTTTTGTTTTTTCTTAAAGGCCCCCAGCTAAGTCAATTTTTCTTATAATGAATTCCATGGGAAACAATATTTTTTGGCCATGCCAGAGAAGGTGTCAGGAAATAGAAAAATGATGCAGCACTGTATCATTTACAGATACCCTACAGCTCGCAGATCCAATAATGAAACGCTATAATGCCAGCACTCCCGTGTTTTGGTAATACTAAGAGCTAAACTCGATCCAGCCAAAAGATTGCTATCTCTAATAATGAGTCCATTCTCGGTTCTCAAGCCAGTTTGGCTAATCTGATTTCTATTTCTTCAACAGCACCATCGGGTAGAATAAAACTAATCGACACATAAATGGCTTACAGCAAAGTAAATCAACATCAAGGTCCTGAAAAAGTTTGTTATAATTTCAAATAACACACCAAGGTCTGAATTGTCAAGGAACCATCTTACCTAAAAAGTTAAGCTGTAAGGTGAGGCCTCAGAATATGATTTATATTATTTTCTAATACACTTCTTCAAGTGAAAGTCATTTGGACTTACAACTTGCACATAAACCCACAATTTTATCAATTAGAACGAGGGTGATGAAATTCGAACTCGTGATCGACAGGTCATCAAAGCTCTGATACCATGTTAAAGAACTATCTCAGCTAAAAAATTAAGCTATTAAATAAAACTCTAAAATATAATTTATATTATTCTTTAACACAAATTCAGTTTTTCTCTCCTTGCAAGGTTACGAGGTCTCGGATTGGAAAACCATAGCCTAATTTCTAATGTCCAAGGACTTCAGATAAGGATTAAGTATGATTTAAAATTTTTGGACGCAACAGAGATCGAGAAAAGGAGACAGTTGGCGTGTTAGGCTGTCATAGAATCTTTCTAAAAGAAAAGGATTAAAGTTTATAAAGGAAGATATGGAAAGGTTGGGTGGTCAACTTGAAGATGGTGCCGTGACTTACGTTATTGGTATGGCTTCCACCATCCATTAATCATGATATATATTGAGTGCCAACAAGAAGAAGGTAGATGTGTTTTCATATTCCTTGTCTTGGCCCTCCATGAGAAGTGATAAGCTTCGTCCATGTCACCATAAAATATGCAGCTAAAAGGAATCAGTAACACGATTTAACAGTGTGCAAGCAACATGAACAGCACAAATCATGAGCAATTCCTTGTTATATGATTTTTGGCAACCTGCATGTAATGTTAAGGAATTATCTCATTTAAAAGTTTAAACTGTTAGGCGAGTTTTTATAATTTGATTTATATTATTTTTCAACACATCCCTTTAAGTGAAAATTTTTTGAGCTTTAAATGAGTGGGTTCCTTGATGTATAGGACATCGCAGTCCCTAGAACTGTTGTCTATTTTCATAAGAAATCGGTTCATTTAACCTAACCTTCTCCTAAATTGGTTTTGTTATGATGCTCTTTGTACCAATACTATGTTTTAAGATGAAATGCATCATTCACTAGAGAGTTGAATCGTGTATGTGGAATCAATAATTAGGATCATGGCCTGCAGCCAATGGTCCATGCTGTTGATTAGGACACCACTTTAGCAAAGAGTGAAACAACGCCAAAAATGGTTCAATGTTTGTGGAGTATTAATAGGGATCGAAAGCAGAAACCGCACAAGCTTGAGCCATGTAATGCAAGTTAATTAGTTGATGGCTACCTTAGTCCATGCGTTTGACTTTAGCTATAGGGTACTGCATGCATTTTCATAGTAGCACTATCTTGGAAAAACGGTTCTTAAACATGGTTAATGAGCGTATTATGAGACCAAATTAAATGTGCCGTCCATCCACAAACATGTTTATGTCAGTCTTGTTCTCTATCTGCTAAATGTTCATTAAAGAAGCGTTATTTCCATCCCTTTTTCTCTCGCGAAAAGAGTTTTAGGTGTGCGGGATGGCAAGACTCGTGCAAATTCACTACATGAGGTAACAAAACTGCATGAATAATTGTTAATATATAGAAAGTCTGCTGCTATATATAAGAAATACTATGATTGCTCAATATTTTAGGCCATCGCTGCAATGGAGATGACGAAGGTAGTAGAGACCGCAGAGGTACAGGATACTATTATTGCCGCAGCGAGCCTAAACACCAGCAACGACGATTTCGGGGTGGTGGTGACATCTCTCGATCGCTGCTGAACTTGCTACTTGCTCAAAACTTCAGTGTCCTGAAGGGCTTGCTTCGTGTTGAATCAACTCAATAGGAGAGAGCATAAATTACGAGCTTGTACTTCAGAACGGAAATGAATAATGGCGAAACTGGTAGGGTAGACTTCGCAAAAGCTGCTTCGGATGATGCTACCTACATCTGGCTGTGAAACCACTAAAAAACCCTCTGTAGAGAATGAGGGTGTTATGATAAACTATGTTTTTGCCTGTAAATTTTGTGGCAAAAGGTCATTATGCGCATAAATATACTCATAGAATAACAGCCCATGCTTTTTGATCGCTGTATGATGGCATTTTCTTCAAAAAATCATGTGTTTTTTTTACCATGACATCTGTATGATGGCATCTTCTTCAAAAAATCATGTGTTTTTTTTTACCATGACATCTTACACAATATTGTTTTTAAAAAACATGACATGATGATAAAAGGTTTGAGATCTGCATAACAAGTTTTAAGTTCGAGTTAGAACGTGTATTTTTTATAAAAAAACTAGAACAACTAGAATTTTACTCGCTTATTTGAATCTATAAAATATATTTTTTAGAGATGAGATTTCCTCGAATAAATTTTTTTATTTTTTTTTATACAATACGAGTGATTGCCGAAGGGATTTGTAAACATACCTCATAATTATTGTTTGACAGTGATATGTAAATCTAGATTAAAAAAGGATGAGAAACGTGAAATATCCATGCTAATTAACCAAACTAAACTGGTAACAATAATTAATGAAGTCACGAACCTATTCTAGCGGGTGAAATTATAAGAAAGAACAAGAAAAAAAAGAGGCTCCCTGTAGTTAACTGTACAGAAAATTGAAGGAATCTAGAGGATCATAAAAAAATCCCAGCATAGTAAATGATCATGCCCACAAAATCCAACGATATATTTCACTGCAGAAACTAGCTTCAATTATCATACTATATAAAGCAAAGAGTTACCATCGACCTCGTCCATGGAACCTATATGCCGAGTGAGAAGAACAAAAATAAAAATATTTTTAGGGTTCGAACCCAGAGTAAAGTAAGTTACGGTACTCTCACTGTGGGGTATCTCTGTGATGGATCACGAGGGTTAGGGTAAGCTCATTGTACAATTTATGAGCCAAAGATGACCGTTGGAAGGATTTATTCAGCCTGACAGTTGGCAGTTGGAAAAGTAAAAAACGATGAAGGGAAAAAAATTCAGACATTTTATCCCACTCCGTAGCATACAAATTAAACACAGAACATTACAGAGCTTGGAATCATGAAAATGTCCGACTGTCTACAATCTGATGTAGGTTGTGACATGTCCTAACTCCTAAGAAAAGAAAAGAAATAGGCACCACCTTCCTGTCAATTCCATCTTGGTATCTTGTCTTTAATCATCTCTCTTAATTGATCCTCTAATCACCTAATTCCCTCCTCCTCAACCTCCCTCCCTCTCGTTTTCCATTTCTTCTCCATAACTCTCACTCTTCTTCACACTCACACTCGCGCACACATTCTCTCTGTGCAAATTTCTCATCAGACAACCATGCCAGGTCTTGTCTCTGTTAAAACCCCACCAGATGCACCGCCACTTCACATTTCAGTCCCTGAGATACTACCCGGATCCTCAGCCCGACCTGAACAACCACCACCACCCAGAACCCCGACTCCCAAAAAGCCCCCATCTTCTTCTCCTTCCCGATCCAAACCTTCCCCTGCCCGCTCCACTAAAAAACCTCCACCGGATTCTCCAAACCCGAACGCTCTCCTCTCGGACCCTTCGTTGGATAACCCGGATCTTGGCCCGTTTCTCTTAAAGCTCGCCCGTGACACTATTGCATCCGGTGAAGGACCCATTAAGGCATTGGACTATGCAATTAGAGCATCAAATTCGTTTGAAAGAGTGGCAATTGAGAAGGGAGAGGAGCCAAGTTTGGATTTAGTTATGAGTCTTCACGTTTTGGGTGCTATTTATTGTAGTTTAGGGAGGTTTGAAGAGGCAGTGCCTGTGCTTGAAAGGGCTATCAAAGTGCCTGATTTCAGCAAAGGAATAGATCATGCGCTTGCTGGGTTTAGTGGTTATATGCAGTTGGGGGATACTTATTCAATGCTGGGTCAAGTTGATAAGTCTATTGAGTGCTATGAGAAGGGGTTGCAAATTCAGATCGAGAGCTTGGGGGAGAATGATCCACGAGTTGGCGAGACTTGCAGGTTTGTGGGTTTTGGATTTTCAACTGTTTTTCTTAATGGGTTGTTTTTGTTTTCTGAAATTTCCTTGTTTTTTAAGTGTTTATTTTGTGTGAAAGTAAATCTGATATATTCGGATAATTAAGACTGGGACTTTTGTCTTAATGAGAGATTAAGATTTTCAAGTTTGATAATTAAGACTGATTATGCTAATGCTTGTTGGATTTTTGATTTGCACAGTAACTGTTCTAAACAGTTACTATTTGAATCAAATTCTGGAATTCTCAGAATTTGAAAAATACGAAAACCTTAATTTGGGGCAAACTCACATAGCTTTATTGAATCAGAAAATGCCTATATATAGGCTTACAATACCATGAATTGAAAAAACAAAACTCTCAACAAAACTTTGAGAGATTATTGGATAACCACAGGTTTTGTAGATAAAACCTGTTATGAATAGTAATTTTCGAAATTTAAAATACTTCAGCTAAATCTTGTTATCTTAAAGCTGATCTCATTAATTCTAACAATGCTATGTATTTGGAGGGGAAGTGTTGCTTGTTAGGCGTTCTTTGATTTTTTGAGTTTCTTTCTAATAGGGTAATTAAGATTGATTATTCCTTAAACAAATAGATTTGGAATTGTTAACATGAGGTAAATTGTGATATCGTTTGTTGGAGGGAATTATACTGGAGGCTATTTTTAGGAAGAGATGTGAGATTAAGTTTTGCTGCTGGAGTCTAAAATATCCATTTATTATATCTTCCTATTTGTTTGGCGTGTTGTATATTCGTATGTACTATGCAGTGATATGATCTTCTGTTTTATAGAAAATCCGTGGTTTTTTTTTATTAATTCTTTGCTTGATATGATTTTGTTTTTCAAATTCTCCAGCTATTGTTTTTTCAAAGTCTGAACAAATGAGCCTGACATGTTTAATACTGAGTTTTTGCTGTTATCTGCATATGATGTAGAGTAAAAGTTTGTTCGAACCAGCATGCTTCTTCTTGTATAACTCGATCTTAGTCTATTAATTTGGAGATGCCAGGTACTTAGCTGAGGCACATGTTCAAGCTATGAACTTTGATAAAGCAGAAGACTTGTGCAAGAAAACACTTGAAATTCATCGTGCACACAGTGAACCAGCATCTATTGAAGAAGCAGCTGACCGCAGGCTGATGGCTCTTGTATGCGAGGCAAAGGGAGACTATGAATCAGCACTTGAGCACCTTGTCCTTGCCAGCATGGCAATGATTGCAAGTGAACAGGACAATGAGGTTGCTGCTATTGATGTCAGCATTGGAAACATTTACATGTCTCTTTGTCGATTCGATGAGGCTGTTTTCTCTTATCAGAAGGCACTCACTGTTTTTAAGTCATCAAAGGGTGACAACCACCCTTCGGTTGCATCTGTCTTTGTACGTCTTGCTGACTTATACCATAGGACTGGAAAAATCCGAGAGTCTAAGTCTTACTGTGAAAATGCTCTGAGGATATATGCGAAACCTGTGCCAGGAACCACGACAGAAGAGATTGCCGGGGGATTGACTGAGATTTCGGCCATTTTTGAATCTGTAGATGAGCCTGAGGAGGCATTGAAGCTCTTGCTAAAGGCAATGAAGTTGTTGGAGGATAAACCAGGACAGCAAAGTACTATTGCAGGGATTGAAGCTCGAATGGGAGTGATGTTTTACATGGTTGGGAGATATGAAGAAGCAAGGAACTCATTTGAGAGTGCTGTGACAAAACTTAGAACCAGTGGTGAGAGGAAATCAGCCTTTTTTGGGGTTGTATTGAACCAGATGGGATTGGCTTGTGTACAGCTGTTTAAAATAGACGAGGCTTGTGAGTTGTTTGAAGAGGCAAGGGCGATACTAGAACAGGAGTGTGGCCCATGCCATCAAGATACCATTGGAGTATATAGCAATCTTGCAGCAACCTATGATGCTATGGGAAGGTAATTTGTCATTCATTTCAAACTATTGCCCCTCAATATTATTACTTCAGACAACCATCTTATTATCATGACTAGAGTGGTTGAATTATCCATTTTGACGTTCGTTTTGTATTTTGTCCCTGGCGAGGATTTCTGGACAGATGAAAAATATTTATTTGTTGTCTCTGTCTCCACTACATATGCATTTTGATGAGATGAGAAGATTTATGGTGGATTTTAAGTGCTAAATTATCTTGAAATGTATATTCAAGTTATATAATTTTGTTTGTTATAAAGCTTATAATAGAGACAGCATTCTGGATAAATAAACGTATGGCTAATTTTGAGGTTTCAATCTTACTACTTCAAACGTTACTTAAAGCTGGAGATTCGTTTACTTATTTTCATCTGATGTTGAACTTTATGGCTTCCATTGCAGGGTTGGAGATGCAATAGAGATCTTGGAGTTCGTTCTAAAACTTAGAGAGGAAAAGCTTGGAATTGCAAATCCTGATTTTGAAGACGAGAAAAGTAGGCTAGCTGAGCTCCTAAAAGAAGCAGGCAAGGCTCGTAACAAAAAGGCAAAATCATTGGAAAATCTCATCGATCCTAATTCAAGGAGGACTAAGAAAGAATCAACGAAGAAGTGGGGATTTAGAATTTGAAAATGCATCGCAAGTATTTATCCACTTTACCACACCTGCACATTCTATAGCTTAGAAGATCCTGTATAGTGTCAAAGTTATAATCTGGTGAGTTTTCTGTTTCTTGCGCTTTGAACCCCAATTTGTTTGTCTATTTGAATTGTTTTATTGATTGTCTGTCTTGTGACTTCAAAGTTCACTGAATCGAAGAATGGTCATTTGAGCAAATAATTTTTATGAATGCCTGCTGTTTTCTCCTGCTTTTCTCTATCATAATTCTGCATCCCCCACTTGTTGTTGTGTTACGAACTCTAGAATTCATGTGTTATACACGACTCCTCCAATGGTTTTGCATGGATTTCTCCTTTCAAGTTGGTGATAAAATTTTGCCAAACCCTCTTGTACTCTGCCAGAGTATGAGCCACCGGAGTGGCATCAAGAATGATTGCTTGTGAAATCCTTGTGAGCCCCTAGACACGGCGGACTGACGGGAGTTTCTTTCATAAAAGCAGCAACGTAAGTTCCCATCCATCCAAAGACTACCATGACTATGCATACCAATCCCAACCATATTTCTATTGAATGTTTCAACTTACTTCTGAAATATATATCCTATTATGACTCCAGTATCCGCAATACTCAATATATGAGCATCTGTGTAATCAAAATAAAGTGATCAGATATCTACCAAATATTAGATAGATTGGAAGGAAGCATCATTTTTTTTTATAACCGGGTTATTTGGGTCAGTTTACGTGCACCACAACTAATCAACGGATTCACTGAATACTCTACAAGTTTAATGAGCAGATAAAGAATCGCGGAGATAACAAACGTGTATAATGGGGTTACAACTTTGGTGCAGAAGAAAGGAACAAGTCTTTTTCTCGGCAAGGCCAAGACCTCACCTGCAAGGAAGCACCATTTTTGTTAATGGCCACGTTGCTGGGGCCTGTTCATCAGACCTATATTTCTATAACTAGGGTTTTGTCAAAATGAAGACATCATTGTTTTTCCTGTTTTTTTCCTTTCTGTGCAAAAAAAAAAAAGTGTGGTAGTTTGCTGCCGTTACATACCCCCACTGTGCTTAATAAGGCATTCGGTGTCATAATGAATCATCCATCTATGACCTCGGCAAATTAAAGCTCTTTTTCCAACTTCTATTTCATGGTCAACAAATGGATAGCCAAGTCCGCAGCAAGTCAACTGACCTCACACCTACCTAGAAAACTTCCATGGATTCTGAACAGGATAGAGCTGCATTTACTACTGGCCAAATTTTATCCAAATGGGGGCACCGGGAAGATACAATCACTTGTTGCTGACGTCGATATATAGCAAGCCTGGATTTTGAAATCTTGAATACAGTGCCATGTCCAGGCCAGGCTCCTCTCTCAAGCACATGCACTCTCATATTTGTTCTTCTTTCTCTCCCACGCACACAAAAAAGTCTCTCTTTCTTGCATTTCCAGTAAATTATAACAGTCCCTATGTGTATCAAGTTACTAAATATATCATCCCCTGTAATTTTAAAAATCATAAATTAATCAATAAATTGCCTTTGACCTCTTAACGTAAACCAATCAATAAGTGATTTTTTCAATTAACATCAGATTAGGTTATGTTTGGTAACAAGTTAATAAGGGTTAAAATTAACTATTGCGAAATTTAAATTTGTTTTCTATTATTTTCTTTAAGTGAATTAAGGGACCTCTCAGTGTTTTTCAAGGCGAAATCTTGACCTCGGATTTTTTTTATTACTTTTTTCCCCTAAAAAAACATGCCAAATAATTCCTTAAATCTCGCTCAAATCATTACTGGTAATTTAATTAATTAATTACTTCTCATTCACTAATAATCTTTTAAATTATTAAAGCATCAAATATTTTTAAAACCTCGTAATTATTGTCACAAATAAAATTCATTTTTTGGGGGTTTGTATAGTAAAATTGTAAAGAATAGTAATATAACAATGCAGTTTTTTTTTTTTAATAATAAATAAAAAGCCTTTGCAAAAATAAATTAACAAATCACATAAATAATCTTGCCAAGAGGGATTATCCCTGTGATCAAATCAACCGTCTCATTAAGAGGCAATTACTCTCATAATAAAATAAATAGTTTCATCATGAGACGACTTCCTCATGACAATAAAATGCTTCATTGATTGAAAAGTTTATTTTGACTTGTTGGCTACAAGATTTGGATGAAGATGCGTTGATTGAGACTCGACTTGATTTTTCTAATGCTAAGGCTTTAAATTTTAAATTTTTTAAAAATATTAATGGAAAAAAATATTCAAAACATGTGTAAAAGCATAAGATATATATATATATATATATTGTCATAAAGTCAAACAAACAAAGCTTATATTTAAATATTTTTTATAGAAAATAATGGTTATTATTTTTAGACGACAAAACTCTACTTCTATCATTCATGGATTTATTATTTAGATGAAAACAAAATTTTGTTTACACATCTTTTTGGCGAAAATCACACTCTTCAAATGACAAAATTCAACTTCTCAAGAATAGATCCTTTCAAGGATTACAAGAGTCTCAACACAATCCCATAAACATGTCCATATGTAAAGGAACATCGTTCATGTATTACAAGTAATTCAACACAACTCAATTGATATAAAAAGATATAATCTGATAAAAAAAATTCATACTCGCATTGTAAATTAACCAAAATAAAATTAATAATGACATATAAGAAAACATATATTCAGGAAACAAAAAACAACATATATGTTACAAATTATTATAAAATAAAATAAATCATACATCGAGGTTAAAATCGACCTTTACAAATCGCTAAAAGTTGGCTAAAACTATACTAAAGTTATTTAAGCAAAAAGAGATAGCGATGACATATGATCTGTACAAGACTTCGTTTCACACATCAGTAATGCAAGGACACACATGGACCTGTGGATCGACTTCTTCTTCTTTTCTTCCTCTTTATACCGAGTGATGTAAATCGCCATCACTTGAAATAGAGAGATCAAAGACAAGAAAAGGTGGTTGCTGCTACTATGAGACTAGTTTGCTACTACTCTTATAAAATTTGGTTCGATCAAAGATAGTTAGAAACCATCTAGTAAGTGGTCCAATGGTGAGAGTTTGGGACTAAGAGGTTTGTTCCCCCTGTGATTTCAGGGATGCTAATATGATGACCACTTGAGACTTACATCGTCATTAACTTCAGGACTCGTATGATTAGTCAAGATGCGCGTAAGCTGACCTAGACATTCATGTTAATTAAAAAAATGGTTAGGGATTCTTGCTATTGTGGGTGGTACTTGGGGTTTTGGACATGATGGGTTTGATAATGAGTGACTAAAATTGCATTCTCATGGACTATTTCGATTAGGATTTGTTGACAACTACAACTTTAGGTGACTAGGTCTTTTTTAATTATTTTTGTCTTTTTTTTACTGGGTTTTTAGTTGGTTAGTTTTTTTGCAAGAATATCTTCCCTTTCTCACTCTATTAATCTTTGTATTTATATTGCATATGCTTCTCTACAAATAGGAACAATTAAACTAGAAAAGGAAAAAAATAATTTATTAGTTCCTTCTTAAACTAATTTGACTTTAGGATTTTTTGAATTTGCTTGACTATCCTATGTATTTCTCTTTTTTCATGATCTCCTAATATATAGTTTTTAGTTCCTTAGACCGTTTTTCTTTCTTTCCTCTTATTTCATCCCTTATATATTTTATCCTTCTTTTTATTATTTTTATTTTTGTTTATATATCTCAACAGACAGAATATATATTGAAAACATATTTTTTGTTGAAAGTTTTTGTTTTTGAAAATGGTAAAAAATAGATTATGACAATTATTTTTACAATAATTCATTTCTATTTTCGAACTCGTCCCATCCTAAAGTTATAAATGGACGAAAAGGGAAAAAAGGATTAAATATGAGGTTCTTAGAACATAAAGGACTAATTTATTAGTTTCTTCAAATACAGGAAGCGAGTTAAAATACATGCGTTAGCTTAAAATGCACGAGCCAATTCCTGAAGTGCATGAATGTAACCACTTCTTGGATTTACCAGCCAAATTTAAGTCTGCAAGACAGATAGTCACCGAACACCTTCCATAATTAATTTCTCTCCCTTGTTTACGAGACTCTTTACTAAAGCATCTTCAATATAAGAAATTCAATTTCTTGATTTTAGTCTATAGCCTCCCATCTCATCAGAATCATGGTCTCTGCAAACCTTGTTAGAACTGTGGTTGGCATCATAGGTAAGAAGGTTTTGTGGGATTTTGTGGGTTTCTTGTATGTGAAAATCGATTATAATTGTTTGTCTAATGATGTGAGTTTATTTTGTAGGAAATATCATCTCACTTCTCTTGTTCTTGTCACCGGTGTAAGTACTGCTGCGTATGGTTCTTGAGCACAGTCTCTCTTGCACTGCATGCGTGGATATTTCATA
Source organism: Salix caprea (assembly GCA_964035475.1). Classification (NCBI taxonomy): domain Eukaryota; kingdom Viridiplantae; phylum Streptophyta; class Magnoliopsida; order Malpighiales; family Salicaceae; genus Salix; species Salix caprea. The sequence continues at coordinate 9,418,752 of OZ037759.1, read as the reverse complement.
AACCTTCTGGGATTAATTTGAGATATCCATATCGCAATCAATTCATTTATTTGGTGGTTTATGCAGTCAATTATGATTGTTTAATTTGATTTTTACTTCCATCACTTCATTATATATATATATATACTGTGCATCATTTGCAAGATGCATTTTCTTTTCTTCTTGTTTTTTTTTTTTAGAAATAAATTAAAAAGACTTGATTTGTTGAACCTTGTTTGGAAAGTAAAATGTAAGATTTGCACGGTTTGAGTAGTAACCTTTTCTTTTATTGAATTTCTCAGGCCAACTTTCGTGCAGATATGGAGAAAGAAATCAGTGGAGCAATTCTCACCAGCCCCATACCTCGCAACCCTGATCAACTGCATGGTTTGGGTCTTATATGGACTCCCCGTTGTGCACCCAAACAGCATGTTGGTTTGGACCATAAATGGGACGGGGATTGCTATTGAGATGGTCTACCTCCTCCTTTTTCTTCTCTACTCAGACAAGAAAGGGAGGTTTAAGGTGCTCCTAATTGTGCTCGTTGAGGTTATATTCATCGCTCTCGCTGCCACTCTGGTCCTAACCCTAGCTCATACCACCAGAAAGAGAACTGCCATTGTTGGGATTGTGGCAGTGGTTTTTAACACCATGATGTATGCTTCACCTTTATCAGTCATGGTTAGTCTCCTAAATAGTGCAAGTTTCAGTTAATCTCTTGAATCTTGATTGCTCCATCTATCTTTTTGATTTCCTTGTGGTTAATTTGATATGCATGGACTGTGACGCAGCGCCTGATAGGAGAGAAACTGTGAGCTTATATAATCTGTAAAATTTGACAGATATGATTGTTTTGATCTGCAGAAAACCGTGATCACTACAAAAAGTGTGGAGTACATGCCATTTTACGTCTCCCTTGCCTCCTTTGCCAATGGTGTTGCCTGGTCTGCTTATGCTCTTATCAAATTTGACCCCTTCATTCTGGTGATCATCTCTCTCTCTCTCTCTCTCTCTCTCTCTCTCTCTCTCTCTCTCTCTCTCTCTCTCTCTCTCTCTCTCTGTGCTAGTTCTGGAAAATTAATAGAGTCGTGGTTTGTTTATCAGGTCCCCAATGGAACGGGAACATTATTTGCAGTGGCCCAGTTGATCCTATATGCTGTGTACTACAGATCCACACAGAGACAGATAGCAGCGAGGCAGGCGAAGGGTGACGTGGGCTTATCAGAGATGGTTGTCAATGGAAGCTCGACGAGGACAAATTTCTCTCGGAATGGCCTCGGTTCAGAGGGAGGGCTGAAATAGAAGAAACCAGCAAGCTTTTCGCGCTCTGCTAATGCGGGCTACAATATATAATGTAATGAAAAACAAGTGCATGCCTGCATTTATTAAAATAAAATGAGAAATATTTGAGCTAAAATAAATAGTTTTAAGCGATATTATTTATTTGATGAAGACTAAAGCCGGCCCAAGTTCAAGGTTGAGATGATGATATCTTAGATTAATCTCGGTTAATCCGGTTTAATTATCAAAACCATAACTTATGCACGTGCTTATGAAATTCAGGGTTAAACTTTAAAGTTATTAGGAAAATAAAGATTAAATTGAGAAGAAAAAAGGTCCAGCATGTATAGCACGTGTCAGCGGTGGTATTAGAAGGGTACATGTGGCTCCTTCCGGCCCAAGAGGATTGCCTTTTTAAGCCATTAAAATCTATGGAATGGGCTTAAAGGGGACTATAGACTATAACCTTTCGATGACCCATTTTTCTTTCTTTCTTTTTTTCTCACTGATTTTGATCTAGTTTCCTCCTTGATTACATAGAAAAGTTGTTTTTTTTTTTTTTTTTCTCAAGCTCAGTTCATAATTAAGGACGTTGACTTGGTTTTCTAACTAGATGGTGTCCCTTGCAGTTTCATAGTGAATTTTTATACTTTTAAAACAGGAATACAAAATGAAAGATGTCATCTTTATTGTATTTTTTCCGAATCAATATCTTTATTTCTATATGAGAGCAAGGATAGCAATCGATTAGGTTAAAATCAATATATTATCTTAATAACCCCAATCCCAGACTGGTATGGATCGACACGGCATCCGTAGATTGCCCAACAAAATCACTTGATGGTCCACAAGCGTCGATGGGCTCCTGCAAGTCTGTCTCACGTGCCAATGGGAACCCGGTTATTGTCATCCGGCAGTCGTTTTGTATCTTCTTCCCCCCTGACTCAACATTCTCCCTTTATGACCATGTTCTGATATTGTCTCGAATCAACAATATCAGGGGGGTGTAGATTTCGAAGATTTTAAGCTCCCGGCATTCAGAAATCTGAAACGTAGATAACAGGATGGAAATTGGAATGTTTTGGCCTTCCACCAAACTCTTCGAAAGAAACAAACGATGCTTCTTACATGTGAGAAGCCTCGGCATGGAAAGGGTGTGTGTAATCAAATATGAAGTCATTCCAGTCACCCTGGCAATATATGAATCTACATCAAAGGAGAATTTCTTACAGTACAGTCAAGTTCTCTGAGCCAAAAATCTACAGCTTCGTTTGGTCTAGTAATCTAATAATTGTGCTAAAAACTTTCCATATTTACAAAGACAGCCTGATCATAACTCCCCGGTGCTCTCACAGGAGCTCCCGAGATTGGCATTTGCATCATGAACTGATAGCCTGATTATATTACTGCTTGATGATCTCGAAACATCCATGCACTCCAGCAAGTCAGCATCACAAGCTATCAAAACACACTCACGATCATCATCCAGATACTTGATGTCAAAAGTACCCACCTCTAACTTCAGCCTCTTGGCCACTTCCTCTTTCAACTCCACAATCCCAGAACTCAAAGAAATTCGAAACCTTATTACGTCTTCCCTGTATGTTGCCTTTATGGTTACTCTCTTCATTTCTTGCATAGGTGTTGCATGTGGAATTGCATGCAAAGGAGCAGCTACCATTTGTGTGGAAAGCATATTGGAACATGGAGGATCTGCCCAACTAGATTCCGGGACTCCCTCATCCACAATAGCATCTGCCACAGCAGGACAAAGGTTTCTCAAATCTTTAGAGCTCCCCGCATCCTCTATTAGCATTCCACAAAATGGTTCTTGGGCTTCTGTTGCCACAAGAGCATCAAGTATTGAGAATGCAGCTGACATATTTAGTTCCTTGGTTTCTGGTGATACCCCCCCAGCTTTAATACATCGCTCATGGAAAGGAGAAGCGGATGGGTCCTTAACAGGTGCACTTTCATTTTCTGGGTTATCTTGGCATGAGCCATGAGAAGTAGGAGTCCCTGCACTCCCATTCCTTGAGCCACTCCTCATTTTGGATCTGTTTGAGCGTCGACCTAACTCCGGTGAAAACCTGTTTTGCACAGTGAGTTTCTCTTGACTCAATATACTACATCTTATCAATTGATCTTCTAAACCAGCCTGCCCATCACTTCCTGATGTTCTACAGGTTGGTGATCCATTCCTGTCGCCATGATATTCAGGAGGTTTAGAGTCTGGTGAATTCTGTTGATTGCTCCCATTCAAATTGGAAGGCCAAGAAATGGCACCAACAGCAACATGAAGTGGACTTGTAGTAAGAGGAGTTAAATCAAATGTTCCTTCACTGCCGTGGACTGATTCAATTACCCGCTTTAGCTTAGACAGGGAACGATTAACCTTGTTAATCTTGCGAGATGGCCAGCGGGAGATCCCATGCTGCCTGCAAATACGCTTCATTGTAGTAGGGCAAACTGTAAAGCGTGACACAAGAAATTGTATAAGAAAAGGCCATTTAACACATCCTATATCACAACATTAACCAGCATTTATAAAGAAAGAAATCAACATCTTTGCAATGACAAGAGGAAATTGCAAGCAGCAATTTTTTAAGTGTAACCATACCACCGAGTCTCTTTGCAGCATCTTTCAGACTTCCAGCAAAATATTGTTGGAGAACCTCTAGACTAATTGTTTTCTCTGCCTTTCCGCGTTTCCTCTCTGATGGCTTTTTTGTCTCTTTCTTTTCTGGATGGGAAGCAGGAGTTTGTCTTTTGTCTGCTTGAACAGCACTGCCTCCGTAGTTTATGTCATCCAAGTCAAACATCAACTCGTTCTTTTCTGAATCAATTCCCCCAATGTGTACTTCATTTGGCAACGTATTATCATCAGGAAAATATTTTATAGGCTGGGGCATCTGAATGCATTCAAGTCTCAAATCAAGTTTCCCATTAGTAGTGGCTTGAATCATCTCTACAAATCCTTCCTCTTCAAGGTCCATCCCAGAAGCAACCTTAAGAGACTGGAAATCCTGCTTCATTGTTGACAATATGGAGCCTAACAGAGTCTTCTGTTCGTGACTGTCTGTGATGCTAGGGGGCAGAAAAAATTCCAGAATATATTCATCATCTCCAGTATAACTGCTCCGCAAGAAGATTGCAAAACAGCTGGTTAATCCAAACATGCGTGCATAATGTACTAGAGGATACTCATTCTTGCTGAAATGGGTGATATCTGGGCAGAAACATGAACTTTGGGACAAAAACGCCCTCCCAGCAACACCCTGGCCCTTTTGTAAGTGATGCTCAAGACAGGCCTCCCGAAAACCCCATATGTGAGCATCCACTACGTAGAATGCCACATCGGTAGTGGACATACAGACTTGGCCATTGCAGTTGCCATCAAAGCTGGTACAACTCTTCTTCAGACCACCGCCATACGTCAGAACACTACGATGCATGCATGGAACCCATGTCTGAGCCAGGGGCAATTTATGAGTTTCACACACCATTGTCAATATCTCCAAGATTTCAGACAGTGCATTTTGGCGACCTTCATTACAGATCTGGTTTAAAAGCCACAAAGTATAAATCTGTGAGAACAGAGGGGGAAGAAATGAAAGAAGGGCACAAGTTTTGTCTGGCTGCTCTCCCAATAATACCAGATTTTACATAAAATATATTGTGACAGCTCACCTGTATGCATGGAGGATCCAATATCTCTGAACTTTTTAAATCTACTGCCTGCAGGACAACTGAAACTATGTGACTGGGGAATCTCAAAATGTATTATTTGCCAATCATATATCAAAGTTTTTCAAAGGAAATCCAACTAAAAATTAAAGGATAGCACCAAGATCAATTAGCACATTGAGGGAGATGAAACCCAACCTCAAGTGCCTTGCACACTTTATCAACCTCAGGTGCATAGTTGATCTTCTGTGAATTCATAATGAGCTCAACAACACCAACACAAGACTGTCCAGAAGGTTCAAAGACCGGCAAAGCCAATGTTCCTCGAACATTGTGGCGCTGAGCATGATCAAGCCGTGGATACTCCTTGCTGGAATAATACTGAACATTTGGAGTCCACTCTGGAGATTTTTGTCTGAAAACACGGCCAGGAAGCCCAAGCTCTCTGTCACTCTTGTCGTCCACAGAGAACATATACATGAGAGAGACCATCCTATACTGATGAAGTCCATTACTACGAGGGTCCAGAACAAAGGGTTGCCCTGAAGTTGTCAAAACATGTTGACCCCTGTACGACACAGGTGCCCAAACCTGGGCTAGAACATGTTGTTCAGTTGATTCTTTGAAATATCTTAAGGCCTGTGTCATTCTCTCTTTAATCATACAACACCCATCTGGGTTGTCAATAGGCATCAATCCCAAAAATGGAGAAGGAAATTTACTTTTATCATCAATTTCCCCTTGGCTTTCGTCTATTGAATTTGGATTAACTGCATTAAGAGAATTTCCAGGTTATGAGAGAAAAAACAAACTAATGATCATCATCCTGATAGTGCTTAGTGAGTTGCCGTGCTATATAGAAAAGAAAACTGCAAAAAATAAAATGATGCAGTTAATTGGTGAAAGAGCAAGAGCAGTCTACATAGACTTGCAAAATCCTCAGTATTGTCACAAACTTCAAAGGATAGAAAATTTGCCATAAAGATAGAGAAAAGAACACTAAACTTGAATGAAGTCTCCAAATTGAAGAATGTACTGAGTTTGGGTATTAACTAATTATCCATTCGAGGGAAGACAAAATTAAGGCCATCAAAACAGAAACAAATTAATGGCATCACTTTCGTTCTTCTTAGTTTTTGGCTTCCCATCTCCCACAGCACTGGAGATCATATTCATGTTTCATTTCTATTGCTTTAAGTATTGGCTTTCGTAGAATCATGTTCCCAGAAATCCAGTTTCTGTGATAGAGATAAACTCATGCCTTGAGAAAATTCTAATCAAATTCAAACACCAATGAGTTTTCAATCCATCAATACAGTAAACAAAACAAAATAAATACCACAGGAATCACATCAAATAAGCTCAAATTAACCAATCAAAAGCACAAAATATGACCAAAAGAAAGGCAATAAAACTTAAACACGTAAAAGAAAACCCAACATCAACTCTCTCTTTCCATCTCTCTCTCTCTCTCTCTCGCTCTCTCGCTCTCTCTCTCTGTCTCCACATTCACCACTACACAAAGTCACAGACTTTTCAATCTGAGAAAGTAGGAGGAAAAAGTCAAATCTTTTCTAAAACAAAACCCACCAAAAGAAAGCTAAAATTACAACCTTTTCACCTCTTCTCAATGGAAGCAAGCAACTAGCACTTAATACTCTTCATTCATTCAAGCAAAACACCAAAGTTCAAGCAAGAAAAAAAAAAAAGACAAAAGGAAGGAAAAGAAAATTAAGCAAAACAAGTGACTAACTTGTGAGGAAAATAGGATAATCAGACAAGCGGGGGGCAGCAGGGGATGCCTGACAGGCAGCAGCAGTAACAGCTAGTCTATCATCAACGGCATCAGAGAAAGCCCAAAGAGGAGAACAAGGCTGTTCAGTAGAAGTAGAAATAAGAAGAGGAGACATGGGGTTTGAGGAAATAAAAGAGATCTGATCTAAAGGACAAGAGTTATCGAGATCAAAATCCAACTCCATTGACTTCATTCCTTCTGGCTCACCTCCACCTCCTCCTCCTCCTCGACCTTCTGTTGGTTTTGACATTTTGTTTCGTTTCTTTAAGATTGTGAGTAGATTATATTCAAAGAACCAATGGTTTCACTTTCATTATGTCATTGGAAGATATGATATGGATGATGATGCATTGTCCTTCTTTCGTCGGGGGGAGAGAGAGACAGAGGAAGTGGGGTCAAAAGACAATTTTTTTTTGCAGGATAATGGTTTATGGAATCCATCAATGGGGGCTACTTGCTCAGGGAATGCCAGTTAAAATATGGACCAACCATTTTCCACTTCTACTACTATTAGAGCCTAGCCAGACAAATACCATACAAGCCGCCGCATTTCCTAATTTGAAAGGATTGATTTGCAAATTAGAGGTTCTCTCCTCCTATTTACTTTTATCTATTTTTTATATGATTAAAATTCTATTTGGAGTTCTAAGATAATTCCACACACCAGAATTAATTTAATCCTTGGAATTGAGTTAAATTCCAAACATTCCAAACTAACGTTTAAGTTTCCATGATTAAAGGGTTTTTTATTGCATGTTATGCATTGTAATAAATCTTAGGACCAATGACAAGACAAGAAAGACAACAAAGTAAGCAATTTAATGATCCAGAAAGGGGGGAAATCCATATATGCTCACCAACTCTAGATGGGTCAAAATAGTTTTTTTAATTGAACCCTCAATAAATTAAAAAAAATATAATCCCATTTAGGTCCTTTGTGGGGATGTATCAATTCTTTTCGTCCAATTACCTATTTTATGCAATAAAAAAAATGGTTGTTTTGAAGATAACTTAACACTTCAAGGTAAAGAATTACAATTATTTTAGGTTCTGTGTCCAGATTTGTTAACTTCCATCTAAATTACGTATGTCAAGGAATAAAATGGCATTGTTTGAAGATAACTGAACAAAATCTATCAAAAAAGTCAGTCATTTTAAACACAATTAAGGATTTTTTTATTGGATGGGGACCTAATCAAGAAAATATTTGTTTCAGGATCCAATTGAGAATGGCTTGTAAATTTGTGACTTGAACGAGATTCTGTAGAGAAAAAAAAAACTTTTATAATGTCTGGAATCAATTATATAAATTACTCTGAGAATAATTGAAAAAAAAACCCTTACGTCTCAATTATTTTGGCTTTTCATGACCCTCTCCATATTGTATGTTGTTACATCATTGCTTTTATTTCTTATATTAAGCAAATGACATAGAAGGAGTAAGAGCCAAACTGTGAGTGGAAGCACTGCTTTCTTCAAATATCATATTTATAATATTCAAGTTAGCTTAATAATATATTTAAACAAAGTCTTAATTGTCCTTGTTGCTTAATCATGATGACTAACATCTGATTTATTCACGCCCAGCATTGCTCAAAAAGAGCTCTAGCTTAGTGAACTGTAATTGAAATTGTTTTTTAAAATATTTTTTTATTTAAAAATATATTAAAATAATATTTTATTATTATTTTTTAAAATAATAAGAAGTCCAGAACTAAAATGATAGGTAGACAATAGAATCGATGGAAACGATTTGCATGGACATGAAGTCCAGAACAAACAGGCTAGCTAGATGCGTATCTGATCAATATCTCTCGTACCAGCACTCATAAAACATCTCCATCACAGCAATTTCAGCCAAGAAAGATAAACCCTAATTATCAAGACATTATCTTTCATAATTAGCAATTATGAAGGTCCATGAAGGCAGCACTTTCATGATATCTAATGGGTCAAAAAGAGGCAAGTTAAAATCTTAAATGGAGAAAGAAATTTCAATGGGCTATTGAATAGAATTTGCCTTTACTTAATCATCAAGGATGATTAACCCATCCCTGATAACTTGCAAGTTAACTAAGTTGATTTTTTTAATTGATTATTTTTCAATTTATTTTTTTAATATTGAATTGGTTAAAAATTATTTTTTTTATTTTCTTCCTATAGAGTTATCCCGCTCTTCTAACCCAATTTTAGTACTTTGACTCGAATTGTTTTTTTTTTCTTTTTTCAATTAACCTTTAATACTGGGTTGATTAAGAATTGAGCTCTACACTTATTTTTATTTTCTTTCAATAAGATTATCACATTCTTATGACCTCGGTCATAAGTTATGTCGGTTATAACATTTATTCCTAGATTGATTGAGAGCTAACTTGAGTTATTAGGATCTCCTTATTGAGATAATATTTGACAAGTTTACTTGAGTTGATCTAAATCGATTTTATATTTTATTGTTTTAATATTTTTTTAAAAATATCATCTTGATTTATTCTAGATAAATTATATTTTTATTAGTTGTTTGTGTTATTTTGTAACCTCTCAAGTCAATCATATTGACCAGGTTAATCCCAAATAGTTTAAGTTTTCCCTCTTCTAAAAAACACATCAACAATACTTAAATGTATTTCCATTTCAAGAAAATTTGATCCAATACGTAGCTTAGCTTAGCTTACGGGGAGCAATAAGATTCGTTGGAAAACCTATTGATAATCATACAGAAGTATTTGATGTCATCTGTATTCGAATACTCGAGGGTCAGCAAGCAACATGATATTATTGGTATACACACCATTATAAAAATAATTTAGCAAAAAGCTGGCTTAATGGTTTGGGCTAGTGGTGCTCCCCACCTAAACTAATTAAAAGAATATGAAGAATCCTTTAGAAAGATGTTCAATAATTAAAGGAAATGATAGTATTATATAATATCTAACAAATATTACAATAACCTCGTTCCAGTACTTTTAGAGGGTCAACATATTTTGATGGCAGACTCATGGGGGTTAGATTGTGATTTCACTGTAATTGGATAGAGCTTAAAGTAAATAAAGTTGCCTGAAAGTTCTCAGTATGGCCGGAGATTAGTCATGGAATTGACAGATATCATTTACTCGCATTGAAAGCAAGTGAGATGAGCTGCTTCTGGGCTGGAATGGACATAATTTTAGTCTTTAATGGCCTAAACTATACGCAAAGGAGTAATTTTGGGCTCGAAAAACCCTTCCGAGCTTTCTCTGTTTCTCTTCATGCTCGTGAAGAGACAGACTTTGTTTATTTTTGGTCAAGTGGGGAGTAAAATAAGCAGATCAACATAAGATAATTGAAGTCAATCATGAGGTAGGTGACAAAAACAAATTAAACCTATAAGGGGATACATGGATGTGTCACGCTTTAGAAAGGGACCTTGTAAACCAAACTAGCACAAATCTAGAACATGCACTTGAGAAAGAAAAAAAATGCCCTGATTCCGTCCGGTCAAGTATTTGAGAGGCAGAAAATGGCTATCTCTGTGCGTGTGTCTACACACACGTATATTACTTCATGTGTATCGACAAGAAGTTTTCTTAAATGAATAGCAAGTGTAATAAAAGCTTTCAGAAATTTACATATAGTGAGATCTTGATATCAACTAGGGTAATCACCTCTCCTGTACCGCGTGTGAAATACATGAGAGGCTAGTAGTCTTGAACTACACAATGCTGCACTTCTGTGCTAACACAATGCTATATTACAACTACTGCTTTCTCCTTTACAGCATGCCCCTCTCAAGATTATCTTGCACCTTGAACGTGTAAACTCGGAATCTCCTGAAGAGATGCAATGAAGCCTTCAATAACTGTCCCATACATGACAAGTGGAAAACATTTTTGAATTCGATGCGGTCTTGGATGCATTCAACAGGATCGTTCATCCACAGCTACAAGGTTGGGCTTCATTGATGTTAAAAAAAAGAAGCTATTAGCCTGTCTAGATGCCATTTGCTAACTAGCGTCTTGGTTTTTGTTGGGGAGGGTATCCAGTCCCCGCTCCAGGAGGGTCTTTCCTTCTCAGGTGATGCTGCTGATGGGGCTGGGCAACACCACGAGGCATAGGGATGTTACCAGGATTCATTCCACCACCCATCCCTGCCTGAGATGCGAGATTATAAGCCGCCATGCCCTGAGTTTGCATTCTCTGCATGCCCATAGCCATTGGTCGAGGTGCAGATCTGCTGTTAACTCCATGAGCACCTGGTATGCCTCCAGAAACTGCATTTCCAGATGATACTGGCTGTGGAGGTTGAAGGCTAGTTGTCCCTTCAAAATCTGTATTCGTATCTACTGGACGAGTAGGATAATTGATGACTTTCTCTCCAGGTTGAGAGGGAACCAGGGCATTACGTCCAGGGAGAGGTTCGCTTCGAAAATAATCATGCTCTAGAGCTTGTGCAGCTGTTATACGCTTTCGAGGATCATATTCTAGCATCTTAGAAAGGAGGTCAAATGGAGCACCTTTTGGAGGGAGAGGTACAACACTATGCAGCCCAGTATTCTCATACTTGTGCCCTTGGATATGCTCCACGTCATTGCGCCAATGTGGAAGGCTTGCAAGTGTTGGCCATTTTTCCAGTGTAGGATGGCCTAAGACCTTAAATATCTTGTCAAGTTGATCGAGCTGGAAAGGATTTGGTATTGATTTGGCTTCTGCCCCTTGAAAAAGTGGCTTCAAAGTCAGAAGTTCAGCAAAAATGCACCCAACAGCCCACATGTCAATAGCACTTGTGTAGTGCTTAGCCCCAAGAAGCAACTCAGGTGCACGATACCAAATGGTTACCACAACACCATTATCAGACAATGCCTTCAAGGGAGCTTGATATATCCTTGCAAGACCAAAGTCAGCAATTTTGACAACCCCATGTTCCTCTCCCTCACCCATAACTAAGATATTTGATGGCTTTAGATCTCTATGCATGATCCAGTTACTGTGCAGATAGTTCAGTCCATTGAGTAGCTGCCAGAGCAATGATTTAACAGTGTATTGGTTGATCAAATTGTTACCCTTGTCTCTGTGATGCCTGATGATTTCATAAAGGTCATGTTCAGCGTAATCAAAAGCCAGATACAGTGACATATCAGTATGATTAATGTGCACATTCACAAGCTTCACAACATTCTCATGAGTAATTTCCCTAAGCAGCATGATTTCACGGATGGCAGTGGGAGAGACGCCATCGCCATCCTTAGACTGCTTGAATTTCTTGATGGCAATGGACTTTCCACGATTTGCAGTAGACTTGGTTTTTGCCAGGAACACGAGACCATAAGTTCCTTCACCAATCTTGCCAATAAGATTGTACTGTTGCAGCCACTCTGGCTTCTCACTGTTGCTGCTGCTTCTATTATTGCCATCTCCCATGGTTGCAAACCTTCTTTGGCTGCCTGTCCTTACAAATTAGGTTGCCACATTGGCATTGAGATTGAAAAGCAAAGGACACCAGTCTCCTGCAACAGCTTATAGTGTAAGACCCCCTGAAGTTAAAAGGCAAGGACTCACTGTCATGAAATTATTGAAAAGGTAAGAAAAATAAACTGAAATCTTTGGAAATATGAATAGATGATATATTGACAATATTTCACATTTTCTCTATAGCTCCATGTTCGAAAGCATCATGATTACTTCAATAAGAGATTTCTGGAAATAACAGTTCAAAATAATTCGGCATCTGCAAAGTGTTCAAATCTCAGTGAAACCTCTCCCTATCCAACAATTACTTGGAACACTATGTCCACAAGCCCCACCATCTCATTTCAATCTTATGAATGAAAGTAAGACACAATAAGATGACAGAAGAAATAACGTTATCCTTTTAACAAATCAGCACAAACAAAAATCTTGAAGACAGCATAATAACACATGCTCTCACCAGGTAATGTAAATATATACAAATTTTTCATTTCTACTATATACACCAATATCCAAAACAGAAAAAGCAACCAAACAATAATCATCAAGGCATTGAAACACCTAGGATCATCAACAGCAGAGATTTTCAGTTGCAGCATTTAAGCGCTGCCAGAAGCACGCAAACTTCTTTCCATAGAAATGGCTTAAATTTCAAAGCAACTTTGCTCATTTTTCCAGTGACTGGATGAGCATGTGAACTGTATCGGATTAATCCACATGCTCCACCGCTTGTGTGCCCCGTCAATTCCCCTGTGTTTCATTCTAAACTTGTAATACATGCATTATTTTCCATTCAAAATTCCCACAAATTTGAATCTTCGTAACAGACCTGACCAGCCTGCTTTGAAGTCTTCGGTTTTACAATAACAGACTCTTCCAGGGAGAAAAAAACTAATCTTTAAAACTGAAACCATGAAAGAACTAAGTTCTCAGTTCCTAACTAGTAATAATACTCAGAAGAACAAAAAAAAGCACTCTCAATAGCTAAAAACATAAAACTGAATCCCACAAACCAAGCCCAGAACTCAGCCAATATTGAATGGTCAACAAAAAGCTAAGAGATCAACAAAAATGAGAGAGAGAAAACTACTTGAGCAAATAAAATAAAAAAACTACCTGTCGAGCTGAAAATGGATCAAAGTCAACACCTTTACTACCGCTCAATAAAACCCAGATCTCTATTACGGTCTCAAAGCGTCAAAAAAGGCAGTGCGTTTATGCTATTGAAAAGCGCGCATAAATCAATATGCCATGTTTAACTCCTATGTCTTCAGTCGGGAATTTTTTTTTTCTATACAGGGAACTCTGGTGTGGTGCGGGCTTGCTGATTTGTAACGCAAGGTCCTGTTTGGTCAAGAAAATAAATAATCAATTTATTTTTAGGGGGGAAATAGTATTGTACATGTGTCGTCACTGTATTCATCTTTCATGTTTTTCTTTTATTCTCCTTTTGGATAAACACATTACTTACATTTGGAAATTTGGTTGACTTTTTTTTAAAATTATTTTTTATTTAAAAATATATTAAAATGATATATTTTTATTTTTAAAAAATTATTTTTTAATATATAAAAATAATTTAAAAATACTAAAAAATTTAATATAAAAAATAACAATATTTTTTATTTTAAAAAAAAAACTATTTTGAAAAGCAATGTTAATCAAAATTCTATGATATCATATAGATATTTAATTTCTGACAAGATAGAAGAAGGTTTTAGGTATTTTTTGATATCATAAAATTTGTTCATTGACGAATGAAACTATTATGTATGCTTTAATAAAATATATTAAAACATATATGAATTAATAAATCATAAAAAAAAAACATTGAAGGCCAAAATACCAAGATTATTTTTTTTATGGTTGAAACACCATTTACCAGATATTTTTCTCCTCTATTTTTTTTTTGTTAAGTTTATCTTCCCTTCCCCAACATTTAAGGACTAAAATATGATAAAAATAGAATTTCAAATTGATAGTTAAAAATATAAAATATCAAGGACCAAATAATATAAAAATAAGAATTTCAAGGATCAAATTAAAGCTTTATACTCCCTTTGAAACTAAAAACAAACAAAAAAAAACTCATTATCTTAACAATATCTAGATTTATTTATTTTTTATAACATTTTAAAAACAAATTGATTCCACCCCTCGCATAACATGGTTAAATAATCTGCTCTAATAAGTTATTTATCCCAACATAAAAGAAAAAAAAGAAGTTATACTCACTCTGTTGGTGATGATTATTAATCAGATAATAGCATCCGAATTATAAATAGGGGGGGGGGCTCAAGAAACTGAATCTGGGTACAAATTATACAGTCTGTCTGTTGTTTCCTATCATGAATGATCTCCATTTACTTTTTGTTTCAAATCTCATCCAAATATTTATACATGGAGCCTTCCTTCCTGGACTTGCGCATGCTGAGCAAGGCCTTAAACAGGCGTTTGCTCTTGCCAGAATTTTGCTGCTCACTATCTTTTGCCATGTCCCTTTCAGAATACGTTGACAAGGAAACTGATCTCCGAGGCTCAGATGGATACTGCGTGCAGTAAATGAAATTAATTAGTGAAAGAACCCTGTTTATTTCAGCCCAATCTCAATAGTCGTTCCATATTCTTTGTCTTGGTTGCGCTTACCCCTCGTCGTGTTCGTGCATCAGTAAAATTTGAAGATACTGGTCTCTTGAGAGGAGATCCAGAACGTATGAGCGGAAAGTGGTGAGGAGAGGATGATCTTCTTTCTGGTTTAAACGGACAGAAGAAATTATGAGAAAAAGTCACGCTCTCTGCAACTTCGTCTAGATAAAAATAATAAGAAAAAGAATTCATTCGCACAAACCAGGTTTGCTGTTGTTTGAAGTCCTTGTGATCGTAAACGTTCCTTGTCTGGAGTAGAGTTGTGGAAACTGTGATTTAGAATGCCTTCCTCTGCATTAAAATTACAAATTGAAGTCCTTGGTCATGGCGAAACTGGCATGGCAAGATGATCGGTGATATCAAATATATCATCAAGATTACCTGATGGAAGAAGGAGCTCCTTTGATTGTTGCATGAACAGCTTGGCATAACAATCACACAAGGAAATAATGAGTTTGAAAGAGGTTTTCTGGATCATAAAAACCTGGTGTTTCACTGGTTTATTTTAAGCACTTCAGGAGAGGAAGTAGCATACCATTTTTTAACTCAAGCAAGCTCTGTTCAGTACTAGGGCTTCTACTGTGATAATTTGATTTAGTACGGCTATATGCATCCATGCTCTCCTCGTCAGCTGAGCAGAAAATTTCAGTGTCACAAACATCTTGAAATATTGGGAATGCAGCGAAAAAAATGCAAAAGAAAATAGGAGAGGTAAAATATTTGCCTGGAAAAATGTACCGCTTGTGGTGGTTTGGAGTTTTTATTACCACTGACTGCTGAGAAAGGCCACCGTGGTTGATATATTCTTGGCATGCTTCCAGTCTCTGGGGCATGCCACGTAAAAAGGTCAACTATTGAAGTCTAAGACAGTCTGACATGATTAGAATTCCATTGCAGACAAGTGAATGGTCCCAGAAAGGCAAAATAATTTCATAATAAATGGTTTCACGAGCATGCTGAGATAGGGTTTCAGCACTGTCCCAAAAGAACCTGGACATGAATCTTAATTGTATTCAAGAACGTACGATGAAGGGATAAGGGAAAGGCGGAAGGGAGGGTACCTGTTCGATGCAAAAGAAACGAAGCCCCATTTCTGAAACTTCACCAATCTTTTGATCTAAATATCTGTTAGTATTGTCTGCTACAGAACCCAAGTGGTCAACAGTGCTGACCAAAGCTTTGATGGCATAATCTTTCAAGGTCTCAACCGCTCTGCGTTGGGACAAAGCCGGTGGCCGGAGGCAGTTAGCATAACCATGTCATGTACGAAAAGGGATTGTAAAATTGACTCACATTTGTTTCTGGTCCTCTTTGTAGTAAGCTAATTCAAAATAATCGGCTGCTGAGTATAGCTGCTTCCTAAGGTTCTTCAAGTCCTATTCAAAGAAAACAACTTTTATCAAAATTAAGGCAATTTACTTGTACAATCATCTCTGAATTTCAAGTAACTGTTGGAGTTTTCTGTAGCTAAAAAGACACATAATCATGATCCGCCACATGGATCCACTAATGAGAGAATTTTACAGGACTGAGAGTACCTCGAGAGTATCAGAAAAGAGCAAGCTCTGCTTCATGAAAAGTTCATCATGATTAGAAGGTTCTTGAGGACCATTTACCGTAGAGGATGAGGTCTTACTATCCATGACAATGGAACCTGGCTCTTTTTAGCTGCCAAATTAATCAAAAACCACATCAACATTTAAGACTTACCTACCTCTAATTATTTAACGAAAATACCACCACCATAACACTACCAGTCCTTGACTCTAGAACAAGAGTGTAGTATACAGAGATAGAAATTAAGTCACAAAAAAATATTTCCAACTAAAGATTATCTGGCACTGAAATGGAGAAACCGATAATTCGGAATCAGAGACTAAATGATTTCCTGGAATCTGTGCCCACAAAACTCTTCATCAACTGAACATACAGTATAGTGTCATTTAGCTTAGTTGAGTTGAGGACTATGATTCTGAAACTAAAGCAATCTGACTGAAAGCTTCAAAACTGTCTTACTGTTTGAGGTTGCAAACCGATTATCAGAGAACATGAGTACCAACAGAAAGTGGACTAAAGAGATTCTAAACCCAGAAAACTTGAGATAAAATATATCCAAAACTCTCCATATTGATACTGTCAATCATCTTGAAAAAGGGAAACGTTCATTGAATTCTATTGTTCCTAACAGCACCAGTACTGTAATCACAGAGGTAAGTTCAAGTTCTTTATGTTCTCTATCAGAATAACAGCTTAAGACATCGTTTTTCTTTCTTTTTAAAAAAAAAAAGAAGAATAAATATTGGAAAATAACAGAGAAGAGGACAGGATGGATAGCAGAAAACAAAAACCATAAGAGAATGAGACAGCGAGGTAACCTGGTCTTCCTTGTTATAATTAATCTGGAACTGGAAATTCAATCCCAAATCCACTCACTATTTCTGATGTACATCCAAACACTGAAAAACAATGAAAACGAAGTAAAGGGCATTACACTATATAAAGCCTCTTGACTTGCTTTCGACTAAAAACAAAAGATGATAGTGAAATTATTGTTTTAGAAAAATACCAAAGTATGCATGCCGTAAGAGAAAAAAGAGGGAACAATTATTACTGGAAGGAGACAGATCAACATCCATCTGTGCAAGAAAAGATTGTTTTTGTAGCTGAAAGCTGAACCTGTGTGTTACTGAAAGCAAGATACCAACAGTTTGTATATGCAATTTGCAAAGAAAAAATGATTTATTTTACCTGCTGCTAACCGAGGTTGCTTCTTCTTCTTCTTTTTTAATCAGGAATTAGCCTCATGTCAACCATTTGGCAAGTGAAAAACAAGTAGTGGCTGCATCATTAAATTTCTTTTTAATAAGATTCCTCCGATTTGGTAATGGTTTTTTTTTCTGGCTCGCAAGCCAGTAGGTCAGTGTCATCTTATCAAGGAAATTATAAACATAAAAATGGTGCTGGTGACGAGCGACATGGTTTTCAGGCTTAGAGTTACGTCTCAATTACTGCCCATTTGAGGCTGATCAAAGAATCTTAACCATAAAAATAAGAACAAGTGATATCTAACAAGTAACGAACTCATCCATTACGTTTAATCATGTTTTTGCATAGGTTTTCAGGGAGTATTTCCTCTCTCTTTGGCCGTCCTTTCCTTTTCTTTTCTGGGATGAATTAATTAGAGAAATAACACCATTATTAAAACAAACAAAAAGGTTGGATTGATCATTGTGTTGCGAGCACAGAGTCATTGTAGTGAACACGAGTAGTATAATTACTATTTTCTAACCCTCATTTACATGGCTTCTTAGAGTAGAATCGTGATTGCACAATAATAAATAGATCATTATCATCTTGAATAGAGTCTACAACGTCCTTTTCTTTTTTAATTCTACAGTCTAGGATGCCCTTGAAAAAGCGCAATAAATTTATTTCGGCAACCCGATCGCGAAGGGAAATGAACATGTGCCCCGACACACCATGTAAAGAGGTGGGAGATACAGCAAGGAAAGATGGAATTCCCTCCTGGACCAAACAGAGCAACAGTTATAATATCAGTGAATTCTTTTTCCAGAAGCAGCTGCAGTATTTCATAAGTTGCTATCAGTTTCGTTAATGGATCACAATATTTCACCTTTTTTGTTGCAGGATTATGTTTCAATTGGGAAATTAGCTCATCTAGCAGATTAGACAAGAAATTCCTCATAGGTATAGCATTCCGAGGTAAGATGTTCCATTCTTTGGTGGGTGGAGGAATGATAATCTTTCAAGAAATTCCTCTCTTGTTGACTGATAGAAACACCGTTCGTCGTAGTTACCTACATGAATACATTTTTTTTAACTAGGATTTGACCCGAAAGGATAATATTTGGAGTGAACCCATTTAACTGAATTCAAGGAAGACCGGCAAGGGTTATTAAGACATTGGCCAGGTCACCCCTATAGAGCGTAGTAGTTGAGGGCTCGTTATCTGGAGTTTGTACTTATATGATTATGTTTTTTGGTCTGATCGTTACATTTCAACAGCTATTATTCGATCACGGTTGAGTTTTTTGAATGGCCAGCATACACTTCCTATACCCCCCCTGGAAGACAAAAACTCCTGGTTGACTTTAGAGCTCCGATAGACAGCATTAAGTTGAACCACTAACGCCTACACAAGCACGTTCAAGTGTGATTTTAAATTATCCGACCAGGAGAAATGAGATCTCAAATTCAAGTCCTGCCTTGCCCAATTCATGACTTGCCTAAAAAGAAAAATAGCCCAATAGCTCATCAGAGCTCAGACACACACCGTAATAATTAAGCTATCACACGATTTGTTTTTCGTTGAATACTAGACGCCTGATTGCCGTGGGCACAAGTTCAAGGGCGAATCACCTGACTAGCCGGGGCATATGCATTGGTCAATTATAGACCCCTGCCTTTTTTTCTAGCTCTGCCGTAACCCAGAAGCACAATGGCCATAAACAATTGTTCTGTCAATTTTCCTAACATATATGCCCCTTCGTAGCGGGCTTCTTTGTGTGCGTGTTGTGGGGGGGGCGCCGGCGCTGTAAAGGTAGGGTAAATTTTGATAGCAGCATGAAACAGAATGAATGTCAAATTGTGAAATCAAACGTGAAATATACTGGAGCATTACAAATCAAGTGAGAAATGCTGAAACTGTAGGCCTCTGGATTGACCCAATTGAACTACAAAAGATGGCAACTGAAAGTTATATCCTCAAATGAAATAGTTCCAGGTTGAAGACTTGAAGTTTTGTCTCCGAAGATATCTGTTACACAATCCGCTCCAACTCTCTAGCATAACTCAATGTCTGGTTGATGAGTTGAAGAGATGGTATTTCCTTGCAGGGGGCAGATTCTTTTGCCTTCTGGAAAACTACAGAGCCATTCTTTATCTCCCACTCAGGATGCTCCTGCATTAAGCAACAGGACATTTCATATATATGTTGATCATGAAAGTAAATCTGATAGTGGAAAAATAGGATGTCCAGAAGTTGTCCGTTCTTGATCTAAACTCCACCAAAGGAGATGGAAAACAATAGGAACACCTTGCTTCGTTTTGTCAAATACCCCAAAGCACCACCCCATCTTGTAGCATCACTTGGTGAGCTAAAACAGAGGGCCAGTTACAAGATCTGAAGTAGTGCTAAAGGGATTTCTTATCTAAGTTCATATAATTTTTAATCAATCTAAAAAATTAAATCATTCAAATCCAAAAGCTTGGATGTAAGAAAAAAAATCAGTGCAGAAGAAACCAGTACCTCCTTGATGTACTCCAAAAGCTCATTTTCAGAAGGAAAGAGCAACACCTGGCAGGCATCACTTATAGAAAGATAGTCATACGCCTTCTCACTGCATCCAGCTATTTCATCCCTGGAGGTGATACAGTAGAAATCAACTAATAAGAAAATAGAAGGAAAATGCAGTGTGCTAAATCCATTCATAAAGGATGATAGGGTGAACTTCAGCTTCTAACCAGGAATTCTAATGACAGATTTTCATTGCATAGTTGCAAGATGAGATTTTAGTTTACACAAAGTAGTTGAAATGAACAAAAATTCCCTGTTTTCAAACTTGAACTATGCATGACCTAAGAAAACAATGAGCCACGGTGCAAGACATGTGCAAGGAAACTTACAAAAAATGGTTTACATACTCCATCAAACCAAAAAAATATTAGATAAATCAAATTGAAAAGAAAAAAAAAGGACCATGGCAAAAACTTTATGGAATGGAGCTTATTGTTAGAAAGGAAAACTATATTGATTGATTAAGTTGACACTTTTAAAGATGCATTACAAATAGAAATTAATATTAAAACTACAGGCAAACAAGCAAGTCTTGAAGAGAAACTATGGCTGTCATTTAGAACAAAGATGGAACACATGCACCTTGAAAACAATGAACTTAACAACACCTAAAAGTACATTAATTGAGCCCAAGTCTGGTCTAGTAGGTTGCTAGAACTGACCATTTTCACCTAAACATGGATGTTTGTAACAACCAAAAGGACATTAATTGAGCCCAATTCTGGTCTAGTAGGTTGCTAGAACTGACCTTTTTCAACTAAGCATGGATGTTTGTATGCCCTCTGGAAGAAAAAATATATCTATCTTACCCTTTTATTTAGGGTGAGGTGGTGTACCCATAAACAAATATAATTTCCAGGAATGAGTTCTCACTGACTAATCAATGGCCACGTGGCTAGTACTACAGAGTATGGAGAAATTACCTCACAGTCTTCGCCAAGAGATCCATAAAATAATCATAACTCTTGTATGGCACATTATGTTTTGCAGATAACACGCGATTGTAAGCCCCTTCCATAAAGGACTGCTCCAACTCCACAGCATGCTTGATGCAAGGATCCTCCAAAGCAGTAGGGGAGAGCAATTCCAATTCAGTATGGAATTCAGCGATTCTATTTTGGACTAAGAGTCTCAAAAGGTTGAGACCCAGGATCATATACTCCTGAGGAGATTGGGGAAGACAGCTACTGCTCCATCAAAAAACAAACCACGAAAATCAAGCTCTGATATTATACCACTCAACATTGGCAAATAAATAAGAGATAACAGCAAATTCTTCCTTGTCTGTGCTACACGTGTTCTTCACTAATAATGGTTTCTTAGTTAAGACCTTAGTAATGTTTAATACATAAAAACCAGATCAGTTAATAAAAAGGCAAAAGCTTAGAGAACCAAATCAACAACTATAAAAACAAACCATATAATATTTTCTACTCTGAACTGATACAAAAGGGAGGTAAATCGAGTTCACAAATTAAATGAAGCCTTTGAAACAAAACTTGAAACATCAAACAAGCTGTGTAGGAGAGCTTATTTGTTATGAGCCTTGTGCAACAGTTCCATTCCTTGGTTTGCACTAGGTTGTAAAAACTGACAAATTAAGAATAAAGTTAATTATCCTATCACAGTAAGGGTATCTATGTCTGATACCCTACATGTAATAATACTCCACGCTGATTAAAATCAAGCAAATAATGAAGGTGCTGAGACTATGAGGTGCTGAATGTCTCGTCAGAGTTCAGACTCAGTAAGGAATTCAAGTCACCATTCTCTACCAAACTATGGAAACAAAATTAACAATGCATGCGGTTTATATCAGGTAATTAATAATAAAAACACTACCCCAAGTACAAAACTAAGCACGTAAGCATGATTCCTTGAAAACCGAGACCAATCGAAAAATTACCCGGCATCAGTATAATAAGGCTTCAACTGAAAGAAATTCCTTTCAAAGGCCTCCTGATCCCCAATCTTCACACTCAAAAGAACAGCATGCTCATATACATCCCCTGAAAAGGCATGCCACACACTTAATAAATATAAATAAATAAAAACCACGCGTCGAAAACAATCTTATAACCTAAAATCATAGATCATTAAACCCTAAGTCATGCATTACAACCCTGAGATCATCAAAAAATAAGGAAAAAAACCACAATATTACTTGCTATTGTTAATTCTTTCTCAGCATCAGGTGTGTTTTCAAACAACGGCGGCAAGCTTCGAAATCCTGTCAACAAAACCTGCAGCAAAAAAATATCAAAATTAATTGCAATTAACGCTAATTACTAGTCAAGTCAACTGAAACAAAATCATTAAGAAAGACAAATAAAAAATAATTGAATTATGCCGAAAATGAGTAAGAGTTAGGGTTTTAAGGTGTGAAGATTAATTGTTACCTTGAGCTGAGAGAGCTGGTTAGTCGAAGTATTGAGATCGTCTCTTGTGCAAGCCGCTTTGAATCGCTCGAATAGCTGCGATACTTCTGTTAGCTTTGGATCCATCTCTCTTCCTCTAACTTCTACAGAAAGAAAAGAATTCTGTGTTTTACGTTTTATTTTATAGGGGTTTAAAAGGAGTTTTGGTTCGGGTGATATCTTGACCAGATTGAGTCTAGCCCAGATACGATGGGCTGGTCTGATATGATATGGGCTGGTCCAGTATGGCTCGAGAAAATTTTGAAAATAATACATAAATAAGTCACGACAATATCCAAAGTGATGATAAATCTACAACGGTTTTTTTTCGTTCTCTTTTTTGGAGTAATAAGAGGCATTTATTTTTTATAGTTAATTATTATCAAATATTTTTGTTTACTATTTTATCTTTTATCTTGACAATTTTGAAATTAAATTATTAAATTACTTGTTATTATTAAAATGAAGATAATGTTAATGATCTGAATATTAAGTTTTTCTTTTTTAAAAAACATTACCGTCACTTAGAACAATGTTTTCAGGTTAAAAATTTCAGATCAGCCTACTCCGTATGGTATACCACCAATGTGCACAAAGTTGGCGCAGACAACGCATTTATTTATTTATTTATTATTATTATTACTATTATTTTTTTCTTTTATAATTTTTTGCCTCCAGTTCTGCTTCACTGACCAGATACCAATAGCTAGAAAAATGGCATCATCTTCTTCCTCTTCTTCACTCACATCAAATCCATTCCCATTTTCCCATTCATTACCCCTCCTCCCATTATCTCAAACCCTCAAGCCTTTCCGTAAGACCTCAAAACTCCTCTACATAACACACGGCAACCCGACAACAGCAGTCAAGGCCCAAACTGCAGGCTTCGCGGGTTCGTTTTATGAAGGCGGGCTCGGGTCTGTTGACGAACCGGATTCTCCATTTAAATCGGTTACTATGACTGCTGTCGAGGAGTTTGAGACGCCTCCGTGCCCGCCTGGGTTTCGACAATACGAGACTATGGCTGTTTTGAGACCCGACATGTCGGAGAATAGAAGACTCGCTCTTACACGAAGTACGAGGAGGTAATAACACAGAAGCACCCCATCTAATATTTCCTGTTTCTATTTAGTTCTTGAAGTTTGAAACTTTTATGATTTTGTAGTTGCTTTTGTCTCTAATCCTCATCGTTCTATAGATGTTGAGATTTCGTTTAGTTTTTTTCTTAAGTAGTTTTTGAGTAATAACGGCAAGTAAATTTGAAAATTTGTCAATGGGCTCCAGCATTTTTGAAAAACTGTTCAGAGGATAACTAATAGGGTAGTGATCGAGGCCAATCGTCATTCTTTAGGTGGTACCAATCACTGCAGTCGAATTGCTTTGAGTTGAATTGCTCTTATTTTTGTGACAGTAATTTGTCAAGAAAAATATTGGCTTTTAGCATGCGTTGAAAATTGGCAATGTTTCTAGGCCAAATTGCTTCAGCTTGACTTGTATCTGGAGAGACAATGTTTTCAAATTTAGTGAACTAGCAGATGGGTCGGCTTGATGATTTTGTATGTCAGTTAGTTTCAACGCCTTGCTGAATATGATCTGGTGTTACACAGATCTTGCAATGGATGGTCCAAGTCCCAGTACTTATGCTCGTGTAGTTGACGTTTATATCCAAACTTGATATCTCAGGGATGGTCTAAGCTATAATAAACCTTGTATAAGAAAAAAAATATGTCGAATAAGATCATTATATGTTACGAGTTGTGCCCTCGAAACAAATTGATGATAGTGTTGCATTTTTCATTTTTTTTTTGTAAATGTTTACTTTAGGAGCTAAGTATGATATTGTTTGCAACTTCCAAATTAAATTAGTGTCGAGAAGCATAATGGTTAGTTATACACTTATTGGACAGCTAGGGTTTTACTCGCTCATCTGGACTCACAAAATGTGTTTTCCATAGGTAGAGTTTCCTCGAATCCAAAAAAGAAAATAGTCATACACTTACTCCGCACATTCCTTCATTGTTTTTGCCGACGATAATCGTATTGCAGTTGCTTGTTGCTGTTGGTGGCATGTATGTGGAGGTATTCAATAGAGGGGTCATTCCCCTAGCTTACAGCATCAGGAGAAGAAGAAAAAAAACAAAGCTGGGGAGTCTAACACATACATGGATAGCTTTTATCTTCTCTTCACTTCACAAAACCAGAATCCATGGGAGTTTATGAGATGAAATTGAACACCGACGATCATGTTATTCGATCATCCAGTTTCGAAGTGAGAACGAGGAAATACTAAAGTTGGTTAGTTTTAGCGTCAATGTAATCTTGTTTGCTATGGATCTTCTTGGATTATAATGACTGAAAATTAATTTGCTTGACTAAAATAATCCGAAATGGCTATTTTGGAAATCATACAGGTGCTGGGATGTGGACATACGCTATTCTGCAAGTACTGTATGGCATGGGAATTTCACGACATATAAAAGGTAAATATCTATGTTAAGCAGAATCTTCGTTTGTCTGGTCTGATAATGCCGTGCTTTAAAAATACATTTCCATTGAAATTATTTTAGAATAATTATTTACATATTTTTTATATAT
Organism: Salix caprea; assembly: GCA_964035475.1. NCBI lineage: Eukaryota > Viridiplantae > Streptophyta > Magnoliopsida > Malpighiales > Salicaceae > Salix > Salix caprea. The sequence goes on along the minus strand of OZ037759.1, from coordinate 9,393,593 downwards.
TTAAAATAGCATATCATCAAAACATCTAAAAAATCATTAACTACCAAACGGGAATGACAATAGCGATTTGAGTTGCCACTGACATCTTATTTATAGTTTTTCTGCTTCTGCAATCTTTGGACTATACTGCAGCATTCTTTCTCATCCTTGTATATTCTAGACGGTTCAAAAAACTCTTGATTTGCTTATTGAATGAAATTTGCAATCTGAAAATCGAATACAGATAACATATATAAGCATTCCCAGTAGATGAAGCAGAAACGCTCCCAATCAGATAGCATCGGGGTCGTCACCTGGTAATTTTTGGGGTCACTTTTCCACTTGTATACAAGAGATTCTGCCGGTGCCAATACGAGGAGATTACTGGGAACAATTGTGACAAATGCGTCGAAATGTACGATCAGAAATATTTTTATAGGCAGAGTATCTGACTAGTAGTGCAGTTTGAGATCTTATCTGATACCCACTTTGTGTGTGAGATGGCCGTCTTCATGATCCACTCACAGCAGTGACATCTTCTCGATTAAAGTAAGGAGCATGCTCACATTGAACCGCAGCAGCTTTCTGGAAAGGATGACAAGTTCCACCAAGTAGGATCATAAAATTAATTTCAAGTCTCAAATCATGTAAACCAGGATGTTTATATTTAAGCATTCGGAATTAACCTATTGAATCAGATATTTGACTTTTTTGAAAATGAGATACTGGATTATGATCTTTGATCAACTGGGGCCATTAGATAGCAGTTTTTTCATAGAAATTTAAGCCAATAAGTAGGTATTAAGACATTATTGATTGATAAGATCATATCTAACTGGGGCCATACAGAATATTTAAACCTAATTAATATTGGACCTTATTATTCAATTATTTGGTAAATGATCCAGGACATTACCATCCTTAAATTGGTTTTTGTTCATTTTGGAAATGCCATGGTGGAAGTGAACGATATAAAATTATAAATATTAACAGCTACTTTACTCGCGGTTCGCAACAAGTCGTGTGTGTGTGTGTGTGTATATATATATATATATTCATCTAAAATTAGTTTTGTAGGTTTTTTTATGTATTTTTATTTAAAAAGACATAAATTGAAAAACTTGTAAAAAGACAGAAATGTTCTTAAGCCATTAACTTTTTTTTTATTAAAAGGGAAAAAAGATCTTCAACTTTTTTTTAAAAATAAAATAAAAAAATAAAAATATTTTTTTATCAACATAAAAAGGGTAAATTAGCTATTTTAATATTATGTAAAAGAAGAAGTAAAAATTCATATATATACCCGTCAATAATCCTTTAATAACTAATCTACTATTAAAAAAATATTAAATTATCCCAAGTCCAAGGCATCTATTTGTTTTTTTCAAAAGCAAAATTATAATTTTACTAATGAAATGAATAATGATCTGCGCAGTTAGAGGTTTTGTTAATGCTGTCATTATTATTCATCGCTCAACTCTGGTGTTTATGTAATTATAAGAAGCTCGGGCACAAACACCACCTTTTTTTTTCTTCTTTTTTTTAATGGAATCCGTTCTTTTGTTACCGAGAAAATGGTTCTTCCATGTTTTTGTAGCGTAGACCAAAAGCTTTGGCCCCAAGAACCACTTTGGGGTGGGTCTCCTTCCCGTTCCTTGCCTCAACTTCGATTGCAAAAAACAAAACACCACTCCAACTTCTCAAAAATTGAACTCCAAATTGAAGAACAGAATCCATATAAAAAACATTCTTTTTTCAGAGGGTCTTGATGACAATTAAAAAAACAATTGCAAGATTAGGTTAACAACTTAACATCTAACAACAACAGATATCCATGTCAAGTGGGAGGGTTACAGCCCTAATTATACTAGTGGTGTCTTGTATCAATCTGAAGTCGAGTCGAACCCACCTTGCAAACCCCTTTACGTTTTTCGATTTGAAGGTTGTTGAACCAGTGACCTCGCAACCATGAGCCAGGCTCTGCCTTGAGATCTTAGCAAACACCATTCTAAAAATCTTATTTAAGCAAAGATTTGCAAGAAACCACCCCCTGCTCAACTCATCTTCTGCAAGTGGTGGGGTCTTCCCTATCTCTCTATAGGATGTGGGGTGGTTAGTAATTGCATTAGCTAACCAAATCCTCCATCTTTCCAATTCACCAAACCAATCATTTCTACCTTCTCCCTGTCAGATGAACAGAAAGTCCAGCATTCTTATGGTCTAGGCATTTTAGAGCTCATAATAGTGTTTTAGGTCCCTGATCGAGGAAAGAAGACAAACCAGTCTTCAGTGCTCATCAGTGTGAGGACCCATGTTTTAGTGGACAGCATGGGCTTGTCCCATCATTGAAAAAGTGAGAATATATACTGTCATCATGCAAATTTGATCTCAAAAGCTCTAATTTGCTGGCTTCAATTTTATTATCGAAGGTTGCTTTATTAATTAATGTATCCTTTCCCCCCACCTCTTAACCACCTCCAACTCTCTTCGTTCCCTCCATAAATACATTCAGCAAGGCATTTGCAGCGCTTCGATCTATAAAACTTCAACTGAGCTGGTCACTAGTTTCCGCACCAATTCTATTTTGAATCCTGGAGACTGATGGGTCTCCCTCAATCCCCAGCCCCTTCTCATCTTTATCCTCAGGAACTTCAGCTTAAACTTTACCAGGCTTTCATATTTTCAATTCCTATCCTCTTCTCCATCATTCTTTTTCTGTTGTTTTACTTGTTCTACCTCAAAAGAAGGACTTCCTCACTTTCGTCCCCTCCACATATAATTCAAAGGAGTTCCAATCAAGCTACTCCACATGATCATGTCTCCTCTGTAAGCCCTCTCTCCATTTCTCTCTCTCTCTCTCTCTCATGTACCACATGCATGCAGAAAGTAAATAAAGGAAAGGCAGAAAAGCTGGAGCGTTTCTTTGTTTTCATGTTGTGCTTTTGAAATGGAGCTGTATGCTAAAGCGTCACTTCAGCTATCATCTTCAGATTTTTCTAATCTTCTTTCTTGCTTCAATGATTATGATTATAGATTTGTCAGAAGGAAGAGATTATAAACAAGCTTCCAGTTGTCTTATTTGATGAAGAATTAAGGACAAAGGACTCTCAGTAAGTTGTCACTTTACTCAATTTCCATTTAAGATCATTGTTTAACTCATATGATGAGAGCTAGTATTTACCCTGCCCTACAACATGTACTCAATCTAGGGTTATATTGCAGTAATGATCATCTGCTGACGAGGACGATTCACCGAAAATTAGAAGATTGAAATTCACCCTCAACAAAGTTTCTCTGATTAATAAACATGGGAAAAGGACCTTGGATAAGTTCTCCCTTTTTACATCCCCCTTAAATTAGAATCATCCTCAGTAGTAATTATCTAGTAAAGCAGTAAACCCCACGAACCATCCTTCATAGCTAGCGAGGCAGAAGAGCTTTCACTTTTATATCAGAGGCCACCCAGAATCTCTAATAACACCCACCATTTTCTCTTCAGGCGCTTCTTGATAAGATCACGTTGAAAAACTAAAATCGCTATAGCAATTGACATGTATATATATATGGAGGTAGCAAAGCATGTATGAAAAAAAGTTGGAAACTGTATTCCTTCAAGGCTTTTGAGATTCTTTAGAAAAGTTTAATCACTTGACCTATTGAAAAAGACATGAAATGTGCAAGATTTTTCAGTTTTTAGAAACCTAAATACCTTTATTAGGGTTATTTTTTGTTCATAGGTCCAACAGTAGTCCTATCTTTCTTGTCATTCATGGGTCCCAAGCTTGCATTATTTCCAATTGCACTATCTACTTTGATTAGATATTTTTATAAGCTAATGGTTAGCAAAAATTTAGACCCTCCAATAGGTATAAACCAAGCAAAATGCGAAGGGTATCAAATTCTAATCAAAGACTATCCAAATTATCAGAATTTCTATTGATGCTTCATGTCTATACTTTGTAAGCCGAGACAGCTGAAACTGTAAAGTTTTTCTTCCAATTCAAACGCAACAAAGAATCTCTAATTACATCCACTACTTTCTGAAAGCAAATCGGCACGCAAGCTTGTGCAAGAGTTTTTGATTCTAACAGAAAAAATCAGGGGAATTGATATAGGAAATCTATCTAGAATATTTTAAAAGAAAAGGTGAAGGCTTCAATTGATCAACTGAACCAAATTGAAACTTTTTGGTTGCAGATGCTGTGTTTGCTTGGGCGAATTCGAGATCAAAGAGGAATTGCTTCAAATCCCATCATGCAAGCATGTGTTTCACATTAACTGCATACAGCATTGGCTGTACTCAAACTCAACCTGTCCACTTTGTAGATGTGATGTCATGTTCCCCACCACCAAATTATGTACCAATCCGCCACAATCTGGTGGACCTGTGCTACTGCCGCAATCTAGTGGTGGTGGAAACTCTCACCAGCCTCAGAATATAACACCAGAGCTGCAGCAACAACAAGATGTGGGTGCTGGATCGACGGAGCAGCTTGTTATACCTATGGAAGAATCATCATCAAGTGAGGCAACACAATCGAGGGACACTTCCAGGTTACCTGATCAATCCATTTCCATGGAGAATGGAAGGGATTCTTCGAATGGAGAATATGTTGTTCTTCATATCGAAAGACACATTACATGAAGAATTTTTTGGCTGTATACGTAGTTGAAATCAAGTAGATAGGTAAAAATTCTCAAGGCATGACAGCAAATGGCATGCGCATGCTTTCAGCTAGCTGCGTAATTCTGTATTGATAAATTTTTGAAAGGGGTTAGATATCAAAAGGCCGATCAGTACTTGTAATAGTAATGGTGGAATCACAGATGAGATCAGCACTGAACCGGGATCCGGTTTGAGCGCATTTCATGTCATTAAATGTAGAGATTACACGAGAAGCATGCGAGAGATGAACATTTTTGCCCCGGAAATATAGTGAAATTTTGTGGTAGCATCATCTTGATCTTTTCAATGGTAGAGTGTATGCTATTTAGGTAATTGGCTGGTTAATTACATTGTAAATATATTTAATTAATTAATAAAATTTATTTATCTTTCATATTTATTGAGTATTTTATTAATGAATTTAATATTTTAATTAATTAAGTTTTTTTTTTCATCTATTGATTAAACCAGACCGAACCGGTTTAAAGGACCAAGTTAGAAAATGGGTATAAATACTGAGTTTTCTTAACCCTAAAGCCTGAATCTAACATAGCCCCCCAGCTTTCTCTCAATCTCTGTCACCTTTCCACGTCTGTCATTTGTTCTTTTCTCTCTATCTTTCATCGCCGTTGCCTGTATCTCTCTCCATGTCTCGTTTCTTACTTGCTGGCTGGGTCCAGGAAAAAGAGATTTGAAATCACAGGTCAAAGACACGGTTAAATCTACTTGTATCTATTACCAGTGTTTCATTTGTCTAGAGGCAAAGGTAGTTAATGTATTTTATACTTACATAAAATCAGACCGAATTTGCTGATTTCGGAGTAGCTAGATTAAATAATGGTTAAGTGGCTTTTATTAAAATTTCATAACATGTACTTTTTCTGGCATTTAATTCTCATAACTTTGCTTGGTAAGTGGAAAACTATTTTAATCAACTGGGCTTTATGGGAAGATGAGTTTGCTTATTATTTGTACACATGCATGCACCTGTGTGGTGTGAATATAATACTATTTTAGATCATTGAATATTTATTATTTCCTTGTTTTTTTCCCATGTAGTCATTTATCATCAGAATTTTCTTCTTCTTTTTTTCAATAAAATTTGCATTTGGTGCTTGTACAGTAATAAGTTTCAGTATGAAGTTCATACTATTGCTAGAGAACTGCAATTTTTCTCAGAGGGATGCTGCAATCTTGTGCATTGCCTTAGCTTTTCTTGCCGATTGCGTCTATGGTGATTCATAGCTAATCGTTCTATTTACTCTTGTCAGTTCAGTCGTCAGTTTGCTGAGTAGCTCTTCATACTAGGAAGGTACAGGATCTAATGTTCAAATTTGAACCTTTCGTTTTCTTCATTGTTTTCCTTCAATCTTTAAGACATTTCCCCCCTCATTTCAGCATAGGGATCTTTGAGATGTTTCTCTAGACATTTTATTTGGGTATCACCAAACTTCATTCGTGTGCTAATATCCTGTGAGAATCTCATATATGTTTTCTGCTACCTCTACATTTTTTAGTTCTTTTTTGAATGATTTGATTATCAAATACTGACTATCTTGAAGCAGTGCTTGCTTATTGTGGTTAACCACTGCACTATTGACCAAATTTTACTTTTCCTACTGTGGTTAACCACTGCACTATTCAATTAAGCCCAGTTGCTTATGCTGAGCTCGTTGAGGAAGACGAGATAAATATTCCAGCATGGTTCTCTTTTAATTCCAATGATGGAATTGATGTGGTTAGTGGTGAATCCATCCTTGAGTGTGCCTTCATGGCGGATTCATGCAAACGAGTCGTTGATGTTGGAACCAATTGTACCCCTCCTAGATTTATCCATGGACTGGTTCTCTCCCTCCAAAAGGTCTGTTTTCTGAAATAATTAATAATATTTTTGTAAGGTAACTTTGCAATTGCAAATTATCTCGATAGTTAAAGATGTTTGCATTACGCGAGTTAATATCTCATTAGCTAACTTCTTCTACTTTGATTTGGTAGTGGCATACCATTCCTCCATCTCCTTGCCTTGGCTTCTGAAATACAATTAAACTGAGCAATTGGCTTGATGGATATATATGTTTGACATACAATTAAACTGTGATGTAATTTCTTTGATGGGTATGGTTTGTATCATTGTGTTTATGTGACAAAACTGTTAAAAGCAGGATGGATTAATATTGTGAATAGCTCCTAAAAAATAAATAAACAAACCAAGTTCAAAGATAAAGAAGACAGAAATTTAGGTAATAACTTTTGCAAAAAGAAATGTATATTAAAGCCCCCCCCCCCAAAAAAAAAAAAAAAAGAATCGGGTTTTTCTGGTTTCTAACACCAATTAACCAAACCAAACAAAAAGTTATCAGTTTGAACCGGTTTCGGTCCTGATTTAATTTATAAATGTAAGAGAATATATAGCAAGTATAAGGGAAAAAAATGCATGAGGTGTTTTGAATGGTGGAAAAGCATGGTCAAGTCTTCAGATTTTGATATATAGAGCACTCCCAAGATTCATTAGATCTCGTTATGAAAATAAATAAATCAGTCGTATGATTAATTTGAGAATTATTTTCGACATATACATGACTAAAACACCACGTTAAAGTCTCGTGTATATTTAGAAAATATTCTTTTATGAATTAAAACATCACTTTAAAGTATCTTACCTTAATCTTCTCAGTCTGCAAGGATGATTGGATTCAAAATATGCCATCACTGATAAAGCCGTATTCACTGCATCTATTGGTGGCTCCCTGTATGGATCAGCAGTGCATATGAACACGTCAAAGCTGGAAAATCACTTCTTTCCATGAATTTCCCAACATTTTCAGGGAACTGCTTCCGATAAACTGGACACGTGCGAAAAGTCTGTGTATTGATCCACATTAAAGTAAGGACAACGTCGGAGAGCGACAAGGCGAGGGTTTATGAGCAGGAGGACCACCGCCGATAGAGGCTTTTGTAGCGCCAGATTCTTTTGAACGACCCTCCATATTTTCTGGTGGTGGTGATCATCTCACGAACAATGATTTTGTCATAATAGTTCCTCCTCTTTTTATAAAATTATTTTAAATATCAGTACATTAAAATAATTTAAAAATATATAAAAAAAATAATTTAAAACAAAAAATAAAAAAATAATTTAAAACAAAAAATCAATATTTTTTTAAAATACTATGTCAAACAGATACAAAGATAAATAATAATCACATTTTATATTATTTTACTTGTAGAAGGTCATAATTCTTTTTGTAAGTTTCCATAAAGATTGTTTTTTGGTTTCACTGTTTATATGTAATTTTCTATAATACGATTGGTTTTTTAAGAATTCATAAGCCTCTTTTTCTACTCTTTTCAGCTTCTTCTTCATAGCGTTTTCTCTCTTTTCTATTCTTCTTTTCAAATCTGAAAAAAATATAATCTGTTTGAGGTTATGGTTTGGATTATGGATAAAAATCACAAAATTTCATCTATAAATTAATGCACACAAAAGCGTTTCAAAGACCTCGATCGCTAGTTATAAAATATTCCGATGCAACATGAAATGAACCTTCTTTCAATATAAAAAAGAAGAGGAAATTCGAAGGAGGGATGCTGCAATGCCATCGACAAATCTCTAAAGTCATTATCATCGATGTTCTTACCTGAAAATGAAACAAGATGCAGCAAACAGTGTACCTGCCAGAAGTGTTGCAATAATACTGGTTTTTAGAGGCATTTTCCCCTTATCGTTTCTCAGTGCAATGGCTTCATAAATCGGCCAGGAATTCACCACGGCAAAACCTGATATGAACATCTGCACGAACAGTCCATCCAAACTGTTTCCTCTGAAAACTTCAGCAAGCCCTAGGGCTAGAGAGCTTAAATTAATTATTGCAGCCACTGTTAGGGTCACGAACATGGGTGTATCCGCCCCGAACTCGAAGATACCTTGTTCATATCTTCTACTTTGTTCATCATCAACAACTTTGCTTGTCACATTGAAGCCAAATGCTGAGATTCCCAGGAACTTGAGGAAGAACTCTGCGGAACCAAATACGTAGCTTGATAATCCCCTTATGATCCAGAATCGCTGATCGCTCCACCATCTCTGGACTGATCCGCCGGCTAAGATGAAGTCAAGAAAATCTTGCCCGTATGCCCCCAGGAAAAGAAATGCATACAAGAAAAACCATGGCTCTGATACCTGCATCCACGTGTTTATCCAATTTAAAAATCAATGGTAGATATATTTGGAAGCACAAAAGGGTAAAAACATCAGCAAGAAAAGAAATGCAGTATGACCGATTGTTTTGCTTTTAATGAAATTAAATAAGGTGATAGGTAATGATTTTAAAAGAAATTAATATTCTAATTATAAAACAAGACTTTCAATTAGCTACATTTCTAGATATAAATATAATAATAATATTTGATATTATTTTTGAAAAAAAAATTGAACTATCATAATTTTTTGAAAAAATATTATTAATTAGGGGTATCTTGATCTATATATATCATATTAAAAGTAGGTTATAAAGTGATTTTAACAAAATATGGAATAGAAATCACACGATCATTTCATTTTCATAATAGAAATCTCGTATAACTGAAAGAATTAGAAGATAGTGAATTTACTTTAATTAAACAGAATAATTAAAAATACGAAATTAATCACATGAATATTTAATTGGCCTTACGGTAAGACTTCTTTCGGAAATAAACTTCGCCTCATAATTAATTTCGGACGAGCTACGTTTTATCCCTTGGACATTCGATAATTTAAATTGTGGCCCATATAGATTAAAATCCTACTATGTTAATTTTACAGCTTTTAAAAAAAAAAAATTCAACGTGACCCCTTGGAAATCCCAAGTTTTTTTGTTTCTCCTTTATCTTTGAATCACATTTTCCTCCGAACCTCATGAATTAGATAGTTTTCCAAAAAAAAAAAAAAAAGCCCTTTGAAAATAAAAATATTGGACAGACAGAAATTCAAATAATGGATTTGCTTTTAATTTTTCTTCGGAGCAAAGAATCACATAGTAATTTCTGGAAACTTTGAGGATCATGCTGTGAAATTTAAACTACTGAGCTGAATTATAATATTGTGGAATCTTAAATATTTTTGAAACAAATTAAAAAATATTTTTATTATTTTTTATTTTAAATAAAAATAAATTAATTTTTTTTAGATATTTTAGATATCAAAAATAATTTAAAAAAAATAAAAATAATATTAACAAAACTCTCAATCAGTTTTGTTTGGAAAAATAGCATACCTTGGGGAATATATAGACTTTGTTGAGGAGAGCTAGCTGGGGAAGGAAAGCGTATGCGGTGATCGGAATTGACCACGTGGCCCAAAACGCTGACTGTGCATAAGCAAGTCCCATAGAAAGACCCAGAGCCTTGACACCGAAGGTTGCTGGGCTATATTTAGAGAACCCCACCTCGAGAAGTCCGATTGACCATCTCTTTTGTTGATTCAGCGCATCACTCAAGGTGATGGGAACATCCCCCAAAAATGCAGGTCTGTCAGGATCGCAGAATATGGACTTCCAACCCTCGCATTGCATCCTGAAACCCGTGTGGTAATCCTCAGACAATGATCCGTATCTAAACCCGATCTGCACATTTTCAAATTAACCGGTTATATAACATATTCAAAGATACCGAATGAAACGAAAACTTGCTCTGCAAATGAAGTTCATGTGGGCAGGCTGCTGCAAACTGCAATGGATAACACCACTGGTTTGGTTCACATGAAATAGGTTCATGTAATGATTTTTAGACAAGAGCCATGTAGAAGACTGTTTATTCTGTCAAATGAGTCGGTGTTCATCCAATCGTTGAGTGATTTCAACAATCGATTTATTAAAAATCTTACTCTGAGGTCAAAATCTTACCTTCGAGCCCCAGTTGCTGCTTCGGCTTTCATAGTTGCAGCTTGCTACTTGATGGGCTAGTGCCAGAACTGATTGGGATTGGACAGGCTTGTCCATGATGTAGTCAGGGGCTAGTTCAGGAATCTCCGGTGATGCGAGGCTGGACGGACTTCCGTAAAAAGCTCGTCGTTGAAAGAAACATCCTGTTCCGAGATAATTAGGGCCACTTAATCCATCAAATCCCATGACATTGATTTGATACAGACGTTTGAATTCGGCATTGTAGATATCACTTTTGTTGATTCCTCGGAATATTTGAGGAAATTGAACATACGCTAACTGTGGCCGAGTTGCCGGGTCACATAGATAACACATTGCCCTCAGCGGTGTTTCGGGATCATTAGACAGTGAGTCACAATCTAGAGTTAGGATTATTGGCGCATTGGTCATGCTACCTGATACTCTTAGCTACAACACAAATAACAAAAATGAGTATCGTTATATTAAACCTTCGCAAAATTTAATTTGGCCATATATACCGTGTTTTTGGATTATTTTAATGAGGTAATATTAAAAAATATTTTCAAATAAAAAACAATTCAAAAAATAAATTTAATTGATAATGTCATGATTGTACTGGGCGGGCAAACAAACCAAGGCATTGAGGGCACCAGCTTTGAAGTGGTGAGGTGAAGCCTTGCTTTTCTCTCTAGAGACGTAGATGAGGTTTGGCATCAAATAACCAGCGATGTCTTTATCCTTGCTAGCATCTAACAAAACCTGTTCAAGATTCAAGAAAATGTTAAGTAGGTTTGTGAATTTTGACCAACAGACGTGGGATCTTTTTCCCTTTTCTTTTCTTCTTTTTTTAAAAAAAAAATTATTTTAACTTCAGTATAGCTGTCCAACTTAACCATGATCGACTGGATTGATTGAATCAAGAACCCGAGAGCTAATTTTGATGGAATTTAAAATTAAAATAGCTAAGAAATTACTCGTTTGGATTAATTGTAAGATATAAAAAAATGAAAAATATATTATTTTACTTTCTTATATTAAAAAAAACAACTTTAATACAAACTCTCCCCCACCGAATTGGAAATGAACTATCGAATGAAGGGCGGATAAGATTACCGTCAAAATCTAGGTGTGGTAGTTATAGAATGACTCATGCACGTGTTTTCCACTGCACACACACACACACACACACACACACACACACACACATATATATATATATATAAACAGGATTAATAATAATAATAAATGGGCGTTGTAATTTATATATGCACTTTGAAACCCAGTTTTTTATGAGCATAATTAAAATAAAAACCTGAATCACAGCTGGATGGTCTTGTCGTGTGAAGTTACGAGTCCACTTGTTGAAAGCTTCTCGTTCTTGGTCACTAGAGATGTACTCATCATCAACCTTTCCCCTCTCAAGAACTTGCTCCACCTTCACTCTCATGCTTTCATAGATTTTCTGTGACATAGTCAAGAAACCAAACGATAAATTATTAATAAAAATATATTAAATAACAAAATTATAAACATTACACTTTTATATCAATAGTACTAGTGTATAAATATTAGCTATCAAATAAGATAATTAACTTCATAATACATAAAAATGGGTGGGTCTATAAGAGAAAACAAAATGCAGTTTGCTCCTCTCTTTTTCAAGGGATGTGATAAGATTGCATAACAATAATCTCAATCATAGAGGATGAGGATATGATTCTCCCAGATGAAGGAAAGAGTAAAACAAGAAATATAATAGCTATATATATATATATAGCCACGAATAATTGTCAGTCAACTCCCCGACGGACGACTGCCCCACTTGAACACAGAAAACTCCAAGATGACACCCCGATTCGTCGTGTCATCGTATTAAGATACAGAAAAAATTATAGCCCTGGACCGCGCATACAGATGAATCATAACTGTGCAAATCAATACGAATCTTTTATCTTATTCTTTTCAAGAAAGTTTCTTTAGATCAAGCCTGTTTATATAATTTCCTTAAACTATTGTGCTGAGTCGACCCGGCAAGCACTCACACCGCAGAATGTGCTGTCTCTGATATGTGAATGTAAATTCAAATTAGCAACTACGTGAGGAAAATGAACAAAGATTCGAATTAAAATAAAATATATAAAAAAAAGAAAAAAGAACTATATGTGCTTGTCTTTGTTTTTTTTTTTTCTGTACTTTTCTCCAAGAGGCTACCTGTTGGTGCGTTATTTTAATTAAAATAAATAAATAAATCCGAACCACTATGGATTAATCCACACAAAGAGCCTTGACAAAATGATGTAAATGTAGGAAAACAAACACATTAAAAGACAAGAAATGTCAAGAAAATGTTGAAAACATTCATGTTCTTGTCTTCTTTTGATGAATGAAAACTTTCATTAAAGCATCTTACCTTGATGTTGACAGCCTCAGATGTGCATGTATGATTTAATTCGAAATATGCTTCAGGGCTCCTCTCTAGTACATTGTTCTTCTTACAAAATGGTAACCAGTGGGTAGCAAACTTAGCGGCCTCCATGAAAGCAAAAAGAGTCAAGGCTGAGCCTCCATCATCAGATACATACACTGAGATCTTCTCTGTTGGATAGTCATAAGCCATTACAGATAAAGCCGTGTTCACTACACCTATCGGTGGCTCCTTATATGGATCGGCAGTGCATATAAACACGTCCAAGGCAGGAAAATCACTTCTTTCCATGATTTTTGTAAGGTTTTCAGGGAACTGTTTTCGACAGACTGGAAACATTCGAAAAGTCTGTGTGCTGACCCAAAAAAATGTTAGAACAAGATCGGAGATTAACAGAGCGAGGGTTACAGAGAAAGAGACCAGGGTTGTGGGGTAGAAAAGTGTTTTTGCATGGTAAAAGAGGAGAGCTAGAATGGAAAGAGCATAAATGGCTGCAAATACACGGTTGAAAAGTGTTCTGGCCAGGGGCTTAACCGAGTGAAGAGGAGGATGCCCGCCGATGCTGGTGACTTGGATGGCGCTACCTCCTTGCGGACGAGCCCCCATACTTTTTGTCGGCGCAATATCCTCAGTATGATTACGGGTCTTTATTTAAAGACCTGTGTGAAGGCGGACAGATCAGTGAATAGACCCTTAAGGGCATTAAGAATATATTCTCATATGCAATTGGAGTTGATTTATATGGTTAAATGACATTTAAGTAAATAAACTGAAACGAAAGGGGGTTTATAGCAGTGGTTTTACTGTAGCAAAAGATATATTTAACTGTGTATTTCACCATTGAAATTATTGCTTCGCTGGCATGTGGCCTTGCTTAAAGAGGTAACAGGGTTTTTTGTTTTATATGAACAGTAAAAATATTAAAATACTATGAGATATCAAATTAAATGTTCATGCTTTTAGTTCAAGGGCATTAATGTTCTTTCTTCTTATGTTTGAGTGCACGTTAGATTACTAAAATATAACTTAAGTCAACAAAATTAAAGGTTTTGGTTGACGGGTATTTCTATTTTTTCAATGATATTATTGTATTTTACCATAATAAAATAATGTTAAATTTAAAAAAGATGTTGACTACAAGTTTATGCACTTCAAGTGGTACATGTGACGTTTCTGGTGGTTAAACTTGTCAATCCATTGTGTCTGAGGTTTTTTTATTCTTCTTTTTTTTCCTCTTGTAAAAGTTATATATTGATCGTATTTGTTTTTATACTTGTGTTTTGGTATTTCTTCTTTTAATTTCTTATTTTTGTCCTTGCCTCTTTAATAAAAGTTTTATTTTCTTTCAATCTAGTCCTTCGATTCTAATTTATAATATGTTATGCTTTTTAATTTTTGTAAACCTTCGACCCGAAAAAAAAAGACAAATCAATGGTAAATACAAAAATGTTTAATGTAATAATGATAAATTCAGGGGAAGATTCCATCATGATTTAAGTAAATAAACTAAGGCATAAATTTATAATATTTTTTATAAATTACTAATCATCTAGTTTTACGACGTCAGACATATCTCATAATTCAATCGTTGTATCGTATTGAAATATTACAAGGATTCTTGTGGTATATTGTTTTTATCTAGTGTTACAACTTGATAGCAATTTGAGCTTGGAAAGGTGTATCGATAAACAAAATCTCAATAAGGGGGTGATTACAACAAATAAACTTTTTTTAGGGGGGGATTAAGTAAGTAGGGGTATAATGTTTACTAAAATAAAAATAGTACTTTCTAGCTATATTACATGTTATTGTTCACTTAGAAGAAAGAAAGAGAGAGAGGGAAAGGTTAATCTTAAGCTACTTAAAGGAGGGGTGGCCAAATTCCAAATTTATTTTTGCAAAGTCATACAGACATCATATTTTTTAAGAGTGATGTGTACACGTCACACAATGCACTATAAACTTAGCTTGCAACCTTCCTTTCTTTGATAAGAATTCTTGGAGAAAGAGAATTATTAGATGGCTGTGACAGCTTTTTTATTTTTACTTTTTAATTTTGAGGAGTCTCTCATTTGTTATGTTGTGACAGCTTTACTGAATAAAAAAAATATATTTTTCGAATGTTTTGTTATGGTCATCGTGTTATTAATCTCTGAGGAACTTTGTCATCTTTGTATTGAAATGGTATAATGATTTTAAACACCAAGCAGAAAAGTCATCGCCTGTATCTCTATTTTTAATGTTTACGCCATCAAACTATCCAGCTTGAAGAAAAGCTCAATCGGACATGGGAATATCTATTGACAAAATATTGTAATTATACCCCTAAGGACTTATTTGAACACATGTGGACCGAATTCAATCACGTCAATTGTTGAACAAAATGTCTTCAATGTTCTCACATGTTTCTTCTACCAAGTCCCCAGGGGGCAGCCTGGCGGCAACAGGCCTCGCTCTCATACACGGGAGCGAGGTTCGAGCCTTCCTAGCGCCCTATCCCAAACATGTAAGATCCTGGGACAGTCGGGGATTTACGCATGCTCTGGTCCCACAAAGTATGCTTTCCGGGTCACGTGGTTCTCACGTTATCCAAAAAAAAAAATGTTTCTTCTAGCAACAAACCTTTGTAATTTATTGTATTTTTCTATCTAAAAATCTTACGTAATCTTTTAGGGATTTAGTAGAATCTAATATCTAAATTTTTTTTTTTCAATTCAATTGTTCCTATGTATTTACGAAAAAACCACTTCCTTATCACGATAGATGTTGTCTCCTTACGACAAACAATTTAACCGTTAACACACGGGATAAATTATTAATTACTCTGTAAAAGGGAAAGGGAAATGCTTACAAAGTGATCCTACTTTTGTAATTATTGCATTAAGAGTACATCAAAAGAAGGAATGCTGCGGTAGATCGGCAAATAAAGTAAAATCGTTACAGCATGAACCCAGGTGATAGAACTGAAAAGAAAAAAAGAGAGAAAATAATCGTGATCAAGCACGACGAATCAAATGCCGTCATCTTCTTACATGAAAATGAAAGAAGATGCCGCGTAGACTGCACCTGCCAGAAGGGTTGCCGTGATGGTGGTTTTGATTGGCATTTTCCCGCTGTCGTTTCTCAGAGCTATGGCCTCGTAAATTGGCAAAGAATTCACCACAGCGAAACCTGATATGAACATCTGCACAAACAGTCCCTCCAAATTGTTTCCTCTGAAAACCTCAACGAGCCCTTGAGAAAATGCGATCAGATTGATTATGGCTGCCGACGTTAGGGAGACGAACATGGGGGAATGCACCCCAAACTCAAAGATCCCCTGGTCGTATCTCTTACTTTGTTCGGCGTCAACTGCTTTGCTTGTGACGGTGAAGCCAGATGCTGAAATTCCCAAGCACCCGAGGAAGAACTCTACGGAACCGAAGAAGTAACTTGTCAGTCCCCTTGCTATCCAAAATCGCTGATCACTCCACCATCTCCGGACTGATCCTCCGGCCAAGATAAAGTCAAGATAATCTTGCCCATATGCCCCCAAGAAAAGAAATGCATACAAGAAAAACCATGGCTCTGAGACCTGCAACACATTTTTTCCAGTTTTTTTTAATAGTCTACAAGATAAATCTTTTTAATTCCAAGGAAAACAAATTTCGATATCAGATATTCAACTCTCGTAAATATAACTGACACAGTTAGAAGATTTTAAGTTTATTAAAATTTACGAACAAGCGTTCAGGCCATCCCTGTTCAGCTCTGCATGATTTCCAAGAAATTTCCTTCCTAATTTATTTTGGACAAGCTATATTTTAGCCCCTTGATTAATCGGTAATTCCCTGTTCCGGCCCTGTCAATTAAAAATTAGAGAAATTATAGTTTTCCAAAATTGCAATGTGATCCCTAGCCCTCAAATAGCTAAGCAGCTATTGGAATACTCACTTCTCCAACTTTCTCCTTCTTGCTTTCTTATTTTCCTCTCGCTTTTACCTCAAAGAAAACTCAATGAACATAAGATAGTGTTCCGCAAAACTCTTGAAAATGTAAATACAACTTTTATCAGCTAATTGACGGCAACGAATCAAATTAAAAGATTTTTAAAGAAATTGAAGGCTAGTAATGAAAAATGTTATACTATTGATGCTACTATTGATGTTGAAGCAGAATATTAGGGATCAGAAAACAGAGTACTCTACTATATTACTGGCTTGAGTTAATATATCAAATTCAAAATCTTATAATGAGACCATGATATTTTTATACAAAACAAATCAAAACAAACGATAAAGTTTAACTCTTCAAAATTAAACAGAGAAATAAAAAAATAATAAAAATATTAGGGGAAGTGATGTATGGTAAAGAACCACCTCTTCTGATTTGTTTTTGTGAGGAAAGGATAGCATACCTTTGGGAAAATATAAACTTTGTTGAGAAGTGCTAGCTGGGGAAGGAAAGCGTAGGTGGTGATCGGAATTGACCAAATTGGCCAGAATGCTATGTGTGCATAACCAAGTCCCATTAAAGGACCCATTCTCCGAACACCGTAAGTTGCCGGGCTGTATTTAGAGAATGCCACCTCAAGAAGTCCAACCGCCCATCTCTTCTGTTGATTAAGGGCATCAATCAAGCTGGTCGGAACATCACCGAAAAATGCAGGCCTCTCAGGATTGCAAAATACGGACTTCCACCCCTCGCAATGCAACCTAAAACCTGTGTAGTAATCCTCAACCAGTGATCCATACCTGAGCCCGATCTGCATATTTTAAAACCAGTTAATTACACTCTCAGCCTCGAATGAGTCCCCTTCATCCAATAATCTGAGGATTGCACTTCAGTTTTTTTATTAGCGACCCTTTCTTCGTAATATATATATATTATTATACAACTTTTGAGGTAAAAATGAAAAGCCTGATCAAAATATTTTGAGTAGTAATCGATGACTTGCCTTGGAGCCCCAGCTGGTTTGGTTTTCGTAATCGCAGCTTGCTACTCGATGTGCCAGTGACAAAACAGATTGGGATTGGATAGGCTTGTCTACAACGTAATCCGGGGCTAGTTCAGGAATCTCGGGTGATATTAGGCTTGTTGGACATCCGAAGAATGATCGTCGTCGAAAGAAACATCCGGTTCCGATATAATTAGGGCCGCTTAATCCATCAAAACCCAACATATTAATTTGAAACAGACGTTTGTATTCAGCATTATAGATATCACTTGTGTTGATTCCTTGGAACAGCTGAGGAAACTGAACAAACGCAAGGTTAGGCGGAGTTGCTGGATCACACAGATAACAAAGCACCCGTAGAGGTGTTCGAGGATCATTCGAGCGGAAGTCACAATCTAGAGCTAATACTATGGGCGCATTGGTCATGCTTCCTGATACGCGTATCTGCAGCAAAAACAAGAGAAATACGTATTAATCTACGTATTAAGAACTACTAGCAAAGTGAATTTACAACTTTAAGATGCTATGATTGTGGAGATAAGGCATGTCCGTCTACCAGGGCATTTAGGGCACCGGCTTTGAAGTGGTGCGGTGAAGATTTGTTTTTTTCTCTGGAGATATAGATGAGGTTTGGCATCAGATAACCATCGATGTCTTTGTCCTTGCTAGCATCCAGCAAAACCTGCCATTTTTTCACAGAAACGTGTTAGGATTACAGTAAATAGGCTGGTGAATCTCTCGACGTGGGGCTTGTTTTCTTAAAAAAAAGTGCACCTGGATCACAGCGGGATGATCCTGTCGAGTGAAGTTACTACTCCATTTATTGAAAGCTTCTCGTTCTTGGTCACTAGTTATGTACTGATCACCAACTGTGCCTCTCTCAAGAACATGCTCTACTTTGACTTTCATGCTTTCATACATCATCTGTCATATAATCAAGAAACGATATCTTTATTGGTGCAAGCTACTTTTATAATTAATGAGATGAACTCTCTGATTAAAGCACTCAAATTTATAAAGGATTTCATAAATATGCAAAAGTGGAGCCCGTGGTCTCCAAAAGAAGAAACAGAATCAACCTTGTATAGAAGATAAACTATTCTTTTATCCGATGTGACTGTAAGTATAATGTAAAAAATAAATATTAAGAGTGCAGGATTTTTTCTATAATACTATGAATTTTAGCAAAATAATAAATATGTGTAGAATTTTTGTGAATCGTGAGACTCCAATAAAATATATGAATTTAAAAAATAAAATATATAATTAATTTCAATCATAGGATAAAACTGCTACAAATAAAATCCTAGAACCAAAAAAATCGAAGGGATTTAAAACAAACAAAAAATAAAAAGAATAAGGGTTGAAATGAATAACATCATATATGATCAATTTCAACTGGAGGATAAAATTAAACAAGTCATTATCTACACACTAAAAAAATTCAAGGAACCAAATACAAACTGAAACTCAAAAGAATAAAGGCTGAAATGAAAAATAACATATATATGATCAATTTCAATTGAATGGTAAAATTGAAGAATAAAACAAACTTCTATAGAAGAATTCAGGAAGAAAAAAGAAATCCAAAGTTGAGGGACTAAATAAAACACCCATCAACATAGAGGACCGACATGTATTTTGTTGCTGTAGGAGAGAGAGAGAGAGAGAAGCAAAAAAAGAAGAGTTGGCCACTAGTGATCCTCCTCCCGCCATCCACTAACATAGCGGTGCATCTAGAGACACAACGGTTTGATATTTTTAACCACTAGAAGACACCAAATGTGTCGCTTGAAAGGCGTGTTCATTAGAAAACTGTTGGTACATCAGGCAGATGCGCCTGCAGAAATTTTGAAAAAAATATAGAATTACCCAAACACCCCTTGGAGCCTTCGATAACAACGAGAAAACAGGCACGAAAATACCATCATACCCCAGTATAGACCCGTGTGTTTTGTCGTTTTGGGGGGCGTTAGGTAGTTTCAGTATTCATAAAATGTGAAAGCTAGAAATATCCTCAATGCCAACCTCTTATTTTGTCTCATTCAAGGGTAAATTTGTTGTTTTACTATTCACTTTCAAATGACAAAACCAAAAATATTTATATGCTGCCTTCATTTTTTTATCTATTTCTAGAGGTGAAAAGGTAGTTACATTCAATAAAAACAAACAAAAAAAAAACCATAACCACCTTCAAACAATCTAGAAATGACAAAAGTCCAAAATACCTATTAAGGGTTAAATTTCAGGGGCTTAAGAGTAAAATCTTAATTTTACTGCTGAAATTCATAATAAATTATATGTAGAGACACAATGAAATATCAACACGTTTTATTTTTGGTCAAATATGAAATAATTACGTTATCTTTGATTTTCCCTATTGCAGGAAAAGAACAAATATAATAATTGCCCGAACAACTCTTGTAACAATGGATTCTTGTTTTTTTCAATTATTATTTTTACATGTATTCTCGGTCTAGCTAGCTAGCCACTCACGACTGAAGACTTGGTCTTTATCCAATCGTTTTGTATGTATACCCTCCATAATCAGAATGGTACCTCCACCAGAAATTATGAAGTTGGATCTTGAATTAATTAGTGGGTGGAGTTATAAATGATAGTTAACTTACTGGCCTGGATATTTTATTTATCTTTTCTAAAATTAAGTTCCTTGATTTTGATTAAAAAACATCTCAAGTATATATATATATATATGAAGAGAACATCATCAATGTCACAGTATCTTACCTTAATCTTCTCAGACTCAGAGGTGCAAGGATGATTAGATCCAAAATATGCTTCAGGGCTCCTCTCTAGTATGTTGTTCTTCTTACAAAATGGTAACCAGTGGGTAGCAAACTTAGCGGCCTCCATGAAAGCAAAGAGAGTCAAGGCTGAGCCTCCATCATCAGATATGTAGACTGAGATCTTCTCTGCTGGATACTCATATGCCATTACAGCTAAAGCCGTGTTCACTACACCTATCGGTGGCTCTTTGTATGGATCTGCAGTGCATACAAACACATCCAAAGCTGGAAAATCACTTCTTTTCAGGATCTTTTCAACGTTTTCAGGGAATTGCTTACGATTGACTGGACAGATGCGAAAGGTCTGCGTGGTCACCCACATGAATGCAAGAACAAGGTCGGAGAATAAAAGGGCAAGGGTTGCAGAGAATGAGACTAGGGTAGCTGAGAAGATGAGCGTTTTGGCATGATAATAGAGCAGAGTTAAAATGGCAGGAGCATATATCGCGGCAAACACACGGTTGAAGATTGTTCTCCGCAAGGGCTTAACAGTGTGAAGAAGACGAGCATCATCGGTGGTGGCTCCTCTTACAAGACTACCCTTCATGTTTTTTGGTGGTGCTAGCTATATCCCAAGATGATGGTGGCTATGAAGGTCTTTATATACAGGCCTCAGCGAAGAACTGGTCAAGATGGGAAGGTGAAGACGGTCAAGTTAATCTATTTTTCTTCTAACTTGTCATTGGAAGGAAATTTCTTCTGCAGTCATGATATACTGGAGCTGGAGTGTGAAGTTTAAAATAAATAAATCTTGCAGCACTCCTATTGTATATTAACGGTGTGATTAAAATACTTAACGACAAATACATGCAGCGGAGAATGAGTGGACATGAGAGGTACGAACAGCAGATATGATATTTGCGTGCACGGAATATTATTGGTTTTCAACAAAATCTTCGATTTATATATAGGGCCTGTTTGTTTCTTTATGCATTAAAAAGTGTTTTTTTGAAAAAAAATTAAAAAAAAATTATTTTTATATTTTATTTTAAATTAAATATTTTTAATGTTTTTAAATCTATGTATTAATATCAAAAATAAATTTTAAAAAATAAAAAAAAATATTATTTTAATATATTTCTAAATAAAAATTATTTTAAAAAACAACTTTAACCACAATCTCAAATAATCAATATGTCTGTCCTTAAGATTTTTCTACAGGCTGTTTATGTTTTGGTAGTACAATCATAATTTTATAAAAAAGAATTTTATATATATATATATATTTTGTAATGTGCTAATATTTAAAATAAATCTTAAAAAATAAAAATATTATTCTAATATATTTTTAAATATTACTATCTCAATTGCTATTTTAACTCAGCATACTTTGTGTGTTAAAGACTAATCTATCATATCTATCGTACCTTGTGACTTATACGTGTTCTTGCTTATAATAGTAATAATTGCTTTGAAAAACAATCTAAGTTTGGACCCCTTAAAAGATAAAATTGAAAATCTTTACATGGACTAATAATAATTACTCCAAAAAAATACTCTAAGTTTGGACCCCGACATGGACATAATTGAATTTTATTTCTATGCTCTTACTTGTAATAATAATAATTATTTTAAAAAATACTAAAAAGTTTCGACCCGACAAGGACATAATTGAAGATTTTTTATAGGTAAAAAATTGGTGCAAGGACAATCAACTCTTTAACGTTGGATTATTGAAAATGACAAGTCATTTAATTGTTTAATTTCTAACAATAATCCACAAAAGTCATTTGTATAAAAAGTCTCTTAATTAAACACTTTTATAAGAGAGAAAAATATTATGCCTAGAATATAAATATTTTATTATAAAAAATATAATAAACTTGGTAATTTACTCTAATTATTAAGGGCATTTGTAGTCAGGGTTGTCAGTTTTGTTTTTGAATTTTTCAGTCAAATACCGACCGAAACGCGACGGTGTCATTTTGCTTTTGCCGTTTCGATCAAATTGTGTTTTTTTTAATAATAAACAATTTAACAATATCAATCATATATCTTAATCCGACTGTTAGATTAAGATGAAATTTTACGAGTCTCTTGGTATATTTATATATATTAAGTTAAAATTTTAAAGCAATCAGAGAATATAATTACCTTGTGAGATTGATGATGACATTCTCGTAATATTATACATGTTCATAATTTTATTCAGAAAAATTATTTTATTGTGTTTTTTTTTAGATTAAATTGCAAAATTCTAAATATTTTTTTTTAAATTTGAACTATTTTTTTTTTTAGAATTAATATATATATATATATATATATATAAAAAAAAAAACAATATAACTCCAAAATTACACTGTCAAAACACTCCAAAACAAAATCATTCCGTTTTAGAATCGGTTGTAGCTGAAAATAAATCCCGACAAGAATCACTGGAGAATCAAGCGTCAAGGATGAAAGCACGAGTCTAATCATCTCCACCACATGAATTATTGGGGCAGTGATATTTTTCCAATAAGCCAATCATGACAATTATTGGCACGCGGTCGATACATGTCGATAGTATTATTTTAAAAGGTGATAGGGATTGTTTTTTATAAAACAAAATAATATTTGTTTGTTTTTATATAATTTATTTTGAATATCAATGTATTAAAAAAAATAAAAATATATATATAAAAAACTCTGATTGCAACGCTATCCAAAGTAAAATCCAAAATAAAAAAGATTACCAGCACCCATATTCTTATCAAAACACATAGCACGGCGGACAAATTGAACCATGAAAGTGAGAGATTATAGTGGATTGTGATGATATATAGATGATTTTGTCCTTTATCAATTCAACTCAAAAGGCTAGGCTTAGGTAACATGTTGTTTTTATACGACTCATTTTTTATTTTTTTGTTTTTAATGGTTGTATTAATATTTATTATACCACCTCCTGTAGCACCAATCAAACAGTAAATTTATATTGTCGTTAATTTTAGATTCTATAGAATTAGTTTAGATATATGTAAGATTGTCCAAACATCCATGTTAATCAAAAAAAAAAAAATGGTGGATGAAAAGTTTTGATTGGATAAAAAAATATACAAGTTAGACTTGTTGGAATTTTTCAAAACCTAAAAAAACTTTAATAATTAAAAAAATAATTATCCCAATAATAATAATAATAATAATAATAAAAACAACCCGACTCATATTTAAAGTTTAAACACAAACCTAAAAACAAACGATTTTTTTCCCCTCGTATATTTTTTTACAGGACCCGGGAATAGTTTTAGCTTTTAAAAAACCGTGGGCCCACTGGAGACAGAACCCTCTGCACTTTGAATTATTTGCTTGCAAGACAACCACTCAGCCCAACCAAGCAACGCTCTCCACAAGTGGTGCGACTCAGGGGAGGCCATGCTTTAACCTGTAACCGCGTGATTGACACCACATATTTATAAATATGTTTTCGTGAATTGTCTTTTTAAGCGGCTGTGATGAAATATCTTGTTAAGTGGCTATAAAAAAAGCACACAAAAATAATAAAAAATAAAATACCAGATTATAAAAACTAGAAGGAAAACGAGAATACTATATTACAAAAACCAAACAAATTACACAATCATTTTTTAGATTAAATTGTATTTTCACACCATGTTAAATAAGCAGAACAAACTAATAAACAAAACCTAAAGTTTTGTTAATAAAGAACATTAATGCTTCATTAATTTCTTAGCCTAAATACAAAGAGACCAGAGTGAAATAAAAAATAAAGTCTACTTTCAAGAAATAATAAAATAACCACATTATTACAGTACAAGAGACCAGAGTGACATGGCATCATAGTTTATGGATTCAAGCCATGATATAGCAAAGTAGCCTTGAGTTGAGCAAACCGGCACAGTGATTAAACGCCGCTGCAGACGGCGAAACGGCAGTGGACAAAATAATACAATGAAACTCGAGCATGACAACTTCCACGCTGTAAAGACGATATTACATTTCCATGCGCAAAATATTTACAACAGACAACATATCCTCCAGCCCCAGCCCTACCTGCAAATACCAAAAAATGTACAAACTCTAGCCCTATGGTTTTAACTTCCATCACTACTTGGAACCCAGTCAACGTCTATTTTTGTGTCTCCTTGGGTAGTAGTTAGCTCTAAAAACCGAGCTATTAATTAGCCAGTGCCTCCTTTGTTTCCAACTTAAAGCATCTCCACAGTCCAGAAACTAAAACAGAGTTCTATAACCGCAAACAAACAACAACAACAACAACAAAGGTAAAAAGGAAAAACAAATGAGAAAAAGGGAAGTTGAATGGTTTAGTTTTCTGCTGAATCCGAGCTTGTTACAGTTCCTTCACCTTCCGGGGGTAACATGGGATGCTTGCTTCGTGGACTCATCTTTTTCACATCCTGACTTGAGCATATAAAGATTCTTCTCACCATGTTACAGAACTCACTGCATCAAATACAGCCAACTAATGAGTATCGTATTCTGCAACAGGTTAAAGAATTATCTGTGAAGTTTTGATAAAATAAATCCCAGTCACAATACTTACGGCCATGGATCATCACCAACAAGCATCATATCTCCTTCATCATCAGTATAGACAATTTCCCACTTATCCCGAGGGTTCAGCTGTCCCTTAATGTCAAATAACTGCTCCAGCTCATCTATAAGCTGACCATACCCCTTAATCAAGGTCAAGTCCACGGCTCGACCAACAGCAGTCCCCTGCAGTTGAACCTATTGGCAAATTCAACACCACGCAAGAATCTTCTTTCAGAAACCTGCTGAAGAGTGCAAAACATGTTTAATTAAACATGACATTCTTATTCTCGGTACCTTTGTGCGACTTCTAGTGGAGGTAGAACTTTGCTTGCTCTGAGTTTCTTTTGATGAAATACGCAACAGTTCTGGTTTCTTTTCCTTGAATACTTCGGATTTTCGTTCTGAATCAAATGCAGACGGGGCAGCTAGAACACGTCCATCAGTGGCACCACTAGATATACTGATTGGTTGTGCAGGCACTTTTTCAATAGGAGTTGAGCTTGTAGACTGATTTACAAGATCAAAGCCAAATAATCGATAACTAGCAGGCACCTCAGATTTCCTCTCCTTATCGGATGGGTCAGGGATAGGGTCATTCTTCGACTTAGATGAGAGGGGAGTGGAATATCCTAAGAATACAGGCCAAGGGGAGACACTTTTGCTATCCTCCATGGAATCTTGAAACAGATGCTGAGAAACATTCACACAAGATAGCCAGCCCCCTTCACCCTGAGTCCTTGTCATAGAGTTGCTGTGGCCATTAATATCAGTCTGCTTTTGATGCCACATCACATGATTTTCATTTCTTTTTCCTTCACCAGTAACACCCAGTTGAGCTAAATCACGGGACTGCGCCAATCCAGAATTCCAAGGGGTTGATGCAGTTGAAGATAAATCTATAATAGTGGGGGAACCAACAACAACAACAACAGTGAGAGATTGCAATGACCAGCTCATTCAGTACTCAAAAGATAAAAAGAGGAACCAAAACTCATTTACCAAAAGCTGGAATTTCAGTTGGAGGCCTGGGCCTTTTATTTTTTGGTTGAACAGTTTGAGACAGGTTTGTTGGTACTGAAGCCACACAGGGTTCTATCTCCCATGGTGAAACCCTATCAGGTCTTGGAAATGAAGCAGGTTCATCCCATTGAACCTGATAAAGAAACAAAGTAACAGATTAATTAATTTCACACTTATAATTTCAAATAAAAGAAAAGGAGTCAAGCTAAAAAGACTTTACTTTCAATGACCGCCATTTAGAATCATTCCAATGACAAGAAAAATCTTCAACCCCAACAATTGTGCCTGAAAACCTGATCAATCGATAAATTCAGGATTGTAAGCCACTACAAACTTCTATTTTGCACTTACAGTAGAGCTCCAACTTTTAAAAAGAAATGCTTGAAGCAACCATGTAGTGTAATTATCCCACCTTCTCTCAGGAGAATCCTCGCCTTCAAACCTCATCTTGAATCTCATGCCAACTGCAAACTTATTGTTAACAGCCTCTAAATATTTGTTCAAGCTTATGATGAACTGGCTTGTCCTGATAAGTTAAATTGAAGAAACTAAGGCATAAATAATCCATTCAAATAAAGAAAAGCTAAAGCAATCTGACATATTCAGTAAGAATGCCTTGATAAAAGATGTATGAGATGGCATGAGTCTCTGGTGAAAGATGTAGCATACCTTGGCTTATAATAAACCACGAAGAGAGATTGGGTTGAAATTGCATGAGATGCTGTTGCAAGAACTCCAAGATGCATGCTCTGACTGGAAATCACAGATGATGGCATGCTGCTCTGTTGGCGAGCAACACGCCTCACTCCTACACGCAATTCACCATTCTCCCCTCTAGACAACCAATTCTTATATGAATAAGCTTTCTGTCAATTTTATTTTATAGAAAACAGGAAAGAATATGCATACCTGACGAAGACAAACGAATCCCCAGCAAGTAATCTCTTGGAGGTGACAAATGTACTCCAACCTGTGGTGAGTAAGTGCCTCCTTGGTTGACCTGTTTATTTGACCAAATGTGAGTGGTGATCTGCTATTTTAATTCTAACTAATTACTTGAACAGCACGTCTAACTACTCCTAGACATAGCCGATGAAAAATAACAAATTCTCTTTGACCTCAAGAATAAAACATCGACATCACATTGAAAGACAAAACGCACATGGAAATCATTTACCTCTGAAAATATGCTTAAACCGCCATTCATAACCATGTAGATCCTTGGCAGCCAGTTCCTGAGTTGGGGTTGGCTGGATCATATCCTTTAAAACATAATGAGATGGCAAAGTTAATATATGATCAGAAAGAAGAAACCAAGACTAGCACAGCACACACAAATTACCAGTGGAGGAAGGCATTCAGAGGCATGTTTACGAAGAACAGAAAATCCACCATGGGTGCTTGTATCAGAAGCAGTTAAAACCTTGCAGAACGAGTGAACTGTAGGTCTTGGAGGCTCAGACGGACAGGAATCAGAACTTGTAGGTTCAATTTGCTGCAGTATTTCAACAAGATTTAAAGCCATTGAAGTTTAAAAAAATGATTGTCAACATATCTGCCAACTAAACACTAGAGCTGTAGAAGTCAGAAAGAAAACTAATTAGTTCTTACGTCTGATTCAGGTAGCAAAGTAATCTGCGCATAAACCTCATCTGTTTCTTGTTCCGCCTGTACAGGTAGAAGGACATCAACAAAAAGTTTTCATATCAACCCTTTCGACCATTAAGATTTAGCAGTTCATTCAGTCACCAAGAAAATACACAAAAAATACGACTATGACCTAACTCAAACCAGCCTTACATATAAACAATATGATCAATTTCATGAAAACTCAATTAAAATCGATCTATACTCAACTGACAGAGCAACCAAGTAAAACAATGAAGAAACTGCAGAAAGGAAATTAAGATCAGGGAGCTAAAAATACCAGCAGCTGAACATGAATAACACGACAGAGAATCTTCGAAGGCAGATTAAACAAAGGAATCCTCTGATTCAATTCTTGATTTGTTGATGCCTCTAACTACACAAACCCAAATATAGCAAAAATTTAAATCTTTAACCAGAAATAGCACAAACCCACAAACGAAAACCAATCCAAGACTCAAATTTCCCAATTGAAGCACGCCCATTCACTCCGTCACTCACTTACCTGTTCCATGTGACCCTGAGGAAAATAGAACACTCTTTCTCCACGCTTGGGAACATCCACAAGTGGACCTGCACATGCCTTCCATAACTCCATATACAGATCATCCTCTCCACATCCTGAAACCAAAAAAGAAAAGTCAATTTTCGCAGGAAACGAACAAACAAATAAAGCCGTTTCACACTTCACCTTCACTATTCCCCTGTGAAAACGATCCTCCTCCTCCTCTATTCATACCCATCATTTTTGAAAACCCACCAAGCAGCAGCCAAAGCAACAACAACAAAAATCAAACCCACAAAATAACTTCCTTTTACAAACCTTAATTAACTCTCACTATCTACACTTAATCACGACAATTAAATCCCTTTAAAAAACCAGCAAAAAGTCCCCAACTTTCACTTGTTTCACACTTTGAGAGATCCAAAAACCTGTAACGCAAAAAAACACCTTTCAAACCGTCACAAAACCACCTTCTTCTTCTTCTTAATTGATTTAAAAAAACACCCCACAAACTCTCCCTCTGTCCTCACTCTCTGTTTTCTCTCACTAAAAGCAGCTGATTTTGGTTTTGTTCTCTCCTATTTGTCTCTCCTCGGACAATAAAAACGCCGTTAGTACCATAAATACTGCTTTGCGAGCTTCTTATATTATGCGACTTTGGGTTGCTTTTAACTATCATCTCCCTCCTATTCGTTGCTGTCTGCTTTTGTTCGGTTTTGTAACGCTCACCTACCTAACCATAGTTAAGAGGTTTAACTTGAGAGAGTTAGTAGATGGATGCCGTTAACGAGCATGATGGCTTAGCGGATGGCGGGTACTTTTCTTTCTCCTAGGAAAATAAGTTTGTTGGGTTGCTAAATTGTGGATCCCACATGGGATGAGGTGCTGCAAATTTAAGTATCTCATCTGCTCATGACAATTGCAATAACCTACTGAATGAGATTAGGAATTCTATTTGAAAGTTTTTTTTTTATAAATATATTAAAATAATATTTATATTATTTTTTAAAAAAAATATTTTTAACATCAGTTTACGAAAACAATTCAAAATGTCCAAATAATAATTAAAAATAAAAATATATTTTTATTTTTTTCAAAAACAATTGAAATACAATACCAAATAGGTCCTAAAGTAACTCAAATGACCTCATTAAAAAACCTAGAGAATTAATTTTACTAAAAATTTATAGTTCATTTAAAAATATGATATTAATTAAGAGAGTTTTTCGGTAATTAAATTGTAACTACTAAGTATTTATATCATATGATAGAGATAAACATAAAAAGAAAATAAAGAAGATCATACATACTTTCACCAAAAAAATATATGATAAGAATTTTCTCTTGGTAAAATTTATTTATTTATTTATGATGCTTTTTTTTCTTCTCGTGATGTAAGTATATATATGTATTTGCACGTTTTCATTTGGGTTCCCGTCATTCTCTCAAAAATAAAGTTAATCGATGCCTTTTATTTTATTTTTTCTTTCTAGTTATCATTATTAACTATAATGTCGTGGGAAAGACAGAGATCGGTAAGATTTAAAAATTGTTTGTTTCGAGATTTCTTTTGTATTTTAGCTGTAGATAATTGTATATTAGGGATTTTTTTTTATAATTAAGGATGGCGCTATATTTTTAAGATATAGATTGATGATTGACTCATGGTATACTTGGTCAAGTAGATTTGATTTAAAAGACCAATAAATTTTTAATGAGAAAAATTAGTTTGGAAAAACTATTTAATAATGAAATTAATTTAACAAAATAAGTAATTTATTGGTAAATAAGAATCGATGCCTTCTTATTTGCTCATGTTCAATAATGATGGTTTTTGTGCCTATCCTGGTCTTTTTAATTTCATCGATGTCGAAGATCTTGTGCGTCATGATGAAGTTCTTCATATATTTTTAAATATATTAAAAAAAATTACAGAAACTCTTTGAATAACAATAAAAAAAATTAGAAAATACTAAAAAATTATTCAGGTTGCTGAGACAATAATAAAGATTATTTTACAATATTTGAAAAAAATAAACACATCCCTAAAACCACGTGTTGAACACACATGCACTATATGTTAACTACAGCTGCACTAAATTATATATATATATATATATATTAGTGGCGGGTAATTTAAAATAATTTGTGCGATCGTACGGACACTTCACTGGGATGCGTGAGCTCTGGGGTAACGGGGATCTGGAACTGGCGTTACCGTTGTTTTGCCGTCTCTTTCGTTGTCTGCTACGAAGCAGGCAACGACATGGTTGTCTCGAGTTAACCCGGCAGAATTTTGGGGCTTTTAATTATTATTTTTGTTATATTTTGACCTTAACATATAATTGTTTTACGAGGTTTGCCATTCTGTGGCGAGTGACTGTCGTCTGTGTTAAATCAGAATAAGAGACAGCCAAGCGACATGTTACCTTAGAGGTTGAGTGAAGAAGTTTGCAGACGTGTCATGGACAGGGACATAAAAACTGTTCGCTGATTGCCTGCGAAATAAAAGGCCTTCTGGAAAAAGTACAGCAAACCATCACATCCCACGTGGTTTGGGCTAGTGTGGGGTCTATCTGGAAGGTGGGTCCGCTTATAAACTCCCCACATCGAGTGGTTACTCTAGATATTATGATGGTTTTTGACCATAAGCTTCTAAATTATTTAAGACAAAATATAAAAAATATTTAAAATTTAAACTTTTTATATAATTTTATATTATTTTTACATATTGATATCAAAAATAATTTTTAAAAAATAAATAAAAAATATTATTGTGATGTATTTTTAAATAAAAAATATTTTCAAAAACAATTTTAAATACACTATCAATTATGAATAAGAGCTCATGGGTGGGATTTTTTTATTTTTTAATAATTATTTATTATTTAATCATTAATTTACATTTTCTTATGTACTAATGATAGCATGAATAACAAATATACTAACCGTGAAGGGTATAGTTTTTAGGTTTGACTCTAAATTTATTTTCTAGAGATTACTAGTTCGAATCTTATAATTTTTGATGCCATTGAAAACTAATAACTGATCGTTCACTTCAGAATTCGTGTGATTGGTCAAGATTTACGCAAGCTAGCTCTAGCATCCATGTTATAAAAATAAATCGTATACTTATTAGCTAAACTAGCACGCCAAAATATAAATAGTAAATAATTATACTAATCAAACTAGATAGCAATGTTTTCGAATTTGAATTTCATCCGTAATAGATTGAGTTTTAGTTAAAACTGGTTGACACGACGATGAAATTGTTCATCATTATATATCTGATTAAGTGGGAAGAGTAATGGATATGATCATCACATCTCCATTATTGATGAATGATCGTGCATACAAAATGTTTCTCTTAGCAAATAATTATGAATTCACACACATTTATGTTTTTTTTCCTTCTCGAAACAGTATCCGTCAATGTGGATGCCGTGCTTGTCTCAAATGATATAAGAACAGTCACGCAAGGAGATAAATTGACCAATTTACGAAATTGAATAATTACTAAGTTCCTTTCTTAAGCTGCCTTCACCTCTTTCTTGGAAGAAGATTGAAAAGGGGGATTGCTTAAGCCTTACTTTAGTTTAATTATTAATTAATTATTTGTTTTTCCAGCTTTTGAAGCTTCAGCACAGCGAGCAGCAACTACTGTCATCCCAAGCATGATGTATCCAAAGATGCCTCCCACGTCCACCCATCTGCCACTTGACGGAGAAATTATGTCTGAAGTAAGTTATGATTGCTTACAAAGTTTGGGTTAGTGCTACTAAAAATGAGTGAGTGAGTAGAATTGTGAGATGATATTGCAATCAAATCATAAGCACTTACATTTTGAAGCTTCTATATTATTAATAAATTTGTAAGTTGAATTTCTTTTATAATCTGATTAGTGTATGTCTTTGTACACGTACTACACGCACTTTCATGGTTCGATGGGATACTTTTTTTGTTTTTCATTATTATTCTCAAAGAATTTTTTTTTTTTTTTTTTTTTTTTTTTTACCAAGCATTCATGGACAAGAACAAGATATCCCACAAACCAAAATCTTTTGACAACCATGCTAGACCTATCTTTTTTTTTTCAGGATAATGTATGCCGTCACCTGACCACAGAGTGCAACAAAAAAACGAAGCAACACCTTTGAGTGATGAATTAAAGGGTAAAAACCTAACGGGTGATCAGTATACATGCAATAAGCTGTTTTATTTTTTTTAAGAGAGACTTCAAATTGAGATTTCCAAAGGAATGGTATAGATTCCAACCATGGAAGGATCATAGACTTGCTTGCTAGCTGTTTAACCAAATAGTTTGTATAATGAACTCCAACCTCTCTCTCTCTCTCTCTCTCTCTCTCTCTCTCTCTCTCTCTCTCTATATATATATATATATATATATATATATATATATATATATAAATGATTCGAAGGGACAAACCTTTATGCTTCTTTTTTTCTTCCTTCATGCGGTGGGGTGTAGAGAGGTGGCTGTCTAAATGCTTGGCGAAAAAAGGATGGATGGAAACAATGTACCTTATATTATTGTTTTTACATCAATTATATGTATTGCTATCCAAAAAACAGGCTAGTATTGTGAGTGGTAATTGTGGCGACGTACCAACATGTAAGAAAAAAAGAAAAGAAAAGGGGGTGTGATTCTTATATTAATTAACCTGCTACAGAATTTGTCATGGGGTGCGCGCACCCAAGAATTTTCTCACCGGCAACATGAAATGTCGAGTCCACGTTATCGTCATCTGTTTTAGTAATTAACTTTATTAATTAATGTGGAAAAGCATTCTTAGCTTAGGTATTAAACCTTTTCCAGCCTTTTTCATCAGAGAACATGAACAAGAACAAGAATAAACCAATCACAGTTTCTGTATGTGTGTGTTTGCCTGTCGTCTACGTGCCTAATTAATCATGCAACAAAGGTAGTTTTCTTATGAATTTATTGCTTGATAGCCTGTCTTTTTTGTTTTGATAAACCCAACATTTACTCTTATAAATTTGCAGAAACTCTAATAAAAATTTTATTGATGCAAGCAAAACTATTAATCAAACAAGGTGGATAGTCTAGCTGAGCTAATTTTCATGAAAGAAAGAGATAGATCATCCTAACTGTAGCCATGCTGCCATTGATTCAATATCTACAGTCTCCAAAAGCGATGGAATTCCCCACCAGCCCCTGAAATAAGCGACTAACCATTGTTTATTTATTTTGTTTTTTTGAGGGGAAAAAAGAGAAGGAATTTGACATCGGTCCAGTGAATTAAAAATGTTTTTGTACTATGATTGGTGATATTTTTATATTTTATGACACCATGTGGCGACCAATTTGGATGGTGTTCCTTGGCTGCCCTTAGCCTGCACAAATGAAAGAGACCCACAAGGTGAAAGCTCTGACCAGTCCCTTTTCTTTGTCTTTCTACACACCTCGGACTCAGCACTGCTTTTGTAGGGTTACCCCACCAATTATTAATTAATAATAGAGGTGCAACTAAGATGGGATTTATTGGGGGTGGATACCTTCTTAAAATCATTAAATAATGCAACAGTCTGGGTTGGCATCATGTGAAGACAATCATGGGTTATTAGGAAATGTTCAATTAGTGGAGGCTTCCCCTTTTTTTTAAAAAAAAGCATTTTATCAGTCGAAAGAGGTGTGGGGGTGGGATGAGTGGGATTTTGATCCCACCAGAGTGGGACTACAAGATTGACTTCCTTTTGACCTAATTTGAAGCATTCCCAGCCGTGGGATCTTACAACCAGTGCCTCGGCTGCCTTTGGATGTGGACTTGCCTACTTCACCGGTCCAAAAACCTTGAAATGGACCCGTTTTTCCAACCTTTTCCTCTCCTTTTCCATTACCTTTGCACACGAAGGAATGGACACAAACCCCCCCTTTTTTAAATCACCATTAGCCATAAAAGAGCGCATTTATCAGGGCCCTGACTTCCTCGATTTTTTGTCAATGCATAGATGTCATCGTCTCCAGCCACAAACCAGCTATTGAGTTTAGCACGATATCAACTGTGAGGTTATCAAGGTGTCATGTAATGACAAAGAATTTATGATCTGCACAATAAGTTTTGAGTTCAAATCAGGGCGTGTATCTCTTGTAAGAATCTGGGACAACCTGAGTTTTACTCGCTCACCTAAACCCATAAAATACGACTTTCTGGGAGATAGAGTTTACTCGTAGAAAAAAAACTGAGTTTCATTTCTTATTTTTATGCGATGCTGAAGTTTAATCCATTTATACGTTGTGCTAAGTTGGTTGTCACGATTTTTTCCCCTCAAACACAATTAGATTAAATCTGATGTCCAATTCAATCCCATTAATTATGCATGTCTTTTGCCAAAGAAGACGAAAAAAAATGCATGCCACATGCAGGGCAAGCATAGGCATGAGAATAGTTTTAAAGATAGTGGCCTTGAATCAAGCAATTCATATAAGCATGATAAGACTGGGCAAACCGATGAACTTAGCACTAACCAAGTCAGTACCCATGTTAGTACTCTCCGATTGGTTAATTGAAGGGAGAAGCGCAATTAGCAAAGGATTTATTTAGTGCTAAAGTTGGTCGATAGAGTTACATGCTACATTGTATTTTAAGAAGAAATCACTGTGGAAGATTGATTGAAAGTAGGCTGTCCGCTTAAATCTGTATTCACTTAAAGTGGAAGGAAAGAGAAGTACGAATCGAGAAATGTATAAATGCAAGCCGAACGCTTTAAGAAACTACAGTAGAAACAGCTGAATGCTAGCTGTGAACTGTGGTTGCCTTCTGCAAGGATTAATAAAATGTGAGAGCAGGAGCACTCGAGGATTCTTTGAGAGGAATATCACCACAACTAAACTAGCAAAAGAATGATGCTTTTGGTAGTTTAAAAAGCTCAAGATGCTGTTTAGCTTGAAAGGACCTTACCAGCAACTTGGATTCTAGGAGATGTTTTGCCAATGATGGCCTAATCTATCAGCATAGCATTCACTTAATGGAGGAATCGAGATGCCGAAGCTCTCATCGTCAACATCAAGCCACCCATGTGCTTCCTCTAAATTCACTCGCTAAACAGTAACTTAGCACCTTGCAAGTGGGAACAATACTAGCTTTAATGGCGGCTCGAGGATATTTTAATTTAGAGAGGTTCTATTCGTCCCCAGCCAGAAGCTTTTCTTTACATTGATTCTTTGACAAAACTTGGAAAAAGGAAAGTGGAGAAGATTGTCATGCCGTTCTTTGCTCTGCTAAAGTGCCAGGTATATGTCTCTTTCTCCAGTTAATTCTCCTATTGCTTCCTCGAACTTTTTCTTAGCGTGACACCTCCAATTTGATTTCCAGAGCTAAAAGCAGAGAATGGCATAATTAATGGCGACAATAGCACGGCCGTACATATTGTATAGTCAAACTAAACGGTGCACCTTAAACATTTCAACCAGTGATCGAGCTGAGACTTTGGAAATATCAAGGCATATACTCCGTGCCCAGAAAAACTTTAACCAGTTAGGTCGTGGATCCTTTAGTAGGAACACTATGCACAATTTCTTTTTTAATCAAATGGAATGCGGAAGACTTTGAAAAAATAATAAAACCAAGAGAAGACAGCAGAAAGGAATGAGATCATAATTTCAATGGTCATAAGAAAGCTTGGAGAGGAATTCTAATAGAAAAGGTATTCGTAGACAAGAGCACCGAAGGGAAGACAACAGGAATGTTTTATTATTGACTTGCAAAATGCAGAATCTGATCCCATGATACATATAGTTATGAGAGCATGCAAATGAAATGATAAAAAAAGAAAAAAGGCTTCATTATCTTTGGTCCTCATCATTGAAAAAAACCAGAGACGTTACGATATCTGTGTGCTATATCAGCCATGCTTGAGACAATCTTGACACCCGAAATTAATAAATTTAACAACAATGGAGGAGCAAGACTGCTTGGCTTGAGTTTTATTCGATCAGGGTATGAAGGGACCGAGAACCACCACAGAATTGTGCCCTCCAAAGCCAAATGAATTTGAGATAGCTGCAATGAAATGAAGGGGGGGGGGGGGGGGGGGATAAACATATCATCATACAATCTATCCATTTATATTAACATTTATAACTGAGATTGCATTAATTTGTATGGGCGCTATTTGATCCTTTTAACTTTCGGTAAGACATGACCGACGACGTCTATCATATGTACATGTAGAGAGAAGAACAGCACATACCAACGTTAACTTCATGTTGCTTTTTCATATTTGGAACAGTGTCAATTGTCACATCAGGCTCAATATTCTGCAGGGTCAAGTAATATATAACATGAAAAAAACTAGCCAATAGATCGAGTAAACTAACATGGAGCATGGCGTCGGTATGGAAAAATAAGGTTGGCGGTTCATACATCTTGATTGATAGTTGGGTGAAGCCATCCAGTGTTGATTGCTTTTATGGTTGCAATGGCTTCTAATCCACCAGCAGCACCAAGCCCATGTCCAATCATTGACTAAGACCAGACAAGACCAAGATAGTTAGCATTAATATTGTTCTCCAGCATGATTCCTGTAGAATCCAATTTATATTTACTGGGATATCGCAAAAAGATGAAAAATGTACTTTTTTTGTCAGCTTCAACTGCACAGTATCTTACCTTAGTCCCATTCATCTTGATCTCAGAAGTATCCTTAAACACTTTCTTGATTGCATTGACCTCGGCCAAATCCCCTGCTAGTGTCGATGTCGCATGAGCATTAATATAGTTCACCTGTAGATCGGATATTACTAGACCAGCTACACAATTGGATCCAAGGGGAAAATATATAATTTATCCCAAGGAAAGTGTTTCAGGTTTCCATTCTGTCAAGAAATTGAGTACTCCTACCTCCTCGGGGGAAACTCCGGCATCTTCCAAACTTTTAGCTATGCAGGTTGAAACTCCGAGGCCATCTGAACGGGGACCGGTCATGTGATGAGCATCACAATTTACAGCACCTCCCAAATACTCTGCTATTATATTAGCTCCTCTTCTCATTGCATGCTCCAAGCTCTCCATTATCTATTCCCATCGAAGAAAATTATTTCCGATAAATTCCGAGGGTGCCTAGTGATACGATGCTAACAGGTACTCGAACATAATGAATGGGGAAACTGTATAGATTATTACCAGCACACCAGAGCCTTCTCCCATGACAAAACCATCACGACTCTTGTCCCAAGGTCTTGAAGCTTTCTCAGGGTCTTCATTTCTTTGAGATAGTGCCCGGCAAGCTATAAAACCACCGACACCAGTAGGCATGACTGCAGCCTCGGTTCCCCCAGCTACCATGATATCTGCTTCGCCTCTTCTAATATGATTAGCAGCCGAGTAGAGACAGTAATTAGCAGTAGCACAAGCAGTTGAGATGGAGTAATTGGGGCCCATCAACCCTGTGTCTATAGCTAACAATGCTGAACCCATGTTGGTGATGGAATAAGGAATGAAGAATGGAGACATCTTCTTATATCCCTTTTGGACAAGAGACTCAACTCCATTGCTAAAAGCACTTAAGCCTCCCA
Organism: Salix caprea; assembly: GCA_964035475.1. Lineage (NCBI taxonomy): Eukaryota > Viridiplantae > Streptophyta > Magnoliopsida > Malpighiales > Salicaceae > Salix > Salix caprea. The sequence goes on along the minus strand of OZ037759.1, from coordinate 9,355,673 downwards.
TGCCAGTTCCCACTAGAACTCCAATTCTTGTTCTGTCCATCTGTAGTGCATGCATGTCAAGAGATTTCATCGTTACCACTTAGTCTAAGGTGATTCAAATTAAGCAAACAGAGGTATATGACTTACATTTTCAAGAACTTCAGAGCCAAGGTTGGCATCTACAAGGGCCCTCTTGCCGGCAACCAGACAGTACCTCCAGCAATCATCCAGACGGCGATCATTTTTCCCGTCGATGTATCCTTTGGAAGAAAAATCACGAATCTGACCGGCGAATCGAACAGAGAAACTTGAAGCATCAAACCTGTCAATCAGGCTGATCCCACTCTCTCCCTCAAGGAGTTTGTTATAGAACGTATCAATGTCACTACCAAAAACTGAGACCAGTCCCATCCCTGTAACCACAACTCGTTTCCTGGGATCTTTTTCACGCTTGGGGGCTGAAACAGTTTGAGATGCCACGACTCTAATTGTTCTTAATTTTGGAGCTGAACATGGTAAATTCAACCAAAGTTAAATCCCATAAAAGATCAACGTGTAAAACTTGAACACAGTCAAATTGAACACTCCCGTGCTTATTCGTTCGTCCCCTAACATAATGTAAGAAAATTACTAGAAAAACGAACCAATGAGCAAGAGAATCCAGAATCGAAAACATAGTTTCCCATTCTAATCATTTGTCACAACATTGTTATGATCGGGGTTTTCTTTTCCAACCCTCGGCAGAAACATGTTGAACATGATTCCTGACATTTTCTTTTGGCTCCTATATACGTTGCTAACTGCATTTTATAGACAACCAAAACATTTCCAAGTAGCCTCATTACTTATCATTTTAGTGCATTGCAAGGTAGAAAAAAACTTGTTTAATAGACTCGTACCTGGAGTAGAAATGGACCCGCTCGGCTTACTCCCTGTTGGAGCCATTTGCATGTTTTCAACTGGTCTAAGCCCATTATATTGAGCCATGGAAGCTCCATGGCTCCCCATTTCTCTGATTCTAAACAGTACATTAGAAGAACAAGCTACACCAGCAATGCCTGCCATGTTTCTTTCTTTCTGTCACCCTCCTTCCCCTCTCTGGTTAAAGCTTGGATGGTTTAAGAACTTGTTCAACTTTGGGTTAGTGCAAGAGGATTTAACAAAGAGTGAGTTTTGTGTGCTGGTTCGATGTAAGATTGGAGAATTACTTTGGCGATGATAGCAAAATATTGCCCCCCCATTTTGGTCAACTACCCTGTACTGAACAACTAACTTGTGGAACCTCGGCTGGCACTTATAAATGCTCAACTGTTCTAGCGGTTTGTCCATTGCTCTCCGATAATCACGTCGGCCCGAATTCATTTCAAAATTATTTTTTTAATAAAATAAAATAAAATTATTTTTTCTTTAAATTAGTTTGTTTTGGATTTTTCATATTGTTTTGATTTAAAATATATTTTTTTAAAAACATTTCTACTAACTCCCAAATTAAAAACGTTGCCGGGAGATGGTCCCAAATGGATCCATGTCTGTAAATAGCCGAAACTAGTGGGTAGCTCTGGACTTCACTCAAATGCTGAGGCCCGGGATGCTTTTGTGACCAGAAGTTCCAAAACTCAACTGTCATTTCTAAAGTCTTGAGCCCAGGGAGTTTCGATGTTGAAGCGCATATGAATAATGTCACCGAGTAACGACAAGTTTCGAGAGAGAAAAATCTTGATTTTAATGTGAGATTTAACTATGGTTTTCATTAATTCAATGACTCATGTAAATATTTTTGATATAATTACATCATTTTCAACCATATATATATTTTCAACTATATTATATATATTTGGGGCGGGTTATATTTTTATAAATACCCATATATATATATAAATACCACACACATAGAGGGGGGGCCCTCCCCTCCCCTCAGTTCTTCCCTTCCACACACACAGCCCCCTCCCCTCCCCTCAGCTCTTCTCTTCCACACACACACACAAAGACAGCCCCAGCCACCCACCCACACACACACACAAAGATAGCCCCAACCAACTCTGAGTGAGAATGATCAGAGATGATAAAGTCTTGATTGCTGCCTTTTTTGCGTCTTGATTGCTGCTTTTTTTGCAAGAGAGAGTTGTTTTTGTAGTTACGGCACAACGACTATTATTTTATGGGATCCACGGTAAAAAGCTAGGGTCCTGTTCGGTGATAGCTGTGTTTGACTTTGCGGTTCAGCACAAATATAACGTGAACCAAGGAGCTAAACAACATCTTGATAGGATCAAATTTAAAAAGTTACGGAAGAAAAAAGACATGAACTTCTCGTTTGCCCATGCAATTCAATCCCTGACGCTATAAAAAAATTCTGAATATTTTTTTAAACTTCATATCCGATCTTCAAAATTTTAATTGTTTTAAATTAAAAAAAAATATATCTTTTCAAGCCAAGCATTAATTATCAAGTCTAATCACAGGTCATAACAAAATAAAAGATGAAATTAAAAGGAAAGGAAATCGATTCTCGGTAACTTCTAAAACAATTTTTTTAAAATGTTTATTTAGTTTTCTATTTTTTCTATTAAAAAAACTGAAGAATTTCTACAAGTAAATGCAATCTTAATTTTAACTATGCTTTATTATTATTATTATTATTATTATTATTATTTAGAGTTGATGATTTGATATTGTTTGGAGCTAATGATATGTCAATTGTTTATAATTCATAGTTTTTATTTTCAACTTTTATATATACTATGTAAATTAAAAAAAAAAATTAAAGGAGGTTTATTTATTTATTTTGTGAATATCACAAGGTTTCGAGTGAGAAAGATTAAAAGTTTTTTAATTTATTTATTTTGTGAATGAGTCTTTAGATACGTCTATTCAATAAAATAAAGATTAAAAACTATATAGCTAATAAACAATAACAGTTTTTTTAATAATTAAAAGATTAAGTGAGAAAGTTGAAGTACAGATGCATATTAAAACATATAATTTTATGTTATCGGGAGCTATTCAGTTTTTTTTTTTGTCAGGACATAGAACATTTCAACTTTATTGAATCTTTTTCTAGTTTAATTATTTATTTTCTTATTAGTATATATTTTTCAATAAAGAAATATTTTTTTTTTGTCATGGTTTGTAATTTAATTAAAAAAATATAGATATTTTTTCTCATTCAATATCAATGAAAAATAATTATCAAAATTCTACATATCATGTTGATACGTAGTTATTATAAATAAATCAAATAATAATTTAATTGTAAGAAAATATTCAACATGACACACCTTTTTATGCTAGGCATCTTCAACCCCTTAAAATTTAAAAATTAATTTTTTTAAAGGAATTTTTATTTTAGAAAAAAAAATTATATCATGCTTTTAAAAAAAAATATATTTTTTCTAAGGCTCGGACATATCTGATCCTTTTCTTTTAAGAAATTTTAAAAAATAACTTAAAACATTAATAAATTATTTCCTACTCGTTTTTTATGACAGAATTAAACATTAAAAAAGAAAAATTCAACTCATTTTTCATGACACTATAAAACATAAGAAAATTATTCACTTTTCATGAGCTCACTTTCCAGGAAAACCACTTCTGGCAATCAAACACGGCTTAAGATTAAAAGATGTGGTGGTTAGACTTGATTCTATCGGCTTGGGTGGTAAAGAGATCCTGACTCAACCATAAAAAAGGTCCAAGAATAAAATTGATTAAAAGAAATTCTTGATCCGACCTCTTTACTCAATTCGAATTAAAAATTAGATCATATGATAGTTATTCCTAACATGATTTAGGAGAATTCGAATTAAAAAATAAATCATATGATAGTTATTCCTAACATGATTTAGGAGATTTACTTAGTCCAAAACTAGAGCAAATTTAATCATATTTTTCTATGAACATATTAAAACGTGAAAATAAAAAAACAATTAATTAATTTTTTTAAAAAATATAATTAAACTACAATGTCAAGAAGGAACGCGGTTTATTACCCCGTGAGTTCCTATTGAAAGTAGAATAAAAACGTGAATGGTTCTCTGCGGTTTGTGGAGGAGATTGGTCCACCGATGCCCCGTTCTAGAAAAAAGACGTGGATGTTAAAGTCATATGGTCAACGCTATTTGTCTTGACCACACGTTACCACGTGATAACACGACTTCTGTACCTCTAAAGTTTGAAATTGGAGTTCCATTCTGCCAGAAAAGAGTGCCTCCACTTTTTTTTTTCAATCCGTCTGTATTTGATTTTTTTTATTAAAAACATATATTTTTATACGTTGAATTATTAAATTGTCAATAAAATTGAAACGGATTAAAGAATCTTATTGGATCTTAAATTATTAAATTTTAAATTTGAATATAACTAGTCATTTTATAATTACTATAATCATTAATTAAACTAATAAATAATAGACTTCAATTAAATTTTAAATGGATTACCATGCTAATATAATAGCGTTAGTAAGAGAAATGACAAGAAATGAAAAAATGAAGTTCCGTTACTAACGTATAAAAATGTGATATGTATAATATATGTTTAAAAAGAAATGACAAGAATTAATTGATGGTAGCACTTATGAATTATTATCAAAACAAATTTTATAAAATATTTTCATTTTTTTTTGAAAATTATAAGCTGTCTTTCTTTTTTGCTGGTTAGTTTTTTCTTTGACTATAAAATATTTTATATTTATAAAGTTTTTTTAAAAAAATATCCAAGGAATTCTCAAATAGATTTTTCTATTACTTTAATTGACATAATGGTTAGATAGTCATGAGAAAATCATATGATTTAATCTAATAACCTAAATTTACTGAAATAACATTACGGGCAAATCGACGTATCTATTTATATAGTTTAGTCTATCTTGCGAGTTCATGTTATTCAAGACGCAGATATATTAGAGAATTCATTGACGTATTATGGAAATGATAAATCATGTGATTACTTAATATTTTTGTTAATTAGAAGAAGGATCTCATTAAGAATTTATCAATACATTAATGACCAAACTGGGACAAAAAAAAGTTAGAGACCTAATTGAGACCATCCTTAATCAAGACATTATTATTTTTTTATTTTCCTATGACACGTGTTGCCTCCCCGGCATGAGAGATCCAAGCCCTCAATTTCTTCCTCCAATGTTCTCATTTATTACTTATTTGATAACCTATCTTCTTTAATTAACCATGTCTCCCAACCACTTTGCCCAAACATTATTGTTTTTTTAAATATAAAACCAAACCATTACAATCCATCCTAATTTAGAAATCCTTGCCCCTAAGGTGAGATTAGTGTTACTATGCCATGTGTCCTCTGCCTAGCCTACAACTTTCATATTTTTCTTTTCTAGTCATACTACCATCTTGTATTTGATAGGTTTAACATTTGTGTTTAACATTTGTATAGTGTGGTTGTATATATTTTTAAAAGTATTTTTTATTTATAAATATATTAAAATAAATAAATAAAAATTTTGATTAAAAGAATTTTTGTAGCAAGGAATAAATATAAAAACACAAAATATCATCATGAGCTACTATAAAAACAAAAACAAAAAATAAAATTTCTTAACAATGAAATTTTCTGTGCTGTTTCCCTCTGGACTTGTGAAAAAAATAACACCGAACCTAGAAAAGACCTCTTCGTATGCTCGAATCATCTCTCTCTTTCAAAGCCTTAACACATAAGCAAAGACAAGTCTCCGAAACTCCCAATGTGTGAACCGAATCTCTTACATGCTATCCAAGATTGACCTTCTAGAAATTGCACCTCCATTCTCCTTCCTCCACCTCGCCCCCCACTACCAAACCGCGTTTTTGCCACCGCTTATTTTTGCTCACCTACAAAATCCAAACCAATAATTATTAATTGCAAATACTTATTTCTAAAAACTTCAAAAACTTTCTTCACCAAAAAATCATTTACCATCCAAGAATAAAATATATATCACGAACCAACAATCGTGGTGTTTACCCTTTTCTTCTGTAAACATTAATGTCAAAGCCCCTTTTGCAATAATTTATTTTTTACCACATTAGTAATTTAATATAGAACGCAGTATATACTATTTTGACCAATTAAACTCAGAAATCTTTTGTGGCTACCCTCCTTGACAAATCCACACGCAAAGTCTTGTTAAAATCCTAGCAATTTCCAGGAATTTTCCATACTTTTAACCTCATCTTCACCTATTAATACTTCCATTCTCCCCCTCTCTCTTTTTTCATATATCGAAAACCTAAACTCTCACCTCTGTTTTCTTCCCTGTTGTCTACATTTTCTGTACTTCAAAACTTTTATATTTCTATCCAACCTCGAAACCCATTTGGCTTTTTGTTTGTGTTTGAAGGGAATTGAAGTAAGAAATGGAGAATAACCGGCAATCGTTTTATCAGTTCAGTGATCAACTGAGGGTGCAGACATCAAATTTAGCTAATCTGTCACTCAATGACTCAATTTGGAGCAACTCACTTGGATCTAAGAGGCCAGATCAGAGGAGGAATTTTGATATCAGAGTTGGTGCTGAAGTCAACAATTTGAAGCAAAAAGGTTCTGATTTGAATAGTTTCAATGATGGATGGAATCCGATCAGTGATTTGAAGCCAAAAGGTTCTGATATGAATCTTTTCAATGATGGATGGAACCCTGTTAATGATCTGAAGGCAAAAGGGTCTAACTTGAATCTGTTCAATGATGGATGGAACCCTGTTAATGATCTGAAGGCAAAAGGGTCTAACCTGAATCTTTTCAATGATGGATGGAACCCTGTTAATGATCTGAAGGCAAAAGGGTCTAACTTGAATCTGTTCAATGAAGGGTGGAATTCTGTCAACGATTCGAAGCCAAAAGGATCTAACCTGAATGTTTTCAATGATGTATACAGTCTGAAGCCAAAAGGATCTGATTTGAATGTGTTCAATGATGGATGGAAGATGGGGTCTAGAACTAACAATTATGGTGTTAGTCCAATTGGACCTATGGGTCAAGTTGGTGGATCTCAAAAAAACGTTGGGGCCATTGGAGGATTCAGTAATGGGATCTATTCAAAGAACAATAGCATCCATTACAGCAACCTTAATATTAGTGTGAAGGGTAGCAAGAACAAAGGAGATGATGATTTTGGAAGCAAGAGTGGCAAAAAAAATAGCAACAAGAAGAGTAATAGTAACGATAATAATGACAACAAGACTGCTGCTGATAAGAGGTTTAAGACACTACCACCGTCCGAGTCTCTGCCTAGATACGAAACAATCGGTGGATATATCTTTGTCTGCAACAACGATACCATGGCAGAGAATCTCAAGAGAGAGCTTTTCGGTAAGTTTCTCAAATTTCATTTCTGTTCTTTTTTGTGTGTTTTTCTGTGTTATATGGCATGTTATGATCTTTTAATTCTCTTTTATCTGTTTATAAAGCTCTGGTCTTTTGAAGAGTTGATCTTAGTTATTTGCTTTTTGTAACAAGCTAGGTTTTTACAAATAAAAAGATATAAATTCATTGCCCAGTTGTTATTTGAACCTTGTTGAGTTCATTGATATTCTCTATCTAATTCTTTTTTATCATCTTTGAAGTGGTTTTTGTTGTTCTTGAGTTCTAAACAACTGCGTGAATTTTTGTAGGCTTGCCTCCCCGATACCGCGATTCAGTGAGGCAGATCACTCCAGGCTTGCCCCTTTTCCTTTACAACTACTCCACTCACCAACTACATGGAGTTTTTGAGGTTTGTTTCTCAGTTCTTTTCCTCTTCTTTGCAAAAGACTTGAGCAGTTTACACCTGTTCTTCGCTTCATGGCTATGAACTAATGATGTCTTTGATGGTATAGGCTGCAGGTTTTGGAGGAACAAACATTGATCCCTCAGCCTGGGAAGACAAGAAATGTACTGGGGAGTCACGCTTCCCGGCTCAGGTATATATATCCGAAGTCTGCTTGTTATTAGTCAGATAAATATCTGCCTGTGATTTAATGTGACTCGTATATTAAATCATTGCCGATTTAATGCTTATGTTTTGTACAGGTGAGAGTTATGACAAGGAAAGTTTGCGAGCCGCTGGAAGAGGACTCTTTCCGGCCAATTCTCCACCATTATGATGGGCCCAAGTTCCGCCTCGAGCTCAACATACCAGAGGTAATTTGGGTCTCACTGTGACCAAAATGAGAGCTGCTCGATGTATTTGTGAATATTCATTGCATTTCCTCCAACAAGATCTTAGTTCCTAACTATGTTTTTGTTGGGTTTTCAGGCATTGTCTCTCCTGGACATCTTTGAAGGACAAAACCGTTGAAAACGTTGCTCTATGCAGTCATCATATACACATAAAGTGAAAAAGAAGAGTTGACAACAGAGAAGAAGATAAATTATAGTATCTTGGCTTCAATTTATTAGAGTTTCAAGGAGAGTTTGGAGAGGAATTCTGGGAATAAGGAAGAGGCTGGAAATTAAATGAAGCCAGCGTGATGTATAATCTTTTCGAATGGAGGCTGTTTTGCCTCTTTTTTCTGTTCTTGTTCTCTAGCTTGTCATATAAATAAATGACTACAAACAATATAAATGAAACTTATATTTATGAAGTTGTTGTAATCAAGGATGAATTGTTGTTGGATTTCTTTCCATCCGCATAAGAAGCAACGGAAATAAATGGTATTAAAGAATGAGATGACCTTAAGCTCATAGCCATGGTTCTTTCACGCCTCACCCCGCATTTTATCCCCCTCAACGCCGAGGTAGCTCGACGTTGAGTGTGAATTTGTTTGTCTAATGCACTAAATCGTACGTTTGCCACAGCCTTGGTATCTTCATTTGCATGCTACCTTTGATTTTATTAGGTGTGCTAGAATTGAGTTGCTAGTTACAGTAGATTCAAGAGCTGTTCGGGAGTAAAAGACTTCAATCTTTTCTCGAATTTGGCCGGAAATAACAAGAGGCAAATATACAGAAACGACGGGATGGCAATTGACAAGGGTGATGGGGTTGCCTGTTAAGCTTTATTTCGTCACTCGAAGAAAGGTGAGTGGGGGGGAGGCAGTAGGGTAACCAGCCATGGAAGTTTAACTCAACTCAAAGATGGTGCGCCGCACTGGACAATCTATAAGTCTTCACCTACTACCATTTCAAAATGCGCCGACATCACCTTGACAGATTCTTCACCAATATTATATGAATAAAAATACGAAGAAGAAGAAGAAGTAGTAGAAGAAGACAAGGACGTGAAGTGCCTCAAAAGGCTGGTGGGATTATTTTAGCAAAATAATTGGACCAATTCAATTCAAAAGTTGATATAGTATTCTGTATAAACGAATATCGATATTATTAAAAAAAAATTAAGAGTTTTCACAAATTATTTACATTTGAATTAATGTATTTCAAAAAAGAAACTTTGTTCTTTGAAATTGTTTGTCGTAAATCACAATGGGTTCAAGTCCAACCTATAAAACCTATATTAACCTATCAATTTAATATAAATGAATTCAACTATATTTTTTTCTAAAGAGAGTGGGAACTCTCATTTTTACCACACAACATGAAGGGTCTACTTCGTTTGTTGTCCGAAAAGCGGGCAACTCTCATTCAATTTTATTTACACAAACATACCTTTCAACCATTAGAATGGATAAACCAATGGATTTTGATGGTCGGAAAGGTGAAAAGTAAGCCAATAATTATTATTCAATTCTAATCGGAGCAGAGAGAGTGAGGTCCACGTTACGCCAGGCAATAATGGTGTTTGGGTTTGAGGGTAAAAAGCCACCCCCCCTAATAAATAGCAAATAAAGATTGCTTGTGGATCCAAGGCGCAGTGCATGCAGACTATCCATTCCTTTGCAGGTTCATCTGATCCATTTAACCAAACTATTCAGATAATGCCCATCTCTGGGCCCGAAGATCACCCTCTCATTTTCCAGATCTAGGCTGTGTTTTGGTAAGAAATCCGGGGGAAGATCAATGTATTTTAATGTCGAATGATGTCGAATCAGGATCAAGAGACAGGGCTTTTCACAGTTATGAAGCAATTGGGTACTAATAAGTCCCAATAAATCTTAGAACAAGAGTTAGAGTAAATATAATTAATGGTATATAATGGTGGGTACAGAGAATTTGAAATGAATAATTAAATAAGAGACCAACAAGATTTTCTCCTCCACACTTTCTCACCAAAAATAGACTATATACTTAAACCCTCTTGGAAGATAGAATGTTAAACCTTTAATTTTTTCTGATCTTGTTGAGAATAAAAAACATGAAAAATAGAAATATGAAAGGGTTAGAAACATCATACTCTACAGACTCCTTGATCAAGAAAAAATGTTAACATCGAACTCGGTGAGTGATCAACCCTCGAAAAATAAGGATCCTCCTTATAGGCAACTGGCCACCGAGGCCTTGGGTAATGTATAAAGCTTTATCATTCCTTCTACACTGAAGTTGATATAAAACGTTAATAAAATTATATAGAATGGCTCGAGAGCCTTTTGATGCAGGAGTCGAACTATGAAGTGTTGTTGTTGCCAATTGACAGGATAGACTTCTTAAAATGTAATTACATTATTCGTTGTGTTTTTATAAAAGTATAATGATTTTTAGATTTTTTTATTTTTAACATTATTATATCAAAACTATATAAAAAAACATAGATCTATAGAAATATTTTTGTAAAAAAAGTTTTAACTGCAAAAGTTTTTTTACCTGCAAAAGTAATCACTCCTTTGAACCATCATCATAAATTATCTCGAGAAATTGATAATAATACAGAGAGAGAGAGAGAGAGAGAGAGAGAGAGAGGAGGGGAATCACCATTTAAGCCCACACAATTATTTAATTTACAGTTCCAAAACAAAAAAATTATTTAATTTACAAATCCTCTTATCTCTGTTCGTATCAATGATATTTCAGAACTCAAGAGAACCATGAAACGCATCAATTATAAACTTGAAAAAGAAAAAAAAAAAGCACAGCCATCGCCACCGCTCACCCACTCAGCACCCCCACCATGATTTTGTCCACAGTCACATCAAATTCAAATTAGCAAGCAATTGAAACACCAATCGATTTTGAAGGGTTTTTTTTTTCTTTTCTTAGAAGACGAAAACAGCACTAAAGACAAGTGGGGCAACGAACCAACCCGTTCTCGTTACACTTTCCACACCTTTCCTTGGCCCCATCAATCAAAACCTTACAACTCCCACTACATTCCAAACATGGCACAAACCTAGCATCCCCACATCCTTCACACGCTTGCCTTCCCTCAACTCGTTCCACACGTGCCCACACCAGTATCCTCCCGAGTTGACCTGACTCATTCAACTCAACCACCTCATCAACTCCTCCTATGTACCTTCTCTTGATGAAAACCCTAGGCACACTCGCTCCTTCCCCTACCAAACCCCTCAACTCGTTCAAAAAATCACCGTGCAACGACACGTTTCTCTCATCAAACACTACATGGTGCAGCTCAAATAAGGTCTTGACACGTGTACAATCGTCAAATGTCCTACGTATCCCTCTTAACGACGTCGTGTACAGCACAACTGAGTCAGCTCCACCTGGTGGACACTTCTCTTCGAATCCACTCAGCAGGTCCAACTTCTTCTGAGGCTTCCCTTCCTTTTCCCTCTCTAACCTATCTCTTACAATGAATATATTCTCCTTCACCGACTTGATCACACCACCACCAGATGACTCGGTCACTGACTCCGTCCCAGCTCGTGACACGGTCTTGTTGACAACCTCAACTTTCCTCGACCCTGTCCTGACGGGTTCTGTTTTCTTCAACTCTTTTTCTGGTTTTGGAGCTATTTTTGCCTCCAACTCTTCAAGGGTATGGAAAGAAACACTCTTTCTTGGTTCTTGCTTCTTTTCTTGGATGGATTTAGCAACTTGAGCTGGTGTAGTCTCAGGCTTTTGTGGTGGTGATGGTGTGGAAATAGGCGTTTTGTCATTGAGCGTAGGCTTAAGGTCTTGAAGTGCTTTGCTAACCTCATCCCAAGAACGAGGAGCATCATTTTCAAACTTGTTAAGCTTCTCTAATATCGGCGCTGGCACATTTGATGTCTTTTCTGGAGCTGAATTGTCCACTACAATCCATGGTTCTTGAATTGAGTTGATGTCAAATACCGCAAAGCTTGAAGGCGGTGGACGATAGACATCTACGTTCGCTTCAATTCTTTTTGAAGAACTGCACCCCATTTTTGTGATGCTTTTTTTTTTGTGTGTGTGCGTGATTGAAATGGCGTCTTTGGGATGTTCAAGTACAGTGTGTAATGATTTGTAATGTGTGAAGGAAATTTAGGGTACTTTTATGGTTGCAATGCAACGTGGAATAATATTTGTGTGGTTTTAGTGGAAGCTTTGGTCTAATTATGTTTTGGCCAGCGCATTGGATTAGAGCAAGAAAATTTTGTGGGGTTTTGGTTCTTGGCCTCAGGATTGATGTATGGTGTAGATGAGTGTCACGTAGGAAATTATTGAGATGGGATGATATCTTGGAATGACTGGACAACGTGGATTTTGAGAGAGATACAAAATCGGATATTTTTGCTTATTCGGCTCTGCTTGGATTTCTAGCTAGCTTCGAGTTTTCGTATTCAAAGAAACAAATTATTATATATTTATTTTTTATCCTTATTTTCTCTCAACTAAATAAATGTAAAATTTTGAAAATATCAATATATTCTTAACCTGGATAAAGTAACACCGCGTTTGTCTCATTTGACATCTCCCACTTGTTTTTGCTGATTCCTGATCAATTTCTATGTATCAACTTCAGCTCGTGAGTTTGTGACAAAATTTTAGGGAATGGGAAATTGTTCTCTCAAAGGGGTACGCAGTGGAACAATGTCCCAACAACATCAGGATTCTAACAAATTCTGAAGGTATTGTAGAGTTCAAGAGTTCTAGGTTAGCCAAAGATGATTTTAATGAATATCCAGGTTACAATGTTTTCAGTCAAGGTCGTGCTTCATCTCCGTTGTCTGCCCACGAGTTCCTACTTGGGAGGCAATTTTATTATCTTCGTTCATTTCAGAATGAGCAGAAATTGTGCGACCCTAATGTTATTACTCAAGTTCGCAACATGGGGTTGCCCCCAAACAGGTAGGTATGGAGTGGATTAATGAGATCGAGCCTCCGAAGATGCTATATAGTACCGCAGCACTGGATCATGCAGAGGACGTATCGACTGGGCAAGCTCTCGAGGTCCGGCCTAGGCTCGGGGATGGGGTTTGGAGAGTGAAATTGGTGATCAACACCAAGCAGATGGAAGAAATTGTCTGGACAAGTAAATACCGAGGCCTTGATTGAAAAAAATAATTAAAAATGGCAGCAAAGTTGAGTTCGAAAGCCTAGGCATAGCAAGAGTTCTTCGAAGCCATCCCTCCCTAATGTATTCAAGGTTCCACAGTGAACATTAGAATGTCCTTTTTCACCTAATGAGTCAGCGTTCGGGTTGGTTGAACCAGCTGAGGATGAAGAGTTGAAGACTGCTTCGATTTGAGAAGTGAAATAGAGATATTACCAGGAGGGGATGGGTGTATTACATAATTTTCATTTTGTATTTCTTATGTCTAGAAATATAATCCTGAATATTTATGAAAAAAAATGTTTCCATCGTCCAAAGTAATTGATTACCATCATTATCCCATAACTTAAAGTTGCCGAATGCACTAGAATAAGGAGAAATATATCATTCAATGAACCAAATCGTTGACAAATCATTTACATTTACAACTTCTTAGGCTGCTAGCACAAAATGGTAGCTAGGAAGGGAAGCATGGTGGCAATCACTCCCTCGTGTCATATCATATTATTTATCACTCTTTTAAAAGAGGAAATCGTAGGGATTTGAATTACAATGCTCTCCTCATATGTATTTTTATTAGTTTGTGAATAATTTTAGATGTTTAACAAGATAATCATATTATTAATATATAAACATGCATCTAGTTGAAGACAGTTTAAATAAATGTAGACTTCAAAATTAATTCCGAAATATAACTTTACATGGGATACGATGGTATGTTGGTCTACGACTTTGATAGTAGTTGAAGTGAAGATTGACTACACAGTAATATCGTACCTGCAATCATGCCTGGCCAGCTCATTCAATTATACGCATAAAATCCAGGATAGCTTGTTTAGGTAAAATTCCCAGAAGTGATTAGCAGGATGCACGATTGCTCAGGCAAAACAGTGCACAGATTTACCTGGTCTCACCCTCGTCGCCGATCACCACCGGAGTGCTTTTCCCTCCCCTTCCGAAGGCAACCTCATCCATGCTTTGCCCTTGTCGCCTATACCTTCCGCCGGATGCTAAAAATCCAGGACAAGGCCTGTAAGCTTTTATTGGCCACCAACCAAACCCTGGAACTGTTGCGATCCCACCTTGAATTCTTCCCTCACCATTGCATCCATTCTCTATTTCCTCTCTCCCACAGCCCTTGCAACCACTGTGGAGAAAGAATGTTCATCAACCATCATCTAAGGAAAGCAAAAGAAGAAAATTCTTGACTGAAAAATGTGTCAAAAGACTCAAACCTAGTCATATATACCACTAATTCGAGTTTCTTCCATGAGCAAAGCTATGAGAACATCTTTCAGCTGCCTAGAGAAATGACTTCTTCTACTATAAATGGGGAATCTGTTTCAAACTTTCTTGTGCAATATAATCCCACACCTCCTAAAACCCAGTAAACCCCCGGTAATTTAATTAGCGGGCAATATTATCTGTTGTCTCAATGAGCCAGCATAAAATTCAAAACTGAAATTCATAAACCCTGATGGATGTGGATCACTGGTCAGATTCCACGTTCGTTATTCTCCCTGAAGTTACTAGTTGGAGTATCATATCAGTCAAAATCATTGAAGATTTTAACTGATCATTAACTTCAAAAGTTATAAAATTAATCGATATGCACTAAGTTTCAAATAAAAAAACCTACCCCCTCTTGTACAGCCAGCAAACTTTCCCTAGTGACAATTCTATGTTGCCTCTCACAATAATGGTAATGATTAAAAAACTCTTTTCCCAGGAAAATTGAGCTGGATATCTCAAGAACTAAGATGTATGATTAGCACGTGAATTACTTTCTAAATTCCTCATCCACAACTATAACCTATGACGAATTGGTTACTCAAATGAGCTAGCAATCTGGTCAGCCCCAACATTAAATCAACATCAAAGACCAGTTCTTTCATTGAATTCTTGGCAACCAAACAAATGGAAGTGCAGGACTGGAAAATTAATGGCTCAAATGCAAAAAAGAAGAGATGGGAAGTACCTAAGAGGAAGCTCGTCAACATCTTCGGTTGCAGGAAGAGCATCTGATGAAGGAGGGGGGCCATCCTCCATAACAGAAGTTGAAGAAGAAGAAGAAGAAGAAGAAAGAGGGACGATGATAGACTTAGATGGGTACTGAATGAGAGTTGTAGAGCTATGAAACCTTGAATTGCAGTTAGTAAATGAGCGTCGAGTGCAAAGGGTTTGGTGAGGTGTTGCAAATGAGAAAAGAGTTATTGCCATTCTCTCCTGTGAGAGAGTGCGCACTGCGAAGGCAGAGGAATGGGTGGTAGCCACTGGCTTGCAGAAATGGCTTCAAATCCAACAACATTCGTCAGGCCCCACTGAAAGATCTTATGAGCTCGTGTTGTGCTTGCCAAAAATTAAAAAATAATGAAAAAGAAAGAAAGGTTCCACCGAGACTTGAACTCGGGTTACTGGATTCAGAGTCCAATGTCCTGACCACTAGACCATGGAACCTCATACACTTAAGGCCTACCGTTTATTATAGAAATACGTTTAAATTTCTCTCATTTTCTCTCCAAGATTGTAACTGCCTGTTTGGCATTCATTGGACATGCCCGTCAGTTTTTTTTTTCTAATAATAAAAAATATATTCAATTAATATCGGTATTTAAAAAATATATATATACACAAAACTAAAGTTATTGACTTTAGTAAATCTTATTGATTAATTTAATATTATAATGTTAATTTTTTTTACAAAAATTAACTGAAGAAAAAAACACAGCCACTAACATACTAAAAGGAAGAAAAATGCATTGATGACTTGTCATCGTTTGTCATGGACACCGCTCCACCACCATATAAGATGATTTATAGTATCATTCTGAAAGGCTCTATAATGACACCGAAAGAGATCGCATGTCTTGCCAGACCAACGACCCAGAAAATAAACCAAACAAAATATCATGAAGTAAGAATCACCATCTTATATTTCGTTAATTAGTTTACTTTGGTCTAGTTCAATTAAAAAATAACTTTTTTTAAAGGGCTAAATTTAATAGGGTGACAAAAAAAAAACTTAAGATAAATCAAGTAAATTTTAAAATTAGTGAAGAATCATATAGAGCATAACTAAGAAAAATAATAGAGTTTAGTATCTAATTAACTAAATATTGAATGATAAACCTAAAAAAACATGAGTTTTAAAAAAACAAATCTAGGTAAATATCATAAACCTGGATTACTTTCACACTTGTAACCTATGAGATTTAGATCCAGGTTTAATAAAAAAATCATTTTCAACCAATTTAATGTTGAATCATCAAATAAGATAAATAATAAAAATATCGATTAATTATCTGAAAAAAAATTAAAGATGATGAAACTGAAAAAAAAACTAATTTTATAAAATATTCCAAATAAAACAAATAGAAAATTATTTAAAATAAACCTCTATTTTAACCTGACACTTTCTCTAGCTACCACTGCAGATACAACTACAGCCCAACCTCCTTGGACAAACCACCCCAAGACTCCAAATAAATTATTACAAAGTCACTTAGAGCACTGTACTACCAACACCCTCCTCCTGAACTCTTGCGGGACAGAGAATTTACATGAACAATTCAAAATTTATCATGCTGGCCTTCTGCACCATATGGCGCGATTGAAAAAAGGTCAACTCATCTCGCAAGTTGACTTCCATGTTTTCTGGAAATCCCAAGTTAATAACCTGCCAGCTTCATGGTCCAGCACAGAAAAGATAGCCGAGGCTTCATTTCCCATTTTTGTCCTTCAATTCCTCTTCTCAAATGATGATACAATAAGAACTTTGCAATCGATGTATGTATACGTTATCTCTGTCTAAGAATGAATGGGACGAAATGTGTCTAAGATGTAACAATAACAGAAATGAAGAAAATAATGACCTCTGCCACGAAACAACCAGGGCTGAGGTTGGAAAAACTGAAATGATCTTCCATAAATTCATAAAGAAAATTCGAGGTACTGGCTCTTGCTAACAAATACCGCTATTTTGCAACTAGTATTCAAGTTCACTTGAGTATCATTTTACCTTTTCTCTTAATTTATGCATGCATAATTTGCTGGTCCACATCATCGTCAATGAGCATCCATGAACTGTGATGATGTACCATGTACCACCGTCCATCATGGAACTCAAAGACATTAGTTACGTTAAATGGTCCATTGTCCATCTCTTGAACATACATTTTCATGGTAACCCATGCCATGCCAGTCAGCACGCGAGCCCTTACATCACGAACCTGGAAGTTCAATCCTTGTTCCCAGTTGAATGCAAACTGCCAACTCTGTAGTACAGCATTATACCTGTATGGGTCAAGCACGCCTCAGCTCTAAGTTCAGTTCATTCAAACACTAAAAGCAAACAAGTTTTGAATACAGCATAAAATAAGTCACCGATCCGATTAAGGAAGCAGTACATGCCGCTACACCATGTCATCAAGTAATATCTTACAAGAAGACATCAACTCTGGTCTGATTTGTACCTCTCTAGAATAGAATTTCAGTATTATTACTTGCCCTTTAAAAAAAAGACACCGAGCTATCCAGGGAAATTAAATGCCAAATATGAGACGATGTTTTCTTTCATAAAAAACACAATCACCAGCATAAATAACCTGACTATTTTAATTCTCATTTTTACTTTATTTCAATTGCCATTTCATCAACTTAAAATCAATGCTAGGTGATTAAAGAGTAAAAAGTCCTATGATTCTCTCTCCTAAAAGTAAACCACCATTACATTAATTGATAGATGTAAAGCTGCATCCAAATATACTTGTGCTAGAGGTGACTCACTCATATCATCTAAGAGATCATCTCCTACATGGAGATCACTTCTTTCCAATTACCTTAACTTCAGAAGTTACAAAAGCAAATTAATTTTGAGAAATAATAGAGTTCTCATTCCTAACATCTGGTTCCTTATTTTAAAATCCGATTTCCTATATTCCTTAACAAATAGGATGAGAGAACCTCACCCCTCATCTGCTTTTCCAATTTATGCAAATACATCTCTAACATTACAAGGCTGTTCATGTTTACTCTACCAAGTCACATATTCCCCAATTCAAAACCAAATTCTTGCAGCCCAAGCTTAAGCAGATTGATTACTCTGTCAAATAATGAAAACATGTAGCAAAATTCATAACCAAGTCAAATCAAGATATGCATTTTAAATAATGCAAGACTTTCCATTAAGAAAGAAATTATATCATAATAGAACAGATCACCACAGTATTTCTATTCAGCAATAATTCATCACTGCCAATTAAATTGGTTACAGGACAATTAGCATCCTATGCACATCTTCCTAGGCTCCCCAAATGCATTAGCCAGGATAAATGTCTTCAAAGAATAGTTCCTATAAGTGAAAAGTGTGAATCCTCTGTAAAGCAAAAACAACTATTAGGAAGTCCCCGTGCCTAGGGATTTCCATTCCACAGCAGCAGGACATGGGAAGAAAGATCGCAGGAGGATGCCATTATAGAAACATTCAATAACTCATAAACACAGTAAGTACTGCAAACTGCAGAAACATTGTAAGCCTTTTCTATGGTCTTCACTCGAAAACATAAAAATATTCTCATTAGCTAAAGTTAAGATAAATGATCATACCCTGAGAAATTTTCCCCAGATGCATGGATGCACTTAACATAATCTGAATTAAGCCATAATTGACTCATTGCTTGAAGAGACCTTTCTCTAATGATGTTAAAGAATTCTGTATTGACATTCACAATGGCTCTTGTAACTGCATAGTAAGCCTTCCACCCAATTACAGGTGTCACACTACCTTGTTCCAATGTAAAATCCTAACACAGCAAACACAAAAGAAAAAAATAATCAATACACACGCAATAAAAGGAAAATCCCTGAGCAATAAAATCGAAAAAGCAACTACCACAAAAAAAAGATCTACACTTTGAATCCACATTTACAACCAGGTAAATCCACATTGATAAAGAAAAGTTTAAATTGAGGACACCAAAAATAAAGAGAAAATAGAAATGGCCGAGAAGAAATTCCAGAATGTTTTTTTTTTTGGGAGGGGGAGATAAAAAAACCCTAAGAAACAAAAATGAAGATGATATTCCTAAATAATGGTAGGGGGATGATCTCATTACAAATAAAAGGGAAATGTTGCCTTGCAAAAATTTAAACCTTACAGCACTATTTTGAAATTTTTAATTATTTCATGGAATAACACTCATGTTGAGCTAGTAACGGTACCATGTTTTCCCTCCCTAGAAAGAATGTTCCAAATGCACTTCCTTGGGCCTCCCAATTCAAAAGTTTTTCTACGGCTATAGCTCCTCTGCTGCCTTATTATCCAGGATAGGGGATTTAATCTATGGTTCTTCAACATCAACAAGTTCTAAGAAAGAACTAAACCACGACACTCTTTATCTCCCAGAACGCATGTTATGCAACAAAATGATCTTCTCACTCGCATAAAATCCAACAAAAAATATTGTGTCACACCGCACTTGAATCAAGTTTGCAACTCATAAAAGAAAATTCTGAAACCACAACCCTACATCACTAATTGTTAATGCCGATTACAGTTACACATATTCCCTATTTCTCCAAACTCCACACTTTATCCTCACGATTAGCCAAACCAGCAACAATTTCACCATAACCAAAACACCAAATTTTACTCTAAAAGAAACCCATTGCCACTCCCAAAAATTTAAGAACTAAAACATTTCACACCAAAATGCAGCGTATTCCACAGTACAGCAATAAATGCACTTAAAATCTATAATCAGTAATAAAATTAACTAAACAATCTAAAAATTAACAAAAATAAAAACCTTATGATACAGCGCCTTCCACGCATTATCATCATTAGCAGCTTTACGCATCAAGGAATTAGTCATCGACAACCTACACAAACTTGGATAATCCAAATAACTAAGCGCGTGCGTTGTAATCTCCGGCACTAACTGCTCCATCATCGATGCTCCGGTATGTTTATCCACCACCATATCCTCGTCCACACCACCACCGTTCACGTACTTCTCCGCCGTAACAGAGTCCTTACTATTATCACTTCCAACTTCACCAATACAAGAACAGCAACACCTGCAGGTTCTCGTTTTGGATGTTGATGCTGTTGACGTGGAGGAATGGACGGTGAGATTCGAATTGGGAGATTTTGATCGGAGAGTGAGTAGAGCAAGTGAGAGAGAGAGGAGGGTAAGAGATGAGGCTATGAGGAAAGATTCAGAGAGTGTGAAATTGAAGGCAGTAATCTCCATTTACAAGACATGAAAGCGAGTGAGATTTCACAAATGAAGAAGAACATTAAACCGTGATTTTGGAGAAATCAATGTCGTCTATTTGAGAGGGTGATGTCGTTTTGGTTCTTCAGGGAAACCCTAGAAAGAACGGATCGTCGAACTCTTTTGTTGCAGAGAGGGAGGGAGGGAGGGAGGGAGGGAGTTTGTTGTGAGTCGCGACTCGTGTGAGTCATGACTGACTGGGAGAAACTCGATCGTGTGGGGATGGGGGCGTTCCTAATGGTATACGGGTAATTAAATAATATATTGATATTTCTATTGATTTCGTTTTGTTTTAAATAACTAATGTATTTTCTATTTTGTAAAATTTTGATGAAAACCAAACTCTTGGCTGGAAAGGGTTAAATTGGACTCGGTTTTTGGTCTATGTTAGGTTTTAAAAAAAAGAAAAAATATTATAACTTTGTTAATAATTTAGTTTTTTTTACTATATTTTGAAAATTATAACTATATTTTGGATTAAAGAAAATTTAAAACCTGCATTACATTTTACTTTTATCATTTAAGTGTGTGATTTTTTACTAAAACTCGGCCTAACCTAGACCCGGAACCACTCGGGTCATGAGTTAAACCATTAGGATGGGTTGGATTTCAAAAATAATTATCTAACTGTTATCTCGATATCATTACTTTGTCCACAAGTTTATAAGTTGACTCGAGTTTACATTTTTATTTTACTTATTTTATCATATATATATATTATTCTTTTTATTTATGATATTTTTTATTTGACTGTTTTACAAAAAAAAATTATTGATTTTTAATTTCATCTAATCTAAATCTATGGAAGTCTGACATCCTATATTATATAAAACTTTCGCAACGAATAAGTTTCACGTTGAGTTAATGCTTGATTTTGCAAAATAAAAACTAAGTTTTATTGATTCAAACAAATTAAAAATTTAAAGATTTAATTTCAAACTAAAATAAATATTTTATCTTTTTTCTTAGTAAATAACATATATATCTTAACTTTTCAACTTAATATTTTATTAAAATCAATAGATTTGCTATTATTTATTTGTGTATATAAATAATTATCTATTTATTTTATTAAAGTATGTATAAACTTCATAGTTAAATATTTTTATAATAAAAAAACAATATTGAAAAACAAATGCTTAATCCCTTCGGGTAGAGTGGGAAATCAAACTAGTGGTTAGTTAAACAAATATATCCAGTGATGAAGGATTTGGGTCCTTTATAAACCAGCCTGAGAAATGAGAATACACTGATCGTTCTTTCTTTTTTTCAAAAATAAATAAATCGTAGCCTATGGTATATGGTTGACAGCCTTGGAGAATGGACGACGCCGTATAGAATCTATGAAGTCCATGTCATGAACTGATTCCTAGATTCATGACCGATATATAAAAATGATCCTTAGCTAAGGTTTCATATCTGTATGAATATATAAGCAAGCTTCCATGTTAGAGGAGGGATGGGAGATTATCAGTTCAAAGCTGGCGATTTTAGGGGATAAAAACCTGCCCCTAAAATTATTTACAGCAGGAGTCACAATCTATTGCATGGCAGGGATTTCCTTTTGTTTTAACTTTCGAATTGTATATTTCCAGACAGGGGCCAAGAAGTGTATAATATCATTATTTACTTTTCTGAAATTGGTTTCCATTTTTCAGGCAATTAACTCTGGCATTTCCCAGCTTAATTAGTGCTCAACAATGAAGTGTCAGGTTATAAATTACATGATGTGTGGTATGAACGTTTTGCTCGCACCAGATGCCAAAAACAATATTGACAGATTAGAACTACGCGCATAGAGTAGCGTGAAGATGCTGGAAGAACCCCCGCTCCTTTAAGGATACCTTTTCTGCAATTTTAACAAGAAGTTTTAAAGCTTTCAATCAGCAAGTTCCAGGGGTTATGGAACGTGTGTGAGTTCGTAAAGAGAAGTACCCATGTTAAAACTTGGTCTTCTAACAATTTCCCGGCGATCAATTCATCGTTCTAGACTGTTAGAGCTATAATGTTTTTGCCTTCTACCTGTACACTGGGTCCAAAATCAAATGAAAAGGAGAGAACTCTCCAAAACTTCAAGAGGTAAATCTAAATTTGGAATAACAAACGCCCCAATGATATTTAGCTTTAGTTGTTGAAGGGATTGGTTGAAGATTAGCTTCTATCCTCTGCTGGACTAGTAAACTGAACAATTCCATGTTTGACAGTAGAGAAAGAGGAAGCAGGTTCTTGACGCAAATTGAAGAAAGGAATTATGA
The DNA here is from genome assembly GCA_964035475.1 of Salix caprea. Taxonomy (NCBI): domain Eukaryota; kingdom Viridiplantae; phylum Streptophyta; class Magnoliopsida; order Malpighiales; family Salicaceae; genus Salix; species Salix caprea. The sequence goes on along the minus strand of OZ037759.1, from coordinate 9,332,868 downwards.
TAAGTTATAAAGGAAGTCTAGTCAGTTTCAACTAGGATTCGCAAGCTACTATAAATTCATCTGCTAAGCAAAAGTTTCAAATTCCAAACCGGTGGACGGTGGTATTGTATTAGAGAATTGGGTTCTAGAAGGGTGTGTTTCAGTACTCTAATCTGTCTATGCTGAATAATTTGATGTTGATATGACGGTCCACCGGTTTGGAATTCCAAACCGGTGATCGTGACTATGTATCACGATCAAGCATTAGAATCCGGCATTTTGGCATCTGATTGTATGCACCATAGATCTCAAAACCTTTTTCTTCGCATTAATGGACTAGTGCATGCATTCATCCTACGCTGGCCATGTGTGGCGTTAGGGAGTCGTGTCATCAACCTCCACTTATTATCATGACCTTTTCCCAGGGTTTACCAAACATTAGGAATAAAGAGTCATGAAATCAGATGCACGACTAATGCAGCTGTGTTGTTTTAACGTTCTCTCATCGAAGGAAGTTTATTTGTTAACATAAAAATCTAGCTTTATGGGATGTATTTGCACAAAGCAGCAACTTAAATATGATGACCCAGCTGTTCTTGCAGCAGAGACTTGCTGTAAGTTTCATTTATACTTGTTTTAGATTGGAGTTTCTTCTCTGGGTTCCGCTCCATTAGCCAAACTCTTGATGATACCCTTTGTTCGGTCAACTGTTTCCTCTATGTGACATATTCTGCAGTCAAAGAAGCTGAAATTGAAGCCTTGCATGAGCTTTTCAGGAAACTAAGCAGTGCTTTAAAAGATGATGGGGTTATCAGCAAAGTAAGTTTTTCAAGTTTATATGCATAAAATCTCATACGCTGAAGGTGTGCATTATGTGAGAGAGACACTATCTAACATGAAAAAAGGTGGGCTTATTCTTGTAGAGTAGAGTTGAAATTTCAGTTTCAATGAAACAATTAAAGCTTATACTAAAAGTTTTTACTGGATGTTCTTTTAATTCGTGAACCTGACTTCTTGTTAATATCTAGGAAGAGTTTCAGTTAGGTTTATTCGGAAACAGCAAGAATCAGAGTCTCTTTGCCGACCGGGTAAGCTTGCTATTTCGTTACAAGAATTCCTATACTGGCCTATTTCTTTATATATATAGATAACAGTATCTTAATTAATTATATATTCTCCAGATTTTCCAGTTGTTTGACTCCAAGCACGATGGAGTCATAGAATTCGGGGAGTTTGTGCGATCCCTGAGTGTCTTCCACCCAGAAGCACCCCAATCAGACAAAGCTGCCTGTATGAAATTCCTCTCATATTATGTGCTATCATTCTTATTTGAAAGTTATGCTAAAAGTTTGATGGGATCGTCTGGCAGTTGCATTTAAACTATATGATATATGGGAGACAGGCTTCATTGAACGCGATGAGGTAAGGATTAAAGACTGAATCTGAGATCATTGTTTTTCATTTCCCGACGAGTTTGCAGAATAGTGACATGACAGTAAGACTGAAGTCAATTAGCACAGGCTGCTCATCATATTTGACCAGATTAAATAGACTTTTAACTGGAAGAACTTCTTTTGGCTAAAATATATTCTCTTGAAGAACTTTCGTATCTAGGCAGTAGTTTTCAAACAAAATAAGTTGCATCATATATGTTCTTATTTATTTTTATAGAACCAGGCTAATTCAAGTAGAAGCACTTCCTTTTGGATTTCTAAAATACACATTGATATGGAATATCTTGCTGGTGAAAGGTCAAAGTGCTGATATTGGCACTTTTAGATGAGTCAGAATTGCTGCTTTCAGATGACCTTGTTGAAGCCATTATTGACAAGGTAAGGTTTGCAGGATATTACAGAATTAAATTAATCTCTTCATCCTGTTGTGAAGTAAACAAAATTATTGAAACCTTTTTCCTTGAGCCTTCCCTAGACATTCGAGGACGTGGATTCAAAAGGGGATGGAAAGATTGATCAAGAGGAGTGGAAGGAATTCGTAACTCGAAATCCATCCTTGCTAAAGAACATGACAATTCCTTATCTGAAGTAAGTCTCTTTCATCCTGTCTTCAGGTTAATCTTAGTGAATGACAGTGTGGTTGCGAGTTTTTTTAAAGTGTTTTTTGTTTGAAATGTATCAAAATAATGTAGTTTTTTATTTTTTAAAAATTATTTTTGACATCAGTACATGAAAATAATTTAAAAAACACCAACAAATTTCAATTCAAAGTAAAAAATAAAAATGAAAATTTTCAAATTTTTTTAAAAATATTTTTAAATACAGTAAAAAACATGGATACCTTAGTTTTAACCTATCTACTAGATTCCGTGGAATTGGATGTGCTTTTAAAAAAGAACGTAGTACGTGGAAAATCCACTGCAAATCAAGAATGATTTTGATATTCTAACTTTGTTTCATTAAAAAAAATCCTTGTATAGTGGTGATATTCTCCTATCTCTCAACCTTCTCTTTATAATATATCCACATGTTGAAGTCAAAGAATATGTGCGATTTTGATACCGATTTCCTTTGCTGACACCGACCATTTTACCTATCTGTGTTTCCTCTGGGTTGGCGACTGTTTTATCACCTTAAAGAGGAAACGGAGCCGTCATTTCCAAACAATAACCTGTGTAGGATATTGTTGATCATTTCAAACTGGAAATTTTTCAAATTGTTTTCTCTAACCAGCTTAAGCTAAAGCGACTTGTTTTTACCATTTCGGGATCCTATTCAACTTTTAAATTCTGTCTGTAGCTCTAAGCTCCAGTTCTTTAGCCATTCTCGAGCAAATAATTTGTTGATGGAGCTTCACTGTTGCAGGGAGATCACGACAGCATTTCCCAGTTTCGTGCTGAGATCAGACATCGAGGGCGATATTAACAAGTGATAACGTTGATTCACTTTCATCCAATGATGAAGAAAATCTAAGAATAAATTGCTATATATCAAGAATGGAAATTCTGCTATATCTATCGAAAGGCAAAGTTTCTAAGTAATATCACATCTACACTGCCTACATTCCACAATCTCAGCTCCTCGTTTACATGCATGTTACACATTATTCTAGTCAATACTTCATCTACATGAATATTACTCATTGTTCTTGTCAGCTATAGGTTCACAGGGAATAGAAATCACGGAAAATTTCAGGACAATATGCTCGATCAGTAGACCACAAAAGTCAACAACTATTAACTTCTGCCTCTGATTATTTGGTTATCGGAGCAACCATGTCCTCCAAGTTCATGGGGTGGCACATTTTTGTGTGCAGGCCATTCCATACATTGTCTGCCAAGATGGCATTTACTGCATCAGTTGGATGGTATTGGTCCCACCAGATATGATTGGTTGCATTGCTGCAAGCAATGTCCGATGCAAAGCACATGATCCAACCCTTATACTTTCCCAACCCACAGCAAGCGTCAGTAGTGACATTAAAACCTGAGTGAAAACAAAACGCCATACTAGTGAATTCTGTAGACTTTGCAGCAGCGTGAGGTAGGAAAATGTTAAATGCCTTACCGTAAAGTTCGTGGTTCTTAATTATATCCATTGAACCTTCATACATATCACAGAAGGTGATTTTGGCATCGGGAAGTTGCAGGCCTAGCTCCCCGATCATATATCTCATTACAAAGTTGTACTCTAGAATGATGTCATTTATCTCCTCGATGCAATCCCCATTCTCGCTGTTGTACCTCCACAAATAGTAAGGAGCGCAGCCAATAGGTGGCAATCCCATGAGAATTACTCTCCTGACATTCATATTGTACAAGTTCTGCTCCATGAACAGACAAGAATTTATGATTTCTGATGTAATAACATCTTTAATTCTGAGGACTTGTTAAAAGAGAATATGATACAAAAAAAAAACTCAATTTATTGAGTAGAAGAAATCTTTCTTGCATGATGAACACGACAAAATATGAAAAGTAAAAAACTAGAAAGGTCACCTTTATTTCCTGCCTTATTGAATCTGCAACGAACTGGTTGAAGCTCCATGGTAGGTACAGGTTTTGGATATTGGATGCATTACGCAAATAGTAATGTATGTAATCATTGACCCCAATGGAAATATAAAAGACTGAGTTCGAAATGAGCTCATTTGCAGCAGCCTCTCCCATGCTCAAAATAAATGACTGTAAAGTGTCCGTGAACTGCTGGATTTGCTGCGTGAAGGAGATTCGCTGACCCTGCAGCAAAATCACAGGATTGCTAATTAGGTGTAAGCGTAAATGAATGAATTTGTAATCTTTTCGGCATAGTACTGAGGATCTTACCAATTCTGATCCGCTGGAGAATATAACTCCAGCACCAGCAGATGCATAATTCACTCCTTTAACCATATCTTCAACAGTTCCCATCTGCCCAAGATAACTTGGCACAAAAGGAAGCCCAAGGCGCAATGCTGATAAAATAAATGACAATAGATATGAATTGATGAGGAATAAAAAAAATTAAACCAGCCTTGTTTCTCTAAGAGAAATCTAAAGCAAGATACATAAACTACTGATTCCCAATATCTATAATTGGCCCTGACAAAGAATTTCCTTACAAGCAAGCATAATCAGTACTGGAAAAGTCAGTTTTAGCAACGAAGGCGAAAAATGTGTTTGGTTGGCAAGAAAAGATAGGAAAATTCAGGATTTAAGGCTCTTTAGACTTGTTCATTAACACTGCCTAGAATGAAATTTTTTTAGCAAATATCTCAGAATCTGTATTCAGTTGATATCTCCATCTCTTCAAAATCAGTAAGTGAAAAGGACAAAGGACACTCCAATGTCCTCATTTTCTTGGATACCAGACAGGAGAATACACACAAAATCACCAAAACAAAATAAACCATGGATCATAAAGTTAGAACCATCAAGAAATGCAAAACAAACATCTGAGTTGAAGCCTTCTTTTCACTGAAAAGGACATTTAAAAGCAAAAAAATTAACCAAGAACCAAGATTTCGCTTTTTTCTTGTGAGGATTAAAAACTGAGTGTTTACCAAGATAATCAACAGGGATTCTTCCATTACAAAACCTTCCAGTTGGCTTATGAGTATCAAAATCTCTACCATAAGGACTATGGTCAGCACGAGCAAAAGTACCAAGATAATTGTTGGTGCCACAGTCAACAGAAGAGTCACCGAAAATAAAGAAAGCAGGCACTAAAGGAGAGTTGACTGGCAAGGTTGTTGATGATGGAGATGGAGAGATTGAAAAGGAAGCAACTAAAGAAGAAGAAGGTGATATGGTGGGGATGTTATAGGTAATGAGGTTTTCAGGTAAGTTGTTGAGTTGTTGAGGGACTGCAAGACTTCTTGGACGAGTAAAAAAGGTGGATAAAAGAAGTAAGAGGAGAGGCAGAAGAAGATTGATCGCCATTGTTAAGTTTCTATCGATTCTTGATAGAGATCAAGATGAAGTGCATGCCCAGTGGCGCGTAATGAGAAAGTGGAAGGAGTTTTGAGTCAATGGGAAGTCCAAAAACAACCTCACTTACTTCAATTGGGCTCTTGAATTTATAATTTTTTGAACTTGCATTCAAGTTTTATTTATCATTTTATTATGTTTTTTTTTAATTATCAAATATATTTAAGAGCAAATGGATTATCTTTTTCTTTCTTTATTTCAATTTCTTCCTTTATTATTTTATGAGCTCATAGTCAGGGTTATGAGTTTTACTTATGTTAATCTTCGGGGGGGAGGGGGTTATTTAAAAAAAAAAATAGATTATATTTTTGCTGTTTTTTTTTATTTTTCCTATTTGATATTGAGTTGTTTGATAATTGATCTTCATTTGTATATTCAATTTGTTTTTGACAAGGTTATCATGATATGATGGCCAAGACACATATTGACATGTTATCTTGGGTGATCTCGAGTTGTTTTTTTATATTTTTTTTATTTGTTGGGTTTTTTTTGTTAGTTTCTTTATTATTGCAGATTTTTTATCCATATTATTTGAGTTGACTTGTATTTATTTTTTGTTTTTGCTATTTGATAATTGATCTTCATTTATATATTCAATTTGTTTTTGACAGGGTTATCATGATATGATGGCCAAGACATATATTGACATGTTATCTCGGGTGATCTCGAGTTGTTTTTTTACTTTTTTTTTTATTTATCAGGTGTTTTTTGGTTAGTTTCTTTATTATTGCAGATTTTTTATCCAAATTATTGAAATTACACAAGTTTATTAAACTCAATTAAGTTAGTGACCCAAATTTCGATTTTTCTTTTCTTCTTTTAGAATATTTGTGTTGACTTAACATCTTTTTTATGATGAAAAAAAGAAGATAATATCATGTGGCATAGGCAACCTATCTACTAATACCTGGAAAAAAAAACATGGATTGACTTCAACATGGTCCTGAAGGCCTACCTAAGCACTAGGCTTTTTTATTATTGGGTCATGACTTGTGAGAAGGATGCCAACATTCATTTGTTGGCTGAGAAATCTGCCAAAAGTGAGGGCTAAGCCTTTGGAGAAGGATTTTGAGATTTCGGTGGTAGCAGCAAATTCCACTGAGAACAGAGATAGATCTATAGATGGAGAGAATCTATCTGAAGACATTCCTGTTCTCTCTTGGGATCAATCTGGCAGGACTTTCTTGGTCCATTTTTGGATGGGCTGTAACGTGGATAGCTTATCTTGGTCATATTGTATTGGGATGGTGAATAGAGAAGTTGTATTTCTGTTAATGTATTCGATTAACAATGAGAAAGTGAGACTGGAAGAACACGAAGAAGCACCTTTGTTTCTGCTGTCCACGCACCAATCCTGACCGGACTTCTTAGATGTTATCACTTTAAATTTAATACCAGTCAGATCACCATTAGAGATTTTTTTTACTTGTTAAATTCAGATTCATAAAATTAATTAAAATACATAAAATTAATTAAAATACATATATATGGACTCGAATATCCACATTTCAAAAAAAATAAGGAATGATTACACTTACACCTTATCGTTCTTAGTGCTCTTATATGTGATTCAACCGAGGCCTGTTTTATATCCAAAAAATGAAACACCGAGAACGAAAGGAGGAATTGCAAATTTCCCGATTAAAAATAGACAAAATTTGAAATGAAAAAAAGACAGTAACTAAATAAAGCCACTTGGATTTAGTGACCAAACCAGCGGAAGTTTTGAGACAAATTCGAAATTTCATATGTAATTCGTGATGTGTGTAACAACATCCCATAAAAGCAATGGCTAATTTTATGGCATGACGTGATGTGATGTTAAAGAATTTATGATCTATATAACAAGTTTTAAAATCAAATCATAATATGTATTTCTTATAAGAATTTAAAATAATTAAAATTTTACTCGTTCACTTTAAATCAAGATATATTTTTAAAAATTTTGAATTTACTCGCATCCTAAACAAAAAGAATTGAGACTTGCATTATAAAAGCATAAAATTAGTGCTTATTAGGCAAATGATGCAACTAGATTTTTTTCCACGCTGGGATTCAGGGAAGGTTTTTTTTCCAAATAGAGTATAATTCCGTTCTAGTTTTTCTATTGATATAGAATGTTTTGGTTTCGAAGCATTTCGGTATATCGTTTCGGGGTTATATTATTTATATATAATTAATTATATATATATATATATGAAAAAAAAATATTAATTTAACAAGCATAATTAAAATTCAAGATAAATTAACTTTAAATTATACAATATAAACACAAAGTCAAACAAACATAATCTCAAAATTAGAAACACAATCACAAGTTAATCAAAATAAGAAGGAATTTAAGGCCGGAACGGTACCGAGATGTTTTGGCTAGAATTTGGCCGGTATTTCCAGAACGGGTCAGAATTAAAATCGAGACGAAAACAATATCATTTTATCTTGATTTTTTAATAACACAAAATATTCTAGTTATTCCAGCCGAAACAGAACAGTATTAACAACCCTGAAAAAAAAAACTAGGAGAGAAATACCAAAATACCATTTATCATCACCATCATGCATATGATTGCAACAGCTTCAATATCCATTTAATTCCAGAAAGTTGCACGTTGCTTTCACTGGCGTGATTTCTCCCGCCACAAGAAGATAACATCTACTAGTATTCGAGAGTCGTCAATTTCCCACAATAAAAAATGCAAAGTGGAAAGGAACCTTGGTTTGGTCTGTCGTTCAATGTTTTTCTTTTTTGGCTTTGACAAAAGTGTAAGAGCACAAAAGTAACCACCACAAAACAATGCAAGGTTTATTAATATAATATGTATAAGAGTTTGAAATTAAAAAAAATATTTTGTCTGTCATTTCAAGTTTGTAATTATTACTATGATAATTAAATTTAAAATTCATTAAATTGGTCAAAATATATATAAAATAACCTGAACATTCACATTAATAAAATAAAAAAATTACTTTCACTATCTCTTTGAATTTTCGGCCACTGTCAAAACCTTCTCCTTCGAGTGAAGACCACTCGAAAATATCAATATCTAAGAAAACAAAAAACCAAAAGTCTTCCTTTCACACCATTTATTTTTCTTCTATTTCCACTCTAGTCCTTGTCCTATCACTTTCACTTTCCCAGTAACATACATACATACATACATCGCCCCCATCCAAAGCACTTCTCAAGTTTCCCATTTTCTCTCACTCTCGAGATTCCTTCTTTCACTTCCGTCTGATCCCCTCTTTTTAACTCATCAAATCCATCGAGAAAATGAGCAAACCACACAGACCACCTTCAGGGCGCACAAATCTTGCTTCATGCATAGTAGCTACAATCTTCTTAATCTTCCTTGTTATCATAATCCTTATCGTCTTCTTCACTGTTTTCAAGCCTAAAGATCCTAAAATCTCTGTTAACTCTGTTCAACTCCCATCATTCTCTGTCTCTAACAACACTGTTAACTTCACTTTCTCTCAATATGTCTCCGTCAAGAACCCAAATAGAGCTGTTTTTTCTCACTTTGATAGTACCCTTCAGCTTCTTTACTCGGGTTCTCAAATCGGGTTCATGTTCATTCCTGCCGGTAAAATTGATGCGGGTCGGACCCAGTACATGGCTGCTACCTTTGCTGTTCAGTCTTTCCCTTTATCTGCTTCGCCGGATGCGGTGGTTAATGTGGGACCTGCGTTCAATGACGGTGGGTTTGGCGGTGGTGGACAAACCGGTTTTAATAATGGGTATCGGGTGGGACCTACGATGGAGATAGAGTCAAGAATTCACATGGCCGGTCGGGTTCGCGTCTTGCATATTTTTACCCATCATTTGGAGACTAAAGTTGGATGCAGGGTCGTCATTGCTGTTAGTGATGGATCTGTTTTAGGGTTTCATTGCTAGTACTAATGATGATTCATTTTTGGTTTTTTTGTGTTTAGATTTTGTGTAGTTTTTTTTTTATTATTGTAGTTTCTGGGTGTTTAAATCTGTATTATGAGGACTAATATGTTGAAGGGAAGTGTAAAAATGTGATTTTTTTCGCCAGCGATTCATTAATCTTCACTCCTTGATCTCCATTTTGAGCTTTTGGAGCTTCCTCTTCTCTTCATTTACAGTTTTAGTAAACTAGATCTTGGAAGTTCTGCAGAGGGAAGGGAAAACTATCGATTATTACGAGTTTGGTCTAAAAAGAGATTTTTATTTTTTGTTTTAAAACATAAAAATAAAAATCCTTCGCTTTCTCTTTAGATTTTGTTTTGTTAAGGGATTAATTGTAATCTAAGTAAAGGATGATACCATGATTATTGTAATAGCACGGGGCAGTTGCGGCTTTGGAATGAAAATTGAGTTTGGTCCAATCATGGACTAGAATTTATATGTATGTTTTAGGTCAGTGGGTTAGTGAGAAGTGAGCTGGAAGGACCCGCAAAATGCTCCATATTTTCTGCTTGTCAAAGAAAAAGGAGAGGTGATTTTTTCCTTTTAAATTTGTGTTAGTAAATCGAGGATAAATTGGGCATTTACCATAGAGAATTTCGAATTAACATAGCGACAAAATAATAAAAAGATTTGGTGAAAAAAATACATTTTTTATTGTCATATTAGAAATCAAATTTGCCTTCAGATAATAGTGGATTTCTGGACAAAAATCGAGGTGCATGCATGTACTCCTTTTGAACTTTGTTATCTCGAGTAAATTCATCCTTTTATGATACTTCTATGGTTGCAAATACCATTTACATTCACGTGCAAGTAATTTAACAAATGTCGAGCTCGACTATTAAATTTGGTGTTCCACTGAATATGTCGCTGTTTAAATGAATTAATCACTATTTAAAATGAAATGATTCTCACTGCTAAATATTTATCCAACGTTTAAATTTGAATCTTTTGACAAACATCAATAATAAGAAATAGCTCAAGAAAAAAGTCAAATATCTCATCATTTTCATTGTCACTAGGCTTAAAAAAGTCAAATTTATATTGATCAACAAATAAATTGTCAGAGATAGTATCATTAATCCTTACTAGCAAATCATCTAATAATAAATTGTTTTTTCTTTTACTCACTGACTTTTAAGGATCGGCAGAAGTTGGGATGCTCGGATTTTAGTCTATCACTCACATTTAATAATATCATGTTCAGCCCACTTTGGATGAACGAATCGATTGTTCTCTTAGAGTGTTAAAATTGATGTTCACCGATTTGACATCTCTAAGTTATTTCAAGATTAATGCCATTATAATTCTAACAAAGTCCATTACAAAAAGTTTATTTCATTTTCATGTATGACATGTTTAAATTATCTTTATAAACAAACTGTTATTGCTATTGTATGTATTGTTGTTCGTATCGGGAATTATTGTCATAATAACATAATATAAATATATTTTTAAGATATTATGTAAAAAAAATAATCATATATGTTTTGAATTTGATGTACTTTTTACTAATTTGCATTGCCCTAACTATAATTAGTAAGATTTATAGCAAATTCAATTAATTTTCTAAAAATTAATGAAAAAGAACAATTGATCAAAATTAAACATAAGTCATAATGTCAAATATAATAGATATTCTCGTGCTTAATTGCATCAAATCACATATAACTTCATGGTAAATTAAAAAAATTAAAAGAAAATGTCAAATTTGGCAACTCATCTATAATTCAATGCAATGTGTAATTCATCATAATTATACCGCATTCATATTTTATTGCGTGAAATCAAGCATATTTGATAACATTATTAGTCAATTTCAACAATAGCTTACATAGAATTTAATGCAACATATAATTAATTGAAATAATAAATTCACAGTTAATTTGACTTATTTTCATGTCAAGCCATATCATATTAGCCCTAATTTATTGATGGTATTCATAGCTAATTTATTGTTAAATAAAAAAAAATTAAATTCAACCATATCAAATTAACCCAATCAATAATATTCATAGTTAATATATCATTAATTCAACATATCTTTAAATTCAACCTAAATCCCAACATACAATTGCATTTCAATAAAACCAAACACAATTTCATAACAATATAACATGTTTACCTTGCTTATAGGACTAAAAAAAGTCAGGGTAGCGGTGAAAGAGGCGCAACAACAATAAAATTCAAAGAGAAACATTCCAAAATGCTTGAATACTTTGAAGTGTGTAGTTTTTGGATGTTTAAGTGCAAACAAAAATAAATATTGGTGAGTTTTTTTAAATTTAGAAAGGTTATTGTTGCCAATTCTCTCTGAGAGAGAGAAAAATAACGTATACTTGTGCTTTTTATTTGAAAGGAGACTTAAATTTCATGATTATTACGCTTAAAAGATATAATATGTTTAATTGTTATTTTTAAAAATACTATAATTATCTTGTCATGTTAAAAATAATAATATCCCATAGATATTATATTTTTAAAAATGCAACAAGTTAAAAAGCCTGCCGATTTTTTTAAAAATAAAATAATATATTTTATCAAAAATTTGAATTATCGCGCTAAATTAAAAAAAAAATCGTAAAGGGAAATCGAGTAACATGAAAAGGTTGACACTTGACAGTGTCATTTTGTCACGTTGGAGTCTTGGAGAGCGGGCTGATTTGAGAAGGTGGGGACTGATCTGGCCTGGTGGTGGCCACTGTTTTCTGGTTGAAAAGGATCGTAGTACAGGAACTGGTGATTACGTGCAGCAGAGATGGTCAAAATGGTAATATTCGCCAAGGATTTACAGTAGTAACTAAGTGGAGTTCTTGAAGACATTAGCACAGTTAACAAAGTTAGTGCCGTACAAGATTTAACCCGAGAGGTTTGTGGGGTTCAAAGTGCAGGTCTTGTCCGTAATGTATGCTCCACTTTCTTGGGATTGGAGCCCTTGCTTTTCTGACCTGTACATATTCCATGTATACCCATCACCATGCCTCTTCCTCCACTCGTTCGTGTCTCTACTCTCTACTGCTTACAGAGTAGAATTATGATATTTGTGACATTAAAGGTGTGTTTTGGAAGAGCTTCAGTGTTTTTTAAAAATTATTTTTTTTTTAATATAGTGGTCACCACTACTGTACGATGCAATTTGAAACAAGATCAAGGGATACAGTTGGATATAATAATTCGGCAGTAAAAAGCAGCCTGAGATAGTTAAGGTGATGAACCCATTTTTAACAATCATTTCCCTCCAATAACACGAACAAAAACAGTATAAAAGACACCATCTATGCACAGATTCAACCACACTATCTGTAATTGTAGAGCTTGGATTTCATGTGCAAATCAGGTCTCCACCACTGGTATATCCCATGGGCTTCCCTAAAATCCTGACATGGAGTTAAATTTACGATTAGATTTGCTGAAGGGATGAGGTGGAGTGGTTCTGACTCCATACCCATTGCAGTCATGAGAAGACTGCCGAGTGAATTCTTGGTTGCTAATCTCTCAATAGCTCCAATTCCGATATCATCCATCTTCTTCCTGTGCTCAAAATACCCAATATATTCTGCGCAAAAGGGATCGCCTGGATTGACAAATAGAAACGGGATCCAAGCAGAAAGAGTAGCAAATGGGTCAACAGATCGACTATTCTGAGAGCTCTTCTTTTTTGTAGTAAAAGCAAGTCCTGCTGTTATCACACTGCTTGCAATCCGAAGTCCATGTTTCACTCGCTTATCTTTGATCCTTTCAATTGGGGCTGAGATGAATGGCGAATTAAAGAGAAATGCTTGAAGAAAGATGCCTGTCTTGGCCATGGTCTTTCCAGCAAGCAATGCCGTTGCTGCTCCCAGGGAATGGCCGGCTAACCAGACATTTGATTCGCCTACTGTAGCGACCACATTTCGGACTGCCTGGATAGCAGTCTCAAACCGAGATGTCTCATGGAGTCTGTTTCTGATAATGCTCATGTCCAACTCAAGGTCCCGCTGCACGGACCCTGGCTTGGTTATGGTGCCACGGAAGGCAATTACATAGCAAGGGCTTTCATCTACTGAATTGTCATAATGAGATTCTGGAGGCTTGAATTCATAAATGGCACCAAAAATGGAGGAATCCACATCATCTACAAGTTGACGATGCAACTGAAAGTGAAAAAACTCCCACCATGGAGGAGCAAGAGCTTGGGAACCTCGACGATTCACCTGGCGGTCCCGCTCTAGAATGCGGACACCCTGAACCAAACTGGCAGCAACAGATCTTCGATGATGTGCATTTTTCCTGCACAAGATCACAAGCAACATTGTTTCCCACAAGCAACATTGTTTCCCACATGATATTAGTACTATAAATATGCTATTTTACCTAATCGCTATGTCACTTAGCATTACAACTACTTCATCAGCAAAGATTAATCAAAGTAGCATGACCATCACCATGTACAAGTAGAACATGGCCGCTGCATCACATTCACAAATTTGTAATGGCCCCAAAATCATGTGATGTTGTTTATGTACATGAGTTGGTAAACACAACAGGTGAATTATACCAAAGCATCAAAGAGCTTACCAGTCAACAATAGTAAGATGCAAGGGTCCTGAGAGGCTAAAGTCTTCCCTTTCAGAGACCATAATACCAAATGTAGATGTAGCTGCAGCCGCTGCTGGTGCTGCTTCTTGATGTCCACCAAGACGCCACTGCACTGCTCAGATAAAAAACAGTGAGTAGTTACCGGACACATAGATCACATGCCGTTAGGTTCTTTCACAAGAAAAATATCAAATAAGCTAACCTGTCAGTAAGTTTTTACTGGATTAAATATAGTGCTGAACATGCAATGTTTTAAGGTAGATGAAACTCTTCAAGATATCCATCCAAAAAGAGCATTTTCCAATAAGTTAAACCTACACAAAGTAATATATCCATTTGAAAGATACATAAATCCTCCCATACTAAAGTTCCCCCCTTCAGAATACTTTTGCAGTTCCCACAAAACACAAATACATCAAAACAGAATTCATAATTTACAAATTCACAAATTTTATTCCATTAAAAATCTTTTAAAAAACATAAGTTAGGTTCACAATCTTCATCTCCACCAGCATACAAACTCAAGTTTGCATTGACCCTTGAGACAGATTCATCAAAAAAGGATAACTGCAATTAAACTTAGAATTCCCCTCTGATCCAAGTACAGAACAATTTTTCATTAAGGAAAAAAAAGAAAAGCAAACTAAAAAAATAATAATACACAAACCGATTTAAAAAAAAAAACTTTACACTATCCCCTGTGCCCACGACAGTCCCAGCCAGAGTAATTTCTTTCAGAGAAAACTTCAATAATGCATTTTACAGGATAAATAGTATTTCAAACAACCCATCATCACATGATTTCTAACATAGCAAAATAAGAACGAAAAAGATGCTAACGTTCCAAGGAATTATGATGGGCATCCATAGATTTCCTTCTTCAATCTTCGTTAGAAATCAAAATGTGAATTAAGATATGCTATAAGAGAGAGATACCATACCTGGATTAATTCAAAGGAAGAGCAGATCTGATGATATGTTTTCTCTTCTTTCTTTTGAAGTTTTTAAGGTGGGAGATGCTGTGTCTTAATAGAGGCTGTTGGTGACATGACAGAATACACTGTTTAATGAATAACGATGACGTGTTGTGTGAGTTTTTAATAGCGCGATCCTAAACGACGTTGTCTCAGTCAAAGGTGGCACAGCACTGCATATGGAGTTTTTTTTTTTTTTTGTTTTAAGCACAGTAAGAAAAAAAACTGTAAGATACCATAGTGAAGACTATATACGTGCCGACCAATTTTTTTTTAATGTGAAAATATGTTAACAAAAAAGTTAAATCTCGATATTTTAATTTAAATAATATAAAAAATTATAATATTAAATAAACTAATAAAACAACTATGAGTCTATCCAAATTTATAAACAACTCAATTATAACTTAATTGAAGGAAAATTGTATTACAAAAAAGCAAAAATTCAATAAAAAACAGAGCACAACATATTAGCTTAAGAAAAAGAGAGAAAAAAAAAGAGAAAATTTAGGTGAAACTTCTAAACCTGGTATATATAATCTAAAAAATCTTGCAACTCGTTAAATATTGAACATGAGTTTAAGAAAAAACCTTAAATATCATCTAATTTAATTTTTAAGGATGAAATAATTGAAAAATATTAATAAAAAACTTTTAAAAAAAAAAAACAAGTAATGGGTATAAAATCTAAGAGAAAAAAAATACCAAAGGAGGATGGAATGATCCAAAATAAATAAATTGCAATTAAAAGAATTGGCACCAAACTTGAGGGGTTAAAAAAAGTCATATGGGATGAAATTGAAGATCATTTGTGATTTGATATATTATTTATATATTAAAAAAATAATATAGGTGATATAGAAAAATATTACTGAGGGTTAACCCAGTAGAATCAAATTGAAAAAAAAAAAAAAAAACCCCAAGTAAATCTAGCAAACATCTTAAACCTAGTCTAATCTTAAAAGATCGTATCCATTGAAATATTTGACTTGAATTTAATCAAGAAGCATAATTATCAATCAATTTAATAAAAAACATTCGATTAAAAGAATAATAATTACATCCAAGTACTGGTTGGAGCTGCGGGGAATCGAACCCCGTGCCTCTCGCATGCGAAGCGAGCGCTCTACCATATGAGCTACAACCCCATCTTCTGTTTATCGTTCGATACGATTCATATATATATATATATTGTATAAACAGAACCTTAATGATGAACAATGGCTTTCCCTCCCCCGAGTCACCGTTAGTTGACAGTTCCCCACCCATCTTGCTTCAAAGCAGCAGGACAGTAAACTCGTTAGAAAATTGGAGCGTATCTGCAATCGCGTTCGGTAGCAAGAGCACCGCGTTCAACAACTGTATTGGCTGCTACTGGGCCTAAAATGCTGCGGGACGCAAGGGTGGAAATATCCAACTTAATAACTGGTCGGCATTCTAAGCGATCGTCATCAAATAAACTGAATTGGATATCGATGGGAGACGAGGAAATGAACATTGGATTCGAAAGGGAATAGCTACAAACACTGGTTTAGCTTTGGCTTCATAAACTCTCAATCTTTGTCAACAAGCATCTCTCCACAAAATCAGTAGAGCATAGCGCACCAATTAGAGATTACCACTCAAATCTGTCATTGCAATTTGCTGTAGGAGGGCGAGGAAAAAATGAAAAGGAACAACTCCATTCTGTCTAAAAAAACACCATAACCCATCCATCTTCAGACTTGATACCTGCCTTCACCAGGCAGTGAAGGACAAAAACCATGCAATCGACAGCAACGGGTTAGGCAGAGCTTGCAAAGGTGGAAAAACAATCAACTACGAATTTCTGAGAAGAGGCATGAATTGCATTAATATCCTCCAACTGATATACAATGCCACTAGAAAATACCACGCTGAAAATAGCTGAAGATGACGAGCGAAAAAGAAAATTTAGGGAACCCTAGGTTCTGCAACTGAAGCACACCCCAACTTGAATGGACAGGGTCCACAGAGAAACTGAGAAGGACATGATCAAAGAAGACTCTGCTTCAGCGCCACAAACACCTACTCTGACTGACATGTTACAAGAGTTTGTATCAGAATCGACCTCTCGCCCATGGCACCCTTGGCCTCCTGCTACCACCATTGTGTTGTACAACTTTGTTTTGTCGTGACAAGACTTTCATCCTCTGCTCCTTCATGTTAGCAAATCGTGAATCCAATGTTTGAGGCCTCTGCTTAGCACCCCCATCCACTTGCTGTTGTTGATGGTTTGGGCGTGATGCTGACTGCACAGTGATGGCAAACATCAGTGTCATATCAATATGCATTAACAACTAAGTATCAGTGTTCTCTGTTATTATTGTCGCTGCTGCACAACCTAGCAAATCACCAATGGTACAAACCGACCCTAAAAAAGTCTGGTGCATTGTTTAATCATGTCTTGACCAAAAACTTGTAGCACCTATATAGGTTGCAGATGTATCTAACAAAATTACAACTTTGGCATGCAAGAACTTCAAAAATAATAGTGGCAGTGGTGAAGGTGAAGGTGGTGGTGGCAGTGACAATGCATTTGCCTAAGAAAAATAAATTTAAACTGAAAAAATCCTGAAAGAAAGTCCATGAAAGCCAAGAGATGAAAGGAAAGTAGACCTTTACAGCAAAGCCTCTATTTGCAGCCCTCCTCTGGACTGTAACACCTCCAGCCCTGCATCCAGAAACAGTAAAAAATGAGGCGGCAACTAGGATGAGTTTCAAGCACCTGAATACAGCATAATACTCTCCACTCTGAACTGCTACACCACCATCAATCAGATCTTACGGAAACCACGCGAGATAAATTCCACTTGGTTGAGACCTGGTATTCTTACCATAAATGTTCAAATTACATTGAATTAAGAATTAAGACAAACCATTTTTATGGACAACAGTCGCTTGAATAAAAATAGTGAAGAAACTTTTCACAGGTGTTTTTCCTTTTCTACTCAAGAAAACTTCAAAGGAATGGAAGCTTGTTGGGACTTTTTAAGTCTTCGCTATCTGCAAAAACTGAGGGTAGGACCTCAACATAGGCAGCAGATCTGAAGAACTATGAGGGCCAATTAACATTCTGTCCATGAAAAAAATACACCAGGCCCAGGCCAAGAATACTATCCATCACCCACAAAAGCCACAGAAAAGCTTGTGATGGTAAAGAAATGATTCTCCAGCCAAATCTTTGAGTACACAAGCTTCAAAGAAGGCATATTCTAGAAATCCAGTCCATTGCATCCCTCTTTATCACTTGGGGGCATAGAAATTCCAAAACACGGAGCTTTTATTCTTCCAAGCAATAACTTGTCCCTTGTTTTGTAACCAATAAGCCTGTTAACTCCATCTCAGCGACCAAAACTTCGATCAAAACCCAGTCATAAATGTAGCAGATGGGAGATCAAAGAGGCAAGAACAAGGAAGAATCGATCAAATTGGACTAAAATGAAATAAATTTCCATACTTCGAATCTCCTTGACACCACCTTCTAACAGCAAATGATAAACATCTCCCCCATTCCCAGGAAAGAGAAAATAATTAATGAGAATGAAGACTGGGAATGTGAGATAAGCTACAGCTAATCACATCAGTTGAAATTCAAGCTAAATGTACAAGGAAAGGGGGCAGGGACCAGTTGTAAGAAGAAGCCAATGACCACATATGATAACATGATTCAAACCCTCCAAATGAATGGAAATACACCCACAAGGTAATAACTATCCACTTGACACTGCTGCCAGACAGTAAGAGAGTTGTCCAGTAAGGAAACAATGCACTGAACACTTAGTATTCATATGTAAAGGATGAATTTCTTTGCAAGATTGCTCGTCAAAAATCACCTCAACTGATCAGACATCCTTTTCTCTTTTCATATCCATTAAGCCTGTTTACTGTTTTAAAATGCATCCATTTTTTTAGTGTTTCATAGCCCATCTCCAGATAAAATGTCTACAAACACATGCAAACAACCATTTACAGTCAACCCAAACGACATGTCTGTATCGAAACCGGCAAACCATATCCAATATGAAGCGATTCTATTTGGGTGATGTGAATGGAAGCCATCGATAATTAGTATAACTTCGAATGGGCCACTTGTAACACAACCAGTCATATGCATGAAATCCACAACACTGAGGAAACTATTAAACGGAAGACCGCGTGGCAGACAGAGTTCATCAGATTACCTACAAATCCACAATTCAATACAAAAAGATAAGATGAGTTCCTGTTACCACCACCACCATCATCATCCCAACTAGTCAAAACCAACGTTCTTATATGAATAAGCAGTGTGAAACTGCATTGCATTATACCTTGAGTTGTTTGCATTAGCCATGAAATTACGACCCCAACTTCTATTGGGAGCAACTTTGGCCTTCCTTGCAGCCTCAGATGTTAAAGGAAAGTGGTTCCTCTGGAAATTTGACCTTCTTTGAGCCAAAGCAGCCTGGTTACCAAATAAAAAAAAAATTGTGAGTAAAAATATATGGGTCAATAAAAATAGGTAAGATACATGAAAAGCAAGCTAACATGTGCTAGCAGCAGCTGTTAATACCTGCCGAACCAAAGGCCTTGAGTCCATATAATGCCGCATCTTTAAAGCTTTTTCATGGGTAGGGTTGCTGAACATTTTCTGATTTTTAATCTGTCCGAATTTAAAAGACATGTCATCAATCACATCTAGAAAATCTAAGAAAGGAGACAAGATGTTCCAGGAAAAGAAAAGTTCCCTACTGGAGCCCTTTGCTGCTTCTTGGGTTTAGCTGTATTTTTAGACATTCTGATGATGTCATCTAAGAAATAAAACAAAGCAGAACTATATCCATGAGAATTCCATTCACAAGGAGAAAGAAAACACAATCAAGTTATATCATTAAACAGGCAGATTGGCATACCTAATGGCATGTCCAATTTCTTTTCTGTATTTGCGATTTCTTCATGAGTAAGTGATTTAATGGCCATCTGCAACAGGGGTATAAAAAATGTCATTTGTAAAATATAACTATTTAGAGATTTTGAAAGGTTGACAAATAATTGTATAACACCACAAAGCATGGACAAGTCTGTAAATTCAAAAACATTAATTACGAAGAAAAAAAAAACGCAAATGTCCCCAACAAAGGGAAGAAGCAGGCAACAAACTCAATCTTTTAAGCTTAAACAAGGCTCTGTTTCTAGCCTTACTAAGTATTTACCGTCACAGAGAATTACAGGCCAGCTACACATGATATTCAATCCCTCAGTTGCAATTACCTTGAAACACTGATATTAATTACCAAAATAACAGTCATCAACTTGAGCAGGGTGAATTAATTTTTAGTATTAGACAGCAACTAAGAAAATGCATATCGTGGAAAACGTTTCGCACCTGAAACACACAGCATTAAGGTTTGGTCTTCTAATTACTCTAAAATCCTAGAAACCAAAAAACCATCCCAAACCGATCTTCAAAAGGTGCCTAGTCATCAAATATGTACTTTTAGCTTGTCAAAATCGTTATTTTTTTTTTCTAATTCAAGCACCAAAAGGCTCTGCATAAAGAGAGAGAAAATACTAAATCAAGGAAACTGAGAGCTCTTCACAAATAATCATCACAAATAATCATCACAAAATCAACAACCACGTAGCATTTCAGCATTCGTTAACCAAAACACAGGCAGGCATAACAGATCGACCAAACAAGAGATACGTATAGCATAACTAAAGTATAAATATAAGACGCAAATATAAGCAGATAGATGCAGAAAGGTCAAGGATCAATTGCTGTGTAAAATCAAGGCGTGAAGGTTTATGTGTTTACCGATTTGCAGCAAGAAATTAAACGGGATTGTCGACGGAGAAGCGAAAATCGAAAGAGAAACTCGGGTTAGTGTTCCCAAAAGAAGAGGAAACAAATTGGGTATTTAAGCGAGTGGAGGAAATCCAGAGGGGAAAGAAGGTGATTAGAGTAAACGCGTGGGTTTTTTACATACAGAGCGGATTTTAACTGGCAAATTAAAGCAATGATTAAAAATAGGTGACAAATAATTTATGTTTCAAGTCCGCGTGGAAATTAAAGCAATTATTGTGTCTCCTCAGGGGGGGTTCTTGGGTTAAGCATCCGGTGCGGCACCGTAGGGACGGAAAGCAGCAGGGGGGGTTGTGTGGCTGTATTGTTGGTTATCATCCACTCATCCAGGGTAACTTAAGCCAACTAAGGCCCCGTTTGTTTGCTGGAAAGTGGTTTTTTTTTGGAAAATGAATTTCGGGGAAAGTGAATTCCTGAAAAGTGAATTCCGATGTTTGACAGTGTTATGAAAAATGAACTGGAAAACACTTTCCAGTGTTTGTTTGTGTTATGGAAAATGAACTGGAAAATAATTTATTAATAAATTAATTTTTTTTCAAGTTTATCTAATGTATATTAAATATTTAATATAAAATATTTAATCACTTAAAATAAAAAAATGAAATCAAAAAAGTATAATGATGAATTTTTTTATTATATCCTATATTCATACATAGCTTATTTTATAAAATATAACAATATATGTCATATCATATTATAGAGAAATAAGCTTGTGAAATATTTTGTAAGTAAAAATTATTCAATTTTAAAAGCTTAAAATAATTTTTTTTTTCATATTAAGAAAGCCAAATTAGTTTATGTTAAGAGTTATATATTTTGGTTTTTTTTTTTGTATGAAGTATTTTTTAAAAGATAAATAGATACAAAAATATTTTGATGGATATTTTGGATAAATATTTATCAAACAAAAAAACATTTTAAAAAATACTTTCAAATAATAAGAGTAAAAAAACTATTATATTCATGTGACTTGTACATCACATAAAGCATGTTAATTTATAATTACTCAAATTTATGATTAAATTTATGTTAAAATGTGTGACACATAAATCTGACTTGTAAATATTTATTACCATCCCTTATCTGCCCTTCTTTTGCATCTATGTCCTCAAGAATGGGTTCGTACTCTCTCATTTCCTCTGTCTGGTCGTGGCTTTTTAACAATCGTCTGTGGAAGCAAAACCCATTTGCATTTTTCATCAATTACTGGACCGAATCCAATGGTTGTACACTGTTCATCTTTTCCCATGTTCAAATCCCGTGGATTTGAACTCATCATCTCCGTGAGAGAAATGGGTCCGTCATTGTTTCAGCCACTTTCAACGACTTTGATTTACAGATGAAGTTTCAAATTTTCAAGAGGAGAAGACGAGAATAGAGAGAGAGAGAGAAGAAAAATAATACATTTCCACATATTGCTTCGAAGTCAGCAAGATTCTCCTTAAGCACTAGCTCATCTGGTATAAGAACTCTCTCCTGGGCAGTTATTGAAACTGGACCAAGCTCCTCATAGAAAGCATGAAGTGTTTTTCTTTGCTGGGTTTCAGCGACTGAGGGAGGCGAGAGGTTAGAGGCGAGAGACGAGAGGACACAGAGGGAAAGAGGCGAGAGACGAGAGCTTTGCTGGGTTACGATAGGTAAAGAGAAATGAGGGAAAGAGGGTGCTGGGTTACGCTTTGAGAAAGGGAACGGGAAAGAGAGGAAAGTGTTTTCCTTTTCATAAGGAAAGGAAAACGCGGGTGAAGAGTATTTTTAGGGTTGACCGGAAAGTTGAGGAAAACACTTTCCTTTAACTAATTTTCTCAAGTGTTGTCAAATACTGGAAAGTAAGGAAACTGAATTCTTGAAATTCAGTTTCCTTGAAACAAACGGGGCCTAAGATAAAAGCATAGTTTTTTAAACCAACCCGGTGGTTGACCCGTACAATATTTGGGTCATGAATCAACTGAATTAACCTGATCATGTAAAAAAATATGGGAGACAAAATTCTGTATAATTCTCAGATAAAGGATAAATGAATTCGGTGTGGATGACTTTTCCTTGAGACTGATGCCGGGATATTTGGAAAAAAAAATGAGTTTTTTTATTTTAAATTAATTTTTTTATATATATTTTTAGATTATTTTTATATATTGATATTATAACCTAGTCTACTTAGGATTCTTGAAACAATAACTGAGGCCATGGTTATTATCATATGAAAAAAAAATCAAATTATTTTTTTGTTTTTAATTATTTTTTATTTGCTAAAATAAAAAATAAAATTTAAAAAATAATGTAGTAACAAAAGAATCATTCGGAGGATCATTTTGGCAACTCCAAGGATTATTGCAGGGAGTACCTTGATAATATAATTAGAAGTAAATAAGCAAAATGGAGGCAGATAGAAGTTCCGTGATTGGAAACGAGGTGGAATACATAATTGATCAAATTTCTCGTTGCTAGTTATTCGTAGCGAGGGAATTTTGTCACTCACCTCAACAATAAATGATTTTATTCTAGCACCTAAATTGATGCTAAAAACAAAAAAAACTATTCATCAGTTCACTCTCCATAGATCCACTTCTCAGCATTGCTAGAGTAACTAACCAAATCCTCTGGTTTGAACCACAAGTTAATCTCATCCTTGGCAGTCTCGGGTCCATCACTTCCGTGAATGATATTTCTACATGGTAAAAAACAGGGGAAAATTAACCTGTGCAAATCAATTACAGACTGATAAACATGAAGCACAGCTATCATACAGACTTCCCAAATGAAAATGAACTCAGCTCCATGTAGTAAATAGGCAGAACTAAGCGCGACCACACAGAAAACAGTACCATGTAATATCATAAGATCCAGAAAACTAGATATTTGACTAAATTCAGTTACCTTCCAACAACAACGGCTAGATCACCTCTGATAGTTCCTGGTTCTGATTTCTGAGGATCCGTTGCTCCAATAAGTTTCCTACCATATTTGATCACCCCTTCTCCTTCCCATACCTGCATGAGTTGGATGGGTTCAATTATGTCAAAAGTAGACATCAAACATTGAGGTAAAAATTCTGCCTTTCCATTTTCATACCATGGCAATAACAGGTCCAGAGCTAAGGAAGTCACAAAGACCATTAAAAAATGGTCTTTCCTTCAGATCATGATAATGTTT
The DNA here is from genome assembly GCA_964035475.1 of Salix caprea. Classification (NCBI taxonomy): domain Eukaryota; kingdom Viridiplantae; phylum Streptophyta; class Magnoliopsida; order Malpighiales; family Salicaceae; genus Salix; species Salix caprea. Next base: position 9,308,965 of record OZ037759.1, on the reverse strand, counting down.
CTGAGCAAATTCCTTTGAAGGAACCACCACTTTAATTGCTACAAGTTTAAAACCTTTACGCTCAAAACGAGAAACGATTTCTGAAATCTGGAAGAAAAATACATGTCAGGTAACCTATATATCAAAAGGCAGTTCCTGCCCAGTCAGAACACTGGGAGAAGCAAATGCTACCACCTAGGCAGGTAAGACAACAAAATTTTGTTTAAGTTGATTGCATCAGTGCACCCTAAAGAAGGTTGCCGAGGAATAGTGTTTTAAGAACCCAAAATTCAGATGCTTATCTTACCAGCCCTCTCTGCACTCCATCAGGCTTGATGGCAATGAAAGTTTGCTCCATCTGAATATAGAATGAAGATTGAACATTAACAGAATGACAAGGAAGAAAAGATGCAAAGTGAGTGGGTGACAGTTAAAGACACAGATCAAACGCTCATTCAATTACCTGTGCAGCATGTGCCTCCTGTTCTTGGAGCATATAAACTGCAAAAATTTGGAGAAGAAAGGAAAGTCAATATCAAATATTTAAAGAGAGGACTAACTAATCAATAATATCATGCGAGCAAAAAATAATTCATACAGCATACTATTATATGGTGACTTTCATCCTCAATTATCAATATCTTCAAGAGATTTAGACATGATCAGCCTTAAACACTCACTAAGAATGAAATTTATGACATTGTTTAGGTGAATTTTAGGTGTGAGATAGTCAAGGATAAAAAAATCTAAGGTGTCTACAACTCTAGGTTACTTCTTCCACATTTCCATATTGCTTGACAAGCAATTTTCACAAGAGATAACTTCCCAAATGAAAATGAAGATTTAATGCTTGTCATAGAGAAGGGTGGATGGCTGGGTGGTTGTAAGACCACAGGCTCAAACTGGTGAGAGGACAACCAGAGAATGTAATATAGCACTAACATATTCATGCATTATAGAATTCAGCAGGAATGTCAGGGTAAATTTAGGGAAACATTCAGGTATAGCATGCATCCCATACCTACGATTTCAACTGTTACCGTGCTTAAACCTAAGCACAGAGTGATTATTCTAGAAGAGGTCGTGGAAGTCACTGTGCTAAAAAAACTTGAGCAGGGAACAAGGCTCCTCTTCCTTTATGGGTTTCTATGCTGAAGACTTCTTTTCATTTTCATGTGACAAATGGAAGAGCTTACACAATGCTTTTGTAAGAAGACAATAAGTAAAATTTGAAATAAATAAAACATTTCTTTTCTTTTCTTTTCTTTTCTTTTTGTATCAGGAAATCCAGGAGAAAATGTTTATGATGATGTGCCAAAATTCCAATTAGATTGAAAAGACATGCAAAATCCATATTAAACCACAAAATAAAGAGGCCAAAAGAACAGTAATTTTGGTCCAAACCTGCGGCAGGAATTGCAAGAGCCCCTGAAATCCATTGCCTAGACACATTTGAAGAACCAGTCCTTCCATGAGCCGAAGCTAGGAAAGGCAACTTTCCGCTGAATGAAACTGCAGATGCGACAGCTCTCCCTTCTAGAAATAAGACAACTCATGATGGGTCAAAAAAGAAACTTTTCGAATCCTACTCACGTTGTTTTTTCTACTGCACATATAACATACATTCGTGTTTGTGGGATGAGAAAAGTTCAGCAAAAATGCAAGAAAAGAATCGCCTTTAACGGCATAAACACATGCTTAATGTCCTATTTGACAAGTCATCGAGGAGGAAAATAGAAATTCTTGTTGCGGGTGTTTTCAGTGCCCAAGAGTAGTGATTAAAAGATTTCCACCTCGAAACTAAATTAGAGCCAAAGTGATTATACTGTATCAAAATACTTCTGTTTTTTTCTTTTCCTTATGCTCACCAAAATCATAGTTCCAAACAGATTATTAATATTTCAAACCCTAATTCATAAGCCTAAATACGAGGGAAAAAAAATTAACCTCAATCAAAAGAAATGCACCATCTCTAATACGCTTGCGTACACATGTTAATTCACAACTCAAAAAAGATAGACAATCACATAAACAGAAGCATTTCAGTGAATAAAAATCGCAACATTCAGATTAACATTTCGATAAATCAAAAAAGTAGTCAAGTTTATGTTAGAACAACAATACTAATAACAGATGTAAACAACAGAAAACTAAAAACAGAAGCAGATTAATAGAACTGTAAGAGAACTAAGAGATAATGAATTATATTACCAGAGTAAAAGCGAGAGCTTCTAGAGGCTGAAGAGAGGAGAGACTTTGCAGCTCTTGAAGCAGATCTCCATATCTGAGGGCTCATTTTTTTTATATATTCCTTGTTGTGAGCTTAGCTTAATGGAGCAGCAGAGTGAGAGAGAGAGAGAGCTGTTGTGTAGTGTTATATAAGACAGCTGAAAGCCTGAAACCCTACCCGAACTGTGGGCAGAGAGGATCCGTCAAATGTAGTAACTAACTAACGGTTAGGATTTTAGATTTTTTTTTCCTTCTCTGATGTGATTTGATATGCAGTTTGTTCAGGCATTTGTCTTTTTTATCTTTAAACCTTAGCATGTGTAGCAATGTGATACACGAGTCTGCTGTGCTGTCCCAATTGGAAACAATTGACGTGAAAAAGATTTTTATAAAGTGGGTCATGATTACAATTTTTCTTTAATTATATAATGATAAAATACTTTTATTTTTATAGGTATTTTGTCTCTTAGAAAGAGAGAGAGATGGGTAATGAATGAAAATTAAACTTTTGAAATGTTTGCAATCTTCTTTTTTACTTTTTTTTCTCTAAATGATTAGAATATTCCGAATTGGTTGTGGTAAGTTAAAATAAGACGGATTTGCAATGCATTGTTATATTATTATTACTATGAGTTTATAATTATTTTTTGTTACAATATTTAGATAATGATTAGTTTAGATAATGATTAGATTAATTGAATCTAAGATGGATTTGCAATGCATAGTATTATTATTATAATGAGTTTGTAATTATTTTTTGTTATAATATTTAGATAATGATTAGATTGATTGCTTGTATTCTTGCATGGGTGAGATTTTTCTTAACATAAAAAAATTGCTTAGGTAATACTTAATAGTAATGTCTTTAAAATAGTAAAAAAATGAAATTTTAATTATTAATTCAACCGAGTTCAATAAACTATATCAACTTAATAATATAATAATAAATAAATTGAACTAAGAAAACAACAATGATTAACTACAAATATACCATCTTGATATTCTTAAAATATAGTCATCATCTTATTTCAAAACTAAACAAAAATTAAATGGTAATGGAATTACCTCAAAAAAACAAAATTATAAATACTTAGAAGCTTTATTCTCAGCAAATCAAATGACAAGGTTGAAAAATTATTTACAAAAAAGACAAAAAAAAAACGCCCAAGTTTGTTTGTTAAATTCAATACTTAGTCATGAAATTTATATAACTTAATTGAAAAAAAAATTGAATAAAAAGAGTCATGTAATGATTTTTGTTCTCGAAAATAGGTCTCTTTAAGAGAAAGGGTAAACCTCATCTCCCAGGAAAGATATTGTCACAACTTGGCCTATAGAGTAATGGTTTTTGATTTTGTCTCGCGAAGGTGCCTCTCAGGGATAGAGGTGACTCTTATGGTAAGCTCTATAAGAGTTATTGTTCAAACTAATAGGTCATAGCCTAGTGGGTTTTGTCTTCATGAAACAATACCATTACCATTATCAAAATGCAAGAAGAGCAAATTCAGTTAGTAGAAGTTAAATATAACTCCGACATGATCCGACATTAACTAGTATTCGATTAAATTGTCAATTGTTATATACACGAACACAATGAATGAGTTAGTGATTTCATAATCCAGCCTAAAGTTCATGAATCTAAAGCGTCACAATAAATTTGTCACTGTACAGAGCTTACTTTTAAAAACAAGCATATTTTACACATCCCCTGAGCCGTTTGAAACTTTTGTCTCGGAACCTGGCTTGATGTCAGTCATCAATACCTTCAGCCATGAATCAACCTGGGGATGGAGGGGAGGACACAAAACATCAACCTACAATATATTAATAATTGTGGAAATAACAAGAGAGCTTTTTTAATATGGAAAATTCTAGCGTAAAACTGGAAAATAATGGTTTTGTAATCGATTGTTTTCAAATACATTAACTTGTGTTGTGTTTATCATCTGAATCTATTTGGTGTCATCTTCGCATAAAATGGTTGCTAGGGAAATTTCGAAACATCTACAAGTAAGCAATATTTTCAATGACAACTACGAGCACAAAAAGGCACACAACATGATGCAACAAACACAAGCAAGGAGCTCAGTTGCAGGCCATTCTTATTTTATCCCGCCTCCCTAGCATTCAATTATCAAACAAATTAGAAATTACATGACGTCAAATAGAACACTGTTGTGTTTGCATCGATAGAAGATTCTTATGCAGACAAAGACTCAAGTTCACCTTAATCACACTCTATCAATCAAGGGAAAAAACATAGGGCCATACCAAGAAATTGTACAAAAGAAAAGTCAACATATCCTTGGAAAGGATGCAGTAGATCAAGCAACAATAACATATTTATGTGCATGTCGAGCACACCTATATACTGGTGATTGTGTGTTCTTATGTATGCCCTTGTTTGCATATGTTTGCAGAAGCATTCGCTTAAATTGATTAGAAAATAGAATACAATGAAGCGTATGAACAATAATGAAATTACCTGTACTTCAGATTTACTTGAGCATTCATATCGCAGTCCTTGACGAGTTAAGATATAAAAGGAATGCCATGTCTCATCAGATTCTCGTGCAACTTTTGGCAGAGAACCTACTTCGACAATATCTGATAATAGAGTGGAATCTTGAGGACTCAAATCTGCATAAATTTCTTTTTGATCAGCAAGAATTTGAATGCAGATTCAAATAACAAAATCAGATTGCAACTTGAGTAATATTTGAAAACCAGAGAAAAAAAAGTAGCTGTAGCACCACCAACACAAGTGGAGCAGGTAAAATAACATATTTTTCCTGGATATAGGAAATCTCCCATGCTAATGTATCACCATTTATTGGCAGAAAAAGAAAACACAACTAGATTGAAAATTACGACATACTATAAGCTATAGGGAAGGGAAGAGAAAGGTGAAGATGAAGGATGGGTGCTATTGTGATGGCTGTCCTTCCTGATCAAACTCGCAGATTTTGAGACATAAATCATCACAGGTGCTCTATAAACCCACATATGGCTAAAAGCATGGGTAACATTAGGGGGACAAAGAAGAAACCAGTTACCTGTGGACAGCAAATAGAAAAAGATGCATGGTCCATTAAGGACAACAAAGCGAGGAAGCCAATCATCTACATCAGCATCATCAAGTGGTGGAGACTCCCCAGGTAGAGCTGTCCATCTCTGTAAAGGAGGGAGAAAGGCGAGGGAAAAAAAACTGTTAACTGCTAGGTCCGTAAACAAATGCAGTAAGAACTGAAAAGAGAGTGGTGTGAGCAAATAGGAGAAATTCATTACAGTTCGGATGTACAAATAACCGGAGAAGCGAGCAGAACGCAGTATTTCATCAGCATGTTGCAACCTGTACAGAAAATAATTTGCTTTTGATTTGCATTAAGCAAGAGCATTATTCCAACTTATCAGACACCAAGAATGCTGAATTTCATGTTTTGTCACATTGAGATATTCAAGAGTTGAGTACGAATTATTGTAAATAAACATTATAAAAACACGCAACCAATATTGAAAGGAATATCTAAGTTCATTTTATTACTTATTCTTGAAAACTGAAACTTTCATACAAAATGGAAGATTGGGAATAATCTCTAGACAATATTTTAGTCCAAAATTAAATTTCAGTCATAGTTTTCCCTAACTTCATCATTTGCTTGCGTTCACTTCTGCTGATCATTGCCAATTATCTAATCAATAGATTTATTATCTGCTGTGTTAAATCTACCACTACAATTTTCCAGCCTAGGATAAAGCAGTCCTTACTGAGCTTTTAAGTGAGCTTCCCTCTCTTCTACGCAAGCAAGTTCTGATCGAAGCGATTCTAACTCAACCTGCAAAGCAAAATACAATTTCCTGGTTAGACATCATAACTTTAAAATAACCCATAAGCATGTCTTAAAGGGTAGTCTGACAAACCTTTTCCTGACCATTGGTGCTATAGCCCCATGACAGCCTTCGCAGGCTAAACAAATTCAGCATGAATACAGCACTTCGTAGTTTTCTCCCAGACCAGAAATGGCTACTTGACCTATTCTAAATCAGAAGGAGAAACAAAATCGATACAAAGCTCGCGGATCACTTTCTCCCCCGTTTCCTTTTCTTCAAGGAAAAAATAAGTACCTGGATGAATTATCAATTTTTGGCGGTTGAGTAGAAGAAGTTATGGTTTGAGGAGTGTCCTCACCGGAAGTTGAAACTTGAAAGTGATCGGGGATAATATTTAACCTCCCAGGGCTATCATCCATGAAGCTACGTGTTTACTTGAAGACGATGATACAAAACCTTGAATATGCTTTGAAAGGTTGGGCTATATATTGCCAAGGGGCAGTGCATATATATAATCACAAGTGAAACAAAAAAAACACCAAAAAACTCAGAGGACACGTTCAAACTAAATTTTCAGCAAATCATAAAAATCAAACGGAGCATTCTTGCAATGGATGCATTCCGATGGAAATGTAAAATAAAAGCTACCAAAACAAACAAACACAAAAATCGCCAACCCCGTAGGTTCCTCTCCATTAAGCCCTTAGAAAGAAGCCTCATCAACCTCAAATCATCAATAAAAGAAGTGCTTGAGATTTCCCAGATAGCACAAAGCTCCACCAAAATCACACCAGTTTCTACACTAAAACCAATAGCTACAGGACACCATCGGATCAAATAGAAAAGGCAACCAGCCCATCAAGTCATACTCAAAGAATCTAATCAAATCTCATAAAAACAAAATTCTTTTGAAACAAAAAAACGAACTTAATCACAGAGCCTTGCTGCAGCTCACATCAAAACGAAAAAGAATTTCCTTGATCATCAAACAGATAAGATAATAATTTAAGAATAGATGATTAAAGACAAAGTCGAGTACTTTACTTACCATATGTATGTCTTTTGTCTATCGTGGAAAGATACTTTTTTCGTTTTCTTTATTACACAGGGGAAGAAAGGTTAATGGATATCGTTATGTTGTGTTTTGCTTCTTCTTGTTGAGCACACGGAAAGTAGTTTGACCCATCATCGAAGTGTATATACAAACAACATCGTGACTGTTAGGTACATAGTTTTTTTGGTTGTTTAAACTTCATTTTTGCTCTTATATATTCATCAATCTTCTACTTCTGTCCATATATTTCAAAACTCATCAATATTATCTTTCTACTTACAAAAAGTTTTAATGTTAGGCCAAAATCATTAAACAGTCCTTTTATATTATTATTTTTTTAATTTTTGTTATTTTTTATGGGATGTTATAGCATGTGAGAGAGAGAAAATGATAGAAAAATAAAATAAAAATATGAACAAAACTGGGTTTTTATTGATTATTTAGAAGTAAAGGGTAAAATTGCAACTTCTTAAAAACTATACGGATAGTGTTGATAACTTTTAAACAATGGAGATAAAAGTATAATATAGATAAATCTATAAGGCCTTTCGCTTCGTTGGCTCTTCTTGCTATGGCAAGCGGCATTATTGGCTATAGTTCCTACGGCATAGGAATTTGGCAGGTTCCTGTAACGCCCTCCTATTTTCTGTCCTTGTTATGCAAGGATTTCAAATCAGATAGCCCCATGGATAACATGATCCAAACAGCTGCAATAATATAAATATAAAGGTTTCATATTTAGTTTAATAAAAAAAAATTATATAGTCATTAAAGCTTTGGCTAAGGGTATACATGTCTTTTCCTAATTTTAAAAATAATAAAATGACTTAATTGCCCTCCATATCAAAGATTTTTATAAAGGGAAACATGGGCATTAAAGTCTTTTCATGTTTTCAAACATAGTAAAAAGACAATATGACCTTTAAAACAAAACAAAAAAGGCACCTAGGGACTATTTAGTCTTTTCACCATGGTTCTTTTTTGTTATTACTAGTTTCATGAAGGTCAAGGTGATCTTTTTGTATTTATTAAATATTATTTAAATGAAAAAATTTAAGGTTCTTGTGGCAAAAACATTATTATCTAGGAGGCACCTATGTGAAGCGATACATGTGATGCCTCTCAACCAATAAAATGCTTTTTCATTGTGTCACGGGAAGCATTATCACTTTTTTTTTTTATCATGTAGTGTATGCTGGCAATGGTGGGGTGATTTGTTATCGGTCAACCTTTATGCCCTTTTATTTTCTCTCTCCTCCCTTGAAAATTACAGTTTGATTTTTTTGTTATTGATATTTTGACTTCAATACTTATTTTTCTCCTTTATAATTTTGGTCGTGACTTTTTTTTATATATTTTATTTGTTTTCAATGTCATCTTTCGATCACAATTTGTTATTTATTATTTTTTCTAATATGGTCCTTATCCTTTTGATTTTTTAGGCCTTTAGTTGAATTTAATCTTCTTTTCAGTTTCACCCTCAAATAAAAGATAATATTTATTTGGTATTTTAATTTCCATCTTCATTCTTTTAATTGTTTTTTTAATTCTTTTGTATAATTAAAATTCCTTTTCAATTTCACCTCCTTATCATTTGATTGATTGATAATTATGTTTCATGGTTTTTCAAAATAAAGTTCTCTTGGTTTAATGATCTAAATCACATGTTTGGAAAGTTTACGTGAGTTTGGTTTTTCAAAATAAAGTTCTCTTGGTTTAATGATCTAAATCACATGTTTGGAAAGTTTACATGAGTTATCTTAATCCCGTGATCTACGTCATAAATATGATGGGATGACCCAAGTTGGCGCAACTCTAATTACAGTTATTACAAGTTTATCATACTAACTTGAGTTGAGTCGGATCAATATTTTACGTATTCTTTTCCCCATTTTGTCCTTTCATGAGAATTGAACTATAATCTTTGTTCTCTTTTGAAAATATTTTGTCCTTGGGGTATTATGATTATTATTTTAGCTAGGTACACATGTTATCATTATCTGATTTTTTATCAATTAATTAAAATAAAATCAACTTATTAAACTCAATTAGATCTATAAACCAAGTTATGGATTTTTCTTCATTTTTAAAAACACATTTATAACATTTGAACATTATTTTTATTGAAAAAAATAATGTAGCATGAGTCCATTTATTGACGAAATGAGTGTAGAGATAGCTAGAAAGTGCAATGGTGGTTATAATGAGGTTCCTAAATCGGTAGTGGTGAACTCCAACGTAGTATAAACTATTCTCATATGAGTTTATAAATAATATGCAAAATGCAAGCTATGAAACATGAGAGAGAGAGTAGATTTATTCTTAAAGATATCAAACAATAAAAAATATTACCATTGGTAAAAAGAACCGTCCATTATTTAAAAAGATAACATAAGTGTTGTTTTTTCTTTCACATCCTTTTATGTGATTTTTTTTATTTCACCCTTTAAATTTAGATTGATTTTCATGATCTTTTTTCAAGTTTATTTCTCCCAATCAAAAAGCCCAGACATCGATTTTACAGGTTAGCATGTTTTTTTTTCATAATTCGGCATCTATTTTTCTCATATTTTTCTTGTCAGATAGCTGTTATCCATTGGGGTCCATAATGTCATTGCATGCTGAGTCAGTCAAACAATAGTGACACAGTGGCAAACATTAAGTAATAGGACTATCCATCAAAATAAGCATCTGTGGCCAAGATTAGAAGAGAAGGCTCTCTCCTTTCATTCTGCAGGGCTGGCGGCTTATGGAATGCCAAACTATGGCTTCTTCTATCACCCTTCAAAGTACTCTACTACGGTCCAGCTTTCTTGGTCAAAACAACTGCTTCAATCATCCTCATAAACCATACTCTTTGATCCCCAAAGATCATAGGCTGAAACTTAAAACATGTGCCAAATTTGACCTTTTCGAGATCCTGGGAGGCAGAGGACTCTGTAATGGAGAAAAAGGTGTGCAGCAAGAACTAAAGAGAAATATTGAAGAACAAGCATCATCAATTGCCGGTAAAGAAGAAAATTCAGGTAGCTTGGAAAAACCAAGTGTGGCGGATGATGCTTTTGAAAAAGAGCTGATGGGATTGACCGGGGGGTTTCCTGGTGGAGAGAAGGGATTGAAAAAATTCATTGAGGAAAACCCACCTCCAAAGAAACAATCAGTTTCGAAGCTTACAATTACAAGCAAGCCAAAACCTCCAGAACTGCCACTGCTGTAGCCTGGTATGATTGCCATTGTGAAGAACCCTAATAACCCATTTTACATGTACACTGGCATTGTTCAGCGAATCACAGACGGTAAGGCTGGGGTTATCTTTGAAGGAGGAAACTGGGATAAGCTAGTAACTTTCCGCCTGGAAGAGCTGGAACGAAGGGAGAAAGGCCCTCCGGGAAAAAAATCCCAGGTCCGCAATAATTGAAGCATTCTATGAAACTGAATCACAATCATCTTCCTAGTTTCATTTTCCTGTTGCAAATAGTGCTCGCTCAAATCCTTTGTGTATGTTTCAATTCCAGTTTAGACAGAGCAATAAACTCCATTTTGTAAAAATCTCACAACATCAAAGTATCAATAATCCACAAACCATGTGTGAAGCAAGAAAACCTCAATTACATTTTAAATTCAATTAGTGATTGTGCTTCAATGAACTCCATACAAAGCAAAGGTATTGGTAGAAATGAACTCTTGTATTTGAAAACTAAAAGAAGAGCACAAACGAATTTTGCATATCCCTTTTCAGAGCTCCGAGAGAAGCTCATATACATCCACCCAACTGCCAAAGGATTGCATAAAGAGGCAAATTAGTAGCCACCAACTGAAAGAATGAGAAGCAAAAAAAAAATATAGCATGCTTGTGAAGTGAATTGTGTATCTCTTGTTTCAATGCATGCTATGCATGACTTACTAGCTGTTGGATTACCTAATAATTAATTTGTTTAACAAATCGGAGGAGACAAGCAAAACAATCAGTTTAAATGCGTCAAATGCAAGGAGAAAACATGAAATCAGAATACAAACTCACTCTAGCGTTACCCTTGCAATATACTAGGCTTCATAACCAAGCTTGGAACATTAAAAAATAATCAAAATGCTCGAGATATCAGAAGCAAAATCTATGACAGTTTGTTTACTACTTGTCGCATAGCAACGAATTTCAATTTCAATGCCTCTCCATGCACTTGCACCAAACTAGCAATCTATTTACCACCAAGGCTAAATAATTAGCACCCAGCAGTAGCATACTTCAATGTTTCATTAATAATCAGATGACCATATTGAGAAAGCAGGTGCAATTACGTTAGCAAATATTTTAACATACCAAGATCGCCTCAATCTCCTCATTCGAAACCGGAGTTCGCTTGGGCTGAAGAGAAGCTTTCCCTCCAACAGAAGTTGAAGCCTTCAAGCTAGAAAAAAAAGCTTGATAAGCACTCCCAGAGCTCAATGCTTCTTCCGGCTGCAACCCATTACCTGAGAATCAATTTCCTCAACACTCAGTATGTTGCAGCCTTCGGAGACAGTTCATTTCATATTTCCTAAAGCATATATTATAAGTTGACGAAAATTGCATATTCTATACTTCATGATCGCAAAAAAACATGCAACAATGGATCTCGACTAATACTGATTATAGCGAAAACAATCACAATCACTCGATTTATGGGGCCTACAATTCAATGGATGGTGTAATGGTGTGTGTAGCTGCTTCCACAACATTTTTTAACAGATCATATCAAGCAAATAAAAAAAGAGAAACAATAAGGTGAAATCAAAGATAAATAAAAGACGCGTGAACCAGAGGATTTGGTGGGGTGTCTTTGAGGGAATTTGATGCGAGGGATTCTCTTCCAAGCTTGTGTTCCTCCCATCTCTGTCTTCTTTTTTCTCTGTGTGAATTGAAACGAAGCGAAGGAGGGTCTTCTTCTGGTGCAATTGACGGCGATGTTAGCGATTTTTGACAAAGAATAGCTGGCTTGCGTGTTTCTACGTGTAGATTTGAATGTTTTCATGTGCAATATGTGCCGTTGATCTTTCTAATATTGGTCCCGCTTGCGCAGGGATCGATCAGCTCTTTGAGACCGGGTTATGTTCGGGTCTTCCCACCTGGGTTGGCGGGGTCCACTTTTTTTTTCTTAATATTTTTAATTATCATGGAAGAGTTTATAAATAGTGGGATTTTTTCCCCGGAAATTTATGTGAAAATAATTTATTTTGTAACTTATATTATAAGTTTATAGCCTAATATTAAACATAATTGAAAGAAAAATGCAAGAAACTCATTTTTTTTTAGTAATCCTTAGATTTTGTTGGAGTTGTTTTCATGTTTTTTAAATATTATTAAATTATTAATAATATTATATGGATCTGGCCTAAGCAGTCAGGTCGAACCCAGTCAGGCTGGACTACTTAGTGGCCCAGCATACCTGGCCTTTTTTCTCCTTTGAGCTGGACCCAGTATAAGATCATATTGTCACTCATCTAGCCGAATAATCAAGTGAATTGATTTACCATTGCATGCAATGGTTTACGAGGTAAGGGGCTATCGGGAGAAAATGGAGAGGATGCTTACCTATCCAGAGAAAAAAGATTGTCAGTTCCTAGTGATGTTTTGTAGCTCGAGTTGTTATCGTTGGCAAAGATGGGGGTGGAGGAACAAAAAAAACTTGCCGAGAGATGGGAATATAAACTAGGGGGGAGAAATTGGTTATTTTTCAACTTTGCACTCAAAATGTTTATATGTGATGGAAAATGGATATTTTATCTTTAGATATGCTAAATCTTAGCTCTTGTTTCAAATCGGAAAAATTCTAATTGTTGGTTCAAAGTTGCAATTATTAATTGTCAAATTTAACATCTAAAAGCTACTTGAATTGGTCATTTCATAGCAGCGCCTTAGTGGTTATTGTGTCGATCAATCACAATGGATCATGTGAAGGTGTAGTACAATGTCAGGTCATCATAGTGGTGTATGTTTTGGTAAATTTGGTAAAGAGAAAAAGCATTAAATGCATCTAAAAAATAGTGTTTTAGATTGTCTTTTTGTGTTGTTTGGTTCCTTAGTGGACCAAATGAGGCGTCGCGCGGTTCTCTCATTTTTTGTTCTTCTTCAAAATGGCATCGTTTTGGCCTCTAATTTATGGATTTTAGTTTAAGTTTAATTTAGTCCTTTATTTTCTGATTTTTTTAATTACATCCTTGATTGGCTTCAAACATTCAATTTATTGCAATTTCGCTTCTGCTGAACGTTAACATCACCCTTGAATTTTGGTACTTTTTTTATTTTGATCTTTGTTCTTGGATTTATGCAAATTGGTCATTAAACTTTATTTTTCTTTAATTTCACCCCTGATTTCAATCAAATGGGATCTCATAGCTTAATGCCCTTTGTAAATTGGTCATTTGCTATAGATATTTTCAATTTGACTCCTAATTGATCTTAAAATATTGATTTTCTTGCAATTTTTCCCTTGATTTCATTTAATTGACTTGGTAAAAATTAAGTTTGATCTATTAAGATTTTAATATTCCTAATTAAGACCAAATTAGGCTCATAAACTTAATTTTTCATCAATAAAGTCCCTAGTAAAAGACCCATTTAAAGTATAATTACGTCCATTCATCTAATCAAATCATTTAATTGAATCGAAATTAATTCTCAAACATAATTAAACTCTTAAATTGGTTAATGATTAAATCAAATTGGCCTATTAAAAATATAAATATGTCATTAGACTTAATTTTTATGCATTTTTGTTCAATAATCACTTATTTTTACCTTAAATTTACATTCTTCTTTAATTTTGAGCTCAATGTACGATGAGGCTTCTAATTTCATCTAAAATTTCAAGTTGATTTTTCCACTGCTAATCTCCTTGCTATTATTATTTTTTATATTTTTATTTAAAAAAAGAGAGTTAAATTTGAGAGAATAACCCATAAACAAGATAGGATGAATTACGAGTTTAATAAGTTAAGTCATAACAACTAGGTTATTATTTTTTTTCCTGAATAATAATGTGTCTTTTGACAAGTTTTATAGAAATGGGTATTTTGCAACTTCTATGCTTCGAAAAGCCTATTAACCAGCTTTCGACACCTTTTGAAAGCTCCATTGTACGTGTCTGTATACTGATGTGAAACCATAATTTCTTTCTGGAAACGACTCCTTCTGCAATTTTTGGGCTTTGAAAAGCTCACCATTCAATTTCAAACACTTTTAAGGATCTTACTCCTGTTTTGGCATACACGGGCAAAAACCAGAAGCTAGGTTTTTTTGTAATTTACGTACATTAAAAAAATAATCGTCCAGCTTTAAACATATTCTAGGGCCCATCGAAGACCATAAATTATGATATGTTTTCTTTAACCCATGCGAAAACCACAAGTTTTCTTTCATGACTTCTGTGCTTTGAAATTTAGGGTTGATCAAGGATAACAGAAGCCATGTTCTTTCCTAACGCAAGTCAAGTAAAAATCTGGAAAATCGTAAAGTATAACATGGCTTCTGGTCAAACAATTCCAAAACAACTACATCAATGAAACGAATAACTATCTGTAGAACGATTCAAAGAAAGGGATTTTTCAACAAGGATGCTGATTGATTTCACCTGATTTCCCTCAAGCATTCAATAGCCAAAACGCGTTTTAGGACTTTATTGAACCACGTCGATTTCAAGAAGTGAGGGTCTTTTTTTCATCCTGCCAAGGAACATGAACACTTCAACTGATTGCTCTTTCGTCTTACTGTGGTTGAATGTTTTGAGCAATATTACTGGTGACATGTAATGTTTCCTGTCAAAAGAATCGCTGAAAGGGTCAAAACGAAGACTTTTTTTCTTATAAATAGAAGAAGCGACAAGTGAACTTGTAGTTTGGGGCACGATATTTGATTTGATTTTACCTTCTGTTATCAAAAAAAAAAAAATCCCATTAATTTACTCAGTTCCAATCTCTATCCCGGTCACTTGATCGAACGCTTATTGATGAACTCCCATAGCTATATAGTATGAGGTTACTAGTTTCCACGGCCAAGACAATAAATTTAACCCATAAAAAAGCTGCGGGAACCTGCCATTTCTGCAACAAAGGAAGCAAGAACCCTGCCGATGCCCTTGCACGAGAAACGCCTGCTCTAAATTACCGAGCTCGGATATTTTTTATTTCCTATTAAAAAAAAATTGTTCATCGAGAAGTTTGATGAGTTTTGGATTACAAAATTGATGGGACGTAGTTCATTTTCACATGTAAAATCACAATTAGTAGGGCTCATAAAGTACAGCTGCTAAGCTGGTAAAGTTTGCTCGCATCAACTGTCTTGTGAAGCTTTAATTTAATTACCTCATCATAGGGTAATTGCAACCTTATGATCTTCAATTAAATAAAAGTATTTTTAGTTTCGAGTACTATGACAATTATTAAAATTTTATATAATTATTATTTTAGAATCCATGAAATTAATCAAATTACATGTAAATTAACCTGATTACACGTTAATGAAAAAATAAACTAAACTAAACGTGTTGAACTTTTCAAAGAAGTTTAAAAACTTTATTCTTCCATGGGCTCCAACCATATACTAAGTAATTTGATAGATCATCACGTCAATGCTTGACTGAAGGGCATTGCCATTACTTTTCGCTGATGGACACTGGAAATTCTTTTCCATATCGTATACTTGACGGTCCAGTCATCCACTTATTCCAGTCTTCATGTGTATGGCAGCAAAATCAAACTTGTGCCCCATCAAACACTCCAGCCTCTATTTGCCTAGCCCATCACCCCTCATCCTCAGTATAAATTAATGCACTCCACTCTTACTTTCAAATACCACAAAACATCTCTGATTAAAATTTGCATCTCACTAGTACTAGCTACTTTTTTCTGTCTCAGAATGTTTACCTCTTCGATCTCTTATTTTAATGGCATGCTATATGACACTACAAAAGGCACTAGGGGAAGCAAGGGAGCAAATTTGATATATAGGGATGAGTTGAGCAAGAAGATATCGCCGAAGAAGAGAGAGAGAGGTGGTAATTGCCTGGCAAGAAAAGAAAAGGATGAGAGGAAGAATTCTGAGAAAAGAGGGTGTGCCAGCAGTGTGCAAGAAAAAGATGTGATCAGAGTGAAAGTTAAGATGACAAAAGAAGAAGCAGCTCGATTAATGGCCAAGTGCAGAGAAGGGGGGCTTCTTGAATTCAAAGATGTCGCACATGAACTTGTCCAACTTCCAGTTAATCGTGTTAGTGTTGTGTCCTCTAATGGTGGATATGGTGGTGTTCTTCATAGTATCCCTGAAGAAAAGCAGCTTGAACTTTGAACTGCATGTACTAGTTTCCTTAATGGAATCAAAAGCCACAAAAGGAAGAATTTATTGATTTCTGCTATCATACATGTATAAAGCTCGTTAACGGTGGATCCAGAATAGGGTATCACAGAAATTTTCATCCACGATGGTGGATCATAGGATTAATTAGTTTGCTGCATGAAGCTTCAAGAACTAAGAGTACTTTTGAGTTTTGTAAATATTCCCGTGAAAAAAATAAAAAATCATTGAGTTTACAAGTGTGTTGCTGAACTTGCTGTTGTCTAAATGTATGATCAATAGAATTTTTTGGAACAAGCACTTCGAAGTTTGAACGGCATATCTTGCTTGAATGATGATAATTGACCCATTCATTCTGGGAGTTCTTACGATTATTTAGTCAAAGGGTTGGTGCTGATGATTTCGTGGACGACAAAAACTACTATACTGTGAGTCCTGTATTCTAGGAAACTAGAACAAATCAAATTAAAAGGTATATAGAAATGCATGCCTCCATAACCCCGTTGTAAGCAACCCACAAAAGCTTCACAGCATCAAAAGATAGGATAAGATAAATAAATTTACATGATGGCAAGGCACATCCAAATTATTCATTCTCAAAAACTGCAGTGAATGGTAAGAGGTTGGGAAGATACTGTGTACTTGTCACACCAAGCAGCGGGAGATGGTCAGAATTAGGTACTTATTTTTGTCGGGTCCCTGATGACTAGAAATATGATTTGATTTAGTCTTCCACTTTCAGTAGCCAGTTATATTTAATTTCTGATGGGCCATGATTGGTGTGCAGAGACCATTTCTTAATCAGAAAACTTCAAATTTCGATTCTTCTCCGAGACCACAAGGCCAGACAACCTGACCTGTCAAGCATAATATGTCTGTGTAAAAGAAAACAACAGTAAGTAGTTTTGCTAATCTTTCAATTAGGTGACAATATATTAATATTGTGAGCATTAGTGATGCCAGAGACGCTGTACTAGACAGGTATCTTTTGTGATACAACTCTGTTTAGGAGAGCGATTGCGGTAGCTTTTTAAAGTGTTTTTCACGCCGAAATACATCAAAATGATATTTTTTTTATTTTTTAAAAATTATTTTTGACATCAGCACATCAAAATGATCTAAAAATACCAAAACATATTCATTTAAAATTACAAAAAATGAATTTTTTGAAAACGGCGTTTCAAACACCGTTCCAAACGAGCAATAAAGTGTTTGGAAGAAGAAGAAGAAGAAGAAGAAGAGTAAGAAATAGGAATTGGGGTGCGATTAATACCATGATTGATCTGTCAAGCTCGTAAAACTTATTGCCAAACACACCCAATTGGCATGTTCATCCAAATGTTCTTACGTCGGATCAAATTATTTTTGCAAAAAATGATATTATGGAATCTAAAACGTACAAGAACAGCATTTACTGTCGAGATAACATCTAATTAATTACTCTTGTTAAGCAAACGCGTCACATCATGTATACTTGGGAATTGGGTGGCGACCCAAATGAAAAACCTCACATGAGAGGACTAAAAAAAGGAAAGAAAATGGCAATTTCCTCTTCAAAGGACTCGTCTCTCCGATTCAAACCCTTCAGGAGTTTCCACGATACTCTCCAAAGAGGGTTTCCATGTTCTAACTTTCATTCTCCCTCTCTCTATCTCTTCCAAAACATCTTCTAACTTCTTTCCTCCATTGACCTTCAGCTGAAACATTAACCACTCCAGCTCCTCCCTTGTAAGCACTATCTTAACCTTGAGGCTTGCACCTTTCTCAAAACTGCCACTCTCCTTCACAATCTTTGTGCCTTTCTTTTCTTGATGTAGCTCCTCCATGTCATCACCCTCTTCGTGTTGCCTTATTTTGCTTGACCCTAAGCAATTTCCCATAGTTTGGAGTGCAAAAAACAACACAGTTTCGATGGATAAACAGTATTTAAAATGTTGGGAACTCAAAAAAAGACAGAAATAGGGGGGGAAGTGGTTCCAAAGGCTTCAGCTTTTGAAAATTAGGTGGTGAGGAGACATGGTATTTATAGGAGTTAGGTGCCCAGAATTTACGTAGAATTTCTGACTCAGGAATAGTGGTTTTTCTAAATTTCCATGAAAATGACGCCACTACTTCTGAGCCCTTGTATTAAATAAGTTAAGTACATTTCTTTTTAACTTCCTTTGTAACTAGTTTAATAATAATAATAATAATAATAATAATAATAATAATAATAATAATAATCGAAGAACAACTTATAAAAGTTTAAATGCAAGAAATCAGGAAGTGAAGATTTCGCTACGTGGGCGATTTTATGCTTGATCATGGCGATTTTCTTTCTCTACCTCAAATTAGTCAAACACACGAGATCAGAGATTTAATCACTAATAATTAACACCAATAAAACCTGCTGCAGAGTAATATTCTGATAGAAGTTCAATCTAATTACAAGTTTGTAAACTCAAGTCCAGCCCACATATGCAATCAAGATATTCAAGAATTGGTAATGAGATCTACAAAGAATTGAAATAGTCGACATACTTGATGTTAGAAAAAAAAAAAAAAAAAAAGAGGATAATAATTAATGATTTGGTTTGAAATCTAATTTTGCTAGTGGTCTTAATTTATTTTCTATTGCTAGTTGATTTTGGTTGTTTGAAGGAGTAAAAGCTTGTTTGGTTTTGTACGTATTGGTGATTATTTATTAGAGTATTTTCTGTTTAAAAAACATTAAAACAATATTTTATTATTATTATTTAGATTTATTTATGATATCAGTTCATCAAAATAATTTAAAATAAATAAAGAAAATAAAATAGAATAAAAATTTATATATTTTTATAAAAAAAAAAGTGATATGAGCAACTAAGGAAATCAGCAGACTATACCGAAGGTTCATGGAAATTGGAGGCTTAGGATTGTGTCAATCTTAATAAAACCTAATTGATTCCCCGACAATGTCACAAGCATGGCGGAGTCATGTTAACTTCCTGCCTGAATTTAATAAATGTCGTGGAAAATAATAAACGGACTATAAAAGAGCCTGATTATTATTTTTATTTTATTTTATTGCCACCAGCTGCTATCTATGTTTACGAGATTAAAGAGTTTTTATACCCATAAAAATATTAAAAATAATCATAATCATAACACTGACCAGATTTGAAAACACCGACAAGTTTATTGACTGTATTTATATGTCAAAAACTTATATTTCTTTACTGAAACACATAATTTTCCACCGCTTCTAAAGGATCCATGATTCTATTGAAAGAATTTAACTATTTCTTGATTGACAACGAAAGATTGATTCTTCAGTCACGGTTATAGATATATAAACCCAAACACAATCAAACGCATTTAGATTCGAAAATGTTTATATTATATTCTGAATTCATGATATCTCCTTATAGAAAAACTAGACAAGAAGACGAAATATGATAGAAAAAATGTTGAGATACCTTGAATTATTGGAAATATAATATAGATGACAGTGATATATACTATTAAATCTATATGAACAATGTTGACACGCCATGTTTAGTAGAGTAGCTGACAGGGTTTCTTAATTAGAGAAGCATGATTTACGTAGAAAATATAATATATTTTCCATGATCGAGGTTATACCAACCCTAGATTATTAAACTTCATCGTGCATGGTGTTTGACGTTGAATAACGTCAGTGATACTGTCCGTGAACCTGAGAACGTGGCCCTTCATTTACTGGACGAAAAAGATTTCAACAATATTCATGACCACAATGCATGGAGGAGAGGAGATTTTTCATAGTTTATTGGTATATTTTTTTCTTTTTAATTTCAACTGTAAATCAACTATTATCAGCACTCCAAATATTTGAAATGCTGAAAACTTTTATGGTGATTTTCATCTTAAATAATAATATAGAGAACAGATCTATTTCTCAATAAAGCTAATTAAGCCTCACGGTATCGGATTTTGTTTTTTTCTCGTACAGCATTGAAGTATTCAAAATCTGGGACTTTTTTTTGTCACTGATGTGACCGGGGTTTGAAATGCAAAACCCCATTTTCTGCCATTACTTTAGTTTTGCCATCACAGTGGTCAGCATAGCCTGTTCACACGGTGCGGACAGGATCACGAACTTGGAAGGTTTGATATATGGTAATCAAAGTAGACTGCCTTGTCGAAGCGTCTGTCCTTGTGTTCATCGTGATGACCTAATTGGAGAACAAAACTCCAATTTATCAATCTTCTTGATTGGAGAACAAAACTCCCTAGTTATTGCTGTTGAATTTCCGATTGTCAAGTGTAATTAGCGGGTCTCTCATGCAGTCTTCGGTCATCTGCATAGGTCAAAAGTATTTTGTTTGAAGGTTGAAACGTTTGATGTAAAACATCCTCTCTTTTTTCAAAGTTTCCTGTTTGGCCCATGCTTCCTTGAATCGAAACTGAAGCACAGCGCTCCCCTTGTATGGGACGTCAAATCTTGTCGGAGAGCATTGTTCTGGCCGGTAACAAGTAAGCTTGCTGCTCGGAGCTAATTAAATTATTCTTGTCGAGTTAAATCTCAAGCGCACCTTTTGCAAGTTGCCACTATGCTAGCTTGCACTCGAAAAAGAAAAACAACATAAATAAGAAACTCCACTCGTGACTCTCGGATGCCTTTGCCCCTTCACGGCACTGCTGAGAAAAATGCACCTTGTTTGTTAGTCTCTCATCACGCGCAGTTGTAAACCCTGGCCCCAGATGATCCGGCAGCATGTTTTGTTTCTGCGGTGTGACTATTTTTTTATTAAAAAAATGATTAAAGTTCAAATCAATTTATTTTTTATATTATTTTGATGTGTTAATATGAAAAATAAATTAAAAAACACAAGTCATTTTTATACATTTTAAAATAAAACAATTTCTATCGCAATATAGTACACTTAACGATATTTAAGCGAGCCAGAGCATTTTATTTGAGGTAATCGTGACATTCGCTGACGTTTCGGACCCCAGGAGAGAAGAAATGAACGGAAAGTAAAACCAATTCTTCCACCTACCTCAAGAGAACTTGGCATACAAGAAATAGGTGGAAGCAATAATGATCACTTTACAGTCTAGGGTTTAGGTGAGGAAGCCAATAGTTTAATGTTTTTTGCGAGACTGTTAACTGTAGAAGCATTTGAGGACTCAATCTTGAATCTTCGCAGTGGGGACAACTACCTGCTTTGGGCCAGCTTGTTTAGAAAGAAAAAAAAATCACTCCCCGTCAAGGAGAGTTTGTCACCGGCAAATCGGATTCTTTCAATCTTTCACGCCAACCATGCATGGGAAAAGACGAAGGAAACAAGCCAAAATACCTTAAGCTGGGATCATGGTTAAGCTCACTAGATCTAGATCTGATTGATCCCCATGCAGTGCTACTCGATTACTGGTTGCTAACAGCAAAAGGTGACCTCGGATCCGTGTGAACACTATCCAAACCCTAACCTTACTACCTGAGCTGGCCCTTTCTACTACATCAGAAGAACATCAGCCACACGATGTGCAAAGATCACTTCTCAAGTCGAAGCTTGGTTGTATAAGATTTGACAGTGCTCTGTTCCATCTCAGATGAACACGGACCTAAGCCTCCATAAATATATTACAACCAAAACCACCAGACGAGAATTCACTAACCGTTAGGGATATTGCAATTCAGCACTAAAAAACCCCAAGTTAAATCTAATGTTAATTAGCCTACCCAACAGATGGTTTGTAACAGTAGAGCATGCTAACTTAAAAACATCCAAGTTCTTCACAGGTTTTCCGTATCTTTTTGAATAAGTTCAGCTCCAAAACCAACTAAATCAGGTTAAAATTAACATACATAACCAAAATGGAGATCCAAGTACAATTCACTACATTCGCCGACGCTTCTTTGCAAGATTTTCAAAAATTTGGTGGACATCAGAGGATGTGATTGTCTTTGATTTATCAAATGACTCCTGCAGAAAAACATGGGTACATACATCAGTGCACCAGATTTGCTTTGCATAAATAAACTCAAACTAAAACAGAGAAAAGGTAACTTTTTACAGCTAAGTTGCAAGTTTGCATATCACAAGAGTAAGCTCTAAGGCGTGTTATCAAGGACATACCACAAAGGAACGAAACTCATCCTTAAAGTCTGCAATACCATTCAAAATCTCCACCTTCTCTATATGACCAAGCTTGTTGAAAAAGCTCAACTCGGCGCCCTCCTGTTGCTGCAACTTTTCTTCCCTCTTCTGCTTTGCCATTTTCTCATACTCAACAATTGTGTCCTCCTTGTCAAGAAGATAACTTATTTGCTTCTGATTGTACATATCCAAGCATTTTTCACATCTGCACAGGACGTCCCTCCAGTTTTTGGAAAGAAACAATGGTTTTCCTTCTGAAACAGGTGAAGTGACTTCCACATCGACTCCAAGAACACAAGTAGTATGAAGATTGATGTCTTTTGTGCATTGGTTTGGGCTGTTAGACCCGCTATTCTTCCCAGAGCTTTCTCCAACAGCAGAAGCTTTTCCAGCTGTTGCATTATCCTTTTGAGAAGAATTCTTAGAACATATATCATTCTCAAGCTTCCCAAAACCACAAGCTGTGGGAATATCTTCCAGCACATCCTTATCCTTGGCATTACTATTAGTGGCAACATCTTCCCCCCCTGACGCCCAAATTGTCTTGGGATAAAGTGTCAGAAAAGAACAAACTGCCGAGCATGTCTTGCATATAAAATCCTCATAGAAAGGCTCTCCTTCCTCATCTCTCGGAATCTGTAAAACAAGGAAATAATTTTGGTATCTAATAATCATAATGCTTAATCAGATTCTGGCTCAAAGAAAGCCAAGATTACAGAAGACCAGCAATCGCTTTACATGTCCTAGGGAGGGAAGTCCAAACTAAGAAGACATTTATTGAATTGTGTTTGCAAGAAGTGAGACCTGAAGCCTAAAGTATGCAAACCTCTTGGTTGTAGACTCTACACTATAGCCATGCACTTGAAATCAGAGCATAGGAGGAGAAAAATCTTAAAACATGATCCATGTAAAATGGTTGGATGTCACTTATGATTAACATCCTGCATTGGAATCTGAATTAACCTGATCATGTCTCCAAAATAATACCCAAGTATGATATCATCCAACTTATTAACCATGATGACCATATATAACAAAATCACATGAAAGTTGATACATCAACCAACTTTTCTACCAACAGTAGGCTTTAGCAAGGGTAGGGACTAGGGGTTGTCTGTGATGCCAACTAACAAAGGCAAGGTTTAGGAAAGAACCAAACTGAAAGCATGGTTGTTCGGCAAAAACAACCCTGCCATAGATAACTCATACAAAATTTAGTGAGTACAGAAGTAAATGTCAACTTGCCAACCCTCTTCATTGCACATCCAAGGATTACAAATTTCCCAGCTCAAACAACACTTTTTCTAGGCTGGAGACACGGGCAGGTAACTGTGGGAAAGAAAGAAGCAAAGATGATGACAACAGAGACTGAACAACCAGGCTACCAACCTCATTGGAAGACTCTAGGCCAAGATGCTCATCATGAAACCAATCCTCACACATAATGCACTGTATCATCTCTTCTTGTGCCTCAACATCTGGATCAGGATAGGGCCGGTCACAAGAGCAGTATAAACCTTTGAAGTTGTGGTTATATGAATTTTCAGCATTTTCCACATCTTTCTTCGCGAAAATCTTGCAAAAGTTCTCCCCAAATTTTGAATTGCCGCAGTCACACCGAAAATTTCTCTTGGTCCATAACTCCACAATCTTTTGTGTGGCAACAGTAAAAGGCACGTTAAATGTAAGATAAATCTTAACTAGACAAATGTTATATAAGATAAGGCATTGAAGAACAGAACATTGATCCACAGGTGTGGATAAATACTTACTTCTGAACTTGCACATTCAGATTATTGGTTTGGTTTTAAACTGAAGTTTTCAACCTCCTTCAAAAAGTGCTAGCATGAAATGAATATTTATGTATTCTACTGTACGGTGTCGCATGAATAAAATTAAGTTGCAATGTTCTTGTGCATTGGTTATTGTAAGCACCAGCAACACCAGTGGTTATCAATTTCTATATAACACTTTTAAGGGCATGCAAGTAGTCTTGACAATGCATTATGTTTTGCAAAGAAACATTTTACTTCTCATCATGCCTCCATGTTAGAATTTTAGTTCTAGGTTTCTAGCCCTGTAAATTTGTTTAACTTTTCACTAACAAACAGCATCCGCCAGAGCTTTTAACATTCGCAAAAAAGGCTTCAGTAGCTAAATTTATAGTATTTTTTTCATCCGAAATGTGCATGAACATTGCCTCATTTTTTTCAATAAGCTTGCTGATGGATGTAGCATCTTTTTGGTCACCAGTGTTCATTAATTTGCAGAATGTTTTTCAATCAAATTGAAAGTTGGGGCATAAAAACAAACCCACTGGGAACTAAATCAATTGACAATCAAAACACTAAACTAAAAGGGAAAAATAAATACCTCATGGCCATCATGGCAAGACAAACTACAAGCAGTGCATACTCCAGCATTTCCATCTGGAGTGCAAGACAGACATGAGAAAATAGCCTGTCTCTTCATATATCCCATGTTATAAGTGCACTCGTTTCCCTCGTCTCCTCCCAAAACCAAATCCGCATTCTTTGCAACCAACCGAGATAAATTCACAGAGAAAAAGTTAATATTAAACTCAATAAATCTAATAAGCAGTGTGTTAGTTACATTATACATATGTATTCTATCCACACCATCAAAGATTAAATCATCTTCCAGATCAATACCAAAGCAACCCATTTAAAACATAATGCTTTTTCTTTGGCATTACTGTTTGAGGTCGCAAATTTCGTTATACATAATTTCACAGATAAATATCGCAGCAGTTGTCATGATCCAAAACACTTTTTGCCCTTGTATTCACAACTCTGGTCATGGACTTGTGGCGTTACGAAATCTATCGATTTCCCTAAATGCTGGAAACAAAATATTAAAATATTCTCGTGTTGAGTAACTTAGAATCTATTACGAAACCAATTTGTGTCCAACAATTTCCGATACCAACCCCACTTTACCAAATTAATCTCGACAAAATGACCCTCTTTTCATATTTAGAAAACCCTAAACAACACAAGACCAGTGACTCGAGACCCTGACCTGAAATCTTTTCTTCCTAGCAACTAAACAAATAGTACACAATCACGCCAGCAACCAAGAGGGTAGGGAAAAATCAATACTTTCACTCAGCAAAAGAAACCCTGAATTGAAAGTTTACCAGTTCCTCGGCTTCAACGTTTTTGAGATATTCATCAATGGTAACAGTCTGCTCTACCTCATCATCAAATACACCATCCATTTCTCAATAGAGATGAAAAGATTGAGACTTTATGCTTTCTACCTGGAATTCAATAAACAAGGAAAGATACTAGTGATATGTCTGCTTTAAAAAGGATTGATTTTGATACGGGAAAATCTATGGGCTTGACCTAAAAAATAAATAAAGCAGGTATTGGAACAAAGACACCAACCTGATTGGATTTCGTTGATTTCTAACAATTCTAGGGTTTGTTAACAGTATTAGGAGAGCGTGGGAGAGATGTATGTCGTCTGGGTATGGAGAGAGAGAGCGATACAGATATATGGTAGTGTTAAGGACTGTACGGACTTTTTCCCGCCATGATGAATGTTATGTGGTGGTAGTGGGGGGGTGCATCATTTTAACAAGTTAAAAATTTTCATGATCCTTTCCCTCCATTTCAAGGATGCGATTTGGTGTCGTGTGTTTTGCAGCCTCCGCTCCATGTTTGAAATTTTTCTCTCTCTGTTTGTTATTTTGAATTTCAAAATATATTTATTTTTGTCTTTTAAAAGTATCTTTAAGAAATATTAAAAAAATATTTTAATTTACTTTAAATTGAAAAAACTATATTTTTATATTGTTTTGATGTGTTAACATCTTGTATATTTTTTTAAATAGAAAATACTTTAAAAACTAATCATTAACAAACTCTCTAGTACCCCCTTTAACCTTGAAATAATGTGGATGGGTACTATTTTTAACATAGACAAGGAAATAAAAAAAATAAAAAAAAAATTCAACGTGTTCACTGTTCAGATCTAATTTAGTAAAACTTAGTTTTAATAAGAGATGCATGTTCCAGGTTACTCTAGAATTTTCGACATTCCGCCACGTAATGCTCATCACATGATTGTTTTTTATTTTATTTATGCGTTTTGTTGTATTATATAATTCAATTTATAGCTTCATACATTATTATCTTGCACGGTAGTCGTGGCAAGTGCTATGCCACGGCATCCCCTTCATTGCATGCTGTTAATTTATTCATTCTTTGTTTTTATTAAGCTATTTAATGGATAGTAAATAATATGATTTATAGATTTATGCTTGGGAACTCAGTGATGCTATTTAATAGCTAGTTAAAGTTTATCCATGATATTCAAACCTTGATGTATTATTTGTTATCTAGTTGTTTTTTTATATGATGTCGAGTTAGACATCTATGTTTAGCACGATACATTGAAAAACCTTGGGGAATGAATTATAATTTTATGACAGTTGGATTACGGATTGTGAAATGATTTTGGAAGTATACAAGTCTGGAATATTTGTTTTGTAGATTTTGGATTTGAGTTATAATATATTTATTTTATAAGAACTCGAAACAACCAGGATTTTATTTGGTATATCTAGGCATGAGAATATATAAATAATTATTTATGTTTGATTAGACCTACGTAGATTCATTAAACTCACACGAAAGAGAAATGGGTTTTAGCCTATATTGTCAAGTTTTTTAAGACCCCATTCATCATGTTTAAGAGGTGGTACATTACTCACAATGTAAAGATTCTTACAAGCATGATGAATAATCATAATACAAATTTTGTTTCTTCATTAATTTGTCGGTGGCTGTCTTTATGGTTTCTTTCTCATGGTTACTAGGTTGTCTGGTCAACAAAGAATTACTATTTTCTATCAATGATTTATCAGTTTATCTTTTTAATATGATCCTTTTAGTCTTGTATAAAATTGTCACAGTTCTTATTACCATTAAGGAAAGCAGTAAACACATTTTACTGTATTTTTAATCAGCAGGTCTGATGTTTTGATGATTGCTATATGTTTTCTCACCATCAATTTAAGACTTCATATTATGCTTTTTCTATTTTAAACCAGCAGGTATTACAAGCTAGGGATTCAACCTATGACGAGAAGTTTTCATACAAGAGCTTCAAGCTGAAGCGAACTGGACCAGGTAAGTTGCTGTTTTTTTTTTTCGTATATCATTTGTCTACCCATTAAGCTAGTCAAAAATATTAGTTCTAGTGTCTGTTTGGGCTGGGAATGTGGTTGCGGTTGTTTTTGAAAGTGCTTTTCGTTTAAAAATACATCAAAATCATATTTTTTTATTTTTTAAAAATTATTTTTGATATTAACGCATCAAAATAATCTAAAAACACTAAATTTTATTAATTTAAACTTTAAAATAATTTTTTTTTTCAATTTTTTTTCAAAAATATTTTTAAAAAGTACTATCAGACACCACTCATTACATTTTGACGAAATAGGTTGTGGGGATCTGTGTAGAGACTGGTAGAAAAGCTGGATTTAAGTTTCGTTATATAATTCTATCAATTCTTCTTATTGCAAACCCGAATGTTGTCAATGGTAATGCAGCACAGAATACTTAATTACAAATGAATGAATAATGTGAATATTTAATAAAATAAATTGAGAATTATATATATTAATAAATGTTAAAAAAATTATTTAATATAATTTTATTTTGTTTAATTGGATGTATAAAAAGAGCGGCTGGAAATATATATAAAAAACTTATAATTCCATTTGAAAACAAATTCAAAGTTGAATAATATTAAAGAAATAATCTTCAAAAAAATAATTTTAATTATTTTGTTTGAATCAGTTTTAATAAGAATTTTAAAAGTAAGGGCCTTTGAAAAAGAAGCTCAAGAGTCTAGGCTTGATGGACTTGCTCTGGCCCAAAACATAAAGGCATAATAACGTGTTAGGCTTTTTTTTTTTTAATTTTGTTAAGCGCATCGTTCATACAATCCTTTTGTTTTAAACGAAGAGACGACACGTTGTTTTTGGTTTTACCGTCGACCATTCAGGTGCAGAAAAGTTGGGTGTTTAACTTCTTGGATAAAAAAAAATTATTTTCAATCAAAAACACTTTAAAAAAATATATATTTTAAATATCCAAATAAACTCATTTATGGTCTTAAATTAGCCAAAATCCAGTGAAAAAATAAAAAAACCAAATCGAATTCAGTGAACTTCTTCAGTCCAAATCTATCCTTTTAGGCAGAATGAAGAGCTTTTTCATGGCCAAAATCGATATCATTTTATGATTATTTTTTTTAAATTGGAATCTTATAACTCTCTCTCTCTCTCTCTTATTTCAAACTAAAGTTTGGACCAAACGGGATGTTTGATATTGTATTTTAAAAAAACTTTTTTTTAAAAAACTTTTTTTTAATTAAATTTTTTTTGTGTGTTTTTAGATCATTTTCAAGTAAATAATTTTTAAAACATACAAAATATCATTTTATGTATTTCAAAATGAAAAATATTTTTAAAAATATTTTTAATCACGCTCTCAAATAAACATTAAAACAATTGCTATTTTTAATTATGCACAAAATATCATCAAAGTGTGTGTGTGTGTATATATATATATATATATATATATATATGACTTAAAATTGTCTATATATATATATAGTAATGACTTTGGTTCCATGTTTAGCTTTCAGCTATTATGAAGTCGACTTCATCAGCCATTGCCTCATCCTTTTTGTTCCCATCTTGCTGTATCCTTTTATTAAAAAAAAAAAAACTTGACTATTTGGAAAATTGAAAATGTTTTTTTTGGACATTGGTGCTTACCAATTTGGTACTATTGGGGGAAAAAACAGCAATACGGCGTCTGCTAACACGCGGCTTTGACATGGGTAAGTACCAAATTAACCCAGGCACAGAAGGAATTTAACAGCGTTTGAACCAGTCTTATCAGTGTTTTACAAGCAAAGCAAAGCTACCCCCTCGCGTAAGAGGAAAAATTGAAGAATAAAAATACACTGCAAATTAGTTTTCAAACCCACTACCTGCCGTACGCGTAAAACCAGGAGGTCTCTTCGAGAACTCTTTTAACAGATAATTAAACAAGTGGTTTCATAAATTTCTCTCAACAAAGAATGCGAAGGGTGACCGGACCATTCAGCCACCGACACACTCATTTCCATGTTAGCATGGAATTTCTTTGCAAGACTCAGAAATAAAATAAAATAAAATAAAAACATTCCTCCACTCAGAAATCGTCAACAGCATTTCTTAGCTGGAAATAGGGTAAGTTACTATCTACTCCCTGGTTTTGAATATTTATAAACGAGACCTTTATATTTGACAGCCTATAACTTAGTCCTTTAACCCTTGTGGACCATTGTCTTATGAAAACTATTTTTTTCCTAATAATTTAAATTAGAAAATGATAAATTGGGGATGCACAAAATAAACTAAAAAATGTATTAATCAGACATAGATCTTCAACGGTAAAGGGACTAGTATGTATACCTTTCAAAAAGGAAGGATCAAGTTACGATTGAATTCATAATAGAGACCAAAGAAAAGTAAGAAAAGTATAATCTTGGAAATAGCATGCTGACTTCAGAAGTTCTAACAATCTCCTTGACTGTACGAAATCCCCGCCAGTGCAGCTTTATCAACCGAGAAATAATAAAACCCTGCCCATGAAAGCTTAGTATTTTTAGTTATAAAAAAATGGCTCCTTCTACTCTCTCCCTCTTAATACTCTCTGTGCTCATCTTCCTTCAAAAAGCACACAGCAATAAAACTATTTGCCATAATCCATGCTCTAGAAACAAACTGGAGGTTCGGTTCCCTTTCGGATTTGATAATAATAGATGCAGCTATCCAGGTTTCAACCTCTCATGCAACGATCTCCAAAACCAGATGATCCTCAACCTCCCAAACACTGGCAACTTCACTGTCCTAAACATCAACTACCGAAGCCAAACAGTAACTATACAGGACCCACAAAACTGCCTTCCTCAGAAATTCATGAACTCTTCATTTGACCTGTCAGAATCTCCTTTTATTCCTGAACGCCATGATCGTTTCTTCACCTTCCTAAATTGCTCATCAAATTCTACCACCGTTGGATCTGAGCTGAGGCATATTAAATGCCTTAGCAACGAGAACTTTACTGTCGTGGCCATGCTATCAATTATTTATGAGTCGTCATCTTACAGGCGAGTACCATCCTGTACGGAGCTGAAGACAAGAGTGGCTGTTCCGGTTGTATGGAATCGTCGGTCAGATAGTGAAACGAGATTAAAATGGAATGATCCCTATTGTCGATCGTGTGAAGAGGACGGTGGGACATGTGGGTTCAAGGGGGATACTGGCATGGCCATTGAATGCATAGGTCGACGTAGCAACGGTATGTTTTTCGAGCAATTCAACTGTTACAGTTCGATTGAAGCTATCCCATTTAAGTTGTTCATGATTGTTAAGGAACCATCTTACCTAAAAGCTCAAGCTATTAAGTGAGGTTACATAATATGATTTATATTATTCTCTAACATACCCCCTCAAGTGAGAGCCCTTTGGGCTTGAAACTTGCATATAGGTCCACATTACCCTGCTTGATTTTTATCAAATAGAATGGGGGTGGTGAGATTCGAACTCATGACTGCTGGATCAACAAGGCTCTGATACCATGTTAAGGAACCATCTTACCTAAAAGCTCAAGCTATTAGATGAGGTTACATAATATGATTTATATTATTCTCTAATAATGATCCACACGTTACACCGATATGTGTGGATCAGAATATCTTAATGAGGGAGTGGCGACAGCTAGTATTTGTCTGTCTCTAAACGTTTTCTTCTAATTCAATTTTTTTATTCAAATCTTATTAATTATATAAGATTTAGTTGAGTATATTACTTTTAGGATTAAATAATTAAGTACAAGGCAAATATAGGGCAAAGTGATGATGATTTTAGGGTGATTTATTTTTTCTATGCTAGTGGTATAGTTTTTGTATGGCCAAAATCCTACTCTACGGGCGACAAACATTCTCCACAAGAACTAGTCAAGAAGCATGAAAGTCAAATCTTTAATTGCCAGAGAATCTTGCATTTCGATTTCTTGTTTGTTCCGTTGGAATCTGCCTGTTCTTGGTCATGAGATCAATGAATGTCAAATTCTTGCATGTTACGTGGTAATGGTGAATTCCCCAAAAGTCATACATAGTTTTTTTTTTTTAAAAAAAAAAATAAAATTCTTGTGTTAGGTGTTATCTCTGGTTGCTATGTTGTATCACACTATTGTGAATGTTTAGGATTTGCTCACCAAAATTTAAATATGAAAAAAAATATATAGCGATGTGGTAATTGACCAAATTGTGTAAAAGCCATGTATTGAAATTGACAAGGAAATCTGTATCCTCTTTTGCGATTTGGCTTTGCCAGGTCCTCTCCCAAGAAGTGCAAAATACGGCATCATACTGGGTGCTGGAATACCAGGACTGCTGTGCATCGTTGGGATTGGTTCCTACTTGTTCGGCCGACTCAAGGAATGCATCGGAGGCAATCAGCCCACCACAGAATTTCCCACCTCCATTGCTCCGGGACCAAGCGTACTGATCACTGGTCTAGATGCACCGACAATAGAATCTTACCCCAAAACCCAACTTGGCGACAGTGGAAGATTGCCCAAGCCTAATGACAACACCTGCCCTATCTGTTTATCTGAATACCAGCCAAAGGATACACTGAGGACTATCCCTGACTGCAGCCATTACTTCCATGCTAATTGCGTCGATGAATGGCTTAAAATGAATGCAACGTGTCCTTTGTGTCGAAATTCGCCAGATGGGTCATCTGTAATGACCCCTTCCTCTCCGTTGTCCACGTCATCATCTTCAACGTCAACATCGTTGCCATAGATCATAGATGGCTAGCTATGCTATACAAGGTATTTTTTGCTAGTTTTGATTGTCAATCGTGCATGAGTATTGCTTCGTGTGTATATGTATTTACAAGTGGTGACCAACCGTGGATGGACTTCATTTGCTTTTGGTAAGTTTTATATGAAATACCAAAGAGAGAAGCTAGAGGATAAATCATCTATCTTATCAGGACTTGTTTTATAAACCCAACAGCCCACCAAGGCCATCACAAGAGGCCCAAAACATCAGCCTCCTCCTCAAGTTTAATTGGTTTTCTGAGCTGTTAGTCCCTTCAGTAAAAAATGATAAAAGAAGAAGAGGAAAGTAATTAAATTAAATCCTCCAGGAATTATTTCGTAATGTCATTTCTTTTATTTGAATCAGAGGAGCAAAACCAGAAATGGACGAGCTTCGTGCTTGAGTTTGGCCCAGTTTTAACCCTCAAGGCCCATATGGGTCCAGTCCTAGACCATATAGCCCAACTCGAATAACCACAAAATTAACTTCATAAACCCTTTAATTGCTCTGATCTGATTAGCTCATAGCTCAAAAATGCCCTTGAAGCAGGATTATTCGCTGTTAAAAACTAGGCCTTGATCTGGCTTTGAGCGAGGGTTTTTAAAAAAGTGCAGGAGGTTGATTCGCCGCCTCTGGAGCAGAAAAGTAAAAAAAAAAAAAAAAAACTAGAAGTCCAAAAATGATGTTTGTATGTTTATCCATTTCATTTGCAAACCAAGGATTCAACCAGGATATTCGTGGAATAAAGTTTTCTATATATTTGTTAATCCCATTTATTATTAATAATGTTCATGAAAAGTTCCACCTAGCATTTTTCTTTTGAAAACTATCATCATTGTCGACAATTTGCAGATCTCAAACTCAATATTTTTCGTTGACTTTGTTATTTTTAGCATAAATAGAGGAGACCCATTCCCTTGGATATCATCACAGCTATATTCAATAAGAGAGAAGGTAGTTGCAATTTGTTGATAACCTAGTTAGAAGATCGATACAATGAGCAGCCCATACCTAACATGTGGTTCGGTGTTTATAGCTTCGGTTTTGCTCCTCCCTACCCTGCCTCATACATGCATCAGATATTAATTAGTACAAGAGATTGTCCTTTTACATCCGTTTTCATGTTTTAAAGGTTGAAAACGACAAGTTGGGCACGAGTATATATAGTTTAATGATTTTGTAATGATAATTACTAATCCTAATAACTATATTTTATCTAACTCTTATACAATGGAAAATGACAGCACTGTTGCGTAATTCAAGTTGCAACAGGCCCATCCAACCATCAAATCTAAAGAAATGAGATTTCCCCCGCCAAAAAAAAAGTCAAAGAGAGAGAGATCTGTCACGTTCCGTGTAATGGGTGTGCTTGCTGAACACGAAGGCAGGCCAAGCTAATAAATTTCTTGATAATGACTACTGTTCAGAATAATGGGCTAAGACACTTTTGGGCCCAGAAATTTTTATTTTATTTTCTTAGAAGATTTTCGGAACCATAAAGTTGACAAAGTCGATTGCTGGCTCGCTTGATGAGCGGTGGTCCAAAATGAGATGGTTATCTATATTTTATGTGGTTAAAAGATTATCATAGTTGCTTACGTTAAGAAGAATAGATATTTGTAGAAAATAATGAAAAAATCAGAGGAAGAAAATCATTTTTTTTGTTAAAGTTCATATAATTTTTTAATAATTTTTTTTTACTAGGAGCACATCTCGTTAAGAAAAAAACAACAATTTTTTTTAAAAAATATTAACTAGAACTATAAGCGTTTGAACTAGATATAAAACACATATTTTCAATAAAAAACAAAAAATATAATTCCTTTATTTTTATTTTAAATAAAAAGTGTTTTTTCAAACGAGAAGATTTATTTTTCAAGTAAAAAATTTATTATGATAGTAAAAACAAATTTTAAAACGATAGAAAAAATATAAGACCTTTAAAATTGAGAAAATCATATCAAAAACCTATAATGAGAAAATAAATAAATATTTTATTCACATTCAATATCAATAAGCAAATTATTTTAAAAAATTCCACGTGTTTGACTAGTACATTACTTAACAATCAAATAATTGTTTAAGAGCATAAAAGGGTTCGCATTGGTATTTATATGATATAAGAGCATATCTAGCGGGAGTGCTATATAATAAGGCATAAATAAAATATCAATTGTTTAGCTATTTTATTTATCTTTTTGAATTGCAGCGGGGGTGCCATTTGCAGAGCCAAAAATGGCACCCCCTCCATGAGCTGCTATTTGTAGCAGCTCATGAGAGACGAGGTAAAATTTTGGCCCCACCATGGGGTCACCTCCTTGGATTTTTTCCCATTTTTTTAGCTATGTTAAAGTTTTTAAACGAAGACCACGTGTATTTGCAATTGTTAAATGGGAAAGAACCATTTAATTAAAAATTAAATTAATT
Source organism: Salix caprea (assembly GCA_964035475.1). Classification (NCBI taxonomy): domain Eukaryota; kingdom Viridiplantae; phylum Streptophyta; class Magnoliopsida; order Malpighiales; family Salicaceae; genus Salix; species Salix caprea. Next base: position 9,274,089 of record OZ037759.1, on the reverse strand, counting down.
AAATATAATAAAATTTGATTTTTTTAATTTAAATATAATTAAAATTTTAATAATTATAATATTGGAATGTTTTTTAAAAGAATTTATTTAATTATATAGCTCACTCTTATTAACTGTATAATTAATTGCATAATTAAACTACATACAAAATAATTATACTATATTTAAAATAATATAAAAATAAATGGCTATCCAAAATGATTTTTACCATTCAAGCACACATCAACAAAAAAACCATATATACACTATTCAAACATCCATTTTAAAGATTTGGCTCTCCAAAATACCTACTCTCATTGGAGATGCTCTAACAACCCTTCTTGGGATCTAAGGATTACACTGTTGACTGTGAAAAGTGGCCCGCGTGGCTGATCGAGAAAAGAGGGTAACATACCTGCCATGCTCTGGCTCAGATAATGTTTTAGTTTCGTTTTGCGGACCCAACTACTATCATGTTAGTGTTTTAAACTCTTAAAGACACAAAAATGTTTTGAGCTATTGTTTATCAATAAACCATTTTATTTATTTAAAAAATTAAATTTTTATGAGAGATTTTAAGATATATTTTATATTATTCTCTAATATTTCATTCAAGTGAAATCATTTAGGCTTCAAACTTGTATACCTGATTTTTTTTTTATTAAATAAAATGAGAATAGTGAAATTCAAACTTGTAATTACTAGATCAACAAGATTCTGATATTATATAAAAAAACTATCTCATCTAAAAAATTAAACTATTAAATAAAATATTAAAATATATTTTATATTATTCTCTATCCGAGTTTTTTTTAATGTGTGAAGGGACAAGGCATGCCATGAGCCCAATCGGCGACACCATCCTAATCTCAATTGTCCCCATTTGCCAATAGAAAAGATATACACAAGTAATCCATAAATAGATCACTAATAGTCAACAAGGGAAAGGAACTCCTTGATTGATAATTCCACGAATAAATTTTACCGATAGCTTGTCTCTATCATTTCTATTGATAAATGGACGGGCAATAAAAAAAAACTGCTGAAAAGTCTTTTCTTCTCGGGACATGTATTATTTCTTAGCATTCAAATGGAAAGATATTGACGCAGTCAGAGATCATCGCAAGCATCGATTCTCCATCCGAATGGCGGTCGGTCAATTGAGCTTCCAGGAGGTTGATTTTTCTTCGTTTATTTACTATTCTTTTTAAATTATTTTAAGATTTTGGAAATGTACGCTGCCTCCAGAAAACTCATTGGCCTTGAGACAATCCCATGACAGTGGCTAACACGATCATATATTGGGATGTTTTTTAATTGAAAAACTCCATGAAAGTGGATTAAACATCTAATTAAGTAAATCAATTTATTATATTGGAATCCCTCACAAGTTCATGGACCAACCCCACCGATCCTTTCTTGACCTTTCTCCGAGACGTTCAAGTTGTGCTGAGGCCACAGAAGTTTCCCGTGGTTGACCCTGGCCAATACGGTTGGTATTAAGGAAATGAGCTGGCGTGGACTAAATCTACAAAATAAAAATAAAATATTTGCTGACCTGGCAGATAATGTTTCGTACGTGCAAGTTCAGGAAGATGGGTTTTTTATAATTTTAATAAATTTTTTATTTGATTTAATTATTGTAATATAGCAGTCGTGGTGTTCCTTTCCACATGGCTTGATTTCTGGTACTCGTTATTATTGCTTCGAAAAACAAATCCTCGAAGAGATCACCTGAACACTATTTACTTGGATGACAGTCATTAGTCATTAATGAAATGATAATTAATATCATTCATTGATAATATATATTAATTAAATTACACAGCATATTTATTCATTAAAAAATAAGTATATCTCTGCTAAAAACTGCACCAGCAATTCAGCGTTTCCCTTACTGTCCTGCGCGAGAGTGCCACTATTTTAGGTAAGTTTGTAGTCATTGGTACGGCATGAAACAATTGCTCTGGACACAGACCAGAGAACGTGAACTGCATGAATCCATCGATGGCCAACTCTTTCAACGCAAATCGTTTCAAAACTATGTTTATCTTAAAAATATATACCAAATTAATAAAAATTGCAAGCCTTTTATTTAAATGGACATGGAAAATGGGAAGCGCTGTTATGCCCCGCCCTCAGGAAATTGCGGGCACAGCAGCAATTTTAAAAAGTGGAGGTAGCAAAGTACGTGACAAAGAATCTATAATTTGAATAATAAATATGTATTTATTATAAAAATCTAAAAAAATCAGGGTTTAATCTATAAAGTACACTTTCTAAAAATGATGTTTTTGGCCTAAAATAAATATTAGATATGTAATAGTACCACAACTTCAAGAAATAGAAATTGATTAGATAAATGGCTCATGCTAGCACACGGGCCACGTTACTCGACGTTGATTAACTATAAAATATCATATCATACTCTGAGAGAAGGATATAATCGATTAAATTGAAAAGTAATTGGTGATTTTGAAAAGTCAAACTTACAAGTTTGTAAGAACCAATTAAGGAAAAAAGTTTTGTAACTGAGAATTAAAAAAAGAGAGCAATATCGATTAAATTACCGTACAAGTCTCCTAAAAAATCTATTTAAGTGGAGTTGGACTCTGAAATCTCCTCTGTGTATATCAATAATTCAACAAACCCAGTCCTTGTCGCCTCTCTGTTGTTTTTCTCTTCTAAATCCTAGAAAAATAAAGAAAAAATATAAAATTCTTATTAGAATAAGCAACGAAATCATCTAATCGCTTAATTATTCTCTTTAAATTCTTCTTCCTTTTGCTTCATTGGTCACCCATAGCCACCCAGCTTACAAAAATCAGTCTAAAATCTTTCTCATAACCCACATCCGCATTCCTTCTTTTCATTCCTACTTATACGACTACGTAGAAAATACAAACGTATAGAGAGAAGAGACGGTGATCGACTGAATGGCGCAGAGGAAGTACTTGATTGAAGTAGAGAAAGCGAAGGAAGCTAAAGATGGAAAGCCATCGATTGGTCCTGTTTATCGTAGTCTTTTCGCTAAAGATGGGTTTCCTCCTCCGGTTCCTGGACTTGAAAGTTGCTGGGATGTTTTTCGGTGAGAAAATATTTCTATTTGCTTTCTGATAAGATTCCGTGGAAAAAGGGCTGTAAATTGTCAACTTCAGCTGTTTTACATTTTGATATTTAGTAAAAACGGTTTTTTTCTTAAAGCTTGCTTGTGATTTGTCCACAGTATATTATGTGATTCGTTGAAGAAAGTGGATTCCTTCTTTTTTTGCCGCCCTTCTTTTGGTTGATATTTAACCCTTTGGTGTTTGTTAATTAAGTTTAGTTAATTATTTGATTAATCTTTTGTGGTGGTGTTTGCAGGATGAGTGTAGAGAAATATCCAAATAATCCAATGCTTGGTCGTCGTGAGATTGTGAATGGCAAGGTAGCTATAGTTTTGTTGTTTCTTGCCATGTCCTTTTGTGGATTTGATTTTTCGTTTTATCAACTGTCAAATTTGTTGTCTTTGCAGGCTGGTAAATATGTGTGGCAAACTTATAAACAAGTTTATGACGTGGTGATCAAAGTTGGAAATTCAATTCGAAGCTGCGGTGTTCAGCCGGTGAAGCATTAGAACTGTTTTTTTTGTTTTTTTTTAAGTTGTAATCTCTGTAATCAAAAGTGCGTTTCTACTCATGTTTAAATTTGTGTTGGTTATTTGTAGGGTGCGAAATGTGGTATTTATGGTTCTAATTCTGCCGAATGGATTATGAGCATGGAGGTAGTTTCTTCTTTTTGGTTTGATTCCCTGGAAGAAGAAAAAACTCATATCACAACCTGTTAAGTCATAAAGGACAAAGCTTGGAGAAGGAATAATGAGTTTTTCCATTGTGTTTAGAGTATATAATCTTTGCTTATGGTAGTTTTCCTGGTCAAATATTGTTTTTTTTAGGAAATCATCTTCTACAGTTTCCACCCTATACCAATTATATGCCTTATTGATTTTTCTTCTAAGTTCCTGCACCATTTTTTTTTTACTGTCTATGGGATCTGGAGTGGTTATAATGTTGGAGTACTTACTCAAAAATATTTATTATGAAAAAAAGTGGTTCGAGAGACCAAAAACTAGCCATTAGTTTTTAATACTTGATGCAAAAATAGACAAAGCATTCTAATCGTGATCTAGTTATTTTTAAGCTCTTTTAATTATCAATCTATGTGTTTGTTTATCTAATGGTTCTTGGATAAAAAATCTTGTTTGATAAGCCCGGTGGGCTTCCCCATCCATTGCTGGTTTTTTCTACTTTATTGTTTCTGTATTATCATGGTTTGCCTTCTTCCTGCTGTTTCTGATTAGTGCCCGCTAAAACTGATGCAGGCCTGCAATGCTCATGGGCTCTACTGTGTTCCTTTGTATGACACATTAGGTATGGTCTTCTTCTGCATAGATTTTTTGGCATGCAACAATCATTGGCTAACCTGCAATTTCATGCACCCCTTCAACATGAAGGCCAATTAGTGCTTACCTCTCTCAATCTATGTTCTAGGTGCTAGTGCAGTGGAATTTATTATATGCCATTCAGAGGTCTCAATTGCCTTTGTAGAAGAGAAAAAAATTTCTGAGGTATGTTTTTTGCAGCCTTGCATCCAAACTCCATCAATTGACGCCACTGCTTCTCATAATGTCTTCTTGAAACTGTTATCGTTTTTGTTGGTGTACTGTTTCCTTAAGAATCTTAATCTTACATGATGATATTGTTCTTATGGATCTGTGGTTTCCCCTGTCCTCTCAGCTGTTGAAAACATTTCCTAATTCTACACAGCACTTGAAGAGTAAGTTAATCTTCTTCACAATTTTTTTTTGTTTACCCGTGTTATTAAGAAATGATTTTATCATATATTTCCTCATGCAGCAATTGTGAGCTTTGGCAAGGTTGCTCCCCAAGAGCAAGAAGAGATAGAGAAATTTGGCTTGGCAGTATATTCTTGGGACGAGTTCGTAAAACTGGTAACCTAGTCTTTTTTTAATTCTCTGTTCCGTCTATGTATTGTATCAATAGTAGTAGTAAAATCTGACCTAGAAAATGTATTGTAAGATAAGTTATTCTGTGAATGGTATTGTATCCCAGCTGTTTGTGTGGAATATATGTGGTAGTAAGCATGCTTCATGACCAGTACTGTATCATATCTCAACTGTTACCTTGCAAACTTGAGCTTTAAATCTATTTTCACTTTTCATGGATGGCTATCATCTCATTGACTTGCAATTTGGAAAAAGTAAGTCTAGTATCTCGCTAATTGTTTCATAAAATGCCATTAATAAAGCATGGATGGAGTTTTATATCAATCTGATACCATAACTATTTATTTATCTAATGTGCATTGGCACTCATTAACCACTATACAATGCCTTCTCTTCTTAGCTTTTAATATTTGCTCATAGTTATTGATCCTGATTTATACTTAAATGAGACCAATGAGTAATGGTCTTTGTATATGTTCCTCGCAGGGGGAGAATAAACAATATGAACTCCCAGTGAAGACGAAAGAGGATATCTGTACAATAATGTATACTAGCGGAACAACTGGTGATCCCAAGGGAGTGCTGATTTCAAATGACAGCATTGTCACTCTTATAGCTGGAGTGAGAAGTCTATTAGAAAGTGTGAAAGAATCGGTAATTTTCTTTCTCTTACATTCTTGGGATGTCATAGGTGAAGATATGGCATTAGTTGCATGCTGTGTAAAGCCTAACTTGTTTGGTCCTTTTTCTACCCAATATATACACTTGACTCTTTTATAATTTGCAGCTGACCTCAGAGGATGTATATCTTTCATACCTTCCCCTTGCTCATATATTTGATCGGGTGATTGAGGAGTTATTTATTCAGCATGGTGCCTCTATAGGGTTCTGGCGAGGGGTAAACCCATTTGCTATTTATTTACTTTTTCCTTTTCCCTCTGGTTTGTATTAGAATGATGCCATTGCCAAGTATGCAATGGGTGTCCCCAATTTTGGTGGTGATTGGGATGGTAAGACTATCATCTTTACTAAACAAGCATTCAATATTGTGGAATGTTTATTGTCACAAATTTACAGGATGTAAAATTATTGATTGAAGACATTGGGGAGCTGAAACCAACTATTTTTTGTGCCGTGCCCCGTGTTTTAGAGAGAGTTTATTCTGGTAAATTCTCTTCTAATCAACCATTCTTGAAATTTTAGCCACCTTTCATATAGTAGCAAAATTTAATTATAGTGGCATCTGAGCGTGGATTAAATTAACATTTCTCTGTGCATGGATGGTGCTCTAGGCACCATAACAGAGATCAGGTTTATTTGGAATGCTATCACTACGATGTTTCATTTGCATGCTCAAATGAATAAATAAAATATAGACTGGGTTAATTCTTTGAAATATTTCTTCTTCGGTGTCATTATATCACAAATTGAAAGCACATTTCTTCTGCCCCCCACAATAGCACTGTCATAACTGCTGTGCACATTTTCAGGCTTGCAGCAGAAAGTTTCAACTGGTGGGTTTTTGAAAAAGACATTGTTCAATGTAGCATACTCACAGTAAGTTGTATTCCGCACTTTACTTTTGGACAACAATTCATGATAGGGTATTCTTTTAAATTTCATAGTATTCCATGTTTGGGAGTGTGATTAAGGTTGTTTTTCAAAGTAATTTTTTTAAAATTATTTTCAACATCATCACATCGAAATAATTTGAAAACATAAGAAAAAAATTTAAAGCAAAAAATAAAAATAAAAGATTTTTAATTTTTTTCAAAAACGTTTTTGAAACGTAGTATCAAACAAGCACTTAATCTCAGAGAGTCGATTTGTTCCTTTATACTTGTTGTTAGTACATTTGGCAAACTGTCTTGGTGGGATCACAGGACTACCGAAGTTTTTAATTTTTGTTTTTTACAATTTACTGCAGCAAATTCAGTTCTATGAAGAAGGGGCATGCACACCACGAAGCATCTCCAATCTGTGACAAGATTGTCTTTAAGAAAGTAATGATTTTTCTATCATGATTAACTCATGATTCAAACCTCATAATAGTATTTGTAATAAAATTATGCCTACTCAACTCTCGTTTGCTCTGTATCTTAGGTGAGGCAAGGATTGGGAGGAAAAGTGCGACTTATTTTATCTGGAGCAGCACCTCTTTCTAACCATGTAGAAACATTCCTGCGAGTGGTGTCATGTGCTCACGTTCTGCAAGGATATGGTATGTTGTCCATATTGTTTGATGCAAGCTATACTAGTCTTCTAATTCTTCGTTTTTCTTTTGCTGTTAGATTATTTGTGGTTATAATTTACTTTCGCCAGGACTTGAAATATTTGCAATTGAATGGATGCAGGTCTGACTGAAACCTGTGCTGGGACTTTTGTCTCCCTACCAAATGAAATTTCAATGCTTGGTACAGTGGGCCCTCCTGTACCCAATGTGGATGTCTGCCTAGAATCTGTTCCTGAGATGGGATATGATGCTCTTTCAAGCACCCCACGAGGAGAAATTTGCATTAGGGGGAAGACCCTGTTTGCAGGTTACTACAAACGTGAAGACCTCACTGAAGAGGTCCTGATTGATGGGTGGTTCCATACAGGTTTTCCTATATCCTCCTTTGTTGATCTTGGATGCTTATAATTTTTGTTCTTAATCTTACCATTTTCATGATGATCTTTTCATCAGGGGATATTGGTGAATGGCAACCTGATGGAAGTATGAAAATTATTGACCGCAAGAAGAATATATTCAAACTCTCGCAAGGAGAATATGTTGCTGTTGAAAACTTGGAGAACATTTATAGTCTTGTATCTGATATCGATTCGGTACGCCTTTCTGATGCCTGGGATTTTTTATTTTCTGATCATGTCCACGAATATGATATTTCCTTTCCAATTCCTACCGTTATAGTCTTAGCTTTCTATTTAATTGACACTGATGTACTGAAAATGTTTCTTTTCTTCCTGTTAACTAGGAAATATCTCAATTTCTTGATGACTAGTCCCTTCATAAATATGACACTTATCAATTCTAGTTTTTCTAAATATTCATACATCACGTGAAAGGTTTAGTCTACTACTGGCGATAGAGATATCTATTGGCTTCATTGTGAATTTACAGGTTTCCATTAGCTGCTTATGCAATCACTCCGTGTTTTAATTTCAGATATGGGTTTACGGGAACAGCTTTGAATCATTCCTAGTTGCTGTTGCCAACCCCAATCAGCAAGCACTTGAACAGTGGGCTCAAGAGCATTGCATAAGTGGGGACTTCAAATCACTTTGTGAAAATCCAAACGCAAAAGAGTACATGCTCGGAGAGCTCACTAAGATTGGGAAAGAAAAGAAGGTTCCTGCTGAGTTTGCTTTAATCTATCTTTCCTTAAACCTATCGAACGAGATTGTTTTCATCTTCTGGAGCTAATCGAACGTTTTCTGTGTTCCTGAATACTACTTTTGGCAGTTGAAGGGCTTTGAACTTATAAGAGCAATCCACCTCGATCCTGAGCCATTTGACATGGAGCGTGATCTCATCACTCCAACATACAAGAAAAAGAGGCCCCAGCTTCTCAAATACTATCAGGTACCTCTTTTCTTCATTTCAGAAGAAAACTCGTTTTCTTTTATTTGTCAATGGCAGATTTATTTGTCGAAAGTTACTAACTCAAAATTCTTTGCACAGAATGTCATCGACAACATGTATAAGAGTGCCCCCGTGCCTAAGAAATAACTTTATGGATCTTGATAACTTCGCTGTTCAGCAAGACCGTTGGTGGTATATACATTTTTTTTTTTTTTGGTCACAGTGACTGCACATAAATTTATTTCTATTTATAGACGTTGCTATTTGTATCAAAGAGTGGCATCTTTGCTTTGGATGACAATGGCAAATAATATATTTTTTTTATGTCCTCGGTGAATGATTGCTGTATAAACTTCATGATTGTCTTTTTTTGACCTAACTTGGAATGATTGGTTGGTAACGTCCATCCCAATCACATCCCAGAAATACTTTCATATGTAATTTAGTTATTTTTTCACTGGTTTTATGTTACTTTTATTGTTTTAAAAAATATTTCTTATAGACTTTTAGAGAAAAGATATTAAAAAGAAAAAAACCAATGAAATTCTTCAAGGTACATGATGAGTTTTAAGAGGATATCAAAAACAAATCTTGATTAATTTGACCCATATTCAAGAAATGATTTTATAGAACTATCATATATTATAAAAGGATTGGAATAAAAAATTAAAATTTCCAATTTTGACCCTTCTATATTAATTTGGTCGTAACTAAAGCTACAAAATAAAATTTTATGTTACTATGTTGCATTGGAAAATAAACAGTCATGTATTTTCATTGATACACGGTAGATCTTCCAAATCTTCGAAATAAAAGAGAACCATTTTTTGAAATTAGGTTTTGATTCTACCGGTAAATTACAAAAATCCAATTTTGGTACTGTTTTAATCAGTTGGATCTGATCGTGCAGAAGGTGAGCGACGAATATGGATATTTAAAGCCGGAATAAAATCCGCCGGAAAATCCTCATCTGATCCGATCCATTGCCATATCTGATAACAAGTCCAAAGTCAAAATATGCAAGCCCAGGGGAAGTAAGGTGAGAAGGTCTGCTATTAGCGTGTTGTGGTCTTCAAGTAGAAGGCGAGAGAGTCCACCATGTCAAACCAGAAATTTTACTCATGAAATTTAAACAAATGTTGCAGAGCTTACATCACAATCAAAAAAAAAAAAAAAAAAGGAGATTCAAAGCTGCTTGATGTGCAAGGAAAGAATGCACTCCTAGCAATAATCTGAGAAGTCAGCTTTTTGACTTCCCAACTCCCACTCTGTAATTGTCTCTCAGACCTATCTATATATAGCTAATGAAGTGGAGGAGAAAGAGGATGAGCACCATTTCTATTTCGTCTCTTCACTCCTTTCATCCTCCAACCTTCGACCTTATTTAACCTTATATGACTAAAACCCTAATCTGATACCGAATCAACATGTTGAAAATCCCCAAGAGGTAAAAAAAACAAACCTTTCTGGACTGCATATTTTGTATAACTGCACAATTCTTGCATTACAAACCCAGAAACTATGGAAACCTTTCTCTTCCGTGATTGAAGTCCTTCCTTTTTCAGGCCAGAGTGTAGCTTGTAACAGAGATATCTGCAGCAGATGCAGAATGAATGTAGACAAACTCTAGACTTTTCCCGGCAGGCAAAGAGCTAATCCATGATGGAAACGCATAAGAATTCCCAGATTTTGTAAGTCCCCACAGAGGACCATAAAGCTTAGATATTGAGAGCTTGATATCCTTTAGTTCCTTGGCAGATTTGTTGGTCACAGTAATAGAATACCTATAGTAAGTTTTTCCGTTGGCTATCCATGTTGTTGTCATCTTTTGCGCAATGGAAATAGGAGAAGAAGTAGAAGCTGCAAAACAAACTATATAGTTAGAGCTTTGTAACGCTATAAAATTTACACTCAGTTATCCATTGACCAATCCGAGGAAATCACGTTCCACGCAGATACATTAACAGTTTAGAACCAGAGGGATATTTCTTCTCCATAAAAAGCATGATCAGAGAGAATTATACCTGGTGCTGGAGTAACTTTTGGTTGTGGTGCTGGTTTCTTTTCAATAGGACCTGGAACCACCACTGCAAGATAAGCCATAAAAAATCATTATATTGAGCTCCTCTACATTGACAAGGAAATGAAATCAATGGCCTCCATATGTATGTATGTATGTATGTATGTATGTATACCTGGAAGGAGCTGGTTATACCCTCCATGACCACCACTTAGCCGAGCCAATAAACCGAGAAGAGGAGCATTGTTGTAGGTAGCAGGTTCTGTTTGCTCATAATTGTCTCTTTCATCAGCAAAATTGTCATAGGCATCAGGGCCACCAACAATGGCACCGGTGAGGAGATTTGGATCACTTCCTTTCCTGCTAAACCAAGTGGCATAACCTCCACGGCAGCTAACAAAAGTAGGGTCAACCTTGTAGGAAACAATTGAAGAACCCCTGTGATGGACCTGTCGTGGATAGTTGTTCCCGTAACCAACCATGTAGCTAGTAGCTCTCGGGTTGTCTCCAAGAATGTAATCCACCTACGAGTTTTGAACAAACATCTCATAAGCAGCGCTTCAAATGCATACTTACGCAAGTAATTCCTTTTCAAAAAGAAATTCAATAAATTACTTAATTTCCAGCGACTAGATTACCTGAGATTTCGCGAAAGAGAGAAGCTGGGATGGTGCCACATTGCCAGCAGCGCAATTCAAGTTTCTACCAGCAGAGGCAAGATAGTCAGAGTAGACAGAAGCCAGGAATGAAGCACCGGTCACAAACTGCATATTGTTCCATCTTTGGCGGTAAATTAGACCTCCAGGAGTTTTCTGAGCATTGCGGGTACCCTTCCCCAGGCAGGAACACATGAAATACTCAGCCTTCTGCTGGTACTTCTCAAACACGGCTGCATGGTGGCCAGCTTTGCCTTGCATCAAGAACTGCAGGACGAAAAATACTCCAATTAGTCAGACAACAAAAATGAATGTTCGTTGATGGTCGTCAAAATTGAAGTAAGCTCTAGAGACAGAAACCTTGGCAACAAGAGTTTGGACTCCAGCATACTTGACATCCCAACCAAATTCAGTCATGCCCCACCCAGTTCCGCCCATTGAATCACCGTTGTTGCCAAGGTAGTCCAAGTAATACTGATTGTTAGTTGCTTGATACAACCAAGCAGCTGCCCAGAGCAACTCATCCTGTAAACAAGAAAAATATCAGAATCAATCATGAACCTTCAGAACAATAATAATAATAATAATAAATAAAAAATCATTAGCAGTCTTGTTTTAGCACATGATTAATCTTAATTGGCTTTCGATCAACTCCAAATTTATTTTACTTACGTTGTAGCCACTAACAGAGCGGTAATATTTCTGGACCACGGAAATGCTGCTGTCATATTTACCCCTGTACTTGTCTGCAAAATCAAATAGCTGAAAGCCAAAAAAGCAACAGAAAAGGAAAAAACATCAGTGGTAGTTAATATAATTTAATATATAATGAAGGGTAGGCTCTTAGGGAATTAACAAGTCTTTCAAAATACTAGAAGATAATAGTATAATACTGTGTCGTTGGGGGTCAGGGGAATGGGAAAACCACCGACATAGTTATCTCGTAACAAAAGGACATAAGTAACCACTTTTTCAATGGAACGTAACACGTGGACGGTTTAGATCTGAGTACGGTATATACGTACTGTCAGGCCCGACTGTCCCGTGATACGCGTTCAAGCAAGACCCCGGGATGTTAATTGTGGGACAAGAGATATTATTCGCATTTATTTAATTAATCTCCTACGTTCTTCAAGCTATTAAGGGCATGTATTATTGAATTTTGTATTAATATTTTTTTATATAATAATATTAAAAATATATTTTCAAATAAAAAAACATTTCAAAATCTAAAAAAATATTTTTTTCTTTAAATCAAATTAGGTTTTATATCTTTCTACTTATTTTGATTTATTAATATCAAAAATAATTATTTTTTTAAAATATTATTTTAATATAGTTACATAAAAAAAACATTTCAATAACAGAAATAAATCTTTCTATGATCACGCCCTCTCTCTAAGCCAATTTTATTATTATTATTATAACAAAAAGGCACCCTTATCTATTATAAAGCTCTTTATCACAAACTCTTTGGTCATTGGAGTTTTCTACTTTGCATGACATTAAAAATCGAATTTCGGTTTTATTAGTGGTTACTGACTATGAGTCCAAATTAAACCTTCTCTCTTAAAAAATCTCAAAGTTCATCCTTTTTAACACGTGCATAATAATAATAATAAGAACAACAACAACCATTCAGTTCTCACGTGTGGTATTTAAAAAAACTGTAGTGGAAGCCTAATTATTTAAAGCAAGCTGTCAAAATAGATTGGCATAAATTACAAGTACATTAAAATTTCGATAATGACACCCGATACCATGGGAATGAACCTCTTTATTATATTTTATTTTTTTCTCAGTTTGTAAAAGCTCATTTCTATTTTTTTCTCTAAAATACCGGAAAACTAAGATATTTCACTACAAATGGTAGTTTCTTTTTTAAAAAATATATAAGTGCTAATATTCAAAAAAATCATAATAAAAAAACCAATCAAGCGAATATATTGACATTCCTGGTCAAATAGGTGGGTAACTATTTAAAATTCAATTCTGCTCTCAATTACTAAGACTTCTCTGTTTTATAAATTTTGTTTCCTGTTAACTTTTTTTATCAGCTGTCATATTTAATGCGCGCGCGCCCACTACGCTAACAATAGCACACCTACCATACACATGAAAAAGCTTTGCTAAAATACGCTAAAGAAAAACTTCACCTGATGGGCATGCGTGAGGAGCTCATTGGCATAGGTAGGGTTTGAGTGGCGGAAAACGATGGAAGCGGCAGCCATTGCGGCGGCTGTCTCACCAGCAAGATCCGACCCCGGATTGCTTGGGTCAATCTTGTAAGCCCTACGGTCAGTGGTCATATCCTCCGGTCTTTGCCAACAGTAGTGGTCAGTGTTGCCATCACCAACCTTATCAAGAAAACAACAAAAATTCATCGTTAGCTTCAGTAAGTATGAGATTTAGTTAAGATGCAAGCTGGTTAGGACACGTTAATAAAAAAAAAAAAACGTGACAAGACATGATATTAAATTATTAGAGGTGTCAATTATTTAATTCGTGTTTTTGCTCACGTATTATGGTCTAATGGGGTATCGATTTCAGTTAAAGCAATATATAATCCTTTTGAAAAGGACAAAATGAAAAAGGCAACCAAAATGAATTTAAAAAATTAATAAAGAAAGAAATTGTTTCCCGGAAATAGGTGGTCATTATGCTATAGAAATGGTTTAATCTGATAAACAGTAGTACGCCACTGGATTACAGTTTATAGCTCAAATTCCAAACGAGGTCAGATTTAACCAAATTTGAGATCCCAGTTTTCTTGGTTTTAGTCGAGAACAAGGAAATATGACCAAGACCAGGAAAAAATCTTGATATGTAGCAGAACAAATTCTTCAGCATATTTTTACACTTGCAACTTTTACAAGTTGGGGTAGAAAAAGAGATGCCAGGAGAGTTTTGGGAGAGTGGAAAGGGAATGAAAGCTACCTCTCCGTAAAGAACATCGGGCTGAGGGTGAGCTTTGATAAGGTAGTCAGTTCCCCACTTAACAGCTTCCATGGTATTGCCAAGCTCACCACTTGAACCCAATTGCTTCCCATATTCAATTATGCTCCATGACATCATGGTAATGGTGAAAGCCATTGGCAAGCCAAATTTTACATTGTCCCCTGCATCATAGTACCCTCCTACCAGATCCACCTGCAATTAGAAAAGCACAATTTTCAACCATCAAACACATAATGTTTTTCGCGGTAACAAATACAACTCAATTGGCCAATGTAAGCAACAAAAAGAAAAAGAAAAATCATTAGGATGTTAAGAGCTTACCCCACTAGCCTTGCCGTCATTCAAACCGGAATTAGCTCTCCATGTTACTCTCTGGTTATGGGGAAGGTAACCGGATCTTTGAGCTTCAAAGAAGAGAAGACTCTTACTTAAAGCTTGACCATAGTCATGACCGGCGAAAGCAAAAGGGAAACAGAGAAGCAATAACAGAGGAGCCATTGAAATGAGCCTCACAAACTTCTCCATATTAACGGTTTGGTGAAAGTATAAACAGAAACACGGAGAGAAACAGATCTCTTTTGCAATAGTTACAAGATGGGGTTCTTTTTCTTGCCACTAATCCCACCAAGGAGCGTATCAGCTATGGGGAAATCAAAGAAAGGCAATGTTGGTGTAATTTGCCAGTTGTTGAAACTTCTGATAAACCAGCGAGACTATAAAAAGAGAATGGAAAGGAGAGAGGAGGAGGGGACAGGAGGATATGAAGGTGCTAAAGCATGTATATATTGAGCAGGGGAAGGAAGGTGCCAAGAGCCTAAAAATTGGCAGGGCTCAATTAATGAGATTTATTTTAATTTTAACTGATTTTTATTTTTAAAATTATTTCTCTTTTGGAAAGACACGGAACAGTGGAGAAAACAACGAAGTCATGCCATGTGGGTGCCCTTCGGGTCTTCCCTGGAAGGGCGGTGTGGATTTAATGTCGTTTTTGGAATTAGAATTTACGCTGAAAAGGTAAGGGAAAAAAAAACAGACAGGGAAGGAGGGGGTGCTCAGTTGGTGTTGATTAATTATTATTATTTTATTTTTTTTTGGTAAAAGTTGATTAATTATTTAACTGTGAGCTTGGTGATTAAAAAAAAAAAACACGAAATAGGGAAAGTGATTTGTCGTACAGAGGAGTTAAAAAAAGGCTCAGGACGAAATTGTCCCTGGTGTGTCCACTGATATGAATTTTCTACAATACCCTTGACTTCTTCTTTTTTTAACAAAAAGAATTATGTGTTTTGTTTGGCTGGTTTTTATAATTTCATGACACCTCCAGTAAATTATTGAAATATATATTTATTTTTTTCATTTTAAATTTAAAGATAGATTAGTAGTACTTGCATTGTGAATTTACAAGAACGAGAATTATATGTACTTATGAGTCTCTCAAAAAATAAAATAAAATATCTAAAATAAAAAGGACGGTTGAGATAATACACGTGTATCTATTTTTTTTTTATTATTATTAACAAAAATAACTTTTCGCTCGTGTCTTTATTTAGCTTTCACGATTATTCATTTATATTAAACACTAACATCAGTTTTTTTCATTACTCAGTTATCACATTTTATAATATTAAAAAACATGTCCATTTTATATATATATATATATATATATATATATATATATATATATATATATATATATATATTCAAAATTAACTTGAAATCCTCCCTAAATTACACCGACAAGATACCGTGAGTGTATTAACTAGTAGGACAAAAAATCACTATTTTTTCAGGGGGGGTATCACAGCAACAATAATTCATTATAATTAGATACTTCTGGAAGGAATAACATTCATGGGATATTTTTCCTCTCTATACTGTCCTTTGAAGGTTTTTAGAAAATAGTATTTGTGTAATTTATGTATTTTTGAAAAATAGAGTGGTTAATAATAAAATAAAAAAAACATGGTTGGGAATTACCGTATCTAAAGTATAAAAAGCTGCAAATGAGAATTGACTTTTTAAGTGTATGTTTGAGATTATTTTTAAAAGTATTTTTTGTTCAGAAATATATTAAAATGATATTTTTTATTTTTTTGAAGTTATTTTATATTAGAATGTGAAAATATTCAAAAAATATTAAAAATAATAATTTAAATTAAAAAATAAAATAAAAATTAATTTAAAAACAAAATACTTTTACAATACAATGACAAGTATATACTTATATATCTAGGTGTGCTATTTTAAAAAATCGCAGTTATCACCTGTGGTTTTTTAAAATCAAGGGTGGGAACTACGAGGTTTTATTGTTATTCTGTTTTAAAAATTTACAAGCTAGTTTGTTATTTTTTAAAAAAGTTTTTGCTAAATTTCAGGGATAAAAATGCAATGATGTTTCTTACCTCCAACGTGAAATTCCGTGATGTTTCGGGTCAAGTCACGTGGTAACAGCCTAATTATTTTTATCATAACCAGCGGGAAAGGGTGTTTGTTTTTTAAACCCCCCGCCTGAACCTCTCTCTCCGCAGCCACGTAAGACTTTAGTAGTCGCAGAACACTTAATTCTCTCTCTGAGTCACCCCTCTCATTCTCATTGTATCCCTTTTCTTTCTCTACCATCGGCCAGTCTAAGAATGTCTTACCCTAATCGTTCACATTTGACTTTTACTGGTATATTGAACATTTTCCCTCAATTAATTTGATGTATTTACGTTAATTTGATTTTATTGAATTTCAGGGTTTTGAATAAAAAATCAGATTAATTATATATAATTGAGTTATTTTGCTTTATAGTGAATTAATTTAGGATGCTTTTTATTGTGAATTAACAATTTAACGTGTTTGAAATAGTAGTATTTATTTAGGTTAAGTTATAGATATATTTCTAGTTGATAGTTATGTTATTTTGTTAAACAATAAATATTTTTTGGCTGTGAATTAAAAAGATTATATAATGGAATAGTTAGCGTTGATTTAGGTTGAATTATTAATTATATGGACTTATACTAAAGTAAGTCGTCAATACCTAATTGCTACATCATACATGTCCCTTAACAAATTATCAAGAATATTATGTGATAGATCTGAATTGGATATATTTTAAATAGAAGCTAAAATTACTTGGAGGATGTTGCAAACTGAAGTTAGTTAAACTTATTATATCGTTGTACTAATTTATGGTTTAAGGATTGTGAATGACTAATAAGAATAGTATATTGAAGCTCTACTTGGATAACAAGCCTAGACAATAGGTGAGAAGTTGACCTGATTATTGAATAATTCTCAGAAAATCACACAGGTGTTACGAGCAACTAGTCCGTCCAAGTTAGAATGAGATACTAGTAGACAAAAAATGGTGCAAGATGAAACCCTAGTTAGGCATGATATATTCTCTATATTGTTATATAGAATTTGAACAAAACGGCGACGAAGATGAGCATCACATTGATAGAGTTATGGTTGATGAAGATATTAAGCTAGTCGAGTCTATTAATCAAAATATTATACCTATTGCTCATGAATTTTTCATTGCTAGTGTGGATGACCAATATAAATTTAATAATCGAGTTGATAGTCGTAATCATTCAAAATTGTTAGTTGATGAATTGAAGATTAAAAAAAATATTCAAAGACAAGTTTAAATGTATTGTTGCACAATATTAGTGTCCAAATTAAGCGCAAAAAAAATGGTTATTAATTCATGCATCTTACCTACACCTTGCTCAATGGAAGCCTTCAGAACAATTAATCAGGGCACCAACAAATATGGAAATTATAAATTCTGAAGAGCCAGGTCTATCATGGCTTTAAAAGTTGGTTCATATTATTATTATTATATGGGGTGGTAAGATGTTTTCATGTTTAAAACATTTTAAAGTTGAAATTTTTTACTTGGTAACTTCTTCTTTTGACCATTAAATGTTTTTAAAACAGTCTTTGACTTTTGATACCAAGAACTCCACAACAAACAAAAAACACCTCGTGCGAACGTGCTCTTATCATCGGCACGCCACCCTGAGTCCCTGCCTCTTACAACTCGCACCAAAAGAAGAGGTTACATTTTAACCTGATTTTATAGCCCCAGAAAAAAAAATTAAATCTGTCCAAAAATTTGGCGAGCCATACAGGACATGAAAACGTGGCAACGCTGTCACACTTGCACATGCAGTTTTAAAGAGGATTGACCTGACCGGTAACCACCCTAACCAGGATTTGAAAACCCGACAACCAGCACTAACCCCTTATTTATTTTTTCCCCTTCCCTGTAATTAATACCGAGTCGCCGACAGTTTCCAGTTAAAAATATTTGTTAGTGGTCCTTTAACTCCTCCTGGCCTTACGCGGAGCAGAGGTCAATTACAGGACAATTCTGCGAATTTCAAAATTTAGGAATTTCAAAATGTTTATTGATACACTCTCTTGCTGTGTAATAATGGGTTTTTTCTTCGTAGCAGAAAACGAAAAAGAAAGTAAGAGAAAATGACAAAAGGAGATGCGGTCAAAAAGAAGCATCCCGATGCGCTTTATTCCAACCGCAATCAACGGCTCCGCCGAAAAAGAGATAAAAATCTCAATCTATTATTATTGCCTTTTCACTTCTGTTTTTTTGTTATGAAAGAGAAGTTTTTAATTGCAAGATAAAAAATAATGGTTACAGTTAAGACTTAACACGTGTAGCATAAAGTCACAGAAACAGGCCTCCGCAATGACACGTTGGCTCCGGTTCTGTCACGGCCACGGCAGTACTGTCTGGTTCCCAGACGGCCGTACTACCCTGCTGTCGGTGGTTTCCAAAGAGTACCTTCACCTGTTCAAAACTGCTGAGCCGGTAATTTACTGTTTGAAAATTTGATTGTTGTTGATTTTTCAAAAATAACAAAGAGCAAGGTTAAAGACTATCTCCCAAATAAAATCAAGTGCCTGTTATAACTTATTTTACGTGCATTTCAATAAAAAAAAAGTTATTTTAATAATTTATCTATACTTTAATATATTTATTATTAATACTTTTAGATATTTTGCAGAAACATTGAGAGGAATTATGGATCAAAAGATATTTTAATGTTGCTGATTTCTTTTTATAAACATGAAGGAATGATTTAACTATTCTTTTAAAGCAGTAAAATAATGGGGGGAACAAAGAAAATTATTTTTTTATTTTCAGCTTTTCATTTCCTTGGGCTCTCCCGAGATTTCGAAAACCCAGCAGCCATACTGGATGGTGCCACGTGGCATAAAATATGCAAAAAGTGATAATGACCAAAAAGTACTGATCACTGGAAAAAGGGGCCCATGTAGACGGGTGCTAGGATAAGGATGTGAACGGAGAAAGATATTGCAAACGAAAGATGATGGTGGTAGTTAGTTTCAAAGCGTAAACGGTACAATAGTGGAAAAACAAGTGAAATATGAACGCTGCCATGGCGGAAAGGCAAGGTGTTTGTTAAAGATAGTAATAAAATAATAGAAAAAATAGTTGGGATTTGAAAATCTTCGTTGCCTTGGTGAGTGGAAATCTTGCAGTTTACTGGGACCCAGAATGATAGCTTTCCATGGGGTTAGGGTCGATGTTGAAAGTCTGGTGCATTCCCAACTAGCATCAAGTTCAAAGTTTGAAACTTGGTTGGAAATATTATGTAACTATGTTATCCAGTCAATGAATCAAAACTCAAATGCACAAACCCACGTTTGTTTTTCTTGCTAGTATTGTAAAACAAGTGGTTTTAAACCCTTTTTTTAAACCAAAATCAAATTTATACACCAGTCTTCAGTGCTCACTAGCCAATATCAACCACCTTCGGAGGAAAAAAAATTATATGGTCAACTGCTGTAAATTACTGCGAAGTTACCATTGGACATATATATATATATATATATATATATGTATGTATGTATGTACGAGCTATATTAAAAAAAAAAATACTTTTGCTTCTCTCAGCACATCCTGATTTGTGTTTTTATTATAGATGATCAATGAGCTGCGGTGATTTCAAAATATAGTTAGATTATATGCTTTGATATTTTAAGAATTATAAACTTGGTCTAAATTTAATAAAATCTTGTGTGATTTTTTGTTATGTTTGATTATGAATTGTTAAATTTGATGGATTATGGTGTGAAGTGCGTTGATTTTTCAGTTGTGTCCGGGAGATGAATTATAAATTATTATTATTATTAGATTATTTTTTTTGCAGAAAATTGAGAAGCTAAAGAAAACAGTCATGACTACTTGTTCTAGCAAGTTGCATGTGAGGCTTACTTCTCACCGAACTACGATTTCACTGATTTTTGTCTAGTGTGCTAATTTCCAAAAAAAATAATAATTCTACAACTGTTGCGAAGACGGTAACAGAGGCTAGGGATATGTAAGGATCGAGGATTGGCAAACATGTGACTCGAGGATATTTTGTGTTTTGGTGCCTCTCGCAGCTTTAGAAGGGCCAGAAACACGCATGACTTGTAAAATGTTGAAAGATGCTAACCCTTCGAGATAAGGGCACGAAATGTGAAAAGAATACAGGAAAGATTTGTTTGTGATTGCGTGCTTTTTGAAAGAAATTAATGCAATAGTAAAGTTTGCTTTAGCAAAAGAAAATACCGACAAGACATGTTCGTGAGTTAGCAGCTGCCAATTAGAGTGCTCTAATCGCATCAGAATAGGTTGTTTGACTGCCAGGATTTCATGGCCACGCAGTTTTTAGAACGTCCCCGTCATGATGTTATACCTTTACTTTTGCCTTTTGTTTGAGATTAGTGAAGGAAATCATGAGCACCGACTGGATTTTAGATTAGGGATTGACCTAGTTATCAGCGTAATTTTGAGACCAAGAACATAAAAAAGGAAAGTAACTGTGATTTGGAAAGAACAATTACAGCCCCCCTGATGGACATCCAAGGGCAAAGGGCCTTCTTCTCTCTTGCTACGTGAATACTATCAAGAAATTATCTCATCTAAAAGTTTAAA
Source organism: Salix caprea (assembly GCA_964035475.1). Lineage (NCBI taxonomy): Eukaryota > Viridiplantae > Streptophyta > Magnoliopsida > Malpighiales > Salicaceae > Salix > Salix caprea. The sequence continues at coordinate 9,252,924 of OZ037759.1, read as the reverse complement.
TTGTTAAGTAAAGTTTCAAAATAATAATTTATATTATTTTCTAATACACCATCTCAAGTGAAAACTTTTTAGACTTGAAATTTACACAGGTTCACATTATTTTGTGCTTGATTTTTTTTTATAAAATAAAATGAAGATGATGAGATTCGAACTCATGATCGTTCGGTACAATCTTAGCGTCTACTTCCAAAAGGAACCCACGGTAGAGACGCATGGCCCTATATTGATCTGAAATGGTATGTGCGTGTCTTCTTTTGAGAATGATCGAAGGTGAAAGCTTCTATGGCAGGGGCCAAAAGAAGGGCCCTCATCCCTTCTACCACGATCCCACCAAGCAAGCGGGCTCCTTTCCCATGGGGAATCCAGACTTTTAACTGTAAATACACCATTAAAATTTATTTTTTCAATGATAATATGAACAGCAAACCCACCGAGTAGCAAGACAAAGCTTCGATGATAAAAGCTTACAATATCTAGTCAAATCATAAAGTTTTCTCGGCTTTATGGATGTTTTTTTTTTTTATTATTATTTCATATAAATATACATTTCCTCGGCTTTTAGCCCAGAGTAAATGCATGTGCATCAATGCATTCACATTACATATCTAGTCGCAATCTGCAGAGAGATTTGCTCCGAGGAAAAGACAAAACAATTCACTTCTGCGAGAAACATTCAGCTATCCATGTTGGATCAAAAGGTTTGGTTATCCACAAGTTTATTTAATCCATGGCAGACTCCTTAAGATGGTAGTGGTTCATGGTGGAGTTGGGCGTATAAAAGCATCATCTTATTTATGGGCGAAAATTAAGGTAAGAATATTCATATTGGAAACATGCAGGGCCACCTGAATTGAGTCAATCACGGAGAAATACGGGAAGTGGACTGGCCATTTCTCTCCGTTGATGGAGGAGGACGACGACTTTCAGTTTCTTATTTCATCCAAGGGTCAGTTTGTAGCCATCATCTGGGGCAGGGGAACCCTTTATCCTCTGTCTCCACTGTCTGTACGTCCACTATAACACCTTTTCAGTGCATGCATTGCCCGAATGGTTGCTTTGATAATTCTGATTTGATTGTAGAGCCATCCGTGATAAAGTATGGTGGCCGGTTAATTTAAACTCCAATCATGGATTGACAGCACGAATACTTAGACCTTTTCTGATTCCCGGGCTATGGTCATTCACTAACATGCAAAAGAACAAAAAAATATAAATTTTAAATGTTTTCGAATCACATTTTATTTTTTTCTAAATTCTAGAACGAGAGTGTATGACTACTTTCTGCACTCCACATATCGGACAAATATGCCTCGGAATACGTTGAACCGGAGACCCGGGACACTGGCTATGACTACTTTCTACACTCCACATATCGGACAAATATGCCTCGGAATACGTTGAACCGGAGACCCGGAACACTGGCTACCAATGAAAATCCCCATTTTTCCTCAGAAACAATAGTAGAAAAAAAGCAACTCTTTACAGAGCTGCCAGCTTACCAATACTAATTATGATGGTTAACAAAATCACCATTTCCCAATAAACTAATTAGAGTAGATTACTGAAAGTTGAGCACTTGATGAAATTTGACAACATGCTTTATTCTCTGGGTGTTCCATGCCTTGTCTAACGTTTGAAATCTTTTTATTCATCGCAGCAACCATAACCATTACTGTCCCCTCACTGGCGTGAGCAACTCATATGAGTATGGATACCTTTAAGATTCGGCCACCTTTAATATTCTTGACTATTGGTTAGTGTTGTTAAAATTGTTTTTGAAATTTTTTTATTTGAAAATATATTAAAATATTTTTTTATATTAATGCATAAAAATAATTTAAAAACACTAAAAATATTTAATTTAAAGTAAAAAATAAAAAAACAAAAATATTTTTTAAATGCAATGATGAACATAAACGTATAAATTTATGTTTGTAACCCGACAGGTGAAACCAGCTAATCATTTTTTTTCTTAAGGAATACACAGAGATTGTTAATCATAATGACTCTGCACATCATTTTGTGTTTCATCGTGTCAAAAGCTAAGGAAGCAATCAAAACTCCCCGTCATATGATTAGCTGGTTTCGATGATTAAGGATTTGCTAATAATTACGACAAAATGCCAACTGACAATTAACTTGTTTCCAGTAAGAACGCACATTTTAATTCCTTAGCTTCAACTTTATGAAACTCTAGAAGCGATTCCTGTTCTTCTTTTTGTCGTTTTAGTGGTCCATCGTGGTCTCCTTATTGCGGTAATATTCAATGTTGTATATATAGTTGCGGTCCGTGCCATTTTCATCATCAATTCCGTTTCTGTGCTGGTTTATAACTTCTCTACAAAATTATTTAGAAGCTAAATAATAAAAGTTATAGAAATGATCTTTAGATTAATATTATTATAACATCAAAATCATTTTAACATTGAAGCACCACTGTACATTGTAGCAGCTATAAGCCTATAACTGCATCAATGACCGCACCTTCCTCGAATTAAAGGCACGGAGAAATTATTTTACATATATTAATTTAGTGGACTCATTTTTTTTTTAAATACATATATAATATTATCATCTTAAGAAAATATCATATAATATATACATCAGGTTTTAAGTTATGATTAAAACAAGAAGCTAAAATGTTTTTTTAATCAAATGATGTGCCCTAAGCATTAATGTTTTGTAAATTAATAATAAAAAAATCAAGTGAAGAGATTTCACTCGAAAGCATAGTTATTGATCCCGTCCCGGTCCCGGTTCCGGATTTGTGTTTGGAACGGGACGTCCCGGTTTCGGTACCGTTCCGGGTACCGTTCCGGTTTTGTACTGTTCATTTTTATTTAATTATATATATGAAAAAAATAAAATATTAATTTAACAAGTATAATTTAAATTTATACAATACAAACATAATCTCAAAATTAGAAACATCTTTGAAATTCCAAAATATTATGAAAGTAAAATGTTCTAAAATAAAAGAAAAATACATCAAACATCCTCTACATCATTAATATAAAAATAAAGATCTTCTACATCTGGCGTTAAAATGACCGTTGGATCAAGACCATGTGTCAGCTGGTCACTTCTCCTGGCAGACTGAATGCTTGCCGTCGGATGAGCATCTTCTAATCCACCGGTCATCATCCTTCTTCCATCTGGTCGCGTCCCAACCGTTGGATCAGCTCGCACACCAACCCTTCCAAATGGCAGCATACTCTCCGTTGGATTATTTCTTATCTCAGCATCTTCTTCATTCTCGGCATTTTCAAAAACTTCACAGACAAGCCTTCTTTCTCTTCTTTCTCCTTCATCGTCGTCCCCGTCTTCCGACTCTTCCCCATGGATTTCGGCCTCAAGATCACCACATTCATCTCCTAGATCATCATCATCACCACCTAGGTCATCTTCATCACCTTCTTCACGTCTTCCTTAATGAAAGGGTCTATTTCAAAAAGGCACCTTCTTTTGTTTCATCTTCTCTGTAAAGATGAAGAGAAGAAGCCATCAAAGAATGGGACTTGCTGGGTTTTCTTCAATCTTTGAGCTGGGGTTAAGAGATGAAAATTGATTTGGGAATTTTTGAAATCGGGTTGAATGATTGAATCTGTGTGTTTTGTCTTGTCCCGGGACGGAACGCCCGGTACGGAACCGGGGCGTTCCGGCCGGAATTCGCCCGGTTTTTCCGGGACAGGCCGGGATTCTACCCGGGACAAAAACGTCGCCGTTTTGTCCCGGATTTTGCAACGGGACGGGGCGTCCCGCCCGTTCCGGCCGGAACGGGACGGGATCAATAACTTTGCTCGAAAGAGGTCCGTTAAGGAATGTCGTGGAGCCCCACGAGCACAGAGTCCCAAATTTCTTTATTTCGGACTCTGCAGTGCGCATGTTGGAGACTGGGAACTGGAGGTAGATTGCGAGAAGTGAGGCTTTCAAATTTTAAAATCTAAATGGGAAGCGAACGAGTTCAAGTCTGAAAATGAAATTTAACAGCCGACACTAAAACCCGAGCTTCTACAGGTCCCCGCGTAATGGATTTTTGGGTCCAAATATACTTTTTATCGCGAGCATGCAATTTGGTCTGTATCAAATAATTTTTGCAATTGAATTTGATTATTTACTTCAAAAACAAAGAATATCTTTCTATCGATGACTACTCGTAGTAAGAGCTTGGCCCGTTAGCCACCAACAGACAACAAGTGTCATTGGAATACAATACGTTTACAACAAAAAATAAATAGAAACTTATTAGTTACATTGGCCTGTGCTTCCACGAAGTAATTTATAGAAACAGAAATTTAATCATAGAATAATTATAAAAAAATAATATACATATAAGAAAACATAGTGAAAAAGAACTTGTATTTTTATAAATTATTTAATGCAATACAAAGAGTAATAATAAAAAAAACTAAGCCTAAAGAAAAACCAGTTGAAGGGTTGCATTGAATGTTTAAGGAGTTGACATGGTTTTTTAGAATGAGAGAGAAAACAAAAGGTCATCAATGGAAATCTAGAAGTGATGAAGCTACAAACGCTGCCCCTAGAGGTAGGGAGCACCGAGTGGGTTCTATAAATGTCTTGAGAGCCACAATTTGATCACCCAAGACTACTACATATCATAATTGTTTTGGAGCTCCCACACACCACCTAATTAATTATTTAAATAGTATTGTATATTTAATAAAATACGTATCTACCTCACTATCAATCTGATTATTATCAAGAAACCATATGGAAAATACATAAAAAAACCTACATGCTATTTTATTTTTGCAGCAAACAAAAAGGTCAGGAAAAAAATAAAAATTTATAAATAAGAATTACATCTAAGAAGATAATATTTGATGAATTTAAATTAAATGCTAATATTGAAAACAAATAGAATTTATATAAATTCATTTAGATTAGTATGCGCGCATGCGTGCTAATTTAAGTCAAACAAACTTTGATGGATACCTTTTTCTTTTGAAAACTTGGTTGATCTGTGGGCTCAATCTTAACTTCTCAATTACTTCAATGTGGGCTAGAGTTTTGTAAGAGTTATGAAATTATTTTTTCATTCACCACTATTTTTAAAAATATCATATTAATGTTTTACGTTAAAAATTTTATATTGAAAATAAAATTCCAATAAAGTTTTAATCTAATAAATCAGTAGAAATTCTAACAATGTTTTAATAGAAAAATTAGTTTAGTTCACTTTTAATCCTACCTCAAGTGTACTCCTATTTATCAAAACTACTTAATAGATCTTAACATATTAATTTTTATTTGCAAGGAAAACAGTAAAAGCATCAGGAAAAAAAAAACTTGGATTTATGATATATTTGTTTTTTAAAAAAAAACAATGTCACGTGAAAACTCGTCGGCCTGTAAATAGACAAACACAAGAGAACACGATGAAGATGTCATCAGGTAGAAGAGGATCCCAGCCGCCAATTTGCTTCCGTAACTTCCGTTGATTCGCGGGGCCCAGATCACTTTAAACGCGATCAACGGTAATTTTCTGGCCCTATAAATCCGGGAACAGGACACGTAAGATGAAGCATTAACTCTAGCCCATGTGAGTGCACGTTCCAGTCTGACAATCAGCGCTGCTTCTTTCAGAGCTCACATGAAATGCGACTGCACGTGCCTCGTCTTGGTGGTCAAATACAAAATTACCACGTCTTTCTTGACCAACTCGATCGAAGCCACCGTTGTATTGGCTGCATACAAAAGAAAAAAAGCAGTAGTCATTTCTCTATTTGGAGAAATGAAAACTATTTTTTTTATGATGGATGTTAAGTATGGATAATAATAATAAAAAAGGACTTGAAATGAAAAATAATGCATTTTGTCATATTAAGGTATGAAATAATGATAAATACAACAATTTATACCTAAGAAAACCAAGACTAACCCTAATCAATTTCAGGTTCAGTATGTCATTTTTTAGATATTTAGAGTTGATAAAATGATTTGTGGTGTCTATAAGGGTATTAGGTGATTTTTTTTTTATTGAAATAACTTGAAAAATAATATTTTTGATAAAAAAAAAAATGTTGTCTTAATTTTCCGTTCACCATAAGATGACACCATTGTTTGCCTCTTTAAAAAATAAAAAATAGAACCAAGCATAAGCCCGTAGAATTGAGCTTGAAGGCATACCCATGTGTCTAAGCTTTCCCTTGCAATAGCCCAGAAGCGCTAGCCCATGAGCCTGAGAGCTTTAACTCTTTTTTTTGCTTTTTTTTGCTTTTTTGGATAAATATAAATTAAAAAAAATACTGAACCCGGTTGAGTTCATGGATAGGAGCGCATGTTTAACGAGTTAAGTCATAACAGTCGAGTTAATTTATTATTTTAATATTAGGTTTTTAATTCTTTTTTCTTAATTCTTTTTTTTAAAATTATGGTTCAATTAGTACCTCTCTTTTATAATATTGTTTTCCTCTTATTTAAACTCTTTTTTCAAGAAACCTTTTAAATGGTGTTGTGTATTTGATTTTTGAAAAAAATATATTATAATTCATCTAGAATTTATTTTAATATTTTATATAAATGAACTCTATTTTCTAAATAAAAATATTTGTTTTCAATAATATTTATAACATGTGAAGTCTTGCATAATTTTCTTTTACTCAATTAATTTAATGTGTTTGTCTATTTGTATTATCATTTGATTGAACAAAAAATTTAATTTCGATAAACGAATTCAACAAACACAACTAGTCAAGTACCCCATCATGCGAGATTAAATATGTTAATTTATATTTATTTCTCTATTTTTCTAATTTTATTTTTAGTTATCGTTGATGATATTTTTCTTATTTATTAACATTTATAGCTCTCAATCAACTTGTTTACATGTATATGTGATCCTCTCGGTTCATATGATTTTTTAATGTATAAGAATACATCAGAAAAGTTCGTATATATAATTTTCTTGTAGAAAAAAAATACTCATCACGTCGTGCTCCTTACATTTTCTTTACAGATCCAAGCTTTTCATTCAGACACGTGGCTCCAATTGAATGAAATTAAAGGGATATGATGCGTCCGTGCTCCGGTCCTGTCTTATGCGAACTGGCTACAGCCCGGGACGACTTCTGGTCCCTTTTCATAATCTTGGACGTTTCTGTTCCGGGTTTAGGGGATCAGGGCCCGACCCGACCCGAACGATCACCCGTAACCATGACACTTCTATTTAGAATTAGAAAATAGCTTTAGGATTTCTCGAGGTACAGAAAGAGCAGGAAACATTCCATGGGCCTTGATTGGGTAGCTGGAGGCTTCGATCCAAGATGCTCACTTGAGTTTCATGAGGCCCAAGTCAGGGCGTTTGGAAATCAGAACATCAAGACATGTGTGATTTTGTACAAAAAAAATACTACACGGACTAGATTCAGGTGAACAAAAACTGAATAGATAATTTTAAGGACTGGATTTATATAAATCAAAACTATATGACCGATTGGTACTTTAAACCTTAATATCATTACTAAATGTTACATTGCAACTGTAATTGATTTTAGCCACATAGACGCGAAACTTAATTATTAGTAAATTAAATGTTGAAGAAGAATTGAAAAAAAATCAGTTTTAAAAAAGATAAAAAAAAAACTCGAGTCTATTTAGCGGATAACTTGATAAAAAATCAACTTGAGGGTGAGATAATCTCCTATAAAAATACTAAAAAAAATAGTGAATGTCAACTCTCAGGAAGATAAAATAATTATTGAGTCAACCTGAGTTAACTTGATTAACTTGCAATTTGGGATATGAAATTACAACAGTTCTATATAAAAAAAACAACAAAATTCACAAAACTAAAGTCCTAATAGTAAAATGTCAAAAGATAAATTTGAAAAATAAATATTTTAAAATAGAGCCTAGAAAAAAGGTCAGTCAAACCAGGCTGATCTTTGAAACTCATGTCTCGGGTCATAAAATTGAATTACCTCATGGAAGGCAAACTTGAGAAAATTATGAAGAAAAATTCTAAAAACATCAAATTTTTTTATAAAAAAAAACAGATAGCAATCAAAAGAGTAGGATCAAATATTGTACAGAAATTAAATGAAATAAAACAATAAGGGAAGAAATTAAAGAATAAAACAAATCAATAAAAGAATAAAAAAGAGTTAGTATCTCAAAGAATAAAGACCAAAATCTGGTGTCAATATTAAATGAAATTAAAGAACGAAGGGCAAAAATGAAAAGTATGATAAATCAAGAAAATGATAAACAAACAAAAAAATTGCAATTAAATTTTTTTGAAGAATGATGAAACTAATTTTGTTTTATCTAATTTTCTAAATTATTTAAAATAAAACAAATAATAATCAAAAGAATAATGATAAAATTAAAAGGAAAACCAAATTGAAAAGGCCTAGTTGAAAAAACTGGAGGGTTTGACGGGAGAATAAAAGAGGAGAGGAAAAAAACAAGAGGATATCGACACCAAATTTGTTGTCCATTGACCATGCATGACGCCCAAACATACCGAGAAATTTCCATTGTCGCACTGTAATTTGGTGTTCGGCCAACAAACAATTAAAGTAGTCATTTAATTGTTTTTAAAATAAAATCAAGATTTTTTACTCTGTTAAAAATGCAAAAAAATGTATTTAACCCTATCAATATATAATATAAAATGAGCCTCATAAAAAAACTACCTTGCCCTTTCAATTTGCGCTTTCTTGGCCGGCTAGCATTATAAAAAATCTACATTGCAATAAATCTTGATCCATGATGTTTTGCTGAAGCCTATTAGTTGTTTTTTTTTTTATATATAAAAAACAGAAAAAAAATCCATGTGCGCTAACGGGAAAATAAGGCATAAAATTGGAGCTTGAAAGACCATACGAACGGGACTTTTTTTGAGTTTGTACATCACCGGGGAGAGAAAAATTACGAGGCTGCCAACGAGCAAATGAGGGCAAGATTTTTTTTTTTTTTTTTTTATGAAAACAAACTATAGGAAGCTGTTTTCATTTCCTTTCCTGCATCAACCTAGACGACTAATCTTTCCACCCTTCCTTACTCAAACGTCTCGAAGCTAGGCCTTTGGATGAAAGGCTGGGAGTAACAGGTAGCGAAGGTGTCTTGGGTGCCTCTTCGTCGTCCCAATCATCTCCCCAACTATTATCCCATCCCTCATTGGTTGCTGATTCTGTTTTCACCTCACCTGACACCGGCAAATCCATCTCTAGCCTTTGATATTTAGAGCTATTGTTGGATGGGTGCCTCCTTCGGAAGCCGATGCACATCCATCCTGATGCCAGGATCAGCAGTGCAGCGAAGGATAAAACAACAATGGTGGACGTTCGTGACATGAAGTTTATTATATCGGTAGACTTGTGAGACTTGTCGATCTCCTTTCCAAAATAGTGGGCAATCGTATCCGTTATATCAAGTTCGCACCGGCCATTACCTGCTCTCAAAACAATCGATTTTTTACTTCCTGCCCTAGTGATAGAAACCTTCACCTGAACAATTGCAACAAACCAGAAGACAATAGATAAATTCAAAATATTTCAGCTGGGAGTTCTTAAGATGTTTTTTCATATCAGGGAGAAACAAGGCAGAAATGTGAAGCATTTTAAGAGCATACACAAATTACACCTATTTGACCGAAAAGCATCCAATATCACACATGAAAAGTCTCCGTGCTGGAAAAACAGGCCATTGCCAAATTAATAGTCATGCTTCAAGCACAGAAATCCTTAATTTGGGTTATAGGCCAACTCATATCATGAAAATTAGAGGCTCTTAATTTTTGTTCGTCGGTCATAGAAGCATTCATGCGCCTCTAGAAGGCAGGTATTCCATTCTGGATAAATTACAACATCAATGCAGCATGTAGTTCATACAGTTCACAAAATTTCTTTTAACTCTCAGCTCAAGTTCTTCTTTTAACCTTACTTGACATGGCAACAAGACTAGGTATGCAATGCACTGCTAAAATCTCTCTTTGCTTAAACCCCAAACTGCAGCTCTATAGTTTGAAAAGGTTAAATATACTTGTAAACCAACAATCGTAGTTTATGTAGGGAGAGGATCTCCTGGCATTGCACTACCTGTTCTATCAACAGTCAATGAAGTTGACACATCGATTTCAGTATACCAGCATGAATAGAAGTGTCCTACAATCAGTTACGATTGAGCTGCCAGTTTAATTTTTTTTTCTCTTCTACTTCATAATTTTTCATCATTTTAGATTCTTATCATTGTATTCCCTTCTTTTCATCCTTTTATACGAGATCAGTACCTCCCACCTCAATATCTAGAAAAGCTAGTCTTAATCACCGGTAGTAATGCAGAAAATGAACTCAAAAAACCAGCAAATAATAAAAGATCATATTATTACTGCAGCTTTAAAAGTGAAGCAGACATTGATGCTCCTCCACAACCTTTTCAATAACTATTTCACATCAGTCATAAATACCTTTTTGTCTTCTTTTTCTTTGAGTTGGATATTTGTTTCACCTAGTTGAACAAAATCTGGCGCAGAAATTGTAACACTAAGTGGGCCTTTCCCCTTGTTCTGAATAAACAGTGAAAGATCTGGAGATTCTACAAATAGAACCAAAGTCAATCCAGATATTTCAAACAAACAATAAACAAAAGCTTTTTCAGTTTCAGGACAAAAATATGTTCAGAATAATGATAATTCCCATACTGTATACTGAAATTTTCTAAAAGCATAACAACAAGTGTTACCAGGACTTGTATTGACTCAACATTCCAAAGGTAATTCAAGTTAGCAGATTCAAATTGTAATCAAAACCTCAATTTGATGAAAAACTTGAAAAAAAATCCCATTGATACCAAATTACTTCAGGCTTCGAAATTCTCAGAATCAAGAACAAGCAAATTTCACAACCTTTATCCTCATATTAAACTTTTGAAGTCTTTGAAATGGATTTTCTCAACCTCATGATTTTAGTTGCAAGAAACTTGAAAGCCTCTTGATAGACAGAGATTCCAAGCAAGAACCACAAAATTCGTTAACAGAACGGACCGGTTTATGAAGTCTGCTTCATACAAGTATAAAAGCAGACATCAGAATAGTTATCTAAGAAAACACCAGAACAGGTAACATTATCAAAACAAAGATTAAACATGTACCAATTAAGCCAAATACTTACCATTTCCTGGGACTCTTAAACAAGCAACCAACTTGTTCTCCTCATCCGTGCACCTGTTAGATTGATCACATTCTTCAACACGAGGACCCTCCTTATCCCCTTTATCGTTATTCTCTTTAGACAAATCCTTGGATTCCATCCCACTACTCGAATCCTCCTTTTTACTATGATCACCCTTCTTTGCTTGAAACTCCTCACTTGAATTATCCTTACCCCCCTTCGCATTATCATTATCTTTAGACCCAGATTGGCTATCCATCTTATTCTTATTCACATCATCAGCAATTTTCTCCTTAGATTTATCATCTTGACCTCCCTTTTCCTTTCCTTTATCATCATCAATAGAATTGGTCACTGGGTTTGACCCTCCTGCTCCTTTTGAACTTTTAGTAGTAACATCCACTTTCGGATTTGAACCAGTGCTGGCACTTTCCTGGTTCAATCAAATCCATAATCAATTAATCTAAATAAAAAGGTACACTTTAAAGACAAAAGGACTAACATTTATCAAGTAAGGTCTAATTCTTAATAAGTTACCTTTGAATCACCAAGAGAGCAGATAACAACTGCAAGTAGCACAAGAATCAGACCCAGAAAGCGAACTTGATTTCTTTTCATGTTTTGAGATAAACCCAGTTTGTTATACTAAAAATTGATACTGCTCACATAAAATCCAAGCAAAAAAGGAATAAAGAGAGTTCAGATACATCAGAGTTTTGAAGTAACAGAAAAGGAAAAGCAAAGAGTTTACTCGAGGATGAAGTATATGCTAACCTGTGACTTGACATTACCGGTTGGTTGCATCTATTTTGTATGATTTTGCTGCTTGAATCTTTCAGGACACGAGCTATGATTCTCATGGAGCTGAGCTACAAAGCAAATAAGAGATTTCCTTTAATGTAGGGTTTCGCAGTTGAAATAGATACGAGGTTCAAAGAAGTTGACCTCGTATTTACTGTTTAGTTTTTAAATTAAAAAATAATATAAATTATATCTGCAAAATAAGTTTAAAGTTTTTTTAAATTAGAAAATATAAATTTTAATTGTATATTCCATGTACAATCTTTAACCATTTTTTTCTGTTTGGTGCTTCACCTTTAATTTTATTAATTTAATCTACCACTCTTTATTTATTCTTATTTCGAGACATGTTATTTTTTTTAATTTATTACGGTACTGGGATTCCCATCATCTTGTGCCACATGGTAAGAATACTAAGAAATTGGCACAATTAAAAACTTAAGAAATATAAAACTGACATTTTATTGTTTTTCTATTTGAGTGTCTCACTTTTAATTTTATTTATTTGAGGTGCAAACCCTTTCTTTAATTGGAGTACATGTTACTTCATTATGTCAGGTGCAGATGGGTTCGTCCCATACCACATGACAAAGAATAATTCTAATGGAAAAAAAAAAGAAGGGAAAGGAAATATTGAAAAATAAAAAAAATGATAGAAAAAAAAAAAGAAAAAACTAAAATTCAAAGTAAAACCTATCTAGTTCAAAGTATTATAAATATATTCAAATAATATTTTTATTTTTTATATATTGACACATCAAAAAGATTTGAAAACATTATTTTTTTTTTATTTTTTAAAAATAAAATAAAATAAAAATAAACCTATTTAAAATGAAAAAAACAAATGTACTATGAGCATTAAACACTACACCCTGAGAGACATGTATTTTTTATTTTCAATGTGCAGGTGTTTGAGCCCCAAACATTGAATTTTAATTCTCAATTAATCACAAGAATTGAAATAAAAAATAGTGATTTAAAAAAATTGTAGAGATTCAAAACCTAAAGCTCTGACATTACAAAGTGAAAGCTCCATGGCAACTGCCAAACCCAAGCACAGAATATGCTTACCCTTGCTGAGCGATATCGAATAAAGCAGATAAGGTCTTCCCAAAAGTTATAACCCTTCCCAGCATTAGAGTTTCCATCAAGGTTATTACATGATCCAATGTCGTTTTGTAACGGGCTTATAAGTCAGGAGGGCCCATTAAATATAAAATAAGGACATATAATGGGCTTTGAGGGACGAGGTCTGGAGACTTGACCACATTCAAGCCCACCAGCAGTAGAGGTCGATTATTACTTCTTCTTTTCTATGTTTTTTCCCCTTTTCTTTCAGCGGTAAGAACATGGCTAGACCTTTGTGTGAGCATGGTGGAAATGCATATCAAGCTCCATATATCTCTTCAAACATGGATGATATTTGGTTTTTTTTTTAATTATGAAACCCCTGGTTCATTCATTTTTTTATTTTTTTTGCGGCAAATTCTATGAATAACCTTGCAGTAATTGATGATATTGTTTTTGCATGAAGCTTACGTCCGTGAAGAAAATAAATTCCTTGACTTTATAATAAATTGGAGTGCCATTTTTCTTTCTTTATTTGCATTAGATTAAAAGTTGTCATTCCTTGATTGTGGTGTTTTTAAAAACCAATCACCTGCGTTTGGTGCTACGTATTCATACTTTTGAGGGTATCGTTGATGTTATTATTTTTAAATATTTTTTGTTTAAAAATATATTAAAATAATATTTTTTATTTTTTAAAAATTATTTTGATATTAACACATCAAAATGATCTCAAGAAAAAAATTAATTTAAAATAAAAAATAAATAAAATTTACTGTTTTTTTTCAAAAACATTTTCCAAATATACTCTCAAGCACCCCCAAATGCAAACCTCTTTTCTCGAAAAACTTTTGCTACTTTTCTACAGAATTTGTCGTCTTCATTTTCAATATTCTGAAATTGAAATATTTGTCGAAATAGCTTGATCTCTTCATGATAGATTCTCACAGACCAACATCAGTGCTACAAAATACATCAATAAGACAACAGAGGATCTGAAAATATTTATAGATGACAAAGACAACTCATCAGAATGAACGGTGAGACTCAAGTCTCACTCCCTTCGATCTACCGCTATGTTTGACCTTTAAGGATGTATTAATTACTTAACCTATAGATAACGATTTTGTCGCGCTTCAGCTCTGTACAGTCCAATTATCGATTTTTTCCCCAGCGTTTCATACCGGAAAACCATCGATATTTCTCCACCGGACATTGACAGCACTCGAAGGCATGCATATGCAGGTGGCATTGTTGTATAATTAAGCACAAGTAAATTCTAACACGGTAAGTATTTTATCCTTTTTTTTTTTTTATAGCTAGTTACCATATAAAATATTCACAAGTTCAAGCTATATGATATTTATAATAATTTTGTGACGAGAATAAAAAAAAAAGAATAAAAGAGTTTATTGAATCTGCGGCATCCCATGGACGCATGTAGACTTTGGGGTCAACAAGAAAATAAAAGGGCGACTTTTTTTTTTTTCTTGTAATAATCAGGGTGGAAATGCCCTATTAAATTAATCGGAGAATAGTTGATCCAATCAGGTCATAATACAACAAAGTGTATAATCCTGATGGTGGTTCCGTTAGAACATCAGACTCTTTATTTAACAAATCTCGAGTTAGCCCATAATTAGCCAACAAATCAGCCACACAATTAGCTTCTCTATAAAAATGTAAAGTTTTAACCTTCCAGTCTCTACCCAAAATACTCTTAATCAGCATGGTTAGATTGTAATATATGTTCATGCTCAATATATCCCCATTAATAAGCTCAATTACAACACAAGAATCGGACTCTAAAATCACCTTTCTGTATCCCTTATACTATGTAAGTTGTAAACCGACATATACAACCCATAATTTAACTGTAATCGATGAACATATGCCAGTATTCCTTACAAAACCCACTATCCAAGAACCCATGTTATCCCGAATTACTCCTCCAACACTTGCTATACCTGGATTTTCTTTATTGTACCCATCCATATTCAATTTAATTCAATTGTTTGCTGGATAAGTCCATCCGACCTATCATTCAACTTAATCCACACTTGGTTTTTGTTTGACTTGACATGAAAGTAAGCAAAATCAGATCATTCAAATGAACGTGTTAGAGAATCAAAATCAGACCACTCAAATGATTGTGTGAGGGAATGATAATTTCTGGAATCTTCATAGCCACATATACACCTTCCAAGCGAATGCACTCCCTCGAGGGATCCCTGTCACGTGTGTATACTGTATACTACTTGAGCATCGCCCCCTCGCGAAATGTGGGCCCCGTTACTACCCTAATCTGGCCCACTCGACAGCCACTCTCTCATGGGCTTCGAGCCTATCAAAATATCACTGACGTCACCGTGACATCACGCTTCGAAAAGCTAAACGCGACAAACGACGCCGGACGCCCTATGGAGCTGGAAAGAAAAAAACAAACACAGAAATTGAGAGAGATAAAGATAAATCGAAACGTGGCCCAAGCACAGTGACGTTTCTGGCTTAGGAGTCTGGACAGGATTAGTCGGCGTTGGCAGCTGGCAGTGTCCAAAATCTAGATATCGACAAAACACAACTTTTTGGAAAGTCAATATAATATAGTTATTGAGGTAAATTACCTTTAGACCCATCCTAGCATCTAGTGTCAAGCTATGTCCTATATTTCACCATTGAAAGAGTACAAGTACTTCAATGCCCCTTCGGGATTAAAAATATAAATTTTTATTTTTTAAAAAAAAATTCTTTTAAAATACATTGTTAAACACTCTATTATGCTGATGGGAGATGATGCATGGAGGACGTCTCGCATCCCTCTTAATCTCTTACACTTGGAAGGGAACCTTCACTCGAAGAGTTTTTAGATTTATTGATTAAGTTTTTTTTGTTGTATTTATACTCACAACCAGCATCACGAACATGCTGATGTGGTCACAAAGCAGAATAATTCATTGAAAACAATCTCTTCGGTGATTTGTGGTGTGTCGGTGAATCTATCGATAATAAATTTATAGATGGAGTTAATGACCAACAAAAAATACATAAAAAAACTCTACTCCCTTTATCTTGTCGATACTTTCATCATTGAATATAACATATCATCAGAAAAAATCATGTTATATAAGTGAATTTTCTTGTTTATCAACAAGTCAGTCAATGAATTTTATATGTAATTATCAAACAGGTTGTTTATATATTTCATTAGTAAGTAAACAATAAAAGTGATATTTACAATATTTCTTTTTCAACTCTATATAATATATTGATGAACAATGCTCGTCGATAACCTTGTCAGGAGTAATCTATCTATCTATCTATCTATCTATCTATCTATCTATATATATATATATATATATATATATATATATATTAAAATATTGTCAAACAAAAACAGAAAAAAATACCAAACTAATATAAAACTCAAAAAATTATTACAAATTTAAACATTTATTAGAACAAAAATAAATAATTAGAATTGAAGAATAAGCGGGAGCACATGTGTTATCTATGTGTCATCTCATTTTCATTACCAATTAGTGAGGTTTAGCTATCTCGACATTCAGTCGTTTATAATCAGCAACAAACAAGTTGTTCCGGTCTTTAACTTTCTGGTCTAGCATCTTTTTACTTGTTTAGATTACAATATTTTTGTGCATTTCAATAAAAAAAAATTTACCAAAACTTATTGATCAATATATTCTATTAGTTTATATTTGGTAATTTTTCATAGTATTTGACCGGGATGATTAAAAAAATCAAAAAGACAATTACATCGAGAAGAAAAAAAAATAATCTAGAAAAATCAAACCGAGAAAAAAACCGATTAAACTAGCTATAATTTTTTAAAAACTTTTGATCCGGTCCAGTTTTGGGTATTTTAAGTAAAAACCGGTAGACCGAAACCAAACTATATTTTTATTAAATTAAACCGGTTCAGTTCAAATTTTTTAATTTGCTTCTATTTTAGTTAAACAGGAGAAGTGACAACTTGATTAAGGTAAAAAAAATGACTAAAAAAAACAAAACTATTTAACGGTTTTTTAATTAAAAAACCATATCAAAACTAATAGTTTTAAACTAGATCCGGTTCGATTTTTTTTTTAATTTTTAATTACGAGGCTGTTCCATGTTTAGATTAATGCATTGTTGCGCAGGTGAGTCCAAATTTGGACATGTAGGAAAGGAGAGAAGTGGAAATCAAGGGCAGAAAGATACGATGCTGCATGGCATGAAGATTATCAGGAGAACGCTACAGAGGATTGACATGAGGATGGTTAGGTTTGTTCACATGCACACATATTTGTTTTTATTATTTTTGGCCTTTGAAGAAACGTGTCACAATTTCATTCATCTTTCGAGCCCGGCCACCTTTACGTATTTAATGCACCCCACTGAGCTGGGTCCCATTTGGATGTGGATTCGGTAGCTTTCCGAGCCGATGACCCTTCTGAATAGAAGTTCTTGTTAATTACTTAGCTCCATTCAAACTACTCCCTTGCTAGCCACCAAGACTACAATGGCTGATATCTTGATTCTGGCTTGTTTAAGAGGATTTTTGACTCACTGAGTTAAGAATATATAGTTAAGGTTGAACTGAACAATTGCTGCGGTTCCCTCTAGATCGGGCCACCTCATCAAAGGTGTCTGGAAAAGTCTTTTTATCAAAATAAACATTGCACATGAATCATTTATTTTCTAAAAAAAAAAAGTCAAGCCGTCCTTGAAAACTTTCTCGTGCTTAAGACGTGTGACAAGGTGGGAAAAATGCATCGTATAAATGTGAAACCACCAAGGTAAGGATGGTGGTTCAAAAGGTTCGTCAAATTTCCGATAGTAGCTGAAGTTGCACATGAAGAGGGAACGAGGAGGGAAAAAATGCATCTTCTGCGTGTAAACCCGAATAGGATCTGATGAACCCTAATTAGATGCTGAGTTCATGACAATTAGATAAAAAACACAAAAAAACAAATTGATCTTATTTGAAGAAAATGTTTAGAGATTTGCCGAAGTCTTAAGTGGGCTTGTTTGCTATTACCTCGTGGCCGTGCTTTTCAATTTTTTTCTTTATTTTTTTTCAATATTTTGATGGTTTGATGTTTAGAATATTTCTTAAAAAAATAATCAAATATTATTTTATTATATTTCCAAGCAAAAACACTTAGAAAAACTGTTATCACATTACCAAGCACTATCTTAATTGATATATGCTTTAAAATTAGCATTTAAAGTTTGAGTTTTAATGGTGGTAGCAAAACATATTCTCTATAGTTTTTACTTACTTCTCAACATAATTATCTTGCACAACTTGAACTTGATTTATTATTAGATAGTTCATTAATATTTAAAATATATAAATAAATAGATTTTTATATTGTATTATAAGTGTCTCCATATCCAATTAATAATGGTGTATGAAAAAAGAAGAAGCAAAGAGTTCAAGGGCTCAAGTCCTACAAGCCACTTGGGTGTTTTCTAAAAAAATAATTAGAGACATGTTGATTTTTATAAATAAATATAATAGATTAGATTTTAACTTAAATAACTCCTTGAATAATTTAATTTTAAACTTGCCCAATGAAGACTTTTTTAATTAATTTTTCGAGTAAATATTTTAAAAATGGAGCCTGAGCATGAATTCAGCTTTATCCAGCACGAGAAGAAACAGAAGAGCAAAACGCCCTTGCTGCAGCAAGACAAGACGCGTGGCAGAGGAAGCATTAAATGAAAGCGTCAGATGTTATTATGGAGAGGTCTGACTTCTCTCTGCAATAAATCGAAAAGGTTGCTTATTGGCAAGAAAAATATACGGAAAATTTTATGGTATTTTATTTACTACTTTTTAAAGTTTATTTAAAAAACTGTGATATTGTTTTAGTAATTTTTGTAGTATAACGTGACTAGATATTCGCTTGAGTAGTGACCTGTCATAGTAATTCATAAATGCACTAACCAAGTCATTCATATAAATTTCTATCTACCTATAATATACTCGTACTTGACTGTTCCTTGTAAAATGTATTTAGAAGAAAATTGTGCTATTTTAAAAACAAATCCACAAAGTTAGGCTACCATAAAGCCTAAACACAGCTCCCTGTACTTGAAATACGCGGCTGGATGAGAAATTATAAAATTTTATTCGGTTGAACTAGTGATTAACATTTCCAGCAAAAAAATCTATATCCAAGGGTTCTTATTCCTTGAGGGCATTATGGTCATTACATGCACAGGACAAACCCTTGCCTGGACAAAAAAATCAAACTAACTGGAATTTCATAGCTGTAAAATACAGTGAAGCCAGGGATCCATGGAAAGTCCCCTGCTCTACTCTGCATCTATAAATACACAAACTAGGACCCAGCCGTGAACCACAGTAACCCAAAAATCTTCTTTGAAATCCTTCCCCGATGAAATTGGCCCTCTCTTCTTCTCTCTAAATTATGGTCCTGACTGCTTCTGTTTCAATTTAGTCGCTCAGGTCCTCCTCAAACACTTGATGAATGTCTTTGCCCATTAAAGCTCAAGCTTTAAGCTTTCTTATGAGCTCTCAAAATCCCTTCATCGTTTTCTAGTATGATCATTTCCTTTTGACTCTCCTCTCAGTTTCAGAATCATCGTGAAAGGGACAGTTTTTAGTCCCCGTTTTCCTTCACTCTGGTTTTTTTTTAGATTTATCAGTATCCCCTGTTTCCTCTTCTCCGAGAAGTTCAAGAAATCATGGAAAGAGTGCAAGAAAACAACTTATCTTTTGCGTTTAACAGAGCTGATGTTGGCTCCTCACTGTCACAACTTATAATGACAGGAGGAACCAGCACTTTGGATTCTATCTTCTCTCATTGCCAACCAGCGCGTACTCTTAACAGTCCTGTTTTGGAGCCTTTAGGTTCTTCGGTCTATCTCCGCCAGAGAGATCTACTGCAAAAATTCAGTGAAGAAAACAGAATAAACACCCCCTTATCTCACAACTTGCTAACAAACCCTCTTCAAAATCCTGTGTACACCAGCAATTATTTGGCTCCAACCAAGAAGAAACTATACAGGGGAGTCAGGCAGAGGCATTGGGGCAAATGGGTTGCTGAAATTAGACTTCCTCAAAACAGAATGAGAGTCTGGTTAGGAACTTATGACACAGCAGAGGCTGCAGCTTATGCGTATGATCGTGCTGCTTATAAACTTAGAAGCGAATATGCTAGGTTGAATTTCCCAAATCTAAAGGATCCTACCAGGTTGGGATTCACAGATTGTGGTAGACTGGATGCTTTGAAGAATACTGTAGACGCCAAGATTCAAGCAATTTGTCAGAAGGTTAAAAGAGAGAGGGCAAAAAAGAATGCTGCAAAGAAGAGTGATGCTAATGGTAATTGCACAAGAAGTAAAAAGCCAGTGAAAGTAGATTCAAATGAATCAAAGCCATCTCCATCATCATCATCATCATCAGTTTCACCTTTGTTTTCTGGTGATAATTGGGGTGGTAGTGAATTGGTGTCACCGGCTGTTTCTGAAGATGGTTTTTGGAAGTGTGAGAGTTCTTCTTCTCCTTCCGTGTCAACAGATTGTGCAGTAATGGTGCCACAAGCTATGGAATTTGAAGACTGTTCCCTTGCAAGAATGCCATCTTATGATCCTGAGTTAATTTGGGAGGTTCTTGCTAATTAAGTATCGTTTCTCTTACTAATCTGAATTGGTGGGCAGGTGATTATTAATCTGGAGAAACATTTGCTCTTGTTTCCCTACATGTTATCTCTCTGTGCAGAATGTAAACGGTAGTTGCTTTCCAAGTATACCATCTTCATTTACTGTATGTTCTGGTAGGATTTTTAGAGCTTGTCGCATCATAGGCAAAAGGAGTTCTTATCATGCCTGTAGTCATTTGGCCTCTGTTTTTCGTATAAAGGCAATTTCAAGGCCATCTTGGGGCAGAGTACCAAAGTGGGTTACGTAGTTATATTTTGATATTTGAACGGAATTTGCAGTTTACCCCTTGTTACTGATTTATAGTGATTGGTAACCTACCAATAAAGAGAGTCTCTCTGTTGGTTTTTTTACCCAAGAGGTTAATTGTAATTGATTGTTTTATAAAGTTTTTGTTATTTGAAAAATATAATAAAGTATTCATTTATTTATTTTTTAAGATTTTTTAATACAACAACATATCAGAACAGTCTGAAAATGTAAAAAAGTAGTTAAGAAAAACAAAAATATTTTTTAATATATAATGTGGGCATTCAAAGATTTCTAGTGGCAGATTCCCCTTCTCCACGAGCGGTCATGTGGCTTTGGAAAGTTTGGTTACCAATAGTCACAGCAACAGCCTCCAAGTTTTGCAAGTTATATGTTTAGGTTTCTAACAGCTCTCTTTGTTAAGTTTTTTCCAGCATTTTTTTATTAACTTGGATATTCAAAATATAATAATTTATGTATATCTTAACTAATCTCATAAATTTAAAATTAATAATCATGTAAATTTTTAATAAATATTTATTAATAATCATAAAATTCAAACCTAAAACTAGATAAATTTTTTTTTTTTTAATTCCAAACCCTTATGATAATTTTTTTTTTTTTTAATTCCAAACTCTTATGATAATTTTTTTTTAGTAATAATCGGGAAGTAAACTCTTATGATAGTTAATCTACTATATAGTTACCTTTTCTCGTCTTACTGGACACTTCTATAGGTGCGGCGTATGATTTTCAAATACTAATTAATGATGTTCCAGCTGCCGATTGCTACAGTTATTTTAATATTTTATAGTTACAGGAACCTTTTAGTAGTGAAATGTTCGAATTTATTAATTATCTTACCTAGAGATTGTCATTTTATTTGCAACATAATTGCTAACATTCACATTCTAAGAATGTTTTTTTTGCGTCTGCCGCAAAAATCTAGCAATTTATCTCAACTGATTATTGTGCAAGTGAGTGAGTTAGCATAATTTTGATCAAAAAACATATTTCCTAGGTTCCTGAAAAAATGCTTCTTCGATGATTAGGAAATTTTATTTAGATCATTTTAAGAATGTATGTATTTTCATACAGACCTACTAAATTCAAACGAATTTTATAATTTCAGATCGAGTAAGTAAAATCTTAATTATTTCAAATTCTTACAAGATAATTATGGTCTGACTTAAACCCAAGATAAGAATTTTGCTACAACACGTCCCTGGCTTCCTATACAGTGTTTCATTCTTTTTTTTCCATGGACCAGTAAGATACTTCACGCTTCAATAATGCAGTGAACTGGTTGTGGGACGACGAACGTAAAAAACAAATAAACCAAGCACCTAGGTTTGATTCCGATGGGCACACTTGGTTGCATCTTAGAGGCACAAAAAAGATTGGAAGCTAAAAATTGCACTGATCATTGATGCTGTGAACTCATTCATGATCGCGACACAACTCTGTATAAATGAAACTCAGTTTGACTCAGATGGCAACACTTGGCTGAGCACTACGTGTCCTCTGCATTGATGGAAGTTATAAATAAAATCAGTCATCTGCCTGTTCTGTTATGACAACTGCCATGGCCACATTTTGAAGCTCATCTTCCACGCGTCATCATCCCTCTACCTATCTGATAACTATGGAAATTTATGATGAACAGTTAGTTATGAAATAATTATTTAGAAGTATATATGTCCAAAATTACAATGAAACTAAAACAAAACAATTATTTAGGTTTTCCTCAACGAATTTTTTCAATCCCTTCTCTCCACCTGGAAAACCCCCGGTGAATCCCGTCAGCTCTTTTTCAAAAGCATCATCCGGCACACTTGGGTTTTCCAAGCTACCTGAATTTTCTTCTTTACCAGCAATTGATGATGCTTGTTCTTCAATATTTCTCCTTTAGTTCACCTCTTTCTCCATTACAGAGTCCTCTGCCTCCCAGGATCTCGAAAAGGTCAAATTTGGCACATGTTTTAAGTTTCAGCCTATGATCTTCGGGGATCAAAGAGTATGGTTTATGAGGATGATTGAAGCAGTTGTTTTGACCAAGAAAGCCGGACCTTAGTAGAGTACTTGGAAGTTTGAAGGGTGATAGAATAAATCTACCTTGGGGAACAGATATCTTAAACACGAAAATCCTCTGCCACGCATGAATTTCTGCAGCTATATATTTCCTTTAATCTCAATAAATGCTAAAGAAAAATTAGACAAACGTTTTCGCAAGAACACCATAAGGAAAAATTACTACTTCTGATTTCCTGTGGCTGCCAATGCAGTAGAAGCAATTGCCGAGAACGTAGAAGAAAAGCAGTAAATGCTCTACTGAATAAAGCTTATCTTCTTTCAGTTCCAGTTCCAGTTCCAGTTCCGCATGGGACTTCTCCAAGGCAGAAACTGCATCAATTTGACAAAAAAAATCGAACCCAAAATGAATAATGTCGAGCAAATTGCTAGATTTACAAAAAGAATTAAACCCAAAAGTTCATGTCGCTGCTGCAGTAGAAAACATGCTGATGCTGTTTTCTGCCTCTGCAGCTACATAAATAAGCTGGAAGTTTACTCGACATTTTTATTATATTTTTTTTATTCAAATCAACATTCAGCATAATAAAAATTAACACTCGTCATCGGATAACTATACGTTGAAGTTCGAAAATAATAATCTGTTTTTTAGCAATGCCACCGAAGGAATATTCTGGGAATAAAAGGCTGCAAGTTGTGCAACAGCTGAGATCTGGAACTCTTGATTTTATCCAGTCCTCTATTTTTTACTCTCCAGACTCTTAGATGCCCCATTCTCATCCACACCAAAAAATAACCCTAAATTTTACCAAATGGATTTTTCCACCTTTTCAGCACCAAGTCATATAAACCTAATTTTTAAAATCCCTTTTTTATTCTAAAAATGATCCATATTTAAATAAGTATAAGATATCAAAGTAAGGAATCAAATCAAAATATAAATTCAATTATAGAGCAAAATCTTATGATCTTAACTAGCAGTGAATGAATTTTATATATTATTAATCAAGTTAAATATAATATTAATTTAATTCTTAAACTCACAGCATGAATGGCCTAGTAACAGAGTAATGCATGGAATTGATTGAGAAAATCCCTTGATTGTCAAATGAAAAGAACAGTAGATCTAATAAGGACTAAAATGTTACTTCTGCAAAATGAAGAGAGTAAAACGTATTCACCGGTTATTTGTCTCCATCACGACCAATACCATGAAAGTATGAGTAAAGAAACTAAAAAATAGGCAACTTGCCTATTGATTATTTATTTTATTACTTGAAAAATAAATAATAATAATAATAATAATAATAATCAAGTAGTAGCAAACGATGAGATGAGAAGAAGCTCGGAACCTTTCGCTATTGGAGGAGCTGGCAATGGCGGTGCGTTTTGTCCTCGTTTTCTTCTGCTGAAACGACCACCTCTACCTCCACCACCGGCGGCGGCTGTAGCGATCTTTTGACCTTTAAAGATGGTGACAAATGATTATGTGACGATTGCGAATGGAAATATGGAAGATGAGTTTATAAGAAGGCATCACAAACATGATGTTAAAGAACATCAGTGTAGTTCTTCTCTTGTGAAGCACATCAAAGCTCCTGTTCCTCTTGTAAACACCAACTCCTCTCTCTCTCTCTCTGTTTTTTTTTCTTTTAGATTAAAGTGAATGTTTAGTTACAAGAGAAATATTTTTGTAGATCCGAGAGCATTTAAGGTTGATTTTATTGTTCGTTGGGTTTATTTGTGGTTTTAGTTTGTTTGGATTTTAGTTTCTGGGCATATTTCGATGAATTTTTGGTTAAAGATAAATGGATTTTAGTTGTAGAAAGTATTTTGAGGTGATAAATTTTCAAAATTTGCAGCTACGATTGAAATCGGTTCAGTTTTTGGATCCATAAGAATGGGGTCATTACCTGTCTGCATTTTTATTAACTCCAAGGGCTCAGAATTTGTGCTAAAATATTCAAAATTGGGCGTTTAATGTATTTCTTCCGAAGCTACAAATAATTATTTACTCCTTTTTTTGTGGTTATTTTAAAATTTAAACTGTGTAATGGTGGGTAAAAAGGGCATTACTTCCTTTTATATATCGTTACAAATATTTGATTGTTATGAAGAAGATGGAAATGATTTGTTTTTGATGCTCTTTTATGCTTGTGTCAATGATTAGTGGTGTTTGCATGATCAGGTGTGGTCTCTGGTGAGGAGATTTGATCAGCCACAGAAGTATAAGCCATTTGTAAGCAGGTGTATTGTGCAGGGAGACCTTCGGATTGGAAGTGTTAGAGAGGTGAATGTTAAGTCTGGACTTCCAGCTACGACTAGTACTGAACGACTGGAGCTACTAGATGATGAGGAGCACATTTTTAGTATGAAGATTGTTGGCGGAGATCATAGACTTAAGGTACATTTTTCTATGTTCAATCATTTAACTGTTTTGCATAATCATGAGTTGGATTGTTTTAGGAAATTTTTATTCATGAAAGGATTGGTTATTGAGGTGATCACACGTGTTTTGGTGGGTGTCTAAATCCCAGATGAGTCTGATGGGATTAGACTGGTTGTTAGGATGTGAACTTGGGGGATCTATGATTGTCTGCAACATAAGAATTTGGGTAGCATGACAGAAACGTCTTTTATGCTGATTTGATTGGTCCACCTCGAGGTTAATGCAATTTTGCCTAAATGTCCTGATACGGTCTTTGTAGATGCTGAAGCAGTTTTTGCTCTTGAATGAAGAACTATTTTCTATGATGTTGTTTGCCGAATGACAAATTAAAATTTAAAACTCCTATCGCAATCTGGCTGGTATATTTCTTTAAGTAATTTGGGTTGATGGACTTTATGTTAGAATCTGATTTTATTGCGCCATTGGAGCTCTCTGCTCAAAATTTTCAGGTTAAGATGTTACTAAATAAGAATTCAAAAGCTTCTAAAATTTGATGCCATCATAAACAAGATTCATACACAATTCGATAGATGTCAAGTCATTGATTTTTGTTAGATACTAGTTTGTTCAATTTGAATGATTCATGGTTGTTTGTTTGCTGGCTTATCATCAAAGCAAGATTATATTCTTAGGAGGCAACAATGGAGCACAACTGCTTTGTTGAATTTTGCTTAATAACTAACTATATAATATGCTATTTTACAGAACTATTCGTCCATTGTTACTGTTCATCCAGAGGTCATTGATGGGAGACCTGGCACACTGGTGATCGAGTCCTTTGTGGTGGATGTGCCTGATGGAAATACCAAGGATGAAACATGTTACTTTGTTGAGGCTCTGATCAAGTGCAACCTGAAGTCACTGGCCGATGTGTCAGAGCGTTTGGCCGTGCAAGACCAGACAGAACCCATTGACAGCATGTAAGAATGCAGGGCAGGTTCCTCGTGTAGAGGTTCTGATAACGCGGGTGGAAATGAAGGCTTTCTTTGTCTGAAGAATGGAGAGCTTGGTATCCAAGAGGCAAAGTCACTTTTCTTTTCTTTACACTTATGTTCATTTTCATTGCTCATCTACTGCCTATATATGGGATTCGTAAACGCATCGATATGTTAGATTGTCCTCCTTCGTTCTTGTTCGATGCTTTAATATTGTGGTACGTATTCATATCTGATTGTAAATATGCATGCATGATGACAGTTGAACATTAGAGTATTTGTTTCGCTTTCGATCAAATTCCTTTTGTCCCATTTCTGGTTTGATTTCTAATGCTTCTTGGTCTCACACTCAAATGTGGGTCTCCACTTGGACAGCCCGTAATCCCAGAGTGATAAAGTTCACATCCTGTTCCAGTCCTTCGTGCAAGTGCATGATTTAAGACATGGATGAGCTGGAGTTACAGGTTCTGATCTGCTAATGTGGCATAGTTGATCCATATAGTTCTTCTTCTTACACAAGTTGCTTGTAGTGGCCAAAGCATGCGGACATCTTTTTCAAAAGAGATAAAGTTGATAAGATTTAAGCTTGGTATATGCCCTTGTAGGACCAGAGCCATATGGCATGAGTGCTGCTGAGCATGGCTCGAGGATAGAAATCTGTGTGGCTGGTGAGCCAACGGGCGTCTGGTCTTTGTCTGACCATAAACCTTGGCTCCCTCCCCACTCGTCCGAGCTTTATATAAAGCTATAAAGGTGCAAAACTGGATAAAGAAATTTAGGAGACGGGGAAAAAGTCGGTAAAAGAAAAGTCAGGTGACCGGAAAACTACAAAAGCACAGGAAGTGAAGCTTGTCTGTGAGCCACCGTTGGAAGCATTTTTAAATTATCAAAGCCGTGATTAAAGCCCCGCAAGTATTTTTTAGCGATACATAAAAGGTTAATTTTTATTATTTTACATTTGTTAGTGTTATAATTAAAAATTTATCATAAATTTAATATAAAGATTTTTTTTTTTTTTTTTTTATCTTTTGAGCTACATATAACATTTTTATGATAATTTCTAATTCAAATAAAATAAAATGATATTATTAAAACTGTAAAATATTAAGATGGCTTATAAATTCTAGTTTTGGTGTTTTTTTATGGAAAAGTTTTAATTTGTTCTTAACAAATTTATAGGTTTAGTGTTTTTTTGTCAAAAAGGAAAAATCGAAAAAGATATAGAAAACTGAAAATGAACAAAGCAAATACTCTGTCGTTAATAAATAAAATTGTTTTTCCATAAATTATATTCATAAAAGCAAAAGCACAAAACAGTGTCCAAAGACTTATATATCCCATAAATAACGGTTGATATTGTGTTGATTGTCATTGTTTTTTAAAGGTCTTTTTTTTAAAAAAAATGAATTAATTTTTATTAATTTTTTATATTATTTTGATGTGATAATTTTAAAAATATGTTCTAAAAAAATAAAAAATAATAATAATTCTAATATTTTTCTAAATAAAAAAATATTTTACAAAATAATATCTAACTACCTGAGCGGCTCACCATGCCCAGCCACGCGTCCCCTTTATTAACCCACCTGCTGCATCTCCACCCTCTCTCTCTCTCTATTTTCCTGTTGAAGAAGAAGACAATAACTCCTAGACAAACTCGTCCTTTCATGCCAGTTTTTCCTCATTAATATTCTGTTTGGCATTATTTTAAAAAAAATAAAAAAAAACATTTTTATTTTTTATTTTAAATTAAATATTTTTAAATCATTTTCATAATATTAAAAATAATTTTTAAAAAATAAAAAAAATATTATTTCAATACATAAATAAAAAACATTTTCAAAGTCACTAAATAACACCCCCTCAGTCACTAAAAAACACCCCCCGCTCTCTTTCGTTCTCTACTAGATACTTTACTTTACAGTGCCCCCCTCCCCCCCCTCTCTATTTCTTTAATCTCCATTAACATTCCTTCTCTGTTCCTTTCTCTTTGTTTCATTTCCAGATCTGTCAACCAAACCCAGTAAACAAAAATCCCAAAAAACCCATCTTTGTATCTTTCCTTTTGTACTCTCTCTTTGCGTTCTCACTAAACTTTACGAAAATGCCACCCTTCTTGCTTTCTTTACTTCTTCTTTTTACCATTTCGGTACCTTTTTCAAGTTGTATTGCAGTTGGGGAAGTGATAACCTGCTCGGGAATAGTACCGATGAAGTACCGGAATGACAAGATATCCATAGCTGATTTTGGCGGTGTCGGTGATGGCAAGACACTCAATACAAAGGCATTTAGAGAGGCAATTTACAGGATTCAGCATCTCAGAAGAAGAGGCGGTTCCTTGCTTTATATTCCTCCTGGGGTGTATTTAACAGAAAGCTTTAATCTTACTAGCCATATGACTCTTTACTTGGCTAGAGGTGCTGTTATTAAAGCAACCCAGGTAATTATTGATTAAGAATTAATCTTTGATTAGATCGCATTCAAGTTTTGTTTGATTGGTCGCTACCAATTTCTCATAATTGTTGCTAATCAGGCATAGTTACTTTAGGAGTCTTGTCTTTCATGCATTTGTTTATATATATATATATATATGTATATGTCATGTTTTTGCCAAATTTTTTTTTAAAAAAAATTACTATCATTTTTAGTTTGACTCTGGTCTAATGTCATTAATTTAATTCACATAGATCAGGTTCATGTGTGTCTTACTTCGTGTTTCCACTCACAATATATGAATGTCGACAACGTATATTGAGTGGTTATTGAAGGGACTGTGATTATTAATTAGTACTGGTCAATTACATATGGGAGTAAGAATCGAGCATGCCATGATGGTGACACGAATTCATGGCCACCATTGATCTAGCGGGACCCGCCAGATCAAAGGGTAGTCATGAATTCGTTCGCGAAATTCGTGCCACAATTAACTCAAGGACTAATTACTATATGATCGAGCTGTTGATTAATAATTGGCTTTATTACTATCATCACATTATCATTATCATTACGTTTTAGGTGTGGGGGTGGGATTTATTCTGAATGAGTAACTAGATTTTGAAGAGCTAAGTGAAGGGACTAACATAAGCTGTTGCGAGTCCAGCTGTGGATAGAGAAAATAAAATGGTGGGTCTGGTATGGTGTATGGGTTGCATGTGCTTACCTTTATATGTGTTAACCAACTAAGATGGATGGAATCTTTGGGGCAGCCAAATAGCTGGCAAGTCATGTCCTGGCTTTTTTATGCTTAGATGCTGTTACCTCCATAACCATAGAATGGTTTCGGATGGAGTTAATTATTAAAAATGATAGTGACCTTGTTTTTTGTAAACAATAAATTCATCCTCGTGGTCTCGTCTTGGCAAATAATATCACAACTAATCCAAAGTGATGTCCACTAATTTATAGTTAACAACAAGGTGACGGTTTTTCTTTTTCTTTGTAAGGATTACAAAGAACTGATAAATGTTCGAAGGTTATTAAAGGGGCGGCCATAAGCTATGGTTGCATCACATTTTTTCCTGCCAATAGCAATGGTGGCTCTATGCTGCCCGATCCCAAATATTTAGTAATGGCTTTTTAGTAGTGTATTTGTTTGATGCACGGGAAATAATCATATAATTGGAAAACGATTCTTATACTAGAAAGTTATAATGAACTGTAGAACTTGAATGCATTCCTTGTGAATTATTGGAGGAAATTTTACTGCTGATAGTCTTTTCCTCTTTGTTTGTAACCATAGTGGTTTTGATTAAAAATAAAACAAAAATGATTATAATATTCGATAGCGTGTGCTTACGGGATTTGGAATGAGAATCTTTTTTTCTTCTTACCTGTTGCTTCAGGATACTTGGAACTGGCCCTTAATTGCTCCTTTGCCATCTTATGGAAGAGGGAGAGAGCGCGCTGGCGGAAGGTATATGAGCTTTATTCATGGAGATGGACTTCGAGATGTCATCATTACAGGTTGGTTTCAACATTAGCATCTAGTAGATGCCTCCTTCGTAATTTAAGCATCGTAGATTGCATTTGAATTCATGGATTTTCGGTGAGATATCTAGGTTCAGATTTAGTTTAAATTGTTCCATCGAGGTTTAAATAATGAAGGTATTCTTTGTTGTTTCAAATTCATGGATATATTGCAATCTTGTTTTAAGTTTGGAGTTGAAAAGCTTAAGCTGAGGATGTATTACACTTTGAGGGATTTGGTTGACCTGTCAGCTTCAATTGTTTTTGTTGGTGCTCTCTTCCTTACAATCGACCTGTGTATGTAATTGGCATGATGACCTCAAATCCAATTTAACCCCACCTCTCAATCGCTTGGATTTGAGATGAGAATAATACACGGGGTAATCTTAGATTGTCCTGTCTTTATACCTGATGACATTGTCTTTCTTGTTATATGTGTGACACTCAAAACTTTTAGGTGAGAATGGGACAATTGATGGCCAAGGAGATGTCTGGTGGGACATGTGGAGGCAGAGAACTCTTCTTTTTACAAGACCCAATCTCGTTGAATTTGTAAATTCAAGTGGCATAATCATTTCCAACGTGATTTTCCGCAATTCTCCCTTTTGGAACATTCACCCTGTTTATTCCAGGTAAAAATCGAAGATACATTTTTATATTTATAGTTCTTTCTCTTTAATGTTGAAGGAGTTGACTGTGCTGGCATGCCCTCATTGTAGATTTACATTAGCTTTAACTCTTTAATCAGTTCTAAAGAATATCTGAAAGGCTTAAAGCAAAGATACAATCATGGACAACTGATGCGCATGACATTCTGGATCTTTGATTATCCTAGACTTTTAATAATTACTTTTATAAGTCTTGTAGATATCCAGATGGTCCTACTAATCATCTTTAGTAGCTGAAGCTCTATCCATGTATTTGATGTAAATCTTTTGTTTTTTGGCTTTTAAGTCCATATTCAATTTGATTATTACCGAAGCAGATTTTCTTCTTTTCCTTGGTATCCAAGTTTCTCTAGAGCTCGCAACTGTTTTGGTGGTTAGGAATCAGTATGTGGCTGTAGAGAAATTGGTGGGAGCATTCTCACACGTCATTTTTTTTAATAAATTTGAATGATGAATTGAATAGATAATTTTAGTACTGACTGCTGTTAACCTGATGCAGCTGATATTTTGAGGTCACAAGTTAATTTCTATGATTTTTTTTTTGTTCTTTGCAGCAATGTTGTTATTCGATATGTTACCATCTTGGCTCCCCTTGATTCTCCTAATACTGATGGAATTGACCCAGGTACATACTACGATCTATTACTTATTATTATGCAATTTGTTATGCTGTTGATTGATGTTATATGCACTTTTGCTTCTGCGAGATACGTAATTTTCTGCCCTGGTATAATGTAACTGCTTTAATTTTAGCAACAAGTTACACAAACTGGTTAGTGTAGTATGTCTTGGCTTGGAGGGAAAACTATGGAGCGTAAGGAATGTAAAATTATGTCTTGCACTGCATATCAAGAGGTCTCTCTTCGATAAACAGGTTCTAGGTTCTGTGAGTTTTTTAATCGTTTCCTTACCTCAATACGCGACGATGTATTTAGGATGGAGCAGATAAGCTAATTAACCCCTACCCATGCGCAGTTCAGCGATTGGACGTAACAAGTTCTAGCTAGTTGATGACATCTGCACTTCATGATCATCATGTGGACAAACATGATTTTTGCACATCCTCCCATTTTCAAGTGTGAAAAAACAATTGTCCCTCTAATCTTAAACAATATTCTTACAATTCATCATTGATTCAATGCAGACTCAAGCTCTAACGTCTGTATAGAAGATTCATACATTTCCACCGGAGATGATCTTGTAGCTGTCAAAAGTGGATGGGACGAATATGGTATTGCTTATGGTCGCCCAAGCTCTGGCATCACTATCCGGAGGATAACAGGATCATCCCCGTTCGCTGGAATAGCAATAGGAAGTGAAACCTCTGGCGGAGTGAAGAATGTCCTGGTTGAAAACATAAACCTCTACAATACGGGAGTTGGCATACATATCAAAACAAACATTGGAAGGGGAGGATTCATTACAAACATCACAGTTACTGATGTGTACATGGAAAATGTTCGGAAGGGTATAAGGATAGCAGGTGATGTTGGTGACCACCCAGATGAAAGTTTCAACCCAAATGCTCTACCAGTTGTTAATGGCATCACCTTTAAAAGCATATGGGGTGAGAAGGTTCAGCAGCCGGGTTCGATACAGGGCTTGAAGAACTCCCCTTTCACGGGGATTTGTCTTTCTAACATCAACCTTCATGGTGAACCAGGGCCCCGATCCTCTCCTTGGAAATGCTCCGATGTAAGCGGATCTTCCCTCCAGGTGAGCCCATGGCCATGTTCCGAGCTGACCAGCCCTAATCAAACTGGTTCCTGTTCTGATCACTTTTGAGATCCTCGTGTAATTCTTTCGTTTTTCTTAATGTAATGCAATGCAATGAAACCCACAAGAAGTTGTTATTCAAAACGCCTTTATCTCAACATGGCTATTGCTTGCAGAGTATTTCTAAATGTAATGCAATGAAACCCACATGAAGAAGTTGTTCAAAACGCCTGTATCTCAACATAGCTATTGCTTGCAGAGTATTTCTAAAACACCACTCTCTCTGTCTTAATGGTCCTTAAGCCTCATCAGCGTTCTTTACTATGGCTAAGATATTCTATCAAATTTCAGTATTTATCAGTTCCAGCACACGAAACCCGTAAAAGGGTGAGAGCTATCAAAAGATTTATTTACGTGCAATATTCGACACCCTTTTTTCATTCAGCACGAGACCTTTCTCTTAACGTTTGCGCTATGATCAATTAGAAGGGGGGCGGGTAGAATCTAACTGGCTCAAAAACTACGTCGTGGGTAGAGCACAAAATATAGTAAAATTCATATATGAATTGCTGCAACATAGCAGCATTTAATAGTTTCTACTAAAACAAAAACATGCATTCTACGATACATCTCATAGGATGCCGATCTTATTTACACTACTTAACCACAACACAAAACAAATACTTAAACAGCCCATAATATATTTATAATAACATTATTAGCTTCCAAATCTCCTCAAAAATTATGCTTCACAAACTTGCGAATCCCCCTGAACAATCCCCATTCATGCCCGTGGCCGTGCTCGTGCTCGTGGCCGTGGCCGTGCTCGTGCTCGTGCTCGTGGCCGTGGCCGTGCTCGTGCCCGTGCTCGTGCTCGTGGCCGTGGCCGTGCTCGTGGCCGTGCTCGTGCTCGTGCTCGTGCCCGTGGCCGTGCTCCTGCTCCTGCTCCTCTTCTCCTTCAACATGGTGATGCTCATGATGCCTCTTGGGGCCCCACTCCCTCTCCTCTCCATTTGCCACGTCATTATAGAAAGAAAACCTGTGACCCCCGTGCTCGTGGCCATGCTCGGGCTCGTGGCCGTGCTCCTGCTCCTCTTCTTCTTCAACATGGTGATGCTCATGATGCCTCTTGGGGCCCCACTCCCTCTCCTCTCCATTTGCCACGTCATCATAGAAAGAAAACCTGTGACCCCCGTGCTCGGGCTCCTGCTTCTCTTCTCCTTCAGCATGGTGATGCTCATGATCCTTCTTGGGGCCCCACTCCCTCTCCTCTCCATTTGCCACGTCATCGTAGAAAGAAAACCTGTGACCCCCGTGGTGAAACCTGGTCCACCTAGCAGGAATCTGCCTATCAACGCCACGTCTCTCCTGATGATCACCAAGTTCAAAATCAACATCCTTCTCACCGGACACAATCATATCATTACCGTAGAAACGCGGCTTCATCATCCTGTGCCCGTGACGGCATCGGTGACGATGACGAAACGGGAGTAAAGGACGTTGAGGCAAGAAGTGAAGGTTTGTAGGACGGAAAGTCACGACTGTTAACGGCGCCGCTGTCTCAGTCGATTCCGTCTTTATCTCCGTTGATGATGATCCTGGTTCTGTTTGCTCATCGATTTCCACTCCAACTGCATACTTTATTTCAGTTGCGGGCTCAGTTTCTGGTTTCTGGCTTGGGAAGAGGAGAACAGGCGTGGCTTTCGGATCGGGATTTGGTAATTCGGAAAGAGTGAAGTCCTCATCTGGTAGATCTGTCTGAGTACGAGAATAAGCAACGGCGCATAGAAAGAAAAGAACGGTGACGGTGAGTTTGACGGACATTTTGAGATTAAAAGGTTCTTAAGGTTACGGTCAATGTGTGGAGGGTTATATAGAGAGAGGGCAGGCCAGTATGAAAGGACGGAGAAACGCGGGGCAGATCAGCCCAGTGGGAAAGGCGGGCACCGGGCAAGGCGGTATTCAAAGGTCCGACAGAGGATTGGAGAAAGAAATGATTTACTTATTCATCGGGTTCGGGTTTGCGTGTTGTATTATCAAGGGTACCCCTTAGTCAAGTCATTTGTTTTTTGGTGTTGTCTGTTAACGTGTTTTGTTTTTTAATATAAATGATGCTGTTTTATTTTATATAGAGAAACATTTATTTATTCACCTGGATGACCCGGTATCCCGGTTTTAGATCGAGGTTAAGAGCTTTATTTATTTTGTTCGGAATAGTAAAGTTGAATGACTGGGATAGAGTTTGCGTGTACGAGAAATTTGCTGTGTTGACCAGTTGGGTTTGAACAGTTAATTACATTATGCCATGGAGTGTGAGAGGTGCCGTCCCGTATATCTACCGTTACCAAGCCAACAAAGGAGAGGATATGGGCATCGCATTTTACCATTCTATCCTACTTTGAGTTTGATAGAAGTTTTAGAAAAACGATCCAGTTTCAAAATAATAATAATAATAATAATAATATAGTTTTAACATGACCGTTGATGGCAATTACTTTAAAAATTATGTTTCATTTAAATTAATTAACACAGTAAATGTTCTATAGATAAATTAAGTATCTATTGAACATATAGATGTTCTGTTTTTGACACGTCTAGTACAATTAAAAATTTTGATAAAACATTTTTAATCACAAGTTGAAAGATCACGAAAGGAGATTGTAAATAATTAAAGATTTCATTTAAGTATAATTACGATTTTATTTTATGGTCGTATTTTATTTTTCCCTTGTAATTGGATCTTGAATTTCATTTAGGCTATAATCTTGTAAGACTTTGAATTGATTGTGCAGTTTAATTATTTTAAAAAATATGCATCTTGAAATATGACTAAACAACAACTATTATGAATTAAATTTGAATAGAAATAATATTTAGAAACATCAAACTCTATTATTTCCTAAATTTTGTTTTACCCTCTATTTTTAATTTCTTTTTTACCAAACTGTTCTATTTTTTTTTAAAAAAAAAAACTCCCCTTATGGATGGCTGCTCCAGTTTTCAACGGTGGCTGCATAATTAAAAGACTCTGGAAGAGTGCAAAGATCATATCCGAGGAGGAGAGAGGATTCACATCGCCAGGTTCGGATCCGAAGCAGGCAATCTCAAAGGCGTACACACTGACGTCATTATGGCTGTCGGGAATTAAAAAAAACAAAGACGCGTTAATGGTGTATTTTCAACGATTCCATCTCACGTGAAGGGTTGTGTAAAGTTGTAAACTATCTTTCATAAAATTATTTTATCTGTGGTCAAGATTTCTAGTCTATCGTAAATTCATTTAAAAAAAACTTTAGTTATATAGTTTATTTAAAAAAAAAATCAAAGTACAAATTAAATGTTTATGCAAATATATATAATCAAATAAATTATA
This sequence comes from Salix caprea, assembly GCA_964035475.1. Taxonomy (NCBI): domain Eukaryota; kingdom Viridiplantae; phylum Streptophyta; class Magnoliopsida; order Malpighiales; family Salicaceae; genus Salix; species Salix caprea. The sequence goes on along the minus strand of OZ037759.1, from coordinate 9,216,841 downwards.
TATGTAAATACAATTAAAAAAAATAAGATCACACGTTGTGAGTCTAGTAAGCTAGGTTAGGTGTTTGGCCCATAAAATTAAATACATGAATACATATTTGCAAGTCCAGGCTCGCATGCAAGGTGATTAGGCTCATCTTTTTACCCGAGGTGAAAAACATGTCGTCCGTCTTATTTTTGTTTTTTATTACAGATTAAATGACACTTCATCTGATCTTTTCTAGATTCTAAGTCACCATAGTAGCTGAAACATCAAAGTTTAAATCTTTCTGGCCCAAGAATCTATTTTTAACCGAAAACACCCATAAAACACATTTTTAGAAACCATGATAAACCTATTAGTGACCTAAAAAGACAAAAAAACTAATGTAAAAATAAAATCAACTTGAAACCAAAAATTAACTTGAGTGTGGATATGTTTTCAAAAAACTTTAAAGGTAGAAAAACATCTAATATGAACCTCTCTTGTCAACTGAAACAACTTGACATGAATTTTATAATTTTAGTGGTATAAATCGACATCAACAATAAGTTTTTCTTTCTCCTGTCAGAATCCGATGATCTCTTTCGCTTTTTTTTCTCAATAAAAGACTAAAAAATAAAAAAAATAAACTTTTGCATCAAAATTGAATTTAAAGAATATTAAGGTGTTAAAATTGTATAATTTGTGTGATTGTTGAAATTCAAGGATTGAAATGTATTTGTTTCAGAACTCATGACACACTACTTGTATTTGATGTATTTTTCATTATAATCCCTTGTTAATAATATTGCGTGAATAATAGAAAAATAAATTCAATAAAAGAATAAAAAAATCCCAAAAACTTTAATAAAAGAGCAAACAAAAAATAAAAAAACAAATGATAAAAACTAAAAAAAATCATTTGACCTGAAAATAATAATAATAAAAAAAACTAATAAAAAACCAAAAGAAAGTACAAAGGAAAAAAAAAAGAAATTTCAATTTTCAAATGATCATAAATACAATCTAAAATTTAATAACAAATTTTTTGAATAAAATGTTATCTCAACAAAAGAGAAAATAATAAAAATTAAAAACAAAAATTAAGAGCACATATATATAAACATGGACAAAAATAGAGATTATTTAAGAAATATAAAAAAATTAAGGAATTAAAATAAAAAATTAAAAGTATAAGGGTCAAAATGAAAACCAAATATATTATCAATTTCAATTAAAGGATAAAATTGCAAAAATCAAATTTTCTGTACCAAAAATATTAAGGGATTTTAAACCAATCTGAAAAATAAAAGAATAAGGACTAGAAGAAAAACATGATATATAACCAATTTCAATCGAATGATACAATTGAAACAAATCAAAACTTAGTAACAAAAATAGGGATCATATGACACAACTCAAAGTGCAGAGACTGAAAGGAAACAACCATAAAACCAGGGGGCCGACGTTTAGTTTAGGGTGAAAAAGAGAGAAAAGGGAAAAAAAATTCACGCCCATCTTCACGTCTCCAGCTACTATATGAGGACACGCGCCACGACATGAGAAAGAGGAAATGGGGGCGCATCCATGAAGATACCGGATGACATTTTCTGCCATGGGAGAAGCTGCACGCGTCGCTTGAAGAAGGCGTGAGACCGAATACTGTCGCTCGCGCGTGCCACATGCGCCCACAATATTCAAAGTAAAATATTTAAAACGGGTAAATTACCGGGACACCCCTGTAGCCAACTCTTCAATTTTGTCTTATTGGGGGGCATCAATATTTAACTATTTTAAAAAATATATAAAATTCTCATGACACCTCTCTCGGTAATTGCTTGTTTTTGTCTTTTTTGAGGGATATAATGATTATTTTACTGTGTAAAGAAATATGAAAAAATCAATAAATAGGTTACTAGACCGGAAAAAAAGTCCAATAACCGTGGCACCCCTCCCGGTAGCACATGTTTTGTTTTTTTTTTTTTGTCTTTTTAGAGGGACAAAATGATTATTTTACTCTGCAAAAAATATAAAAAAACAATAAATCGGCGAACCGAAACGAACTAAAAACTGAGCAACACTATTGTAATCCACAATGATTTGTTTCATAATAAATAATAACTTAACTAGGATCTCTTTTAATATATATTATAATTATAATTATAATAATAGATGATATGTCTCCTTTAAAATATAAAATATTTTCATATTAATTTACTTATTAGTCAAAATCAAGTTACGTAACAGTATACGTCCTTTATACCAATGCATTTTAAAAGCATTTAATAAAATCTATTCACTTATTGACTTTAAAAAAGCAAATTTTAAAATGATGTATATCTCTTGATCGAAAGCTTGTGGTTAGATGCATGTTCTAAAAAATAATAATTTATCTATCTATATAGGTAGTCATGTATCTATATAGGTACCAAGGTTTTTTTTATTATTATAATTATAATTTAAAATCCAATTATTTCGTGTAAAAAAAAAACACTAATATCATTTTGCTAGCCAGGTCAAGGACGGTGAAGGATCGGGAACAGAAAACCACGCTTAGTTCCTGGACGTGCCAGATTCCTGTCCCTGCCATTATAAAAATTATTTTTTTTTTTGTTAAAAAAGAAGAAAATCCCTAAAATATAGTCGGACCGTAAATTCTAACGAATTAACTGGGCCAAATAAGAAAAAAACAAAAAAAAACGAATTAACTAACTGCGCCGGACGAGGTTGATTTCCCAAAAAAAAAAAAACGAATTAACTAACTGGGCAAAAAAAATATATTATTTTGATGTATTTTTAAATAAAAAACACTTTTAAAATGAACATCAACCATACTCTCAAACATAAACAAATAATCCATGAATCTAGCTGCACTAGATACAAGCCTACACCAAACAAATTATAAAGATGTACCCAAGGCCATCGTAGCCAATCAAGATATTAGTGGCAGCATTAAATAATGCTCCCCCCAAAGTCGGTTTAACCAATAAAAAATAATTGAAGAATTTTCCTGAAGATTCATATTTTGGACCCTAACCTGTACCCAGTAAGATACCGAAAGAAAACAAAGTGGCAGCACCCCATATTCGATATTTTCTATAACAACTATATAGATGAGGTATTTATTATTTATTAAGATTAGAATAATCTCTTATTTTAAATTATACATCGTTTATTTATATTTAGATTAAGTTATTTTAAAAATGTATTTGACATTATTATTATTATTATTATTAAATTCCAGCTTTCTTTACTTGATTCTCTCTTTATTTTTGCATTGTGAATTGTTTAAATTTACTGCTAGAAAATGATATTGTCCCACTCATACGGAGAGTTACGCCCATGTATACAACACTTGCCACGTTAGTTCATATACAATACTGAAATTTTGTATAAAATCTTGTTTATTCGAGAGATAATTGCTTCGGTTCTAAATTCAAAAGACTAAAACAAGAAGACTACACATATTTATAAATTTTATACATGCAATTCAGAAAAGAAAGAAAGAAAGAAGAGGTTTGTAACCTTAAAAAAACCCAGACTTCATGTTGTTTTCATGCATCACTGTCTGTTATTGCTATGACTTTGCCGGCTGTGATGATTAAAGATAGTCTATTGTTTTTACTACAGCAAGTGGCGAAGATATGTGTGATATGTTATTAGTTAATGTGGTGTAAGAAAATAAAATAAAGCTGTGCTTTACATATATACATGCTCATAATCACAAAAAAAGGAGAAAAAATCACTGTCTAAGCTGGAATAATAAAGCCAAAGACAAAGGAATGTTACAAATATAAGAGTACAGAACTCGAGGGGTAGTTCAGTGGGTAAGATTTTGATCTTATTTTTTAATATTTATTATTTTAAGTTTTTCTAGAACCACTAGAAGTTTATGTGATTATTAATTTTAAAATCTTATAAAATAATTAAAATGAGTACAAACTAACCCGAATATTATGATTACACAAATAAAAATGAGAGAACAATATATATATATATATATATATATATATATATATATATATATATATATATATACTCGCGCGCGCACGTCTGCTCTATCACTTGCTAATTAAAAAGCTAATTAACTAAATAAGGCAAATTCTTTAATAAAAATTAATCGACTTGCTCTCTAGTCGGTATATTCAATAGTCCTCTACTCTACATCATGCCATCTTAATAAAAAAATTGCATAGTGTGCTTAGACATAATTTGTTGGAATTTTCATTCGTCTAAATTTAGTCTAAAATGTTAAAATATTGAGAGAAAGTTGTAATGTCATCCGTAGTCATTAAATAGATACTGAATTAAAAGAATGTCCTTTCCTTATTTATTTTTCTTTCTTTCCTTCTTGTTTTTTTCCTATTTCTTTTTCCAAATTTCTATGTGCTAGATGATATCTCACATTGTTTTTTTTTAAAAAAAGACTGAAAACAATTCAAGAGCAGCTCACGGATGGTTATTTAATCAACGAAGAGTGATCTTGATCATTAAAATTCACATAATCTATGTGTGAAATCTATAACTGAATCTCAGGTGAAGATTATATGATCCAAGGACTCATAATCTTTATAATTTGTTCTTGCTATTTTATATTTTCCTTCGACTACTAAGACTCCTATCGAGGTTTATTTTTTATTTTTAAAAAACTATATCATTAATATCGGGAGTGTAAAGTTTGAAGTGGGACATTTCTATTTTTAAAAACTTACCCTTATAAATTTTCACACCTTTACCTATATTTGGGAGAGGTTGATTTTAAAGGGTTTTTTTTTCTTCGAGTTTTGTTCCCTTTCTTCCTTTTTTTTACAATTTAACACTATTCTTTTTTTTTTGGTAAAGAATTTAACACTATTCTTGATTTGATTTTATTGTGATCCTTCAAAAATCCTTAATATGTTATCTTTTTTTTAACGTTCTTAACAATTCGTTTTTTTTTTTGTGTATATATATATATATATATGTATATATAATTTTGTATCGCATACAAGCGAAACGTATCAAATCAAGTCAATGAGGTTGTGGGGGGTACAATGATACTGAGAACATTGTGGGCCCGAGAGGTGGCAAGTTGTAAGCAGAATGGCAGGGGAAACTGGCATAGAATCACACTCCCATTGGTTCACCTCACAGTGTTGCTTGGTCTCTGCACTGCAGCTTTTCCCGGGTGCATTCTTCCACTGACCAATCCTTCATTAAGTCAGCGGACCATCATGTGACCGACAGCTGTCAAATACCAAACACCCGAGCGTACAGACCTCTCTCCTCTTCTCTCAGAGCCTTTATATTACTCACCAACCAAAACTGCACACGTACTCCCACACATTTTCATACCCTGCATTTTCCGCGTCTCCCGAGGTCGTCCCCTACCTTCGAACCACATCTTTTTGACACATGGAGGTGGCCCACCACATATCTTTGCAGCCTTTACATGGAATCTGTACCTAATCGGAGGGATCGCAGTGGCTTTCCTTGAGAGAAAAAAAAAGAAGAGAAAGATAAACAGAGAGTATTACATCATATAAAGTATATTTCAAAAGATTGTTAAATGAAATTACTATTTTTATACTCATGTTATTCTTTATGCTTTTTTTTAATATACTTATAGTATTTATTACTCTATATGCGATCTATTTATACTATTTTTTTTTTAATTTTAATTCTTTTATATATATATTTTTTTAAATTATTATATCAAGACTAAAAATTAATAATGTTTCACTATACAATTACAATTTTTTTTACTACATTAAAAATTAACTTGTGATTGTATATGTTCTTACTAATGTATATGATATTTATCTTATTTTATTATATTTAACCACTGGTTTTTTTATTCATAATTATATTTTTTTTACTGAATATAAAAAAACACATTAATAGCATTTATTCTTTTATGATTGAATAAAAAACCATTTGACTCTTAGTAAGGCGAGTAAAATAGATGCATTATTTTTTATATAATTATTAACACAATTGATTCCCGATTTATTAATTATATACTCAATATCAAAAAACACATTAATAACATTCATTCTTTTATGATAGAATAAAAAAAACTATTCAAATAGATGCATTATTTTTTTTATATTTATTAGCACAAATGATTCTCAATTGATTTAATTATCTACTCGACCCCAAAAAATACATTAATAACATTCTTCTTTTATGATAGAATAGAAAACTATTTGACTCTCGGTGAGGCGAGTCAAATAGATGTATTTTTTTAATATTTATTAACACAAATAATTTTTAATTTATTTAATTAAATGCATGCATATGTTTTTGATTTATTATTATAATTATTTTTGTAAAAGAATGCATTGGTAAAGCCTATATATTTATTTTTTTGCCAAACAAATCCAACCCACAATGAATCTTTAGGTCAAATAGCTATTTGTTATTTAAATTAATATTTGATCATTATTTTTTTTTCTTTTTTACAAGATAAAATTGAATCTGGAAAATTAAAACTATAAAAAAGAGTTTCTGTAACTCTAAAACATCCTATCCGTATATCTTAACGTCTTAGCTAACTTATTACATGGTGGGATCTTACTTTTCTACAAGGTCTAGTTTTTTTTTTTTTTTACTTATTGAAAAATATGTTAAGGAATCATCTCATCTAAAAGCTTAAACTGTTAGGTGGGGTTCCAGAATATAATTTATATTATTTTCCAACACACCCCCTCAAGTGAAAATCATTTGGACTTGAAACTTGCATAGACCCACAAGATCTTGTGCTTGATTTTTATCAAATAGAATGAGGGTGGTGAGATTCGAACTTGTGACCGCAGAATCAATAAGGCTCTGATACCATGTTAAAAAAACATCTCACCTAAAAACTTAAACTGTAAGGGAAAACCTTAAAATATAATTTATATTATTCTCCAATAAAATAAAGGTGTTTAGGTTAACACGATTCATTATTAGGGCATCAAGGATGGATGAATTTTCTTTTAAACCCAAGAGTATGTAACTTGTAATTACAAACTAAAGTTCATGCACCACATCCTTGTAATTAATTTGAACACAACAAATTGTAGATGCTAAAGGTCTGGTGAACCTCATCTTACGGTGGGAACAACATAAAGAGCACTCTCAGAGGACAAGATCCGTTGAGTGGGAAAATAACGAGTTAATTACTCTTTAAATACTTGCTCCAAAGGGAACACGGCCCCTCCGAATTCATTGGAGCATCGAATATCATGGAAAGTTAATTATGAGTTGTCCAATTCTTTGCATTTGATATATGTATGTTTGTGTGTGTGTGTTTTTCTTGGTAAGGAAGATGGGTTTGAAGAGGGCTGAGGATCCTATAAATTAGTTTAATCCCCCTAAATTTAGAAATGTTTCTCTTCAACCCTAACCCTAAAATTTCCCGGAGTTCCGATGTATCCATGATCGTCAATTGTATCTGAAACTAAAAGAAAGCTCATCTTTTCTACCCTTGTTTCTTTCAATTCCTCTTGTTTTTTCCTCATCTTTTCTTCTAAACTCTTACACAACAGTACATGTGTGTGACGATATTTCCCACAAAACTATTAAAAAACCAAAAAAAAATAATCAATGTTTTAAAAAACTAGAGCTAATATTGAGAACATGAAAAGTGTAGATGGAGTAGGGATAAAATATCCCTTAGCATAGTTCACCCAAAATTTTCATCATTATGAATTTTCACTCTCAACTCCGTGCTATCTTGGTATATATGATGATGGCGATATAAACGTTCTTCTGCTACCATGTGGTTCAAACTTTCCGGCAGTCATTTATAACAAACACCGGGAACCTCAGATGGAGTGCATGCCGGAAAAGGTAAACCGACACCATTTCCGATATTCTTTATCCCCGTCGAGCAAAACGTCATGTCAATCTCAGGCGATTCTTGTAACCGCATCATCTCCTCCTGCTAGAATTTCTGAATTGTGACATGACAAAAAAAAAACTATTTCTGTGGTGTTTATGCACGCCAAATACTCTAAAGTTCCTGAGCTTGTTCGACACCATATTAAACACTAGCTAGGTACGTAGCCTAGTTTGATATTGAATTTATGTGGGCAGCCAGGTCAAGGTGCACGATTCATTTGAAAGGCAGGCTGTAAAAGAGTGCCATGTGCCTGTGTGTTTGACTGGAAAAACATGAGCTATGCATTTCAAATAAAGGGCATTACTAGGGTTGAGCAGAGGCATGGTGATATAATTAATGGGCAGCCATGTGGTGGAAAATATTTATTTGACCAGATGATTGGTTCTTGACTGCTGGATCGATCTTTGCTCCCCTGTAAAAAGACTTGTGAATGAAGGAGAAGATCAAATGGAATGGTCGTATGCTTCTCTTTATTCGTATCTATCACCTTTTTTTCTTTTGATGCATCTATGTCTTTAGTGCCTAGTAGTACATAGCTTGCCTGCGCTTTCTCACATGGCGACCTCATTTTCTTCGAGTGTAAGAAATCGATGTCTAAACGCTATAATTGTATTTTAGAAAAAGGAAACTATTAAGCATCATGGAGAGAAAACTAAGAAAATAACAATTTTTGATCTTCAAGAACCAAAACGATGAAAGATGGAATAAAAAAAACATATTTGGCTGCACAGCCAGTCATAATTTTACTAGATAGAGCCTCTCTTGTTTATAGTTTAATAGTTTAAATAATATTATATAATTGATAAAAAAATGTAGAAATTTTCTCAATTTTGATAATTATAAAAAAAACCAAAACCAAAACACATAAATATATCATTGCACACCCGTTTCTTTTTTCGTCTTACAGGGTAATGTCATGAGCAAATAAACTGAATACACTTGAAATGCTCCCACGTAATAGGTACATGTGGATTTTACTGACTCCGATAATTGTTTTTTAATGGTCAAACAGTAGCTCTTGTCGGTCAACCAAATAATTAAAAGTTCACACTTGTCGTGAGTATCAACGAAATTGCTACTATTTCCATGAAACAACAATTTGGATGAAGCATAATGTGCCACGCCTTTTCTTTTTTAATTAATTTCCATACATTATCTCTCCCATGTATATCAATTCACAGTTAGATCGTACCAACAGACGCGATTACGTTTATTAAGATCGAATCTAGCCTTTTAATTTGATGAAATCCAGCCTTTTATATAGTGAAATAAATAAAAATAAATAAATTCATGAGAAAATACGTTCTCATGATGTGGCTTTTGGAGTTAAAACTCAACTGACGAGGCGGAGAGCATATAATTTATAATTGAGAGTTGTTCATGAGAGTATAATTGATTAAATTATTAGAGTAGTTAGCAAGAAGTCACTCGTCTTCCACATTTTTCTTTTTGACTGCTGCCACTAACCCTAGACGGGAACTTCCAATGACGGTACTGCTTCCTTAGTCAAGATGGCAATTAAGCATTATCTAGCACTAGAGCAGGTAGGGTCACGTTAGAAATTCAAATTTTCAAATCCTATTGAATCACTCGACCTTTTCTTTTCTTTTCTTTTTTTAAAAAAGAAGAAGATGAAAGTTACCGCTAGATAAAAAATAAAAATAAAAATAAAAATAAAAATCAAGACTTGAAATACTAAGAAACCCTAATGCTCTTTTGTCCTCTGGAGATATTTTCTAGTCACAATAAGAAAAAGAAGAAGGCGAGCCTCTCTTTTGACTGCAAAGTAAGCTGGAAACTCTTTATAAATAGCTACCATGTATGGATCGCTGAAAGGCATCATATGATTATCAAAGAAAGAAGAGGAAAAATGGGGGGTAAAGAAAGTGAGAGATATTTTGTTTTCATGGATTATGATCCTGAATATGAGCGCATTCGAAATGATCGGTCAGTCACCGTGACATTGGAAAATGTTAATCACTGTTACTAAGACATCTTTTCTTTAATCATAGGATACACTGTATTATTCTTTGGATCTCTAGCTAGCTATGATCTAACATGAAACTTTTTCTTCTCCGTGGAACACAGGACAAAGAGAGGAGCATATGAGCTGGACATTTATCTGAGCAGGAAGCATGATGAGTTATTGGCAAACACCCTTGAGCATGGAAGCTACAAGAAGACAATATCTTTGATCATTGTTGATGGTTTTGCAGTAGAAATCACTGAAGACCAGGTGAGTATTTATGTAACATGTAGTTTGTTTGATGAATATTTGTCCAAAACACTCATTTTCGTTCTTGTTTGTTTTTCTTTACTCAAAACAGGCCAATGCGCTTAGATCTGCTAATGGGGTGAGAGTTGTGGAGAAGAATCAAGAGTTTCCTAATTAATCATTAAGAAGCTACAAGCTAGGGTATCCAGTACTATCCAGGAAAGAGATGTGATAGATTTGGTGTCACATGAGTTTAGAAACTCATTTGTGTTCATGGAGGTTGAGTTATTTCCCCTGGGATTTACTCGTGATCTCAATTTTTTTCTTAAAAAAAATCACACACACATATATAACAATAATAGTACTGGTGAATACCAGAGAGATATGTGTTAAGTGATAGCAGGATATGCTATCTTAGGAATCCTGTTTTCTCGTTAGTTAGATGGGCATCTTCATCATTGATGACCAGGTAGTAGTATTGAAAGCATTGGGATCTATCTATATATATGGAATGTATTCAGTTTTGGAAGATCAGTGATATAAAAATGAATGCAGGAAAAACTTATTCTATGTAGTTTTATAATTTTGATTTTACTGATACTGGGGATTCATGTATTTGCATTGAAGAATTATCGCTGTCCCACCGCAAGCCCCTTGAATTATCGCTGTCCCGCTGCAACATGCAGACAAGTGTGAGTGACATAAAGGCAGACAAGGCTCCTAAAATGCATGTTGGGTGGGATTGGACAGGTTATAAAATTCACATGTAAAGTAGCTCTCAGCCAAGTTAAACGCAAAAGCCAGCTGACACAGCACAGTCATATGAGACTGCTGCTATCACATGGTTTGGTAACTGGCTTCAGCTTCACAGTCTCCGCTCGGATTCAATTCTATACTGCTTCCAATTCTATCCTGTTCTTGAATCACCCGCCGGTAGAAAATGTGTGTTTTTCGTTGAACTGTTTTAATTAGCTCTCCAAGGGTGGAATCTTTCCTCCCTGGCCCCTACCCCGCTAGCCTCTGAAAACTGATTCATTTGATGTATAATTACATAGCTAATAGCCTTTGAAAATTGATTCATTTGATGTGGAATTACATAGCTAATAGTAGAAACTTGGAGTTTAATTTAAGGTTTTCAATTCTTTGGCGTTCTATTTTTTATTTGGAATCATATATTTTAGTTTTGGACATTTCAGTGTTTTATTTCAGTTTAAATATTTATACCAAGTAATTACTAGCTAGATCACTAACCTATATATGCTGCACTATGGGTTACATCAATTCTGTAATAGTAAAAATAAACATCCAAGTGTAAGTAATGTTCTTAGCAGGAAAATAAATAAATTGCGTGGAAGTGATTTAATTAACTCGACAAATCCAAAACTAATCTGAACATGGAGAGAATGAAGAAATTTTAAATTCACGAACGGAGTTTGCTGCCATCGTGGCAGATGTTTGAGGATTTTTCTTTCATGAAGTGGGTTAATTTTTTGATAGGATTCAAAACCTCTTAAGAAAATTGCAGAGAAATATATATGAATAGGAAACAACCTTCACTGAACATATGTTGACGGGAACGAAATTGTGTGCCGTGAAACTAACATTCTCGTGTTCTTCAGAGAATCCGAAAATGATATAAATTCGATGCAATTGTTTGGTTTTGTCTTGTATTGTGGCTGGAGTTGTATGTCTACAATTTCTAGATCTGGCCCATTATTCTGTGACGGGCTGATAGGATGGGATTGAGAAGCTCCTGAATTCTCCCACTGGCAATGGCGCTGTCTTCATCCTCATCGCTTTAATTAGGGTTTAACCTGGGGTATGTAATTGTTATGGTAAGCTCCAGTTTGTATCATGAATGAATTTCCATCGTTTTTTCTGGCAAAGGGCCATGGCATGCAATTGAGCATGAAAACCATGACAAATTCGAAAATAGCAATGCTATATTTACAAATAAATCATACAAACATGTAGCTATTACTATTAAAATTGCTCAACCAATCATTTAATATTTGTGATACCTGCACTTCACTTATCATTTATCGCATCTATTTATATGAAATTTCAGTATGATTTGGCTGCATGTAAAAAGCATTTTTCACTCAAAAATGCCCTCATATATATGAATACTATAAACCCCACATATAAATAATTTAAGAAACAAAATAATTGCTATTGCAAATTATAAATTTGTAATCTGTTCTGCAACTCTCGCCCACTTGAACATACATTTGGACCTACTTGTAGCTTGAAACTAATTAATCATTAACGACTCGACATGACCGCTTGAAATTCAACTAAGATGAAATGAAGTAAATCACTTTATTTATTTTTATTATTATAATCAGTTCCCCTCTCAATTTCTGCTACTAATATACTCAAACGTCTGAAGCAAAAGTTATTCTCTCTAGCTCCCAGTCAAAGAGCAAAAATGGTTAGATGTCTTTCTACCGTTTTAGGGTTTTTAGACCATTCAACGGGCTTGGCCATGGCGTCGGCAGTTTTTTCATACAGACTTGGGCATAAGCTTCTGTTGTGATCCTGATCGTGAACTATAACCTGCTGGCTTAAGCTTAGGATAGGTGGAAACAGGGTGGTCTAGATTTTAATCATCCCAAGATATATTATAAGATAATTTGCGTCTTCAGAGATTTGCATGTGATCATAGCTTTATGGTAATCCCACCCAAACCTCCCTGAAAGTGCGTATTTATTGTCTGTACGCTAGAGGATAGATTTTGTTTCCATTAATGAAGGCCAAATCTGTGCCAATGCTTGTTTCTCTGCCATTGAATGAGAAAATCTGGGCTTATTGCTCAGAGGGGTCAATGAATATGCATAAATTGTTGTAAGAATCACGTTATTTGTCCATTAGAACTTCTAGCTAGCTAGTGCTGTGGTGCACTTGTTGCAAATTTCTTGTTTGCGAAGTGTTGGTACGGGCGGATTGTTCTTCTGTGCGCAGATTAATTATTAGAAGCAAAGCTTAAATAAAGACTTGTCCTTTTATTCTTATAATAATAGTATATGATTACATCATGATTATCGTACGTGAAGCCCCTTTATTCGTAGTACTCGCCATATCCCATTTGGCATCTCTTTATTATCTTCCATCATTTCTTTCCAAGTATGGGGATACCATCAACATCGGATAGCTGCCCATCAATTCTGCAGAGAAACTTATACATGTTAGTATGTACGCACTTGCGGTCTCATATGTGAGTACTGTCAATATATATTCGTTAACAGCAGCAGGAACAGTTCTTACCTTTCTTCTACCGCATTTCTCATCATCACTGTCGCTCTCGCTGCTGCTGCTGCTGCCGCCTCCTCCATCACTGTGGCCTGAAATGCCATCCTTGATCCTTTGGAGCAGACCCTTCTTGCGTTCACCCGATCTCCTTCTAGTCTTTGCATTGCTTGCCGGAGCAGGGGTACTCATGCCAGTAGTGCTTGAGCAGAGAGTCCCGGTCTTGACGACTCCACCTTCAGCCTGTTTTCCGCTTTGGCATTGGGTCTGGCACTTGACCGCTGCCTTTCCATTCTGGGTTCCTTCTTTTTTCAAACCCCGGTTAGCCACCTCAGACTTCTGGCCCAATGAGTGGTTTTGCTGGTCTTGGTTGCATGGATGCGCAACGGGTTCATAGCACTGACAAGAGGCCATTGCAGCTTGGGAGAAGAGGGCTTGTTGGTTTTAGTCTAAGACTTCTCTTTCTGCTTGCTTGGTGCTAGAAGGCAATTCTGAATCTCAACGCTGGAAAACTCTGGACTGGTCCAGTCTTGATTACTCATTTCGCTTAGTGGAGCTGTCATCATACCAATTAATTGTACAATTAAAATCCAATTATTTAAGCTGAATGGTTTTTCTTTTATTTCAATTTAGATATTACCTATCACGATTTGGTTCGACTTTTGAATCATTGGAGTTACATAAAATAAAATCAAGCCGTGAAAACATCGTCCCCAAAACGCACAACTCATTGTGTTTCGTTCTGGTCCTTAGTTCAAGGATGAGGTTTTCATAAACCAGCCTTTAATTATTGACAAAAACTATAAAAAAATGTGGAGAGCTGTAACTATTGAAATGAAAAGGTGAACTTCTTGCCTAGTTTTTTTTTTTTATATATATATTTTCAATGCTATCTTTTTTATAGTATAGTTATATGATATTTAGATTCCAGATTATAGTAGAAATAAAAAATTAATGATAGAAGATTGAGATGTAAAACTAGAAAAAAAATACATGGCTCAACCCAAAATTTATAGCAATTTTTATTTTGATACAGAATTTATTTTTTATACTCCATGAGTTAAAAAAAACAGAGAAAATTGTCATGATTTCAATAACAAAAATGGTTAAAATTGATGTCAATAGACTCCATTCGATGAAGAAAGTTTGATGGTGGTGGGTTTTTCCTATAAACATGTATGAAAAAGAAGATGGAGTTCTACTTTAACATTGTAGGAATAGTTAAATTTTGATTTCTTGAGTGATTTTCTAGAATTTTGAGGGTAATATGTTGTGTAGGAAGACATCTATATATGATGTTTATTAGATGTTTGTGAGTGAAAATACATTGAGAAATGATTTTTCAACACCAAAAACCATACCCGTTGGTTAACATATGACAAGTTGCCTTTCTTAAAAAAAAAGTGGAAGACACTTTGTTTGCTTTTATAAAGAAAGAAACTTATCAAGGTTAATTGTCTCGAAAACTAAAGAAACTTATCTATGGCATATAAAATTGTCTCAAAAATGGTTTTGGAGTCAGATTCCAGGGTTGTAGTTGAGCTCATTCATGAGTCACTGTGAGGCTAGATAAAAATTATAATCTGATTATACAAATTAAAGATATGTTGAGCAGGGATTGGGAAGTTGAAATATTAAATGTTTACAGGGAGACCAATTATATAGTTGATTGGTTGACAAATTTTTGTTTAACTAGAAGTTTGTTAGATAAGGGGTTGGATATTATAATCGACCCACCGTCAAGGTTTTATTATTTGTTGTACTATGATCTTATTGAGTCTACTATTCCTCGTTTAATTTAGAAGGGCGTATTGCCTCGATTATTACCAAAAAAAAAACAATAACCACCCTAAGTATTTTAGTTTTTTTTTTAATAATAATAGTTTGGTCATTAACCATTCGAAAAGGACAAGCCTATCGTGACTCATGAATGATCCGAATGCATACAACTTCTAAATTTAATAACACAGAATTGAACAGCAGCAGCCCTAGGAACAAGCAGGCTGCTGAAACTTTTAATGAAAGTTAATATCATCCAGTCCTTAATTTTCACAAACTGTGCAACTAACTCCTTGTAATTTTACAATATTACAGTTAATTCCTTATATTTTAAGTACTGTAGCTATTTTCAATCGAAAGTTATCCAAGAATTAAAAGGTAGTTTTGGGTATCAATAATAAAACTAACAACTCTGTTGGCCATTTAACAGTCAATGAACTACTATTAAATGATTTCTTATAGTAATTAATTAATTTTGATAAATTGAAAGGATTGATTTATAATTAACTCAATGAATAATGACCAGAAGTCAACTCATGATGTCGGCCACTATGTTGCACCTATGATTACTCGACGGGCATTCGATTTTATTTTATTTTTCGCTTCCATCATCCATAAATAGCCAGCAACTTGTCTTGCTTTTCGTATTTAATACTATAGACTATTGGGAAAATTTGATGCTTTCTCTGGAGCGGTTGTTCACGCTCAAATTATTTTTTATTTATAAATATATTAAATAATATATATATATTTAAAAATATTTTGGATATTAACAAAAATATTTTACAAAAATTAAATCTAATTTTTTTTCAAAACATTTTCAAAATACATTGTAGGTACTTTTCACTATGCTGATCTCTTCTTGGCAATTAGAAGACGCCTGGGGGTCAAGGAATCTTTGGATAAAGCATTTCATTGTCCAAGTTGATTATTCTCCACCAAAAACGCGTTCATAGAAAATACACAAATACAAGAGGAAAAAAATACATTGTTTTATTTTTAATCTTATCCCACCTTTTTTAATCCGCCAACGCTTCGCTGGATTAGACCTGATGCAAATCTTGTAAATGATTTAATCTCTCTAATCAAAACCCACGTGGAAGTTTAGTGTCTAGTAAATATTTTCTTATGTAAATTTAATTTAGTTTAATATGTAATTCTATATCTTTAATTATCCTGCTTTTCACATTCAATAGCCATATCATCGCTCTTTGTGCAGCATCTAGAAAACTATTTTGTGATAAAAGTAGAGATAATGTTTTTAGCATGGTTTATTTTCTGTAAGTTATAACTTGATGGTAATCATAGGCATGTATTTATAGATAGACCTATGATTAAGAGTTTTTGGTTATTCTTCCTTCAAGAATAAAGTTTTCAAGCAATAAAACTCTAACTCCTTATTGTTTTAAATAAAATAATCATTACTTGTGTGTGTTATAATTTCAAATAAGATTCCATAGTGTATTTGAGTCACTTAATGACTTTTTAAAGGAGGTATTTTCTATATTCTTTCACTTCGCTTATATACACAACATAAAAATTGAGAATAAAAAAACTAAGTATGGCTAGAACACTACTTGAACCTCAATACTGAAATGAAAAACAAAACACAAATAATAATAGTTTTGTTTGCAGCTAATCTCATGTTTGGAAAACACTTTAATTGCAAGACTTTTGGTAATAAGATTAGCTATCATATTGTTTGTAGCTACATAATCAATTATGATTTTTTTTAGCTTTGATTCTATCTAGCCAAATACTTTGTCAATATGCTTACAAGGCTTCCACTTTTGTTGTTTCTAAGAAGAACATGATTGTTCAATTCAGAGTTGTCAATACCGTTCCGTTTCGCCCAGAATATTCAGTGCCAGTAAAAAACCCGAGACAAAACGACGTCGTTTTCGTCTCGGTTTTAATTCCAGCCCGTTCCGGAAATACCGGCCAAATTCCGGCCGGAACATCTCGGTACCGTTCCGAGTGTGCCGTTCCGGCCTTAAAATCCTCCTTTGATTAACTTGTGATTGTGTTTCTAATTTTGAGATTATGTTTGTTTGACTTTGTGTTTATATTGTATAATTTAAAGTTAATTTATCTTGAATTTTAATTATGCTTGTTAAATTAATATTTTTTTTCATATATATATATAATTAATTATATATGAACAGTACAACCCCGAAACGACACGCCGAAATGCTATGAAATTGAACCGTTCCGTACTAATAGAAAGACCGAAACGGCGACCGGAACAGTATTGACAACCTTGGTTCAATTATCACACTAAACCACCAATGATTTTATTATTGAATCCATAGTTTAAAGCCTTATAATGAAATTCACTTTATTTTTTCACCACACCAGTTCCTTTTATCATTTATTTTTAGTTATTTTTATTTTGAATAGATTTAGGGAATAACCCAAAATGGGTTATGACATCAATGATGAGTAAATTTAAAAATGAGAATAATGGAAGTTATATTTTGAGATAGAACTAACAAATAACATTAATCGATATATTACTAACAGACATATATAATGTTGTGATACTTAGTGTATCGTGTTGACAATACCTGAATTAATAACATCGATATTAATCAATATATTAACAAACATATAATATATTATGATATATAGTTATAAAATATATATTTTAAATAATTAAATACTAAGAATAATTATGTAAAACATATGAAAATTATGATAAAATATAATAAAATATGATAAAAAAAGAGGGTATTGGTAGCTAAGAAAGTAATATTTATCGATTTATCAATTGGCATATATAAAGTTTTGATACTAAATTTACAGCAGTTAAGGAAATTATATCACATACACCAGCTAAACCAACAGCTAGAAACCAACTTCAATGTTGATTTTGGAGAAATATACAGCACTGGAGGTCTCCGTACTTCGGACCTGCACCTGTAACGCGGAATGAGGTAGAAAATTCTTTGTCCACTCTTCCCTCAAGCTTGGACTTTGACTTTTGGTAGCTTCTAACTGAGTCTACACTTCAATCATTCATTTCCTAAAGCACAAAGCCACAAACCAATGGAAAGAAAAGAGACTGGTCAGACCCGTTTCTTTGAAGTGTTTGAAGGGTAGAATTGGTCAGCCCTTGGACCTCCACAAACTATTTTACACACACTCTCCTCTGTTGTCTGATTTATCAGTCAAAGAGACTGGTCTAAGCTGAAAAACTCGTTTTCTCAGTCAAACTTCAAACTGTCGACCTTCCAATCTATACATACACCTCTCTCTTCCTTCAGTGTCTCTCATCCTCCCTTATATTCCTTACCTCCGATTTTTTCTAAAATACAAAGCTTACTCAGCTAAAGCTTCACTCATTTATAAATATATCTTCTATTTCTGCTCTCCAATACACAAAGAGAAATTGAATTCTAGTTCTGGCTACTTTGGGCATCAAGCAATATCTGAATGTGCTAATATTGTGTTGTTGGACAAGGAGTTTTAGCATTTTAGAGTTAGCAGAAGCATAATTGTATTGTTCGTGGTATCTTTAAAGGGAGGTATACAAAATGGAGAGTGGTTGGTTGTGGGAGCAAAAGACTTTGATTACTGAGCTAATCCAAGGTATGGAACTGGCAAAACAGTTAAGAACTCATTTGAATGCTACATCGTCAGTTGAAAGCAGGGACGAGTTAGTACAGAGGATACTAGCTTCTTATGAGAAGGCTCTCTTGATTCTCAGCTGGGGTGGGTCGACGGGACAGCCGCAAAGTGTTGGAGTCTCCGCCGGTGTTCCAGAGTCCCCCATATCCATTAATGGAAGCCCTCGAAGTGACGAGTTTGACGGGGGAGTTAAGGATAATCAGGGCTATAATGAGGCCTCAAAGAAGAGGTGAGCCAGTGATCTACTGTTACAACTCTTGCATGTTGCTACGGGATTATGTCCATTTCAGTTTTCCTGATGCTTCTTGTAAAATGTTTTCTGATTTGGATTGCAGAAAGACCGCCCCCAGATGGACAGATCATGTCAGAGTGAGTCCTGAGAATGGACTGGACGGTCCTCACGATGATGGCTATAGCTGGAGAAAATATGGGCAGAAAGATATCTTAGGCGCAAAATATCCCAGGTCACTAGTCTTTCTCTTTTCTTTTTTGGAAAGTAACAGATGCCACCACTTGCGATTGTATACTTTACGGCTTAACAGTAGTAACTAAGAAACTGAGTCGTCGTGGCAAGTGTCAGATTACATTGAAAATGTGTCACAAATCGAGCACTCAAAACTTTCATATACAGAGAATTATGTTTTTCAACAGTCATTCCATCTTGCTATAAATAGGTTAGACATCTGATAAGAGATTGTTACGTATGCAGAAGCTATTACAGGTGCACCTACAGAAATACTCAGAACTGCTTGGCTACAAAGCAGGTGCAGAGATCAGATGAAGATCCCACCATTTTTGAGATCACATACCGAGGAACGCACACCTGCGCTCATGGAAACCAATCAATTCGATCACCATCATCACCGGAAAAACAAGAAAAGAAACAAAAGAATACCATTAACAGCTATCAGCAACAGCAGTCACAGCAGGCCCTCTATAACTTCCAAAATAGCCTGAAGGTTATTACGGAGGACTTGGACAATAAAGAGATTGTTTCTCCCTTCTCTTTTCCCTCTGCATACGGATGCACAGAGAATGTGGGCAGTTATTCTCCGTCGTTTATATCTCCAGCTACACCTGAACCAGCTCACTACTCAGTTTCACCATTCCAGATTAACAATTTTTTAGGAGCGCATGATTTGCAACATCTGGAACAGGATTTCGCTGAGATAATCTCAGCCAACACGTCAGCGACCAATTCTCCAATTGTGGACTTGCATTTCTCACTTGATCAGGTGGAGTTAGACCCCAACTTTCCGTTCGACACACCTGGATTTTTCTCATAATTTCATGCAGACACTGGAAATAAAAAATGAGAGAGTGCTGCATTTGTGTGCAATCCAACACTGGCTGGTTGCGACTGTAGAACCTAGCTTGTATCATAAATGAGGAGATGATGCATGTAAAATAGGATTATCTATGGCAGCATTGGAAAATTTTGAAGTTTCCTATTAATAACACCAGTAATTGTATTGCTACTAAGTATCACTTCCATTAGCATAACATATGTGTATATAGATTCGAAAGACAATTCAGCAGTAGATTAGAGGCCACCAAATGTTGACTTCTGACATAAAAGAAAAAAAGGGAAAACACTTTAAGTATCGCAAACAACAATAAATTTTACGATCGCGCAGAGACGGCACAGAAAAATGTACAAACCACTCTTGTTTGCACACGAACCTATTATATGTCTATTTTACATGATAGCTCACAAATACATTCTGTCATTCTTAGGAAATCACCCCAACTGATGAAGATTCCAAAAGAAAATTGGCCACAGATCATAACGGTGCCTTACAAGGAAAATACACGATGTACGAAACGCTAAGCTGAATACTTATGATTCCTTGTAACAGTTTTGACAATGATCCAGTATCCACTCTTGTTTGCACACGAACCTATTATATGTCTATTTTACATGATAGCTCACAAATACATTCTGTCATTCTTAGGAAATCACCCCAACTGATGAAGATTCCAAAAGAAAATTGGCCACAGATCATAACGGTGCCTTACAAGGAAAATACACGATGTACGAAATGCTAAGCTGAATACTTATGATTCCTTGTAACAGTTTTGACAATGATCCAGTATCTCAAGCACTCGGCTGGAATGAAGTCTTAATGCACAGGTACTTGTGGCTGACCAGAAGCAGAGCATAAGAAACAAGGACTGCACAAGAAGAGACCATTCGAACATCCAGCTGGAGTAAGAACATGATAGTAGAGAGAGATAAATAAGTGATGTTTGCAAAGTAAAGGAGATATCGTGATTGAATAAACTACCTAGACAGAAGGTTTCTTTTCCTCTTCGATTTCAGAAACAGGATCTGATGAACTTTTTTTGGGAGCATTTTCATTCGCAAGAGCTTGTCTTAGCCCCATGACAATGAATAAGTTGGTTAGGGTGAGAAGTGACTCAGCTCCTCCATGCAACCAATCCACATTAGACAAGGAAGTACCATAATGCACCTTTGCTGCCTCAACCAAGCAAACACAAGTCCCCATAGAAAGTTAGGGAAGGCATGAATAATAAAGCTGATTGGTGCTCAAATTAAATCCTATGCAGTGGGAGAAGTTACCATAAATTCCGGCTGGGACTGCTCAACAGATGTGGATCAACCAAAGAACCATTAGGAAGAAAGTCAGTATAGATAAAATAAGCTGTTTGACAACAGAAGACATCCAAAAAAATGGTTGTAAACTTAACCAGGAAAAAAACTCATGCAAAAGGAACAATGTTTAAAGAGTCACCAATATTATTCATCAACATATTACGTTAATCTCCAAATTTTGATCCTACTATACGATATTATATCATTAATTGCACAAATACAATGTCCACTGCCCGTAATCCCTCATTCACAAACACTTCTAGTCCTCGACCAAATGAGAACACAACGGGACATTTTTTAATAAAGAGAGGAAACGGGTATCTCCAGTCAGATACATTTTTTCTACTAATTTCTGCATTAATCCAACAAATTAACTAAAAATTCTTAGAACTTCAAAACCCACCACATTCCTCAATTCAATAATTTCAAGCACCAAAGTAACAAACAAGAAAATTGCAAGAACATATGGCCAAAGAAACTCACTGGTAGCCCCAACGAAGGCAAGCAAGAAGTAGAAACCAAAGAGAGTGAGCTTAGGAGCAGACTTGGATTTGGTAATGTAGTACAAGAAACCAATGTAAGGAAACAAAGAGAATGCAAACAGCTGTGAGGCAATGCTCTGTGAGTCAATGTTAGGTGCCCATGGATCAACGGGAAATATCAAACCAGCACCACAAACTACCCTCTTTTTCCTCTTGCAACCACCAAGTCTTGTTTTTTCTGTTAAGTAGAAATCTTTGCCTACTCTAAATGGGTCTCTCGGAAGATTTTGCAAGAAATATGAAGAACCCACATAGGAAACAGGGATTAGTGAACTCGGTACTCTGCAAACAGGTTGCGAAAAACTGATCATCATGTCGGCAAAGAACTTGGCTTTTTCCGTTGTGGATTAGGAGTCTGAGACGGAGATGAAGTGAATCTAACTGCTGCTAAGAATTTATATTCTGTTGAAAAACACCATAGACTTTTGGGCCTCCTAAAGTGTCATGAACCTTAATCAGATTATCTGGCCCCTTCTTGTAGGCCTCATTGCAACTATTTTGTGGCCTGGTGCAACTAACTTCTTTTATTTTGAGTTTTCAGTTATTTATACTTAGATTGGTAAATTCATAAGAATGAAATATATAATAAACTAAAATACAGTCTTACTCTCTATTCTCTCGCATTTCACTATTCATATCCATTGTTTTTATTTTCAATCATTTAATTATTTTTACACTATGACCATTAAACTTCTTCTTATTTTCAATTTCATCCTTATAATTTATGCTTACATGGTTTTTATATGTTGGGGCGAGGTTCGATTTGCATGCTCGAGTGTATCCAATACAGCATAGAAATATTTCGATGCCGAATTAAAAATCAAATTTATGAAATAAAAGTTTAGGTTATTGGTAGAAAATATTGAAAGAAAAATTAGTAAAATTAATGTAAAGGGAGGCCCTTTTCATTTACATTGTTCAAAAGGCATGGAAAAAAAAATCAATTTAGTTCCTAAGGTTTCATTTTTTACATATTTAATCCTTATTATTTTATATTTTTATAGTATGATTCTAAATTTTATTTTTAGTATGCTCAGTCACTCAATATTGAGAGAAAAGATAGAAACTCACTCAAAAAAATAAATGTGAGAAATTATTTGATCAGCAATATTCTATTCATAAAAAGAATAATAATAGTATTAATAAGTTTGTTTTAGTGATGAGAGTCTAAAATTGGATTTCATTGAAACTCTGTTCAGAAAACATTATTAATTATAATACTATTCTTTTTACAGTCATAATTTTATTTTATTTTATTTTTATGTTAAATTTGGTCCTCATCATTTTTATTGCTATTTGATTTGTTTATGTTCTTTTTTTCTTGATTTGTTTTTAATTTCATCCCTCAAAATTTTTTATTGGGAGATAATCTTTTTTGTTTACCTTCTATAAGGGTAGTCCTAATCTTATAACTCAAGTAATGAATTTTAAAGATTAGCTGAGTTGACTTCGATCATGGTTCCTTTTTTGAAATTGATTTTTTTTTCAATTTCATCCTTTAATAAAATTGAGTTATTCTAATCTCATGTTCTAGATCATAGACTTAACATGTTAACTTGAGTTAAATTCAATATTTTTTTTTGTTGCCATTTCTTATTTTTATTCTGAGTTTGTTTTCCAAGTTTTTCCATTCAACATTAAATTATCTAAGATTTGAACATTGTTGTTTTATACTTTCTATAAAGTTACTCAGTCTCGCGACTAGGTTATGCATTTGACAAACTCACTCATGTGGAATTAAGTTGTTTTATTTGTTTATTAATTTTATCTTTCAAAATTTAATTTTTTTTACAAAAAATTATCACATTTTCATTTAGTTTTTGCTTCATTATCAAATATTGAAAATACATCTTTTGTAATATTGACAAATATTTATTTTTTGAGTTGATTATCATGTTTTTTAGTTTGATTTAATTACAGTTGTTGCCTATCATTTGATTATATTATTAATTTAATTATATTTATTAAGCTATATTAAATTAATAATTCGAGTCTTAGATTTTTTTTTAAAATGCTAGTAACACCTTAGCACTAGATGAGCCACCAACTATTAATTTAGTGGTTATATTAAAATAATATATATTTTTTGTTTTTTTAAATTAAATTTTTACAACATCATATCAAAATAATTTAAAAACCCGGTTAACAAAAGCACTTAGAGCCAAAAAATAAAAAAAAAAACACTCTTTGAACTAAACCAACTTATCAATTCAAGTCTCGACTCAACACGACTGCGGCGGGGAGAGGATAAAAATTTGAGCATACAATTCTCGTCGTCTAGCTCGTGACTGTTTGCCAACCAATTAACAAACAAAAAAGACAAAAAGATAAATGAATCTTCAAGCTGAACCTTAAAAAGAATATAACATCCCCAGCATAAGATAACATGGCCACGTAAGAAAGAAGAACAATTATAGCCTCAATAAAGAAATCATAACAAAAAAACAAATCATGATGTGTTTGAGTCGATTAATTAAAGAGCTCCCAGCCTTTTTCCACATTCCAAGCTTTCTTCTATGATCTTCCTGATGTCATATTTATACTCAAAGCCCATCTCCTTCAACTTTGATGAATCACATTTGATTCCTCTGATCTCTGCTTCTTCCCTGAACCTAAGTTAATCAATCATTACTATATATTAGCAAAATCACAACAGATTACTTATAATATGTATTAGTCAAATAATCTGTATGTGAGAAGCATTTGAGTTTTCTCTATCTTGAATAGATCGGTTCAGAGCGTAAGCACACGCATAAATGAAAAATTTTAAAAATAAGAAGAAGAATTCTTACTTTTCATCTATCTTGAATTCTGGATGATTTTCTTCAAGGTAAACTTTAATTTCTCTGACAGTAGGATCAGCAGCTGCACAGAGGTATCTGCCTTTCATTGATGGATTTTCCATGCAAAATACGTGAGCCTCGCAAACATCGTCGATGTCAACAAGAGGAACTGATCCCAGAACTGCTTCCATAAACTTCAATCCTTGATAGTATCCAAACATGTTGCCAGTTAATGGTGAAAGAATCACTTGAACACTCAAAGGCAAATGGGATTGAATAGTCTCTCCTGCTACCAGACCAGAAAGAAGAGTCACCACTTCAAGCTTGGCATCCTCCATTTCGTTATAAATCAGAAGCTCTTTCTCAGCTAATGTCTTTGCCTTCGTATATTCCTACGGAAATAGAAAAGGGCTACTAAGGTTTCAGGGAATTTTTGAAAAGAAAGAAAGAACCAGCGCCATACTGTGCGGTAATTAAGGGCGAGACAGGAGAAATACCAGTACATAATCGTTGGCATAAGTGAGTGGGAGATGATCAGAAGGAGTCCAGCAGGATTCATCCATGCAAGATTTATAGCCGCTTCCATCTTCATTCAATGGCGAGGATGCCAACACAGTTGCAGTGTAGATGAGACGCTTAACAGTTTGTGATTTGATGCAGCAGTCAGCTATGATCCTCACTCCAGTAATTGTTGCTTCCACTCTATCCTTGTACTGTTTTTCAACTTTCAAAACTATATGTTAATTGTAACCAAGAAAAAACAGCATATGCTAATTGTTTTGGAAATTACCATTTGTGCCTTTCATGACACACCCTTGTTCTTGATCATGCAAACTCATGATCATGGGGATCAATTGATTGATCATGGTTAATAATCTCCTTGATGGAAGGAGAAAATTGGAAAATAAATTAATGAGTAGAATCTCTGATCTATCTATAAATAATAGTTTGTGTACTCCATCTACGGTTATTGGTAAGTATAGATCAGAAGGTTTCTCTTATAAAACTTTTATTATTTTAAAGTTGTATTATTGTTGTTGTTTTGGAAAAAGATTTATTGCTGCTGTAATTGAGAATTCATTTCAATATTTGAGCAATAATGACCGGAGGTATTTATAATCTAAATTTTCAAATTTAGCATTTGATTATATAAAGTATGTACAACAAATTGCTCATAATAATCAAATCCCAAATACAAATTACTGACCTGAGAACTTTTGGGGTCATGTTGCATTGGAGTGGCAACATGGAAAACAAATTCACACCCTTGAATCGCATCATCAAACTCATGGGCATTGTATATATCAGCTTGGAACAGGACTAAATTGGTATCTGCGTTTGGAAGGGAGTTGAGTAGGTCTACTTTGGATCTGTCCTCTGCTGTTCCAAGAAAACATGTAAGACATCCATGGCGACAAAAACAAAAATACTAAAAGAGAGGGGGGGGAGAGACCCAAGTTTCTTAAGGTTGCATGGACAGTGTAGCCTTTAACCAACAGCTTCCTGACGAGCCAAGAACCAATATAACCAGAGCCTCCTGTAACACAGACTTTTGTTGCCATGGCGTGTGAGAAAGAAAAAGATTCTGCTGCTTCTGTTTTTGGGAGGAAACTGGAAAAGAACTCGTCGTTTTATCACCACCAAGCTTGTGTTTCTCTGCATGTTAATTATTTATGCCGAGCAGCCAAGACACGAAAATTACTGTCAAAACTCTTGCGTTGAAAACACGTCCAGAAAATATCCAAAAAAAGCTTCGCAGCCCATGATTCTATGAACATGGAGGGGACACGTACTCAGGGTGATGTCATGAAGATATTGCAACTTGCAAATTGAAGTACTAAACAAATATATTATAATTATAAAAATATCTAATAGGGTAAGTGGAGATATAAGGGTGTTTGTTACTTAGTTGCAAAAATATTTTTTAAAAAATGATTTTTTTAATTTAAATTAAAAGATTTTAATGTTTTTAGATCATATGTACTGATTTTAAAAATAATTAAAAAAAATTGATGTATTTTTTTTAATAAAAATTATTTTAAAAAATAACATCAACCACACTCTCAAACAATCACATAATTTGCATTCTAATAATCACATAATTTGCTTCTAACAATGGTTTTCTTTCTTGTTTTTTTGTCCCTGACATTTTTTAGGTTTTGTACCCTCATTTGTTTTTATTAAGTTGTTTGATATTCCTTGGAATTGGTACTAGTCTTGGATATTTGTTTTTCATACGTGTTTGTGAGAGTTTTTAGGTGTTGAGAAAATGTTTCATTTTTAGGTTGTCACATGAGGAGTCATCAGGCGGCCAAACAATAGCTTCGATGGCCAAAATGTTTCAACAATTGTGTAAATTCGACCGGTCATCCAATTGATCAGGCATGTAAAACGTGCTCATTTATCTCATTGGTCATGAACACGAGTCCTGCACTCCTCAAAAGAACAACGTTACTTCCACAAATAAATTTTCAATTGTGCTATTTCTACTTCGGAAAACTTGAATACAATATTTGCAAGAAGAAATAATATGTTCAAATGATATTTGAGCAAAGAAAGTTAGGTTTTTCTCATCTCAGGCATGGCTGCTTTCTTGCTGCTGCTGTGGATATTGATTTCCAATCCCTTGAATTGTTTGGTCGTGGATGTTGATCTGCTGTGGATATTGTTTGCTTTCTTGCTGCTGCTGTTTTTCTCTTGTGATGCACTACGAATCCCACAATAGCCCAGAAAAGGCAGAAAATTGGAATGAATACATTAATTCTTAAAGGCCGTGAATCCTTTTCATTTTGCAATGCTGACATTGACTTCACTGCCCACTTGTATATAATAAGCAAAACAACGAATTTGACAATGAATAGGAGATTAAGCAAATTATTTAATGTAAATTATAACTCAGTGCTTGGATTTTAATTAAATTAATTGATCAATCGATTCTTATAGTTTTTATAAACAATAAAAACAAATGGATTTAGTTTGTAATATAATTATTAATAAATCTATGAAATTATTCCAACAAAATATTTACACACACGTGTATGTGTGTGTACACATGTACTTTAAAGTAATTTCACAAGTTGATAACAATATAAAAAATATAGTAACTAAACACACGAAACTGTTTTTAATTAAACTCAAACTCAACCACAGTTTTAACCGAACACTTAAATTTCAGTTATGAACAACAGCTAAAAACACTTTTCATATATCTATTTTTTTTTTCAATCTCAACCACAACATCAACAACCATAACAAACAGGCTCATAAAGTCGATAGAGATAAAAAAAAAATTGAAACACTGACTTCAAAAATTATGGATGGGGTTGGAGCATCGGGATGACCGACGATGAACTTTACGAGTTGTCTTAATCATAACACGTTTAATACAAACAAAACGAGGAAAGCACCACAACAGAAACAGTGGTTCCTAGCAGCCGAAACAAGTAGAAACTACAAAAAAATGATGCCAGGGGCTAAGATGTGGGTTCAAATGCAGCCTGCTCAAGCCAAACACCATTCAAGTTGGATTGCCACAATCTTACCATCCCATCAGTTCCGGAGGTTGCTAAGGTCATTCCACTCATGTCCCATTCCATCTGCCACACCTAATAGCAAAGGAACATAACATTCAGGAATCTACCACTTCCCTTTTCAACAAAACAAAACTAAACTAGAGCATAGAAAACGAGGTTGACAAATATCATATCCCGGCAGCTCCTTGCTACATATAAGTTTTAGTCAGCTGCCTTGGCAAACATTCAATATTCATCTCACTCCAATTGTCCAGTTTGGTTTCACCAACATTCCATTTAATAGTTGGATTATTAATCAGAAAAAAATAAGTGAACGACAAAATCTCCATCTATATGATGCATGTAATATCTTTCTTGGATTACAAAAATAAAGATCAATAAAGAATCAAATGCTGGCATTTATACCTCGCCCTCGTATCCAGAAAGCAATGCAGCTTTTTCTAGTGAAAGCCTTCCGTCCAGGTCAGGGTTCAATCTAACATGCCATATCGTAATACCTTTGTGAGTAGCAACAGCTATTAACTCATATGCCCTGTGCAGAAACACAATACCAGTTTAGTATCTTCCAAAACAGACATGACCGGTATACTAGTATTACCAACAAAGCAGGAGTAGTCAAGGGCTGCAACAGCCCTAAGCAAATTTGTTCAAAGCCCTAGGATCAAAATTTTCCACAGTTTGCACCTGCCACATTTCTTTGCTAATTCGCATTCCAAGATAGTGTCCACTAGAATACCTACTGTACTAATGATGAAAAGTAATGATTCGGTTTT
Organism: Salix caprea; assembly: GCA_964035475.1. Classification (NCBI taxonomy): domain Eukaryota; kingdom Viridiplantae; phylum Streptophyta; class Magnoliopsida; order Malpighiales; family Salicaceae; genus Salix; species Salix caprea. The sequence continues at coordinate 9,187,892 of OZ037759.1, read as the reverse complement.
GATTTCCTTAGTATCGGTATTATAAATACAGTCCTGCTCAGATCTAAATTCTACATTTTTCTCTTTGATGTCAACGTAATGGAAAATATTATAGAATGCCTACAGTATCTATTCTTCTTTCTTCTTCTTTTTTTTTTTTGTCTCAGGCAGATTGCTGTAATCTCATCTGAGTTTAAATCTTAAAGACATCCACTAGATTTAGAAATTGTTCAGATCTATCTTGAAGCAAAGAGCATAAAACAATTTTGATTCCTATCATTTGTCCACATAAAATGGAAAATCAATTTCACTAATCAAATACCAAACCCTTACCGGCCAATGTTTGGTGCCCATGCAACTGCAAAAACCTGATCACTCTTGTCCATGGGCAATGCCAACTCAGCAACTGGAATCCATCGATGATGGGCCTGGTCAAACACCCACACCTGTGGAAAGCATCCAATTAGCTTGACCACAATGGTTCATCAGCTGATTTCTTAATCAATTTGGAAATTAACCAGCAACATACTGAAAGGAAGAATTTTCTAGCATGGAATAAAAGCAATCTTGCCTGTACTAATATTACCTTTAGTAGCAGGCGTTCGATTGAGTTGTGATTCATAATGATTTTTGTTTTTATTGTATGGAAAGTGACATTCTTAAATTTTATTAACATGTTTCAATCAGCACCGGCATGAAATGAACACAATATATCTTTCATCAGATGCATGATACACCTACCTTAGAACTGTTCAGTTGAGGTGTATCTGAGTTGAAACCCAGAACAAAGCTTGGTTCCTGGCTTTCATTCAATTGTGGATTCCAAGAAATAGACGCAGAGAAGCATGAAGCCTTCCCAAATGTAGAAACTGAATCAATCACATTCTGAATTTCAGCCTGCTCAAAAGAAAAGGAAGAAAGAAAGAAGTTACAACTTTTTAAGCAGTTTGTGTATCATTGAGATTTTGTATATAAAACAGAATACCTGAAGCTGCCAATTCTTCAACTCGAAAGGATCCAAAAGCTCATAGACTTTTGCATGGCCATCTGAATATGCCACAACCTGTAAACTATATACACATAATTATAAATTGAAATTGAACAGCTATATTAAATTTTGGGCAGGAAACTTGATACAACAATGTCACACATTTCCCAAATGCTATTGTGGCAGAAGCTGTGTGTGTGTTTGTGCATGTATCCACCCCTAACATCTAAGATGACTATTTCCTTTCAGCAGAAATGAAAACCATACCTTCTTTGCTTAATCAAAGCAATATATTACTGTTACATGATGACCATAATTAGACCAGTGGATATTTCAATATGCTTTCTAGCAAAAAGAGCTTGACGTGCCACAATTGTTTGTTAAAAAATATCTGGCCTGTTTTGAAAAACACCTTTAACACGCATAAGGAATGCAGGTTTACTACAAAATCTACTACTTCAATGCTATATGGTGATTCAGTTGCATCCATGCCGCCAAGAGTTTCATGAGCTCACCATTTTCAAACTTGTCCGGATTACTCCAAATTGAGCCTCTAACACTGTACTTCCCTTGCTATGAAAAGTCTCACAAAGCTTCCATTGAAGAGGTTGTCCATCTACACAGTTATATGTAAATAAAAAACAACAACAATAAAGTTCCGAATCTTAATGAAACAGAAAACAATTCCAACAAGCACAATCAAGCTCAAAAACAAAATCAATCTCAAACTGCACTATAACATAAAAACCCTTTATAGTTAAGAAACCACAAAACCCTTTAATTTTAACAAGCAAATATTACCTTCAGCAATCTCCTCCCACAAAGACAGACTCCCATCTCCACAAATACAGGCCACTGCATCCCCGTACTCTGGTGGGATCCAAACAATTTTGACAATCCCACCTTCATGTATCTAAACAAGAACAAAAACACAAATTCAAGCTAGAATCAGAAGCCCGCTAACTAATCTTGACACAAAACGGTACTGGTCTTACTAACCCTAATCTTGGAGGTGGCGGTGAAGGAAGAGGAAGCAGGGTCAGGTGAATCGAAGATTGAGAGAAACCCATTATAAGAACCAGTGGCTAGTCTTTGCCCACAGTAGTTCCATGAAGTGCATGTAGTGCCTTCATCTAGTGTTGCCACTGATTTCTCCATGTCTCAACACACAAGATGCGCGAATTCCCTGAAGTCGGAGGTTACAGAAGCATGGCTGCTCTAGGTTTTGGCAGGCCCAGTAGATTGCAGGCTTGGGTAGTAAAGTGAGCCAGGTTTTCTAAACATCGGTAACCATGAAAATATAGTAAATATTAATTTTTAAAATATATTTTTATTTGAAAATATATTAAAATAATATATTATTATTAAAATTTATTTATAATATTAATATATTAAAAACTATCAAAAATTAATTAATTTTAAATTAATAAAAAAAATTAAAAACACGATTTAAAAAAAAAAAAATGTTTTGCGAAGTGAAAGACAACCTTCTCCTTTTCCAAGTTGGATAGTAGATCTCCTTTTGCCGAGCCGAGGACACTCGGGACAGGAAAAGTTGTGATATTTTTTCAACTTTGCCCTCATTAATTTTTCAATTTTCCAAGCCATGTCCTTATTATTGATTCTAGTCAATGATTTAGCGTGTACAAGCTGACTTGTCCGCGCGCTGCGTTGGGTTTTTTTATATATAGAAAATTAATTGAATTTTTACATGTTATAATTAGTTATTTTAATATTTAATGAGTAAAATTATAATAGATAAAATATATTATAAATAATTTTTTTTCGGCTAAAAGGAACAGTGTGATCGATATGGGAAGTGGTTCATATTTTTTTTTTTATGAGCTGCCTTTTTTTCCCAGTAATATAAGATCTAAAATATTATAAATAAAAATATTTTTTAAGAAATAAACTTAATTTTTTTGCCTGTTGTAATTAGTTATTTTAATATTCAATTAGTAAAATTGTAATAAATAAAATATGTTAGAAATGAGTTTTTTTTCTCTTTATATATATATATATATATATATATATATATATATATATATATATATATATATATTTTCAGGCAATAATATTAAATAAATATTAAAACATATAATTAGTCTCACATATTTATAAAAAAAAACTAAAAATAATCATTATCATTATTTTGAATGCTTGATCTAGGCTTTTTTCAATGTAGAAAATTGAATGATTTTATACGTGTTATAACTGGTTATTTTAATATTTTAAATTAAATTAGTAAACTTTAATACCGAAAATACTAAGAATTTTTAATAAATTTGCATGGAAGGATAAAAATAAAATAATTCAAAACTTTGATACCGAAAATATTAAGGATTTCAAACCAATTAGAAAATTCAAATAATAGGGACCTAAATGAAACTACAATATACAATCAATTTCAATTGAAGGACCCAATTAAAACAAATCAAAACCTATATAATGACAATAAGGATCAGAAAACAAAATTGAAAGTTCAGAGATTAAACAGAAATATCACAATAAAGAGCTGCACTGACGTGACCGGTGAACCGAGCGAACCGAATGAATCGAATTGACCTGAACTGACCCAAAAAATGAGCATTGTTGTTGTTGTCCATAGTGATTTGTGTCACGGTGAACATAGATAAAAATAGAGATTATTTAGAAATAGCTCCCAAAGTGATTTCCTTAATATTATTTTATTGATATTTATAATATTAAAAGATGATACTCGATTTAATTGTTTTACATAATTAATTTTAATATTTGTAACTGTTGAGATAAAAATAAATAACAATTATTCAATTTATATCAAAATATAATTGTTACATGGACAATCATATAGTTTTTGATCATCAATCATAATGTTAAAATCATAATGTTTTATTATGCTCTTATAGGTCTATATAAATTTATTACTGCAAAAAGAAAAATAATATATATTATATTATTTGTTTTTTCTTCTTATATTTTTAGAGATTTAAAAGAATTAGTTGTATACTGAAGTTGCTATCTTTGTGTGGGACAAATAAACCCCTTAAAAACAATATTTTTATACCTCCAAATTAAATTGTTGATATGATTTGTTTATTTTCTTTATATTTTTGGGTTTCTAATTGTTTATTTAGTAAATATAGGTTTTCTGGTGAATTTAAAGGTTTACAAATATTTTAAAAATTTCAGTTATCATATATTAATTTTTCTAAAAATAAAATTATAAATTTAGAGTTTGTATATATATATATATATATATATAATTGTTACTGTAGTAGATAACTTTCACTGGCATCGAGATCACTGAAGAAAGCCAACTTTTTAAGTAATTCTACTAATAAGATCGCTCAGGCAGAGCGGTACACGTTGCCCACTGGAATTTCCCTCAAAAGATAAAGAGCTGACCCGCGCCCCGCGACCCGGAAAAAGAAAAAACCATGTCAAACAGCTCAAAAATCATTTTCGCTGGCAGGGAGATTCGAACTCCCGCGCCCCGTGACCGGGCATGCCACCGTTACCACTCGGCCAAGTGACCTCTTAGTGCAGTTTTAGGATACAAACAATTATAATATTAACTATGGTTTAACTATCCAAAAACTCGTTGTTACAGAGATTCGAACTCTCGCGCCCCGCTTCGCGGAGGCGCACTCTTACCACCGGGCTAAGCGACTTCCTTGCTTAGTTGTAGTTAACAAATATTAATAATCTTATTAAGTATTTTAAATGTTCCCGTCCACAGTGATCTGAGTCTTGGTGAACAGTAAAAATCACTATTCAAAACCGTGACCTCTTTTAACTTTTAAGATAATAATAATTATCTTTTGTTACGATTAGAAAAAAAAATAAAAAATAAAAAAGGAAAATATAAAGGAAGATGAGGGATGAGAGAGGATTTTTGTTACAGAAATCGAACTATTACACTAGAAAATAAAATCATTATATAAATACTCATGAAACCATAGATACCAAAGTTAAACCATTCCATCACTCGAATTGGTAAATATACCAATTTAAATTTTAAAATAGTTAATTTTGATTTTTGTTTCAATTTATTGTTTATAAATTATTTTTATACTTGGATTTATGTTTAGAAGGTTTGTTTAAGTGTTTTTTTTGGTGAAAAATAAAAATAAAATCGCAAGTTTTCACCTTGTATGGTCAGCTCGCCGAAGCCCAATCAACTGGGCCGGATTAATATGAGCCTGAGAGAAGACGACGTGTGTAAATTTATTTTTATATAAAAAAGTAATAATAAGTGAGCTTGAACCCAAGTCCAGATGCACTTGGACAAAAGCCCAAGGTAAGCTTGTAAATCAGCTCTAGGTCTAGGTTCCTTTTTTTATATTGTTATTTCAAGTTGTTTTTTATACTATACATACATTAAAACATAGTAGAACTTCTTATGAATTTTTTCATGTTATTTTATTCATACACTATCATATTTTTAATCAGTAAAAATAATTTTTATGTTATTTTATTCATTTCTTACCATACTATTAAGTTAATATTAAAAAAAAGTAATTAATAAAAATTGTAATTTATTTTATGTTTTTATAATTAAATAATATATTTTTTATAATTAGATTCAATGAAAAATAGGTAAGAAGATATTAGGACATGTAGAAAACATATACAATATTTTATTTAAACTGTAATTTATTTAAAAAAATTCAAAAACATTTTTCAAATACAAATACATCAGAGTGGTGCATGTGCAACACGAGAAACTATGAAACACCAAGTACTTGTTCACTCTAACTGTCTTCTTGTTATTTCAGATTAATCATAAAACGGACCGCATCATCAAATGAAACACTTGTTGGCTTGAAGACGAAGGCAAAACATCACCCCCTTTTTTCTCTTCTTTTTTACTTTTTATGGTCCTTCCAAATTCTGGCCAGCCCTGCTAGAGACCTTGTCGATGACCCATCTTGGCTCAGAACCCTTGTGGCAGCACTTTTTAGTCCACTCATCTTGCTCTTCATCAATTTCCCTTCTTCTCCTTCAAAAATGCTCCTTGCATAATTTGCAATATCTTCTTTCCTCACCAACCCATTCTCATCCACCTTCACCTTCACTGCAACCTTCAATCCATCAGCTAGCAGTACTGAATTCATTTTCTGTTCTGCATAGAGCGGCCATGCAATTAAGGGCACACCATTAACTACACTTTCCAAAATTGAGTTCCACCCGCAATGAGTCAAGAAGCCTCCGGTCGAGCCATGGCTCAGGACTTGCATCTGAGGAGCCCAAGAAGGCACCACCAGACCAACCCCTCTGGTCCTATCCAGGAACCCTTCTGGCAAAAAGGCTAGAGGGTCATCGGAACTTTGGATGCCGAAGTAGGTGCCATTTGCAGCCTTATCGTGTGGACTCCTGACAACCCAGAGAAACCTTTGGCCGCTCATTTCCAAACCCAGGGACAATTCATTTAACTGAGCATGAGACAGAGTCCCGCCGCTGCCGAAAGAGACGAACAGCACCGACCCCTTTGGCTGCTTATCTAACCAATTCAAACATTCAGATTCTCCCACATCCCCACTGGTTGAACCGGTCTGTATTAGCGGCCCGACTGGGTAAACTGGAGGCTTGCCATTGTTATTCTCCTCCATCAAAGCCTTCAAACCACCCGGTTCCAAATCAATGAAGCTATTAACAATAAACCCAGCAGCTAAATCGTATAGTTTACATATATGAAGGATCCATTTGTAGGCATCATCTTCCCTATCCTGAACCGCATCAACAAGATCTCTTCCTTGAACTGGGACATAACCGGGGAGTCTGAGCGGTTCAGTCATATCTTTATACTCACCGGAGTATGTTTCATCAAGCTTGGGCAAGTGAAAGGAAAAGGACAACAGCATAGCATTTGCCGGAAAGAAGACGAATGGCAAGACATCAAACTCTTTAGCAATTTCAATGGCAAAAGGACCAAAAAGATCAACAACCATAGCCACAACCCTAGTCGAGTCCGTCAGAGTCTTCAAAGAGTTGCGTAAAGCATCAAGAGACCGAGTAAGGCTGAGTGTGATGCGAGTCTCCATCAAAACGTTGGGTGGGAGGTCATCGAAGTTGACTGGAGGAAGAAAGACGGAGGACATGGTTTTGGGCAGGGCTTGCAGGATTTGCCTTTGGGGTTTCATAGGTGACCCATCGTTTGGTACGATGAAGGTGACAGAGAAGTTGTGTTGGTGAACGAGTTTTTTGGCCAACTCAACAAGTGGGATTAGATGACCCATCCCTGGAGTTGGCACAATAGCTACCTGGGGTGATGCCTCTTGGCCTTGGATGTTGTCCATGGTGGTTTTCTCGGTGAACTGAGACTTGAGGGGAAATGTGGACTGGTTGGCTAAGCTCTTAGAGTGATATTGGAAGACAAAAGATACGAGAGGGCGTGTTGACTTTGTTGGTTTTTTCTAGCTATGTTTGTGTTACTTGACAATGTGAAATAAATGAGTCTTTTTGTTTCGCTGTTTATTTTAGTCTTCGTCAACAAAGAGGATTTTTGTTAATTACGTTGCTGTAGTGTAGCGATTAAAATGATATTGAGTGATGAGATAAAATAAAATTTAATTGAAAAAAAAATTAATAAAAAAATTAGAGCCAAATATAAAAATTAAATGATGACGAATGAGATTGGAAAAAAATCAATAAAAAAATACAATAAAAAAATAAATAAAATAACACGGTCATTGTTTAAAAGACTCAGTTGCATCCATGTCCATCCCAGGGTCATTGTTTAAAAGATTTTGATCAATGTTGTTAAAATCTTTTGCTACGCAACTCGCACCAACCATTGTTTTGTTTTTTTTTTTGCTACGCAACTCGCACCAACCACTATTTTGTTTTTTTTTCTGTCGTATTTGTTTCTGATGATGGGATATCATTTAAAGTAAAAAAAACGCAATATTAAAACATAGTTTTTAATTTTGTGTAATGCTGTTGAGAATCTATTCTCTATTTTTTTTAATTATTAGTATAAAATTATTTGTTTAGTTGGCATGCTAGGTGGGTTCTAGTAATAATAAGCTAATGGTTGTTTTTTAAAATTATATTTGCTTGAAAGTATACTAAATAAAAAATTATTTTTGTTATTAATATATTAAAATATCTAAAAAAACTCTAGAAAATAAATTTAAAACAACAAATATTTTTTTTTAAAAAAAAAAAAAATCAAACAAGCTATTTATCTCTTGCAAAGTTTTGGCTGGTGGGGGGGGGGGGCTCTTGCAGCTGAAAAAGAAAAGCACTCCTGAATAATTTTGAAAAAATGATAACATGAACCCTAATTTTGGGATGCGTTCCGTCCATGTCGTTTTCTTGGGTCCATGCTGTGATGCATTTTGGTGCCCGACCTCAAAACTGGACCGCCTTCTTGCGTCCATGTTCTCTTTTTTTGGTGCAGAGGAAAAAAAACCCATAAAGAGTCTGTGGTCAACCGAGCATAAGGGTCAAACTGGACCCCCCCCTCACTAAAAAAATATGCAATTAGACTATAATTTGGGTTTTAAAAAAACTCAGTTATTTTAAATAAAAATTTAGGGTCAAATTAGATTTTTTTTACAAATATACTATTACAATATAGCGTGAAATGTGAGACGGTGAACAATAAAGGTGGATAAGGAAAAACACCTCAGAGTCTATATTACAGGTAATTAGATGGATAGATACAGAGGTATTGCTTTCTAAATGATATTTCAAAATAATCATGTGTTTACGATTATCTGTTTCCAATTTCTGTTGAAACAAAGCATGTTCTTGCATCCATGAGAGAGTCTTCTCCACAAAAAATGAAGCGAGATCCTCACTGCAAATGACAAAAACAAGACAGTTTTTGTAAGCATCAAACGTTGCTGCAAAGGTTAGCAGGTCAGCTTTTCAATGAGATCGTGCTCTTTAACACCTTTACTCGTGCTAATTTGCCGACACATATATTCTCTTTTATTTTTGGTTAAAATGCTGTGCCTTTTATGCACTAAAATTATACAGTTCATCAAGCTCCTGCTACAGATTAGCATGTTAATGCTTCACATCTTCTTGTTACGTAGCTGTACACTTTCTGGAAGTGGAAGCAGCTGATAAAACCGGCAGAATTGGAGAGCAAGATCGCCACGCGTCGTTTTGATTGCAAGTTTAGTCAACGACATTGCTGCTAAATAGCTTGAACTTGCCGGCATCGAGAATCAGTTTCCTCACAGAGGAGAAAGCACCCATGAGCCCTGCACCTGAGAAGACAACCATGATGGAGAGATTGACCCAGTAGGTTAAGGATGATTTTGGCGGCTTGTACGTCATGTTGTACAGAAGCATTGGAAGGACGAAATCTAAGGGGATGAAACCGACAGCTCCGACGACGCCATTGATGTCTCCGAAGAAAGGAAGCATGGCTGCCATGAATCCGCAGAATATCATGTAAAGAGTCCGAAGGATTAGCCTCGGAATTAGATTTCTTCTGGAGAACATCCCTTGCTTCACATCAGCAGATTTCTTTTCCATGATCTCATACGCTACTTGAGAATAAACCTGTTTTATAGAGGAGGAATGTTAGCTCGACAGAAATATATAGGTCTTAAAACTATAGGAAAAGGATATGGGATAGGAATATTTGATTTTCTCTAGATTATCTGAAGAGTGAATCTGTGAGCTTACGAGGCCAATTGCAAAGAGTTGAAGCAGAACAAAAATAACACCAAGGCCAAGAACCCATGTTGGAGCCAAGGAAGGTCCCTCATCAGGCATCAGGCTTTTGATGATGTTAGAGTTAGATTTGCTTCCGAACGTCCAGTATCCAGACACTGCAGCCGGGTAGAAAGTAAGAACAATTACAGTATAACACATCAAAAGGCCTTTCACCATCTTCCCAGTAGCAGGTGGAGCCAAAGTAGCCTGTATTCATGGCATAGCAGAATCGTATCAATAAAAGCATGCATGTATCAAGAATTCTAAGTACTGCACATATTTCTTATACAATGATCCCTCATCTCACACAAAATAAAAAAATAACTGAAAAGTCACACCGAATTCAGCAAAGATTGATCATGCAAATTACTCGAACCAGTCAAATCTTATTGTTTAGGTGGTTCAAATCATCAAGAAAGATGTTTTCTCATCTTTTAAACAACAGAAAGAAAGTTAAAGGAGTCTTTCTACAAATGCAAGGCTCAAAAGTTAGCAGAAGAGTTTATCAAGTATTAGCTGCAATTTACTTGTATTTCAGGCAGTATTCCATTCCCAAAGATGGCAGCTATTATGGAGATAGAAGTGAATGCACTGAAGACCCTTGCTGACCCTGACGATTCTAAGGAATAGTCCCTTGAAGGGGCATTTTTTGACAGACCTGCATAACAAATGCGGTGTGAAAAAAATGTCTTATTTTCAAATAATATCGAACAAACACACTTTAATGAACTGAAGAAATACATATTGAAAGTTCAACCACTTTCTTTGCGTGCTAGCAACTTGGAAATTAATATATAGGAGCAACAGTTAAGGATCACAGACCACTTCACTGGTCAGGTTCCATATCAAAATTGGTCCATGTCAGGTCCATCACCAATTCAACCACACGTTGCAATTCCATATCCCCTATCCACCAGGTACCGTAGCGTGGTGGTGAGGGCGATGGATGTTGAAAGGAGCGATGGCCTAGAATTTATTTCCTAGCCTGTTACCAATGTGTAATCTTATTCATCTTTGATTTAAGAAATGTGGCAGATGGGTTCTGAGTAGTTTTAAATACAGCTAGAATGGAAATCAAGTCTCTATTCCTTCATGGAATTTGAGTTGAAAGAAAGCAATCAGCAATTCTGCTTTGGTTGAAAGTAAAGATCTTGAGATTCAGGAAATGAGAGGAACCTTGCTCTGATTTATTCTTTCAAGTACAGAACTGAATTGCGTTTCAAACAAAGTCTTAATTGTTTTTATACCATATAAATTTTATTGATCAGGCAACTAACACGGATGGAAAATGCAAAAAAGGTTAGGGGATGCAATGTACCTGCGTGAATACAAGCACCGACAACAATGGAAGTGTAGCCCAAACTGAGAAATAGTGAAGCCAGGTTGATATGCCTGAGGGAGTGGAAGGTTGGCAACTGAGAGAGAACTATCATCACTACTGTCACCATTGCTATGAACTCGTACAGCTTCAGGGGTCCGTCGGGAGAAAGACTTGAGTACATGATCTTCATAACTCAAATTGGAAATGGAAAAGGAATGATTAAGTAGCATAACCAAGAAAATACAGGATTCTATTTAGCTATATGAACAAGAAGCAGGTGCCAGATGCTATTTACTGCAAAACGTCTGTCAAAACCCTATCATATAAGTCTGCAAAAAACTAAAGATAAAATTATATGAATTCGTGTCAGCTTCTATATTCTCATACGTCCCAAATCGAGTAAATTAGTAATAAAGTCTCTCTCGACTTTCAGGTGGTATTTCCCTAAATAAGCAGTGATATTTCGATTTTGATCAGAGCAAAATGTGATCATTTGGTGGAAGTGTCAATGACCTTTTTTGGTTTTGATGGGTGATCAAAACAATTCCAAATGTCTTCAAACGTTTATTCTGTGGTAAATATAGACTGATCTAGTGTGTAAAACATAGCATGATACTGAAAACACCTTATAATTCATACTCTGACCAACATCTCGATTGCAAATCTGATCTGCCTTCCTATTGTCATCGTGTGAAATGAAGACGACCAGATTAAAAAAAACCCACTACAGCCCATGTTGACCCCAGTTTTTATATCAGATTATGAAAAAAAAAGTAGACCAAGCACTCAGCGATACAGTTAAGATGATACAGCAACACGTAGTATGAACTCACTGAACCGCAAGTCCCTTGCCAGAAAAAAGAGGCATAAATTAAGTGGATCGCAGAAAAGATAAAGCCTATCACTATCAATTGTAACAAAAAGATAGGCCTAGTCAAAGTTAATACCCAAATGGGGCTATAATATTGGAAGGGTGCAGTTTTCTATCAGTTTCTGCAATGTAATTAGAAGCATTGAGAAACAAAACACCTGAAGGCATTCCCCAGCAAGCAAAATTGCTCCTATGCCAACTCCAGTATTGATGGCAGTTTGAATGAAAATAACAAAATAAAACATCCATCCAGACCCTGCAAGAAAGTAAAAGGCAAAACCTCTGATTTGTTTCGTAAGTTCTTGAGTAGGCTAAACTTTAAGCTTCAAACGATTGACAAGGAGTTAAATTATGCTAATTTCCCTACTAGGAATGCTGACACCAAATCCAATCTGAAAAATAATGACAGGGAAGCAATGACAAGAAGTAAAACCAAATCAGTTAGTAATAAGAAAATCCTAGCTTCGTGTAATTACTGTGTGTACATATCAATGACAATCCTTGTGAAAGTTGGCTTGACACGTCGCTTAATTAAAGATATCCTTACCGAAAAGATCAAATAGTACCCATGGCCGACAAAAATGAAAGTAAGAGAAAACGTATTGGCAAGGAAAAGGAAGTTTCATATTTAGGCCTCTTAAAGCAACTTTGTAGTTACCCTTCGGCCTCATAAACCATTGAAGGTAGCTTCCTCAAGCCATCGATTTCCTAGTTCTTACAAGCATTACTAGAAAATGCAATTCCTTTTCCTTTGCAAAGCTTCATTCATGGAATTTTTTTATACTTTTCAACATTTGAAGTTTTCTTCCTATAATTAATCACACTATCTTACACACACGCACCATTTTTTTTATAGAAAAAAATCTCATCCATTGGATTGCAGGGCTTGTAATCAAATGGTTGAGATTCTTAGGTGACATGGTCAACGTAAAAATGAAACATTTAAAGCAAAACCATTTAGATCAAAGGCACCCTTAAATTCCTCTGTTCCTGGAAACACCTCTTTAATGATTTCCCGTCGTTCCTGACTGCTCTTTTAGTGTTTACCAAAACAAAACGAAACCAGCGGCTCTTTTACCGTTTCGATAGTTACCTAAAACGTCGGCAGCTAATTCCCGGAATCTGATATGGCGACGGCCATCTTTTTCGCAGTAGTCTAGCACCTTCGACATGAGATAATAAGCGTAAAAGGTCACCATGCCCATCACCGTTAAGCAGATGAATCCTAAACCCCATCCTAAGCCTTTAAACGCATACGGTAACGTCAGTATTGTAGGCCCCACTATCGCCGTCGTCAAATGAAATCCGGCATGCCACCACTCCCCTACGTGTTAAAAAAAAATAATTAAAAACTTCACCGTTTCTTCAGCGTCGTGGCTCCAAGTGTATATAGAGTTTTTGCAATCACTTACCCCTGGATTGGAGGACGAAGACTGCACCGGCATCAGCTTCACGTTGAGAGTCTGCAGAGAAAGGGTCAGGTTTTGGAGGTGGAGCCATTAATATAAAGACTGTGGTGTACGTGCAGGTTAAGATGCAGATGGGAGATAAGCAAGGGGCGGCGACGTTAACGTCGGAGGACTTGAAACAAAGCTAAAAGGAAGCGGGCAGGCATAATTAACGTCGCCCGGAGAGGGAGAGATAGCTGTGAATGCAAGGAGGAGAGAATAGGATGGTGTCACAATCTTTGAGCGGTGACAGGAAGAAGTATTATAAAATGGTTCGAGTTATAATTAATTTTTATAGACAACTTGTCAGCCTGCCTAGTCGTCGAGTTTGGGTGTTGTGTTAGGGATATTTTGGTAGTTTCCTTTAGGTGATTGAGGAGTGCAAGAATGCGGTCCCAGTATATATGGATCGGTGCCATAACTGAAACGCCAAAACAATCAAAATACAGTGTGATTGAATTTTGAATAATAATAAACAGATTTGTTTAGATAAAAATATTTGCAGCCCGCTAAATTTATGGGATATATTTTTTTCATTCAAGATAAGTATTATTAGCAGAGTAGCGATTTATCATGACTGGCGACTTACAAATCCTTCACTTTCAAATTTTCAATTACAAAATTAAAAGATTACGCCAAGCCGGATACACCTAACCTCAAAATGATAGTCTAGTTCAACAACAACTAGAAAAAAGGATGTTCAGCCAACAGACACTTGAACATCATCGACAAGAACAGTTAGCATCTATTTGATGAAACAAGCCTTTCAATGCTGCTGTTTTTTTGTCATCTATTTGATGATGTTTTCAGTTTAATGCTTCTTGTTTCTGAAGTTTCATCTGTTCTTCCTCTTCTTTCTTGAGATTCATAGCTTCACCATCCTTTGTCTGCTCTTAAGCCTCCATTTCTTGCATATACTTTTCCCTGTTCTTCTCTGCAACCTGCAATTCTCGAAAGCGGCTAAGAAACCAAACCGAGTAAGAGAATTAAACTCCCAACTAAAAAGTGTAAGTTGTGTCGAGTATAAACCTCTTCATAAGGCCCCCTTTGTTTTTCTGTCATGTTCTTCCATTCTTCACCAGCAATCTTCGCCGCCATCAGAACATAATTGTTCTGTTTACAGGTAATTTGACCGGTAACAGGGGATTTAAAAAAAAAAACAAATTACCATAAAAAGTGCAAGTGAATGTTTTAAATTAGCATTATTAATGTTTGAGATTTTATATTTTAAATTATTTTTTTTATGTTTTTAAAAAATAAAAAAAAATATTATTTTAATTAACACTTTAAAGAAGAACATGAATCACGCCTCAAATGATGATATAATCTGATATTTACGGTTTGAAAAGGTGCATGCAGCATAATTGAGTGAAGTGAGAAACAATCCACAAATACCATAATTGAGTCAGACCCAAAACAAAATCTTTACGCATCCGAGGCGAATAGAACCGATCAACAACAATCACACAAGTCTTGTCATAACTTAAATGCCATTCTAACCCCCTGCCATGGAGTTTCGTGATTGAGAAAACTCCCTCGATTCCTGCATGCGGTGATTAGGGCTATTATAATCAAAATAATAAGTTCAACAAAAGTCAGAACCAGTGTTTGCCCCATCTTCTACTTAAGTTCAACAAAAGTCACAGCGGCTACTGCAAACAAAGAAAAAGTCTTGGCCTTCAAACTCCCGGTGATTAGGGCTATTATAATGCTGAAGTTCCACACAAATCATCAATAAAATATAGCTAGATTGTGAAAACATCAGGCCTCAGAGAAATAACTTCAACACCTTGGTCAGAGATGATGAAGCCTAAAAATAGACTCTTTTCTTCATGAATGAGCACTTGGTGTGATTAATATAAAGTTGCTCAGCTTTCAAGATAGTCAAAAGCTGTTCACTATAGGGTAGATGGTCCTGCAAACAGCGGTTGAAAATTAAAATATAGACGACGAAACATTTACCCAATAGAGGTTTGCGAACTTGTATCATAGCACGCATGGAAGTGTCAGGTGCATTTGTTAATCCGAAGGGCACAACTAGACATTTGAATAATCCCTCTTTTGTTTTGAAAGTCGTCTTCCATTCGTCATCGGGACTAACAGTGATATGGGTGATTTGCTGCTGTAGATTAGTCTACTCACAATTTGGGTTATTTGGAATGTGAGCGTTAAACATAGTGTCTATTTCAGAGAGTGTGTTTATGGTTATTTTTGAAACTATTTTTAATATCAGCACTTAAAATAATCTTAAATCATCATTTTTTTATTTAAAGTTAAAAATAAAAATAAAAAATCATTTTTTTTCAAAAATATTTTTAAAACATAGTGTCAAACACCCTTATTATACAAGTTACACTTTCAAGCTCAACCTCATGTTGAGGTCCAAGAAGAATAAACATATGAACACAATCAAACATATGAACACAATCTTTCAGCAATGGAACCACAAATTTAATATTGTTGCTGGGAAAAAAAAGATGAAACATTGTTCTTGTTTTTTTATCCCTGATAAATTGTCCAGCCAAAAGACTACAATCTAGGAGAAAAAACTAGAAAATGAATCACTAACTTAACTAGGAAACAAATAGCTAACTAGAAAAGAAATAATAAACTTGTAATCATAATTGATATGTGCTTCAAAAGAAATCATTTGTCCAATAAAAGTCCAGAAGTCCCCCTTCCATCAGTTTGAATAGCGTTGACTATCATTGCATATAATAATAGGTCCAAATCTTACTGGATTTCGATTAACGATTCACCATTCATAGCATCGATGTGAATAGTCTACTCGATAGCCGGGGCTATAACATGGACGATAATTACGCTTGATTATCTAGCTCCGGTCATAATGGTGGTAAACTCCAGGTTAAGCCACATAATTCCGGCAGTGAATTGGCCCAGACAGCCACTAATGCAAGCAATCATACTAAGCTTCCGGCATTTTTTTTCTTTAGAACCAATGTAATTATGTAAACAGTCAATCTGATTGGACCGGGATGCCCATCCAGCCTGGATTTGTGAAATCGATGAGTTTATGATTAGGCCCTCATTTCTTTTGCGTTTTTGATAAGCCGAATGAATCATCTTCAAAATAAACACCAACAATGCATAAACGGACTTGGAGATAAAAAGTACACGAGAGAGTATTAACTAAGATAGATTCCCAGAGTCATCAGCAGCAATCATGATAAATACAAGGCGGACTGCGCTAAGCAGTAACCCAACAGCAAATACCAGTCTACTTATACCAAGATTTACCCCGTTTTCAGCAGCATTTGTTGATGCCTTCTAAAAAATCAGTTAATTCAATAATACAAAGAAACTTGTTCATGTCGTTTAATGCAGCATCACGTGAAAGTGGAAGCCAAATAACGAAGTCTTCTTTTTGAATGAAAGAACTGTACGAGGACCAAGTCCTGTTACATGGGAATTAAAATAACTTGATCCTGTTTCAGTGACACCATATTTAGATAATATCACTATATCAGTTTAAACTACTGATACAGAGATGTTTACACTCTAATGCAGTTGTGGCTAAAAGTTTGCAAAATGAGACATTCAAATAAAGTACAAACAATATTTAACATCTTACAAATCAACTGTAGCCCTTCCCAAGACAGTTTAGACAACGCTGTACTCTGCAATAGATAAGAAAGACATTAATCAAAGCAATGCACAGGCATATTAAGCAGCAGTATGAAAACTAGAATTACTTACAACATGAAAGTTTCACATTAGCACTTCACAGGTTCACATTGCCAGTCAAGTCAATCACCCAGATAAATTCTAAAGCAGTGAATACCAAATCCAGTAGTATACCATGAATCTATGCATAACAGACAATGAAAAACAACTGACCTATTACCATCACAAGTAGGGCAAAGGCAAGGATTGAAAGCAACAGGATCATACAAAGGTGACCAGTGTATGTTAGCATTCCCTTTGCAAAGCTTGCATATGTAAAACCCCTTTCCTCTACAAACCCCGCAAGGCAACGCAACTCTTTTCTATTAAAAAAAAGACAGGAAAAGGAATTCAGAAAGACAGCTCTCAAACAAATAATGATAGTAAAGGCAAAATTAGGGTTCTTATTCCTGAATTAACCAGTTTGAGATCAGTGGCAAAACGAAGTGCATTGACAGCAATGGAGGAAGTGATGTTGAGAGCAAGAACACCGCCCAAAAGGATGGCAGTGCGAGTTACAAGTGTGCGCAGTGGCTTTGGAATCATCTTTTGCAGTGTGGAGGTTTCTACAGCAGATTGTTCACACCGATGAGCTCAGCATCCCTCGATCTTCCTATGACCAAAAAAAAGTAGAATAATCTTTGGACAGGCCACAAACATGCACAGGTGAAGACACCGGTCACAATTGAAAAGGCAGTCATTGAATTTAGCAAAATAATTACCTGAAATGACTATTTAAATGTACAAGCAACAGCAATGAGCCTGCTCATATCATTTGCTTTAAGATCAGACCTCATGAAATAAAAGTATAGCTACCCGTACTGATATCCTAAGTAAAGGGAATTAAACCTGTAGGAGGCACCTGCACTACATGCAAGCCCAAATGAAGCCATAAATCCGGATTTGCTAAATGTCGGCACAATTCACACATGTTTACCCCCCCTAAAAGAACAGACAACTCTATGCAACCTCCCAGTTTCCAGTAAGCGCCAAATAAATATCACCAAGGCCACTCCTAGAAACTCCACAAAACCGGATTAAAAATAGCAGAAAAAACTAAGCTCAACTTCTACCTTCTCGAAACAACACTAGCATGCTAATCTCAACAGCCTACAACTCTGCCTTCATAAAAGTGCTTAAGACTATGCTCATAGCAAAACCACCAATTCCCTGGCCATTCTCAATCTTTCATCCCTAAAAACACCACCAAGACTTCCAAATCATAATCCCAAGTATGTTAGGTCACTCCAAACTAAATCAATTACAAGAAAAAAAACTTAGTTAAGTTATGCATGGTCTAACTAATTAAGGTTAGTTAACACTAAGGAGGCTATGGTTAACACTAAGGAGGCTATGGAAAAAAAAATACTACAACGTAGAAAACACCAAAGAGATTAAGGAAACAGAGGAAGGGAAAAAACCCATGATTTTTAGATACTGTGCACGTCGTATAATCAAATGAACAGATTATGAATGAATTAAATCAGGGGGAAAAAACTCAAGTATAGACAAGCATAGATAAATCAAGAAATTGTGTAAAACAAAGAAGGGAGATAAGAAAAATACTTACTTGGATTGTTTTTCAGACTTCAATGGGGTTAACTGAGCAGGGATTCTGTGATGTAAAAGGAAGGTGGAGGGATGGATGAGAGAAGAAGCGAAAGTGAGAAGGCAACACTCAGCAGACAACAGAGGGACATGTGATAATAATTAACTTTATAAAACATACAATTTTAACAATAGGAATAAGAGTGAAAGTAAAGGTATTTATTATTTACATTTAATTATTAACTCATCCATTAAGTAGATAAATAAAAAGAAAAAGAAAATCCATTTGGTTACTGACATCATTATCACACAAAACGATTATAGTTATATCACGAGCTGATTAGCCCGCTTCGCTGGGCATTTTTATCTATGTAGAAAATTAATTGATTTTATAAATGTTGTATTTTGTTATTTTACTATTTAATTAGTATAATTGTAATTGATAAAATATGCTAAAAATGGTTTTTTTCAACCAAAATGTGATTGAATATTGGTATTGGTAAAAAACTTTTGATAAAATTTATTAGAAAATTTGCTAAGAAGGTTAAATGATTTATAAGAAATTTGTTGTCACGGATACTCTGGTTAAAAAAACAAAACAACAAAAGAAACCCGGTTAAAAAAGAACAACTGAGTTGGACAGTAAAAAATCAAAAATACATGTGAAAAAAATGTCACCGTTTCTTAAAAGAAACAAACAAAGGGTCTAAAATATAAATTTAAATTCAAAGCCAAAGTTTTTTTTATAAGATTTATTCATCATATTATTATATTAAATATCTTTAAGAATGCCGATATTAATTTTTTTTTCAAGAAATTGTAGGTCATTTTTTTTCTCTATTTATATATTTGTAGGCGATAATATGAAATAAATATTAAACACATATACTTAGTCTCACATATTATATAGTGTGATCGAAATGGGAAGTGATTTTTATATTTTTTAATTATAGATAACCTAGGTAAATTTGTTAAAAAAAAACAATATGATTTGCCTTTTTTCCCCAGTAATATTAGATCTGACACATTATAAATAAAAAATTGCAATATTTTTCAAAAAAGGAATATATATTTTGTGCGTGCTATAATTGCTTATTTGCTGTCTAAAAAGAACAATGTAGTCGAAACAGAAAGTGCCTAATATATTTTTTAATTGTATATAATTTAGGCAAATTTGTTAACATTTTGTTTTTCTGAGTTGTATTTTTCCCCGGGTAATATTAGATTTTAAATATTAAAAATCCAATTTTTTTTTTCAAAAATATACTTCAACAAAAGAGCACAAAATTAAAATTCGAAGCCAATTTTTTTTTTTATAAGATTTATTCTTCATATTATTATATTAAATGTATTTAAGAATGCTGATATTAATTTTTTTACTGCAAAAAATCCGAGGTCATTTTTTTTTATTTCTTTATATATTTTTAGGCGATAACATGTAATAAATATTAAAACATATAATAATGACTTGTCTGCCGTTTAAAAGGAACAGTGTAATCGAGACAAATGTGAACTGTATCGGTTTTTTAATTGTAGGTAACCTACGTAAATTTGTCTATTTTTTGTTCTTGAGTTGTCTTTTATCCCCAATAATATTAGATATAAAATGACTATTGCTATTATTGCAAAAACAATTAAAATTATAAAATTTTAACGGAAGAAAAAACACTCAAAAACATTAACAACAGAGTGAGCAAGAAAAAAAAAACTATTATTATTATTATTATTATTATTATTATTCTAATTAATGAAAGTGGCAGACATAAATCAAAGAAAAAAAATCGATGGAAAATAAAATTATTAGGAAAAATGTAACAATTATTTGATAAGCATTACAAATTTAAACAGGGATTGAAATTATAAATCAAAAGTTGAAGGGCTGAAATGAAAATCACATTTATTATCAATTTCAATCCAAGGATAATATTGCAAAAATTAAAACCTGTGTACCGAATTTAATGACGAATTTGGACCTAATCCGAAAGAACAAAAGTTGCAGGACCGAAGTGAAAGGTGCACATTTAATTAATTTCAACCGGAGGGACGACATTGCAGCAAATTCAAACTAATGTAACAGAAGTGAAAGGTGCAGGAAAGGAAATTGAAAGTTGAAGGACCAAATTGCAAAGGGTGAAAACACGGGGTCCTCGCCTGCACTGTTACGTGCAGGGGAGAGAGAGATAGGTTGTCGCCGTCTTCAAACGGCCTCCGCCGCGTACACGGACATCTTGTGTCAAAACGCGCCGCACCGGGAGGACGACCAAGAGGAGGCGCACCGTATTAGACGCCGGTAGCTCATTTCCTGCCACCATATCATACCGCACGCGCCACTTGAAAGGGACGTCAGGGTGGAAATCGTCGTCCGCGTGAACCGCACGCGCCTGACAGATTTCGGAAAATATATAAATAATAATGGTTAGTTACCGTTCTGTCCCTGCCCTTAAATAATCGATTTTGTCTTATCGGGGGCTAGAACCGTCTTTAGCCATTTCAAAAATATTAAAAAAATATAACGGGGTGCGGCGGGCCGGACCGGTCCGTACGCGTACAATTACGCACGCACCCCTGACCCCAGCCGTTATTTACCCCTCAGCCGACCACTATTTTGTCCTATTACCAGGGCCAAAATCGCCATTACATTGTTCATAAGCGGAAAAAAAAAAGGCGCACATACTCGCGCGACGCACGAAGGAAAAATGTCCAGTCCACAGTGCACATGAGTCACAGTGCACAGTGGACGAAAACCCGAGCTGTTTTAGCTTATTTGTTAATATCTTTATTGACTTTACTATATGTTGATAATTTGATAAATAAGGTTTTATTTAGTATAATTTGTGAAAAATAACTTCCAATTTTGAATCATAATTTAAAATGGTGCTTTTATTAACTCAAGAATAAATAACAAAAAATAAATAACTTAATATCACAACCATTGAAATTTAAAAAAAAAATATGAAAGTTTATTTCTTCAATAAAGAAAACTCCTTGAATTAGAATCAATAAAATAGACGTTAAGATTTTTAACTCTTTTTTTTTTTGTTTAAGAATATTTTTAGATTTTTTTAATATGTTTAAGTCAAATAAAAAATATTTTAAAAAATAATTATTATCAGCATTTCAAATGCTATTTATTATTTGTCAAGTGTTATCTCCCATTAGAGCATGTATCCAATCACTTGGAAACAATTTTATAATAAATAAATAAATAATAATAAACAGAACCATTTTTTAACAAAATAATTAAATAAGTAAATAAACGAAGGAACGAGACCCGGATAGAATATCAAGGAAGTGGAAATCTTGCATGGAGCAATGGTGAATAACTAGGGCATTTGGGATCAAAATACAAATAACATGGACTAAAATGAAGCTTTACGATCTCCTTCTCTGCAGTCTCAGTAGCTGACATTTTTGTTGGCTGAATGGTTGATGGATTCCAGGTAAAGCCAGATAGACGGCAAATGCAAATGACAATGACGGCCACGGACCGCCGGAGTATATACAAGCAGGGAGGTGTTCCAAAGCTCACATAACCATAAAATGTAGAAGAACATGGCTCATATCAATCATCTACTGCTAGCTGATCTTCTCAGCCATTTATAGCCATCTCCATTATCACATCATTCCAGTAGTCAATAGGCCCAGGTAAACACCAATGTAAGCAATCGTTCTGAACTTTCGCATCTTTGTCCTGCGCGAATGGATGAAACTGCCTGTATGGTCCCGGATGGCCATCCGGCCTTGATAGCAAAAGATTTGTGAAATCGAGAAGTTTAAGATTTACCCCATTTTCAGCAGCTTTCGCAGATGCCTTCTCAAACTCAGCTAATTCAACAGTACGCAGAATCCTGTTCAAGTCCTTAAGCTCAATCTCACCTTCTTTAGCTGGTGTTGTTTTCGTACAGTTCCCTCCACTGTGCCATTCTCCATTCTCAAAATGATCTGGTGTTGATGTCCTGAAAAAGATCAATCCCTTGTGTTTGGAGGTTGCGATGAAGTTCATTGCATACCTAAGGGCTTTCTCATAAGCAAAGACGAATCCCATCTCTGTCAAGTTCTTTCCAGGACATATATGGCAGCCCACCACTGTGTCATTATCATGGTAGATAGCAGCTTTAAGGAACCATTTTCCAGTAGAGATTATCATGTAATCCAAGCTCTGGTAGAGATTTGTCCAGTTCGTGTCAAGTTTGTCAAGCTGCAACTGAACTTCAGATTTTGAAACACCATCATTATCTTCAAAGATGGCGGCTTTTACAAGGAAAGGAGACCAGATGTTTGTTATGGAAAAGTTGTAAGAAGGAAAGTGCCATCTTTTTGATTTGTACTCCTCATCATGGTAAACTTCAACAGCTTGCTCAACCTGCAGGATCATATAGTTAGATCTAGTAAGCTTTTCCCTTCGCCTATTTCTTATCACCATAATCACCAAAAGAAATGGTACATTTGTAGTACCCTCATTCTACAACAGTTAACATAGCTAAGCACGCACTAAACAGCAGAAGGAACATTTTAGGTGAGAGTAAAGACTGAAAAAATCTGCCATCACGCCTAACAAGAGTGCAGGGCAGTGGTGGAGGAGGCACTGCGTATCACAAGATTTCATAGCAAAAATGGTTGTGGAGCATAAATGTGCTGAGATGACCGGAGAAAGCTAGAAGTGATTCAGGAAAATGAAGTTTCAAGTACTGGCATATTCTGACAGAACACTCCTAGTACCCTTCGCCCATTTCTAACTAAGAATTCAATTCTGATTAACCTTCACCTTGGAAACATGACGGATCATATTTGTCACAGCAATTTCACAATAAGGCCCTTGAAAATGCGGGCATCAGATTCTTCGGATAACTTTGCAAATGGTGCTGAGATGACTGGAGGAAGCTAGAAGTGATTCAGGAAACATGACGGATCATATTTGTCACAGCAATTTTTTTCACGAGGTAGCCACATTATAAGGCCCTTGTATATGTGGGCATCAAATTCATTGGATAACTTTGCAAATGGCGCATCATGCAATTTCCAAAAGCATTATAACAACACTGTTGGTATACAAAAACTAACATGAAGCAGAGTAAATAAATTACGCGTGTCATGAGCTAGGAAAACAACCTCGTGAACTGAAAAACAAAGCGCTCAGCTCCTTATGATTTTGCCAGTGAAGCGCTAAGATAATCGTGTTAAATTTACTAAACAAATCAGAATCCAGTAGTGACAGAGCATAATGACATGATGAACTTGCATCTTCAAACCAACAAGATGAAGATGTCATGCTTGATTTGTTTAATGATTTGTTAGCATTCATTAAGTGATTGAAGATGAAGATGGCGCTCATTTACAGATCAAACAAAAGATAATGTCAGGCAATGAAAATGCAACCAATTATCCAAGTACAAAGTTGTAACAACAGCCCAGTGGAGAGGCCAATAGCTGACACCAAGATCAATGATTTAATGAAATTTTTAGCAAAGGCCGCCTAGTAATGGAATATTCATGGGAACAAATTACTAGGGGGGAAAAAGGAACTGAATGTCCATAAAAAATGTCAGAAGTGAACCAGCATTAACAGATCTAGGCATCATCTCGCAAACCATAGTATAAACCTTCCATCAGAATTGAAAGCAGTGAAACAAAAACAGTTTATCTGTGTCAATTTTGCTTCCGTCAACTACATGTTTCTTCTAGTCAATATAAATATCATAGTAAATCGGACAGGCCCGGCAAGAAAAAATGTAAATGTAGTTCAGTGGTCCAAAGCCAAAATCCAAATTGTTTAAGCAATCCCAAAACTTACAGTTGACAGCATGCATAGCAATGACTGTACATGGTTGCGAGATATTGAATCGCCAATCAATGCCCATCTTTTATTCCTCATCACCTCAAGAAACCTTTGAGCAGTAAATGGAGGTAACTGGCAGTCTCGCGGATTCCACCTCCAGAATAGATAGCCGGAATCTGTTCGTCCATTCCTCATGCAATTCTGATGACCTTCAATCAAGGAGCAACTGGAATTTGTGTACATTGGTCCCGATGGATCGGGAATCCAATCCCCGGTGAAAAGATCACACTTTCCTGCATCAAGTTCTGTAAAACCAAAGCTCAGTCTCAACAAAATCTGTAAAGAGAGGTTTCATGGAAAGTTAAAGAGCGTTAATCTCCAAAATACAAACTAATAGATTCATTTATCCAACATGCAGCTAGAACAATATCAATGAACAATCAATTGAACAAAAAAAGAGCAATTAATCATGCAACACTAAACCAAGGCCACCATAAATATTCCAGCATTCAATATAGCAACAACCGAACCGTGACAAAACCCACCAAAAGTTTCAATCCTGCAGATCACAATAACTGTTTATAGCACCAGATCTCCCAGGGGCACCCAGAGATGAATACCTTTCGCAAAAGCAGGTCACTTCACTCCCAGCTCATCCAATTTTCAGGTACATTGCACGCAAAAACGGAAAAATAAAGGATCTCTAAGAACAAAACAACTGAAATTTGCTAGAACAAATTACCTTTCTGAGGTGTCTCATTGTCAGGCTCTTGTAAATCAGCAGGTAGAGAATCCTTTGAGGTATTCGCAGAAGAAGTTGGCTTTGGAATATCAACAGCAAGAGGTGGCTTTGGAATATCAACAGCAAGAGGTGGCTTTGGAATATCAACAGTAACAGGTGGTGGTTTTGAGATACCAACAGAGGAAACAGGCTCCTTGGACAGTTCAGTGCTATCAGCGAAGGTTGTTTCTATATTTGGTTCAAGACTTGTGGATTGATAGAAAAAGAATCTAAATGCAAAACCCAAAAAGAGAGTTGCAATTGCTAGCTTAAATATCCAGTTGTTGTACTTGTTAAGAGACTTCAACCTCCAAATTAACTTCATTTTCTTCACTTCTTTTTCCTTTTTTCTTCAAAGCTTCTCTTGATAAGACCAAGATCTTGAGCTTACGTGAAGTGTCGGACAGTAATTAAAGTAATCAAGAAGAAGAAGAAGACAGCGAAGTGGATTAACTAAAAGGAAGTAACCGACACGGATGGCAGTGCTTTTAATAACATATTAACATGATTACATAAGCCATGTTGATTTAGGGAAAAGACAAGACTGGTTAGAAAGAAGGAAAAAACAGAAGACGGGGATGTCAGCTGGCAGTGTTCTTTTTTTTACTTTTCTTTTCTTTATAATTTCCCATGTTTATTTTTCAATTAATGAGTTTATTTAAGTGGGATTGCCATGATCTTCTTTATATTTAAGCTCGACAAGATAATTGTTAATGATAGAATAAATCAAATTTGAATCTCAGATAGAAAGTGATTGAGTAATAATTGCTAATGATTTGTGATTAAAATAGTTAATGATTCCGAAATTCCAGTGGTTAATTATTATTTTGTGGAATCCCATTATGGGTGCTGGATTAAACAATGTGTCGCCGGCAGCTTTCATTTTCATCTGAACTCTAATGAAAATGTGCTCTTAGCTGCCAGGATTTATGTCACCGCAGACCATGCAGGTTTCTGCTCAGATACCAGTGGACACCAAGCTTTGTTAATTAGCCTGTTTGTTTTTATATTTGAAAAAAGTATTTCTTACATTAGTTGTTTTAGAGAGCTAATTTTTAAAATTAAAAAAAATATTTTAATATACTTTTAAATAAAAAAATATTTTAAAAATAATTATTTTCGCAACATTAAATAAGTTTAAGAACGGTATTTGACTTCATAGTAATATATTCGGCTAGGGTTCCGGTCCCACCTTTGGAGCTTTTTGATTGGAGTTGAATGGCGCATTTGTAGCTGAGAAGACGAGCAGGAATTATCCGCATGGAATAAATTATTGTTTAATCCTTGAGTTTTGAATATGATTATAATTACATTTCACCCTTATTCCCCGTTGTCTCGTTCAAACATTTTGATTTTTCTTTTCAAATGTTGGACATTTAATATGAGATTGAGGGAGTATTATGCTATATAAGGAATTTGAAAATTAAAAAGAAAAAAAGTAATAAAAACATAATTAAAATATGGAACTGCTAAAAATAAAAAGGAGATCTATTTAGTATAGATCGAGGGGGTATTAATCTATAAGAAAACTAAGAAGAAGAAAAAAGTAATGAAAACAATTAAGGGAAAATTGGAATTTATTAAAATATTAAGGGTCATGTAAGACATTTTTAAGCCATAAGTGAAACATTGTTGAATCTATAAGGGTAAAAATATAGTTCACAAAGCAATAAACACAACTTTATCTTCAATTTTAGGTTGAGAACTAGGCTTCATGATTATTATTTTATAAAATAATAATCATGACTTGAATTGTATTAACCACATGTGTTGCTCATACATGAAAGGGGTGCCTAAAAGATTTCAACAATACCCTGAAAGATGATGTTTAACTATAGGATAACATTGCATGCGTCACCCTAGAGGTATAAGCACCACTCATGCATTGCCACTCTTTTTTTTAATAATATTAATATTTACATAATAAAACTGTCTTTTAATGAACTTGCTTATAACCCCAAAAAAACCTTGTAGTTAAACAAATTTGAGGGTATTTTAATAATCTTATTATACTTTGGGAAAGTAAAAATAAAAACTCTTGTGCATCTAAATTAATTAAATCTTGCTTTTAAAAGTGATATAGTAATTTAATTGTGTTAAAAAAATAAAAAGACCTGTATGCCCACAATCAATGTAATAATAACCAAGAAGTCATGTAAAAAAATTGTTTTGTTCACTTGCAAGTGTAATGGTTTCTTTTGTTCGAAAAGGAAAATAATAATTTCTCTATAACGATACACAATACATGTATAGTGAAGCATTGATGCCTATTGGCTTTTTTTTTAGTTATAAAACCCCAACATATATTTTACTAGTTAGTTTACTTAGTACATGTATAAACTTTTTTACTAGTTACATATATTTTTATTTCCTATAAAAAATATATATGCAAGTATAAAAAATGTATATGCATGTATTTTAAATTATTATTTTTTATTTCAAAAAATTTAATCACAAAACAAAAAATTTATGCATACATATAATCAAATAAACAAGAACTATGTGTATTAATAACTAAATAAATCATTAATGAAATTTAAAAATAAAACTTGAAAAATCAAGTCACAAGTGTAAATCAAGATATTTAATCTCGCAAGATAATATATTATTTGAAAATATTTTTATTTTATTTTCAAAAATATAATTCATCTATACAAACGATATAAAAAAATATTATAGATGAATTAGAAAAACCTCTTAAAAAATTAAATGCATAACAAAAAACAAATTCAAGCGCTGCCTTGCTTAGGAAATCAAACCATCTCATTAGGCCCATTTTATTAGGGCCCACATGACTGGGTCCTTATTTTTTTTAATTGCACCAGGAGCAGATAACATGTCGTCCAGAATCCAGATAATATATCATCTGTGCTATTATATCATTTATGTTATTTTTTAAGCTTAGGGACCAAAGTAGATATCTTTCAAAACTCATAACAAGTCACTCATGTTTGATTTCGTTTTCATGTAGATCCATTTTCTTTCGATCTCATCTTGTTATAAAAAATCAAAATCAATTGATCTTTGGTTAGGACTAAATCCTTGGGGAACCAAATTAGCAAAAAATAAAATAAAATTGCTCAGCCCATCGGTAGAGAGAATGAACAGGAAATCATAATACTGAATAATGGAAAGAATCCTAAATATCTTATTTATATAATACATTACAGTTGCAAGTATTTTATTCAATCTTATCGTGGTTGCATTGTTTTCAGTTGACAAATGACAGGCTACCTTGCTCTAAAGACACGAAGCCTGCTTAAGATCATCTGCCTTGTACCCAACTTTTGGCGCTTCTGGCCATTGAAATTAGCCAATCATCTTGTCGACGGAGAGGCATCCAGCATTATAGACTGCGATGCACACGATGAATACTCTGCAGTTCCGAGTAAACATGAATGGATTTGAAATTCCATCCATTGCAAGGACTAGACAACTTGGGATACAGGGTTGATGATCTCAGAATGCTTAGCTGATCAAGAACCTTAATTGCGAAGATTTCTGGGAATCTTCATGCCGAAGCCACGCTTGGCCTTCTCAACTCTGTTCAGAACAGTCAGCAATCAGTAATACATTCAAATACAGTCCCATGAAAGCTGGCGAATGCAAACTCTTCCATGCATGTTGCAAGAAAACTACACGTACTAAAGATGGGTGAGCTGCCAAACAAGAAATATTCTTCACTTCCAATTTTTCAGGCCTTTGACGGGTGATTTTATGCATATAGATCAAGGCAAGTAAAAAACAAAACCGAGCAGCATCTCCTGGAAGTATATGAAAAACTTTCCTTCCTTCAATTTTTCAAACATAATTGGGTTGAAATTTTGTTCCTATAGATGAACGCAAAACATTTCCTAATTTGCTCCATATATTCCTTTTGAGCTTTCTAGGCACATTATCCAAACATGAGCAGTAGTATTCGTTATGAAATTCTCCAGATAACCACGACGGCAAGAACCTACGACAAGAAGGGGCTGGCAAAGTTGATTGGCATGTATATTTCAGACACTGGTTGTGACCAGTTTTAAATTAGACACTTTTTATTTACAAGAATCACAGATTTTTGACCAAATTTTAGGAGTGACATATTTACTTCCTCGTATTGTCTATATGATAAAGCATCATTTATAGTCTGAAACCCACGATTCTAGAGACAGTAAGAGCTCATTCCTGGAGGATATTTGAATTTCTACTATATATATAACTTCCATATGTTCTATAGTCTGAAAACTTGAACATTGTCTAAGAATCTTTAATAAGCAGTAAATGAGTGGAACTTACGTGGGGGCAAGTCTGCCTAGGCTATCTAGCTCTTTGCCAGTGTCCACCTCAAAAACTCTCCCGGAAATTTCAAGGATGTAGGACTTCTCTGTCTTGGTTGGAAGTCCTCTACTGGAAAGTAGGTCAAGATCTCTCTGATGCAGCTCTCTCCCATTAATAAAGACACTTGTGTTTCCAGCAGAGCAATTTGCTGGCATGGGATAATTAAATTCTTCAATGAAAGGCTGCAATGGAAAAGAGATTCTTTGTCATGCCGAATTTTGAAGTTGTCAACAAATAAAAAATGTAAGCTGAAGACTCTTGATCTCACAGGAATAATGCCAAGGCAAGGTTCTCCTGTCTTGCCCCAAAACCCAGCTCGAACATCGTACCTGATAAAGGCATTTAGTAATGTTTTAGTTACATCTATTCAGCACCATTTAAAATTCACGAACACTATGTTGCATGCACAAGTGATACAACAGACAAGAAGCAAGAGAGTGAATACTAACCAATAATCTCCAGGCTGAATTGGCCCAGCGAGCTTTTCAGCCCTCTTGACCATAAAGTCCGGAATGGGTTTACCATTAATTAAAACATCATGTTCCTCATTAGGCAGGTGTTGACTAGATCTTGAGGAATCCCTGAAGCTCTTTTTAATGAGACCCAGCAAGAATGGTTCACTCCCCTTATTGATCTTCAACTGATCTTCATTTCTTACCTCCACAGAGTCTTGAGATACACTGGTGTTTAGGTACTCGTTGAAAGAAACCTCCACTTCAGTTTCCATTGAGACATTCACAGAGCTCTGCTGAGAAATGTTCTTCTCAAGTATAACATTCTCCTGCTCTGTCCATCCACCTCTGTTTCCTTGCTCACATTTGTTTTCTGCATGACTCGATAAGACATCGCCAGGATGCTCTTGGAAAGGTGAGATTTGAAATGTTGAAGGCACTTCATCTTTTATGGGCCGCTCAGCAGCATAGGAAAAATCTCTCTCAACAGCCATACTGTCCACGCTCTCCTCTTCCTGTGAAGAAATAGAAGGTGATGAAGCAAGGCTCTGCCTTTTTTCACATTTGCTTGTGTCTAGCTTCCGTTCTTCTGATAGTGCATCTTTGAAATCTGCTGACTTGAAGTTGTACCCATGATCTTCAAAATCAGTAGAGCAATTTGTGCCGCCAGCATTCAAGCAGCCATCAGAATTTAATAAGACTTCTTTAGACACCTCATGCGAGGAAATGCCAGCCTCGGCCAACATTTGCTTGTTTTCTGCTGGAACAGAAGTAATCAGCCTCTTGTTCTCGATTTCAAGCAAGATGAAAGCTGAGCAGGCACCACATCGCAGTTTTTGCTGGTTCTTCTCCCTCACTTTAAGTTTTCTTGGCAGTTTAAGTAACTCAAAGCAATTACAGCAACTTATAAAGGGGGCACCGCCAGCTATGGTACGGCAAAGCTGTTTATTTCCACGGGCTATCACCACCCTCTTAGGACGACTCAGGGGAAAGCCATCCATATCTGATTCAACATCACTTGGCCAGCTTACACGTGACTGTGGATCCTGAGGACTCAATGCAGGGGGGTTTGCTTGAGGATGGTAAAGCAGCGGCCTGCTTGTCACTGCATTGATATGTTGATTGAAATGGGAATCAGATGAGGCCCTCGGGAACTTTTTATTGTTGAAAGTAGTCGGCGAGGCTTGCGAAGGAATATGCCGGTTATTGTTGTAGCAATGAAGACAGGAGCATGCAGGTCTGTGATGCGATCTTCCAAGTGAATCCAACATGAGAGGTTTGTGACTGAAATCCACATACCGCCCTGCAAGGTGGTCGTGAGGTGGTCGGCGCAAGTATTGTCGGGGTGGTTGATGCATCCTGGAAGTTTGTTGCTGAAATAGATCCTCGTAAGCTGGCATCTCATATGGAGAATGCCTTGATGGACTGTCAAATTTCTGCGTATCCAAGTCATGACTGTTCATATAAGGAGCAGGTCCATGGCCATAGTGAAGCATCGAGCTATTATAAGTATCCTGACGGTGATAAGGACCTGGATGAGCTATTTCGCTGTACATAGGAATCCTTTCCCTTTGCTTCTCACCCATAGTTCCAGATCGGCTGAGTTGCTCTTGCAACTCATCTAACCTCATAAGAAGCTCAGCTCGATCCTGCTCTAAATATGCAATTTTGTCAGGGTTGTCATACTTCTTCACTGGCTGGTCGGATCTATAAGATGAGGAACCCAAATGATAGTTTGAAGGGCCCTCGTCCGGATAAGCAGAAATTGGAAATGTGCTCCGTTTGACAGACATTCTGCGGTTCCCTCCCCCTAAACCCTCTCTATCCGAATCCCAATGATCCATCACCCTTGTTGGCCTGATAAAATCAGCAGAATTCTTTTTTCTCTCTGAGATTTCTCGAATACCTTTCAATCTACTTGAACTAACAGATTCAGATCTATTCATTTCCATGCCATTATCATCACGGCGAATCCAATTATCATTGGGGTGCTTCATGGGTTTCTCTTTTTCTGCACCGCTGTGATAACCCACATGCTGTTCCTTCACATATATGTTGCTATTATCAGCCGAAGTATTTTTATTTTCTGCTTTCGACAAACGAGTATTGACAAAATTCACATTTCTTTCTTCAAAGATTCTTGCTTTAATCCTATTATTTATAATCCCTTCGCTCTCCTTCTCCGTCTCAGATGCATTACCTAAACTAACGCTCTCTTTCTCTGACAAACTCTCCAATTTCTCAAAGTCTTCTTCATCCCACTCCATTCCAGACCTCTCCAATATCCCACCATCTACAGTTACTTTCTTCTTTGCTGAATAATAAAGACAGACAAAAAAATTCAAACAATTCAAACTCCATATTTCACCAAAATTGACCTGTTAACCCCTTAGCTCCATTAAAAGAAGATCCCAGAAGGAAAAAGGCTTTGAAAATTGAATTTTTGAAGCTATTGTTCGCAAGTTGGAACAAAATGGAATTTTAAAATTCGAATTCTCGTTTGATCTCTCAGTAACCAAACAAAGAGAGAGAACAAACATGACCAAAATCAAGATAGATGAAGGCAGAAGCCAGACTAACCTCGAAGAACAGCACCACAGCCACCACACTGATACACAGAGTAGTCAGGGAGCTCGTGTAAGAGCTTTCCACACTTTGGACAACGAACTAACCGAACTTTTGCTGACCCTTCAGTCATTATTGAGCCTCAAAAGCTAAAACCCAGAACAAAAACACAGCAAACCAAACTCAACCCAGACCAAAACAAATACTCCAAAACAAGCCTCAAAAAACCTCCCAAACAACAAACAAAAGCCTCAAAACCGTTTACTTCAAGACAAACAAAATATCAATACTGTGGGATTCTACGGGGAAAAAAAAAGGACAAAAGACTTCTATTTTTTAGGTTTGTTATCATCTCCTTTTTAGAGAACTTTGAGGTTTCTACTGCAGTATAAAAAAACATGTAACATTCTTCTTCATCTAGAAACAAACATGAAATAAGACAACTTAGAAACTGGGGTTTTTGTTTAAAATCTAAGAAACTGTGGTTCCCAATAAAAGTGAAAGTTTGGAAGGGAGGGAATAAGTTTGACCGATTCCCGACAACGTTGTTCGTAACTCTTTTTCCCGGGAAAGTACGGAAAATGTGAACGAGAAAATGTGGAGATATGTGTGGTTGTTTAACGAATACACGGTATCGTTTTTGACTTTCATGACTTGTTAATGTTAAAGCTGCAATAACATTGACACTGCACTGCATGCCATCAATGTGTAGCTGTTTAATTTAGTGACTGTTTTCTTAAGTTTTTATAAAAAAAATATATTAATATATAAAAAAATAACTTAATATTTTTTTCAAGATATTTCTAAAATGCAATCAAATATAATTTCACTAGATCATTATTTATAAAAATCTAAGCAAAGTTGTCTTTTCAGTCGAGAGACTACAGAGACGAAGGGCAGAAATTGCTCAAAACAAGAAATTCAGATGACAGACATAGTCCACCCGACACCATGTACATGTAGTTCATGACTCCATTATTCGTACACGCTGTGTTACGCGGCTTAATTTTTATTTATTTATTAAAAATATTGAAGCATTGCGGACTTTTCTAGTAAGAAAAAATAAAAATTTAAACAAGGTTGGACTTAATCTAATATAGTTTTATTGATTTCATATGTTTAAAAACAATTTGAAATATAATTTAATGAAAAAAAATTCAAGATAATATTTTTATTTTATATATATTAAAACAATAATACATTTGATTAGTTTGATTTAACCTATTAAATTCATAAATTAAGTCACGAGATAGTGATAATTTCATATAAAACAAATTAAAATAAATTATAAAATTTAATTCATAATTAATTTAATATTAAATGATAAAATTAAAAAAATTAAAATCAACATGGTTAATCCACTAAATCCAAAATATTGTTCATAAAATTATGATAATTTAATAACCATATAAAAAAAATATGAAACTCTATCATTAATAAATCAAGTTTTAAAAGATAATTTTAAAAAAAAGTCTAAAGAAAAAAACATTATGATAAATAATATTTTATAGGTACACCATTTTTTTTTTTTTTTTTGATAAATAAAAAATAACATTTTCCTTTTGACTGCTCTTACCCAGACACTGATAGCCAACGGAGAAGCTAGGTCAAATAATTAATTGGAAACATTTTTTCTCCTCTTACCTTTCGTACTTTCTTTTTATATGATTTCAGCTGCCAAGTCTCTGACCTTGTTTAGAAGCGTGACGGGTAATGAAAACATCAATTGCTATTTTTTTAATAAAAAAAAGTTTGCAGGGGCCTGTTTGCAAATTAAGAAATAGAAAAATAGTTCCTTTATATGTTACTATTCAGCAAAAAAATAAATAATTGATTTAATGCTTTGTTTTTTTAGTCCCTTTTCTTTTTTGTTTATTACACCCTTAACATATTAAGTTAATATTTCTAAATAATAATATTAAAAATAAAAGTTATATTTTAAAATAAAAATTATTCTAGAAACCATCGTTCAGCATGACAGCTCTTTCATAGTGCGAATGCAAAACAAAGTCAGAAGTGTGGTTTAAGTCTTGGATGGGACCGAAGTCCAGCTGTTTGCTTGATATAATCACAGTTGACCTGGGTATTTAATGGCTGTTATCTTTTGGGTCAACTCCTCAACTAATGAAGACAACCTAACGATGGTAATGTCAGGCCAATAAAATCATTTCATAGGTGGTCCAAGATCCAGACTGGGCTAAAACCTAGAAAGATTTATTGGGCTAAAAGACACCACATGAATCTTGATAGTTGATAGGATGACAATAGAAGATGAATATCGGACTTTTTGATATTTTTATTTTATTTTATTTATTATTTATTGAATAAATAATCTAAATATTATAAATTGTATATTGAGTGTTGATATTCAACGATCATCTATTTTTAGTTATATATATAAAGTATGTATATGTATATTAAATGATAAATATTATTCATATATATGTATTTTATGTCAATACTAAATTATCTATATACCACGTTTTATTAGAAAAAAATCTAAATATTCTTCAAATATATTTATTTAATATAAATATATATTTCAGGTTAGATTGAAGTTAGTTTCAAGTCAAGTTTAACAATATTTATATTCTACTTATTATCTATTTAATTAGTATTTATGATCATTCAGGTGAAGTCATTATCCACCAAGTTGGGATTAAATTAAATGTATTAAAATAATTTTTTTATTAACACCTAAATAATCCAAAATCATACAAAAATTAATTTAAATAACTATACATTACTAGATAGTAGAAGAGCTCGTACAGTTTGCACATGTACAATAATTATTATCATCCTTTACATCAAATTAAATCCTGACATGTCTCGAAAACAATTCCGATGCCAAGTCTATACTTTACCGGCTTGTATAAAAGAAGATTCACTTTGATAAACATATAAATAAAATACAGCAAACAATATGATCTGATTAATGTTGCCCTCACTTTACATGATTCTGTCAACCTGCAGTCTTTCTGGACTAGCTAGGGTTTTCCCAGATGGCTTCTCATATTTAGCAGCATGGTCTCTAACCTTCCGAACTCAATTAGCATCCATTGAAATCTGAATTAAATTTGAATGAAGGACGGAATTCTTTTCTTTTCTTTTCTTTTCTTCCTCATTTTTTGTAGGCGCGAATGAAGAAAGAAAGATGAGAAAAGTAGTTACAGATTTATCTCTCTACTCTTCAGGGATAGACTGATGAATTCCCAGTAAGATCCTGAAACCTCACATTATTTTCTTCGCATTTACAAATCTTTTCGTATACAGTGATCCAGCAGGGGTACATGAACAGAAAATTCCATCACCAGGTTCAGTGGACTCATCATTCCTTCCCTTGATCGACGTCGTTTTTCTCTTCCAGAAGAAAACCCTAATCATCTTAAACAAAACCCCTTCCTCCCTGACCTCATTACCCTTTTCCTGATCTCTTGGCGTGCTTGAATACTGGATGACATGCCTGCCTTCCTCGTTTGATCCAGATGGAAACAGCAGGGGCCAAACTGTGCCTGTCAATGACATGGCCGAGCGAAGCTATTTCATATGAATCATACAAGGGACTCCCACAGTCCCACGCGTCAACAGCTGATTGCTCTGCCTTTCTTTTCTCCTCCATACCTCTAGCAGCTCACCAAAATCTGCTTATGATCATGTATGTTATAGATTCCTGGAGGGTCCTTTGTGCTCATTGAAAGGACCTCCCATGATATTATTTTAGTTCTTAATTATATATATTATTCTATTTGTTGGAGGCCATTCAACGTGTCTTAAAAGACATTTAGAAGAATGATAACCAAACACATGAGGCATTAGAGGAGTTAGTCAAATCCAAAACGTGATATCCTTGAATTAAGGAAGTAATTAATTTTATTCATCGTCTAAAAAGGAGTCCACCCACCAATTCATGAGTGTTCTTGTAATTTGTAGTAGGTTTTTACCTAAAATGAGAGACTGTTAGTTATGATTTGAGAATTTGCAAGGTGAAGAAGAAATGCTTGGGATTTTAGATGCTTATCAAACCTCCACCACCTAATGGCACGCATGTTGTAGTTGAATGAGCATTTTTCTTTTCTATAATTAGCGAGTTAAATAAATGAGGACATGAAGCAAGCCATGTTTTTGTTATATGATGAATATTAATCAATTAACTATATATATGAATATAATTATCTTTTAAAGTAATATCCTGGAGAATTTATTACTTTGTTTAACTACATCAAATCAAGTTATAATTAACGTGAGAGATAACGTATTCAGAATTAGTTTTGATTAACATATAAATTGATTTGAATACACACACACACACACATATATATATATTATTTGCTTTTTTCTTAATTCTTTTCTGATTTCTTCATTGCAATATATTATGGAACGTCGATGTAATTGCTGAAGTGATGAGTGCTCTTTAAGGTGGCCTACTTCGATGTTTTTAGGGCATGTTTATCATTGCAGTTGCTGTTGTAGTTGAGATTAAAAAAAATATAATTTCATGAAAAACACTTTTAGCTGAGGTTCATAACTGAAAATAAAAGTATTTGGTTAAAACTATAGTTGAGTTTGAAGTTTAATAAAAAACAGTTTCGTATGTGTTGGTTACCATGTTTCTCATATTACTGTCAACTTATGAAATTAGTTTAAATGACACACACACATATATTGTTTTTTAAATATTATAGATTTAATAATCCTAATAATAAAATATAATTAATAATTTAAATAAATTAGTGACAAGGTTTTTATTTGCTTTTGGAGTGTTTCTTCTTTGAAGTTAGTGGCTTGGGGGTTTTTGGGCTTTGCTTGTCATGATAATGATGTGCTTGGTTTGGCCGGGTGAAAAACATCTTACAAATATTTTTCAAATCTGAGTTTGAAACTCAGTTTTTTTTAGGGATTCATAATTACAAAACTATAAGTTTAGCTGTTACCAAACGATTTAGCCTGCAGCTACTGCAAAACTAAATATCCACTTAGAAGGCAACAACTCGTATTTCTTTTTTATGGGCATATTCAGGATAAAAAGGGTACCAAGTTAATATAAAATTAAGAGTAAAGGTACTGAATGTACCATTAACCCCAAAATAAATAAATAATAAAGGAGGTAGTAGCTATGTTCAGTTATTAGGGGACCGTATAAATAAAACATTAGTTTCCCTCGCTTCCTCTCCTCTCCTTCTCAAAACACTCGCCTCCATTTCTCTCTCCCTCTACTAGCAAATGCAAGCTGATTAAACCCCCACCGAAATAATCAATCAATAATCACACTAGTCAACGCTGTAGTTT
This sequence comes from Salix caprea, assembly GCA_964035475.1. Taxonomy (NCBI): domain Eukaryota; kingdom Viridiplantae; phylum Streptophyta; class Magnoliopsida; order Malpighiales; family Salicaceae; genus Salix; species Salix caprea. Next base: position 9,150,209 of record OZ037759.1, on the reverse strand, counting down.
TGACCACTTTTCTAGGGTTCCGGTGATGGCATCAGAGGAGGTGTAAACAAGCGAGTCTGCTGCTTCTACGATCGTGAATCTCTCAGAAGAGGCTGAACTTGTTCGTGAAGGCGTTAAAACACCGGGACCTGCCCTTCTTAGTATTTGCAAGTCCCTTTTCGCTGGTGGTGTTGCCGGTGGAGTACTGTGAGTTCTTTTTATTTACCATTTGTTTTTGTGTTTTATTGATTATTTTATAGGATTTTTTTAGCTAAGCAATGATTGTTGTTCATTGTATATTTCTTGTGAGAATTGTTGTTATATATATATATATAAATTAAAATTAGTGCAATAAGGCTGTAAAGGGACTGCTTCTCTCTCTCTCTCTCTCTCTCTCTGTTTCGCTGTTATGGTGCCTTTTTTTCCTCCTTAAAAAAAATAAAAATCAGTGAAGCTTAGCAAGCTGAATTTTCATCTTTTGTCACATGCACGCTCGGGTGAGCATTATCCATACTGAAGACATTATATGCGCTATTGTTTCAGGTCACGTACATCTGTTGCTCCCTTAGAAAGACTAAAAATTCCACTGCAGGTAGTTTTTGGTTTAATTATTTGGCCTTTTATTTATGAGTTTCTGTATCATGGACAATACATTGCATGCTGAATTTTATATCAATTTTAGAATTTCTCCATAAGCTTTCTGCATGTATGACTCCTGTTTACTAGAGTGATTTTACTTTTGAAATTGCAGGTTCAAAATCCCCACAGTATACAATACAATGGAACGATTCAGGGTTTGAAATACATATGGAGAACTGAGGGCATAAGAGGGTTGTTTAAAGGAAACGGCACTTATTGTGCTCGAATTGTCCCAAATTCAGCAGTCAAGTTCTTTAGTTACGAGGAAGCATCCGAGTATGTTTTGGCGTTTCATTCTCTTTAATTTACTATCTTTCAGCTTCCAGAAACATTCATTCCTGCCTATTAGTCTGCCGACATAAATTTTCTGTGTTTTGCTCTACTTTTTTCCCCCTGTAAACAGGAGAGTATCATGATTTTATAGGCGGCAAACTGGAAAAGGTATGGCCATCCCTCTGTTTTTTCTACATGTTACTCTATTATGTTTGTGACTTCGTTTACTGTTGAAGTCCATTTTCTATTTTCTGACCTTTCATCACTTTTACATGGAATTCTTATATTTTATTTCTGTTTGGTGAGGGTGGTGTCAATTTACGCATGAATTATTACGTGTCATCATTTTTGCTCATGCATAGAATATGATCGTTAGATTGAGATGTACTGAACTCTGGGATAATCTTTAGCTAAGCTATTTTTGTCTTTCAAATTACAGCTATTTGAGTCAGCCGTGCACCTATTGTAATAGTCCGGGACAGTCGATATTTTATTTACTCACCTGGACCAGGTTTCCTCGAATCCAAAAAAAAAAGAAAAAAAAAAGAATTATCTGTGTGGTTACTAATTAATGACCTGAAGTATGACATTTACAGATACCATACGTGGGTCTGAACTTTGCTGTTTATGAATCTTTGAAAGAGTGGTTGCTCAAAACGAAACCGTTTGGACTAGTTGAGGACAATGAATTGGGTGTGGCGACAAGGCTTGCATGTGGGGCTGCTGCTGGAACTGCTGGCCAGACAGTTGCTTATCCTCTTGACGTGATCCGACGGAGAATGCAACGGTTGGCTGGAAGGATGCTGCTTCAGTTGTCACTGGTGATGGGAAGGGCAAAGCAGCCCTTGAATATACTGGTATGGTTGATGTGTTACGAAGCAGACCTTCAACTAAAAGGGAGGCTGAAGCTACGACGCCGTTTTGAATGATTCCTTATGCGCACCGTTTGAGTAAACCAGTGGCACGCCCAAGCTGTGTTACGTACTATTTCCAATTGCATTTTGTTAAGTTGTTATTTCCATTTTTAATTCTGTTAGTTGTTATTCTAGCAAGAGCTTCATGGGCATTCTAGAATCTTTCCATTTTCTATATCTGTAAGCACAGGCAGCAAAGAACAATCATTAAGAAAAACAATACAATCAACGTGTTTCTTCCCTTCTCTGTTTCTTCCTTTCTCTTCTCCTATTCTTTTCTATTATCTGCATCTTGAAATGTCTCCATGCTAACCCGAAAATCCCCAACTATCCTAGCTACACAACCCAGCTCTCTCCCAATCGGTTCTCTCAGAATTCAGCTTGCAACAAGTGGTATCAGAGCCTCTGATCTTCAGACTTCCACTATGCCACCAGACACGAGGTCTCAAGATCTTAAGAAACTGGAGGAGTCCTTCGAAGTTGCAAACAAGGAACAAATGGTGCGTCATGAGAAGGTTTTAGCTATGTTGGAGACATATGGCCAACAGGTACAAGCAACAAAATTAACTCAAGATACTAAGATTGAAGAGCTCAAGGAACTCATCAGTGGGTTAGCTTATCAGCAAACTACTCTTCTGCAAAGAATGCAAACAGATACAGTGGAGCATGGTCCTGCAAAGGGCTATCAAGACACATATCCCGGAGGTTCTTCTTCTTCTAAGCCAGCCAGTTACGGTGCAGAAGGGCCATCATCTTATAAGATACATAAGCCTCGCCGAGACTTTCCATGTTTTGAAGGGGAGGATGTTCATAAATGGTTGTATAAATGCAATCAGTATTTTGACATGGAAGAAATCAAGGGAGCAGAGAAGGTTAAGCTTGCTTCTTTTTACTTGGATGGAATGGCTTTATACTGGCATCAGAACTTTACAAGAAGTTTGGGAGGTCACGAAGCTACCTGGGAGGAATACACGGAAGCTTTGTGTGGACGATTTGGATGCCAACAAAATCCACTCGAAGAACTAATGGAACTAAGACAGGCAGGCAACTTGGAGACCTATATTCAAGACTTTGATATTTTATGGAACAAGGCAGACATCAGTGAAAAACAGGCAATGGTATTCTTCATTGGAGGGCTGGAGATAGAAATCAAAAACCCAGTCAAAATGTTCGACCCCAAAGCACTTAAACAAGCCTATAATCTTGCCAGATTGCAAGACAACACCCTGGCCTATAGAAGGTCACTGCCTACACCACACCAATACACTTCCCAAATTTTACCCAATGCTACCTCTTTCAAACCAAGCCCGTCCCCCTCCTATTCAAGACCATCAGCAACACCACACCCCAACTCGTTCAAACCACATCAACCTGGCATACTGCCTACTCCAACTACACACTTCTCACAAAAACCCACTAGACCCATACGACCCAGAGACTTGGAAGACAGGAGAGCCAAGGGGCTGTGTTTCTGGTGTGATGAGCGTTTTGTTCCAGGCCACCGATGCAAAAATAAAAGGTTGTACTCCTTATGCATTGTTGAGGATGATGAAGATAGTCTGGACCGAGAAGGGGAAACCAGTACTGTTGAGCAGGAGTCCCTCACCCCTCACATTTCGCTCAATGCTCTAGATGGAACAAAGGGTTGCCACACATTAAGGGTAACTGGAAAGGCTGACCAACACTCCATTTATATCTTGATCGACTCTGGCAGCACCCATAACTTCCTCAGTAGTACAGCTGCCAACAAACTACAATGTTTAGCCACTCCCATCAGAACTTTGGTAGTCGAAACTGCAAATGGAGGTACTATGCAGTGCTCAGCTATGTGCAAAAATTTTAGGTGGAAAATGCAGGGGGTTAACTTTGAGACAGATGTGTTTATTGTTGATTTAATCAATTGTGACATGGTCTTGGGTATACAATGGCTTGCAACCCTTGGGAATATCGTTTCCAACTACAAGGACCTCTGGATGTCCTTTGTGTGGAACGGTCAGGATGTAGTGCTCAGGGGCACTAACTGCACCAAAGTCCAAGCTATTGAGCTTGCACAGCTTAACAGTTTGATACTTAATCCGACGCAGATAGCAGGTATGAATCTGTGCAGTCTAATGGACCTTGAGGAAGAGGACTACAAGATATATTCTATCTCCACAACACACAATCAACAAGAGCCGAATGGGTTGGCTGAATTGTTGGAAGCTTACAAGGCATTATTCAGGGCACCTGAAGGTTTACCCCCAACCAGGTACCACGATCACGCTATTCCTATGAAGGAAGGAGCTCAAGCAATCAATCTTAGACCCTACAGATATTCTGGAGTGTAGAAGGATATACTCGAAAAAATGGTGGAGGAAATGCTTGCATCTGGAATTATTCAGCAGAGCAACAGTCCCTTTGCTTCCCCGGTAGTACTGGTCAAAAAGAAGGATGGGTCCTGGCGATTTTGTGTCGATTACAGGGCTCTCAATCAACTTACCATCAAGGATAAGTTCCCAATCCCTATAGTGGACGAATTGTTAGAGGAACTGGTGGGAGCAACAGTGTTCTCCAAGGTGGACCTACGTTCTGGTTATCATCAGATACGAATGGCTTCTGGGGATGTATTCAAGACAGCTTTTCGTACGCATAGTGGCCACTATGAGTTCTTGGTCATGCCATTTGGCCTTACCAACGCCCCTGCCACCTTCCAAAGCTTGATGAACGATGTATTCCGAAAGCATCTCAGGAAGTTTGTGTTGGTTTTCTTCGACGACATACTCATCTACAGTCGGTCCATGGCTGATCACCTGCGGCATTTACAGATTGTATTTGAGCTACTCAAGGAGCATCGGCTGGTAGCTAAACGCAGCAAGTGTGCCTTTGGCATACCTCAAGTTGAGTACTTAGGGCATGTCATCTCTAAGGAAGGAGTAGCCACTGATCCTAAAAAGATTCAAGCTGTGAGGGATTGGCCAGAACCCAAAACCATTAAGCAACTACGAGGATTTTTGGGCCTTACCGGGTACTATCGCAGATTTGTCAAGAACTACGGCTCCATTAGCAAACCCCTCACCCAATTGCTCAAGAAGGATGCTTTCATCTGGCGGGAAGAAGCACTTATAGCCTTTAACGCGTTAAAACAGGCCATGATTCAGCCTCCAGTTCTTGCCTTGCCTGATCTTAACTTGCCCTTTGTCGTTGAAACAGATGCCTCAGGATCTGGTCTAGGAGCTGTACTTATGCAGGCAGGACATCCTATTGCATTCATCAGCAAGGCTCTAGGACCTAGGCAACAAGCCTTGTCAACCTATGAACGGGAGATGCTAGCTATCCTACAGGCGGTCACCAAATGGAGACATTACCTTTGGGGAAGGCATTTTACAATCAAAACAGATCATGTGAGTCTCAAATACATGCTGGCTCAAAAGGTATCCTATCCCTCTCAACACTTATGGCTGACAAAACTCTTAGGTTTTGATTATGATATTGAGTATAGAAAAGGGAAGGAAAATATTGCTGCGGATGCATTGTCTAGATGCTCAGGTAGTGAAATATTTTCACTCACACTCTCTACTGTTTCGACCCAATTATTAGAAGAAATTCAGGCCTCTTGGACGACAGATGCCAACCTGGTAGGAATTATCTCTCAGCTGCAACAGGATCCTAATTCACATCCCCATTATGCATGGACGAATGGGCATCTATACAGGAAAGGGAAACTAGTGGTGGGCAATAATCCAGACTTACAAAGGCAACTCATTTCACTCTATCATGATTCTGCCTTGGGAGGGCACTCTGGCATCACTGCCACGGCAAAAAGGATGGGGTCCCTATTCTACTGGAGAAAACAGCAGAAGCATGTGCGGGCTTATGTGAGGGAATGTCACACTTGCCAGAAAAACAAAGGAGAGAATGTCCTAACTCCGGGCTTACTTCAACCCCTCCCTATACCCTTGGCACCATTTATAGATATCAGTATGGACTTCATCGAGGGGCTGCCGAATTCCAAGGGAAAAAATGTGGTGCTAGTTGTGGTAGACCGGTTCAGCAAATACGCACATTTTGTTGCCCTTTCCCACCCTTATACAGCAGCCTCAGTTGCAGAGGCCTTCATGAACAACATTTACAAACTCCATGGGTTACCGGCTTCTATAGTCAGTGACAGGGATCCGGTGTTTCTAAGCAGGTTTTGGAAGGATATATTCACCTATCAAGGGGTCCAATTGTTACACTCTACTGCTTACCATCCTCAGACGGACGGGCAAACCGAAGTGGTGAACCGCTGCTTGGAGCAATACCTGAGATGCATGACCCATAAGACACCAGATCAGTGGTCCAAATGGCTTCCCTTGGCCGAGTGGTGGTACAATACCAATTTTCACTCCTCTCTCAAAAAGACTCCTTTTGAAGTTCTATACGGCCAAATTCCTCCAATCCACATACCTTACCTTCCTAAGGATTCCAATATAGAAGCTGTAGATCAACAATTAACTCTAAGGGAAGACATGCTCAAAACTATTAAAGCCAACCTACAGCTTGCCCAAAACCGTATGGTGCAAATTGCTAACAGGAGGCGCACTGAACGTAGCTTCACAGTGGGAGATTGGGTTTATCTCAAGTTGCAGCCCTACAGACAACAAACAGTGAGCAGGCGAACTTCACACAAACTGGCATCAAAATACTATGGTCCTTATCAAATCACAGCATGCATAGGGGCAGTAGCGTATCGGCTAAGTCTTCCCAGTTCCAGTGCCATACACCCAGTTTTCCATGTGTCCCAATTAAAGCAACATGTGGGGCATAAGATCGTCCATGACAGCTTACCAACAGCAAACAAGGAGCCTGAATTGCAACCCCAAGCCATTCTTGACAGAAGGATGGTTCGACATCACAAACGAGCAGCAACCCAGGTTTTGGTTCACTGGAAGACTCTTTCACCATCGGAGGCCACATGGGAATTTTATGAGGATCTCCGTCTGAGATATCCACAATTGTTCCTTGAGGACAAGGAATCTTTTTAAGGGGGAGATATTGTTACGAAGCAGACCTTCAACTAAAAGGGAGGCTGAAGCTACGACGCCGTTTTGAATGATTCCTTATGCGCACCGTTTGAGTAAACCAGTGGCACGCCCAAGCTGTGTTACGTACTATTTCCAATTGCATTTTGTTAAGTTGTTATTTCCATTTTTAATTCTGTTAGTTGTTATTCTAGCAAGAGCTTCATGGGCATTCTAGAATCTTTCCATTTTCTATATCTGTAAGCACAGGCAGCAAAGAACAATCATTAAGAAAAACAATACAATCAACGTGTTTCTTCCCTTCTCTGTTTCTTCCTTTCTCTTCTCCTATTCTTTTCTATTATCTGCATCTTGAAATGTCTCCATGCTAACCCGAAAATCCCCAACTATCCTAGCTACACAACCCAGCTCTCTCCCAATCGGTTCTCTCAGAATTCAGCTTGCAACATGATGCCTCCAGGAAAACAGTTCGCCGCGAGGGGTTTGGAGCATTGTACAAGGGATTGGTCCCCAATTCAGTGAAGGTCAGTGCAGTAACTTAGTCCTGATCATCTTTACTTGGAATCCTTTGTTTCTTAATCATTATCGTCCAAGGAGATCTTTCTGTTTTTTCCTTTGCAGGTAATCCCTTCGATAGCAATTGCTTTTGTGACATACGAGATGGTGAAGGTCGTTCTTGGAGTTGAGATGAGGATATTTGACTGAACAAATGAGAGGAATAAATTATCCGAGTTCTGTTGCATTCTTTGCGAGGGAAGTGGTTGTGAGATGTCCATTCTCAATCCATTTGACCGGACCCCAATTTCATGGTGGCTAGGTTCAATAGTCAAGACATAGACCGGGATTGGTTTTTCATCATGGCTGACAAATTGTCAAATACCTTTCATGCAACATGGCATTACTTGAAGAGCTAGCCAGAAGCTGCGAGTTAGGCAATATAAAGCCAAGGTAAGTACGGAGAAAATTTATTAATTTTCAATTTCGTGTCCTTTTATATAAGATTTTCTTTCATTTACTAAAAAAGAATTTGATCGTTCTCCATAAAAAAGTTCTTCCAATAATTCTTAATATTTTCAAAAAAAAATCTGAATATTATTTTTGTGCTTATAAGCCAAAGTTTTAACATAAAGTCGAACTCTTATCTTTAATATATATTAGTTTAGTTTTCATTTTTATGTTTTTATTTTTATATATATATTCTCCAATCTGAGGTGGTCATTACACGCAACACTGATTTTAACAAAAAAATAGATAGAAGAATAAAAAAAACCAAAACAAAAGTAAAGGTAAGACTCTATATATAATTTTATGCACTAGAGTACAATTCATGGAAAGACAAAACCTATCATTAACCCCTCAATCAAGTGCTGTTTCCTTTGCAATTCAGGCAACATATATTCTGTTTAATGTAACTGATGACTCTCGTGCAATCTAGCTTTGACATTTACTGACTAAAAAATATTTAATAAACAATCATCAATAGGATATTCTTATCAACAAAACTTTCTGAATTTAGAAAAAATATATATATGAAGAAAAGAAAAGCAACCCATCACAATGAAAAACCCAAATGAATATACTGGAACGAGAAATGTTATTGAGGGCTCCTAAGATGCCCTCTGGCCTCTAATGGGCATTTTTGAGAGCATCTCCCTGAGATAATCGTAGCGACTTTGGTGATATTCAATCCATATGCATAGCTGCCTTATCGCTTCCCTCTTCTCCTCTCCGAGGTCTACTATCCCCTCATCCTTTTCTTTCATCATCGTCTCCAATGCTACCACCTTTTTCTCCAGTTGGTTGATAGCTTTGGTCAAATTCTCCTTCTCTGCTCCTTCCTTGCTCACCTTGACCTCTAATTGCTCAACCTTCTCCTTCAATGCCGATTCACGTTGTTTTATATCCTGTAGCTGCACAACTAAATTACCAACTTCCTCTCTCAACTTTTCCTTTTCATTATTTGTTTCCACAAACCAATTCCTCGCAATCAGAATCTCCTTTGAAACTACCGAAATACAGTTCTCATACCTGTTACAATCCTCTTCAAATTTCATGGTCAAAGCATCCAGTCCCAACAATGAATTGTCTACTTTTTCTGAGATATCTGCAACCATCCTGAGATAAGCTTCATTATTTTCGGTGATTATCCCAGACAATACACCAACCCTTTCTTCAAGCACTCTCTGTTCTTGTTGATACTTCTCTTCCGCTTTTCTATAAGTGTCTTCATTCTCTGTTAGTAATTGTTCCGTGACACGGAGCTTCTGGTTTGACAGCCGGATCTTAACTTCTATGTTTCGCACATTCTCGACCAAGGTGTCAATTTCATCTTCTTTTACTTCAACATCTCTCTTCAGGTCCTCGTTCATTTCTTCCATCTGCTCTATCATCTGATCTTTAGAACCCGCATGCTTTTGGAATTCTTCTGCCATGTCTTGAACTTTCCTTTCTGCTACTGCAAGACTCAACTTGCACTCCTGGAACCAGCCTTCAACTTGCTTATGCTCCTCGTTTAGCTTTTTGTATGCCTCCTCCTGTACATCCAGCATTCTCCGATGCTCTGCAATCTGGCTAACGAGCTCAGATTTCTGATTTTCCAATTCAGCTACGTTTTCTGAAAATTCTTCCTTTTCCTTTTCAAGCTGCAATTGCATTTGTTTTTTCTCAGTCTGCAAAGAATCCAATTCCTGATGCAGGTTGTTGACCTGTTCCGTTAAAGCCATTATCTGAGCTGAAGCTTCAATCTCCCCATTTGTATGTCTCTTCTGGAGGGCAGAGAACTCAAGCTCTCTCTCTGTTTGTGTTTTTTCCAGTTCAAGGATCTTTTCTTGTAATCTCACCATTTCCTCTCCCAATCGCTCCCTTTCCTTGGTTTCAGTACTTATTTGCTCCCCAAGATCAGCTTTCTGATTGCGTAGAGTCTCCACCTCTAGTTCCAGATCATTGATTTGTGCTGAACAACATTCTTTTTCTGCTAGGACTCTTTGTTGATCTTCGGTCTTGCTTACTATCTCCTCTTTCAAATTTTCGATCTGATTACGATATTCTGAGATTTCCAGAGTTTTATTCTCTAGTTGCACTTCCAGTTCAACTTTCTGGCTGCGTAGGGACTCCAGTTGCTCATGTAACACGTTGACCTGATCAATAAGCCCCTCAACTCGAGTCGATGCTTCATTACCTCTGCTTATCATCTGTTCCTCCAATTCTGCTTTCTGGGCACGAATAGATTTGAAGTCTGCTAGCAGAGTATCGACCTGCACTGTCAAACTCTCTTTCCTTGGGAATGATTCATTATGATTTTCCTCAAGTTTCTTTATGAGAGAAGAAAGTTCATCCCCTCTCACTTTTGAAATCATTTCAAGTTCCAAAATCCGGGCTTCTAATCCCTGATTATGGTCTCCCAGTTGCTTTGCTTCAGCTACTTTGCTTTCAATCTGCACCTTAAGATCTCTATTCTGGGCTTGCGATGATTCCAGCTCCAGTTCTAGACCTCTTACTTGTACCTCTAATTCATTTATCCGAGCTGATGATTCATTCCCATGCGTCTCGTGCATCTCTGCAAGAGATGAATACTCCCTTTCCTTGTCACCCAATTTATCCTTTAATTGACCCGATTCACCCACAAGTCCATCAATTGTGTTTTGTGCCTGCTCCATCTCCTTTGAGATTTCAGATAATTTCAAGGTAAGAGAATCATTCTCCTTCTTGGTGACACTCAGATTATGGGTAAAGTCTGCAACTTGATGTTCTGCAGATTCCAGCTGCTGCTTCATGATAGAAAGTTCCGCTTTTAGAGCTTCTAGTCCTTGCCCTGTGGTAGCTTTTTCTTCTTGCAGCTGATCAGCAAAGATTCTTAAGCCTTCTCCAATCTTCTCACTTTCTTCAATGCTTCTCATGGCAGCCTCTTTCTCTTTGTTCAGTTCCTCCAGTCTTTGATTCAGTTCCACTTCTATCACACTAGCAGAATCTAGTTTTTGCTTCAGTTCTCCATTCTCAGCCAAAAGTCGTGCTTTATCAGTGTCTGAACTTTCAGTTTCGAGCTTCAAATTTCTGATGACCTCCTCTTCTTCTTGAATCTTGATCAAAGCTGTCTCATATTCCACCTTTAAAGCTTCTCTAATCTTCTCACTCTCTTCAATGCTTCTCATGGCAGCCTCTTTCTCCAAAATCAGGCCATCTTTCTCCTTGTTCAATTCCTCCAGTCTTTGATTCAGTTCTGTTTCTATCACGCCAGAAGAATCTAGTTTTTTCTTCAGCTCTCCATTCTCAGCCAAAAGTCGTGCTTTATCGGTGTCTGAACTTTCAGCTTCGAGCTTCAAATTTCTGATGGCCTCCTCTTCTTCTTGAATCTTGATCAAAGCTGTCTGATATTCCAACTTCAAAGCTTCTCTGATATTCTCACTCTCTTCAATGCTTCTCATGGCAGCCTCTTTCTCCAAAATCAGGCCATCTTTCTCCTTGTTCAGTTCCTCCAGTCTTTGATTGAGCTCTCCTTCTATCACGCCAGCAGAATCTAGTTTTTGCTTCAGCTCTCCATTCTCAGCCAAGAGTCGTGCTTTATCGGTGTCTGAACTTTCAGCTTCGAGCTTCAAATTTCTGATGGCCTCCTCTTCTTCTTGAATCTTGATCAAAGCTGTCTGATATTCCAACTTCAAAGCTTCTCTGATATTCTCACTCTCTTCAATGCTTCTCATGGCAGCCTCTTTCTCCAAAATCAGGCTATCTTTCTCCTTGTTCAGTTCCTCCAGTCTTTGATTGAGCTCTCCTTCTATCACGCCAGCAGAATCTAGTTTTTGCTTCAGGTCTCCATTCTCAGCCAAGAGTCGTGCTTTATCGGTGTCTGAACTTTCGGCTTCGAGCTTCAAATTTCTGATGGCCTCCTCCTCTTCTTGAATCTTGATCAAAGCTGTCTGATATTCCAACTTCAAAGCTTCTCTGATATTCTCACTCTCTTCAGTGCTTCTCATGGCAGCCTCTTTCTCCAAAATCAGGCTATCTTTCTCCTTGTTCAGTTCCTCCAGTCTTTGATTGAGCTCTCCTTCTATCACGCCAGCAGAATCTAGTTTTTGCTTCAGTTCTCCATTCTCAGCCAAAAGTCGTGCTTTATCGGTGTCTGAACTTTCGTCTTCGAGATTCAAATTTCTGATGGCCTCCTCTTCTTCTTGAATCTTGATCAAAGCTGTCTCGTATTCCACCTTTAAAGCTTCTCTGATCTTCTCACTCTCTTCAATGCTTCTCATGGCAGCCTCTTTCTCCAAAATCAGGCCATCTTTCTCCTTGTTCAGTTCCTCCAGTCTCTGATTCAGTTCTCCTTCTATCACTCCAGCAGAATCTAGTTTTTTCTTCAGTTCTCCATTCTCAGCGAAAAGTCGTGCTTTATCAGTGTCTGAACTTTCAGCTTCGAGCTTCAAATTTCTGATGGCCTCCTCTTCTTCTTGAATCTTGATCAAAGCTGTCTCATATTCCACCTTCAAAGTTTCTCTGATATTCTCACTCTCTTCAATGCTTCTCATAGCAGCCTCTTTCTCCAAAATCAGGCTATCTTTATCTTTGTTCAGTTCCTCCAGTCTTTTACCCAGTTCTGCTTCTATCACGCCAGCAGCATCTAGTTTTTGCTTTAGTTCTCCATTCTCAGCCAAAAGTAGTGCCTTGCCATCATCTGATCTTTCGACTTCAATCCTTAAATTTCTGATGATCTGTTCTGCTTCTTGTATCTTGTTCAAAGCTGTTTGATGTTCCAACTGCAAAGCATCCCTTTCTTCACTTGTTGCTCTCAACTTACTATTCAGCTCAGCAATGTCTAGATTCGCCGCTTCAAGTTCTTGCTTTATGCCATGTGTTATCTTTTCACTTTCAAAATGACCATTTTTACCGACTTTGTGCTTAGAAGAATCATCAGATTCTGAGCCAGATGAAGAAGAGGTATCTTTTCCATGTTTGCCATGAACTTTCTCAATCAGCTCTCCCTTCAGATTATCATATTGTCCATAGAGCAAATGATACTGTTTCTGGACATCCTCAATTAGCTCAAGAAGAGGCTGTTTTTTGGAGTTTTCTACTGAGAGGCCATCTTGTTGTACAAGATCCTCCTCTTCGATAAGCTTCAAGATCCTTTTTACCTTGTCATCAATTTCTACAGAGCAAGAAATGTCTTAGAGTTAAACATTGACCAAATTTACAACGGAAAAGACATGCTTAAGGTGCAAAACAATAAGCCTGTAGAGACAACTCAAAATGTGCTGCAAGAAAGGTCATAAAATTCATTTTTTTTTCCAGCTTTCATAATGCTATTTCACCATCTCCAAAATTACTGGTATAGGAAATCACCTGTTTTAGTTTCTTTTAGCTGTTCATCTTTCTCTGGATCAATGTGACTTCCAATGAAGGATTTTAATGATTCACGGAAATGTTGCTTTTTCTTTGTCATCCTCTTTAAACTTTCAATTGATTTTCCTTGGCAGCTATAGGTTCAGAAATGCATTCTCCATCTTCTGCCCAAAATTATAAAATCTGCATATCAGGATTTTGATAATTGAACACAATAAGCTTCCAGATGCTTCTTCATGGTTTACCAAAATAGAGCATGCGTATAAGCAGCTAAATGAAGTGGGTCAGCCATGAGAAGATAAATGATCAACGAGCGTCTTGCAAGATCAGTCATTCAAAGCAAAAACCACACAAATGAAATCATTCAAGCAGAAAGTTGGGGATCTTATTGAACTATTCTTACCAGGCTCTATTTGTGAAATACATCAATCAGTAAAGAAATCGTATTTGACCTGTTCTAGGCTAACAATACAACTTCAGCAGACAGCCAGCAGCTCATGGTTATACAAGTGTCCCCGCATCAATAAAAGTCTCACCATCATCCTAAAAACAGGATGATAGTTCCGATTTGATGTTAACTTTGATTGAATCTGAAATGCAGAATCAGATGTTGATAGTGAAATGAAAATCAATCCAGTTTGAATTAATAAAATCAGAGTATTTCTTTGATACTTAAAAGGCTATATATGTATGAGCTGCGAGTTAAAGACTGTTTTGAAAGTATAGCTGTTAAACTGGATATGGCCGATCCCTACTAAAACTCAGCTATGAAAAGGCAAAATATAAAATGACCTTAAACACCCACTAACATCATCGTTTCATTAGGTAAAATCAAACACAGATAAAAACCCATGTCACATTTGGATTCCCAATCACAACCAAGCAAATAAAGTTGCGTGTCCTCACTAATAACCAAATTTCAGATCCACCCCTTTCCAAAATCCCATCTTTTCACAATAAAAAGTCCACTAAAAGAGCCATTTTTTCAAAACCATGGATAATTAAACACACCAATGAACTCCCCTTCTTAAAAGACCATTTATCGACTAAAAATGGATAATTAAACAGCCAAACATGTCATTACAGATCCGGCGCCACCTCATAACCACTAATAAGGAATCAAATCAAAGCACCCCAGAATAAGTTGAAGCCAAATGAGAATTCTTTCAAGAGCAGAAAATGACAGCTTGATATTATTACTAGTGAGCTGTTCTTTTTGGTATTTTCTGTTTCCAGTATATAACACGCTACTCCTCAAACATTATTGAAACTGATTTAAGATTCATATTAAAATCCATTTTCGAAGCTTGAAACTATCTTTCCACCATAGAAACCTACAAACGGCATAGAGTTAAATTAAAGCTTTTTCTCTTACATACCAGGAAATTTCCTTTGGTTTCGCTTTCAATCTTCCCTTGTAAGCTTCGATCACGCTTGCCAAAAATAAAATCGAAGATTTGAACTAAAAAAACAAGAAGAAAGAAGAAATTAAACTACACAATTAACCAGAGAGATTTCCAGCTAAGAAAATGCAATCAATCTTAAAAAAAAAAAAAAAACAAGAAGAAGAATTTAACCAGAACTAGAAAAAATCATGATCGTAACGTAGTTACTTCTAATCAGAGTAACAAAAAACTTAACCAACACAGTTAATAAATAGACTAAAATCAAGAAACTAAACGAACAGACAAGCAGGAAACGATTAACATGGGCTAATCAATCAGCAATTACCTATTTAGTCCACTAAAAACGAACTTCAAATTATCAAAAACAATAACTTGATCGATCAAAAAACTAGTTAATTTAAAAAAAAAAAAAATCAAAGAAAAAATGGAGAAACATGAGCAAATGAAGTTAAAAAGCTGAAATTCCAACTTGAGAAGGAATTACGTGCAAAAACTACTGAGATTAATCAAGATCATAATCAAGGATTAATCACCTGTAATTCCAGCTCGGAAGAAACTTAATAAAAACGAAACGCTCTAAAATTTGAAACTGAAAAGAGAGAGAGACAGGGAGAGTTTCAAAACGACCGGTACAGCATTTTCTAGCTTTTCAATTTCAGGGGGAGGGATGGAATCTTTGGAATCTTCTCGCTTAATCTAATCATCCTCGTACCTTACTTTTTATTACAACAAGGCCACTGAGATGTCACTGAATATGAAGGGAAATATCGTGAGTTGATGCTGCGGGAAACGGGAGATTTTATCTTCTCGTAAAGAACGAAATGATTGGTAGTTTGTGGGGCCCATTTGTATGAGTTGTTTCCCGCGCCAAGTTGGATATCTTGTCTGGATTTGAGTTTTATTCCACTGTACTCACGTGTACATTCTCCACCAATCATGCCTTTTTTGAATGGTTCATGTGGTTTTTAATTTCTAGCGGACAGGAAAATCACTTCTCAGTCACCAAATTTCATTAAGCCAATAATAACAATCGATATGTGGCCTTCGTGATGACAAAAAAAAATAAAAATGAATGACAATTATACTCATTTTCACAAATATTTTATTTCTATTTTTCTAAATATAAACAGATTAAAAAAATATTATTTACTGAATAAGTTGATATTCTTCATTCAATGGATATGTTTTATTTTTTTAAAGAATTTTACACTTGTTATTAACTCTCAATTTTATTTAGGTATAATTAATGATACTTTTTACACCTTATCTTTTTTAATTTTCTCTTAATTATATAATATATAATCTCTTACCTCCACAAAATATTTTGTTTTCATATTTTCTTTAGCAAATACCTCAATAATTTTCTTTTATAACTATAAATGTTGATTTATATTTTATTTTTCTTCTTCCTTTCCTTTCCTGTCCATTTCATTTCTTGTTATGATCTTCAACTATTAAGCTAGGAGTATAAATGGTCATGTTATTTATTCTATTGACATTGATGTATTAAAGATATTCTCTGCCTTCAAGAGGAATGAGAAATAAATCCTAAAATTTATAGATGGAATCTACACTTGAAATAAAAACAACTGTTACTTTATTTCTTTCTTTTACTAAACAAGGCTACTATAGAAAAAAAAAATATTATGATAGGAAAATTAAAGCTAACAATAAAGAGGAAATAATTATTTTAAAGAAAAGGAAAATATAGAGATAGAAATATAATGAATAGTGATATATCAACAAAAAGGAATCCACACTTGATACACAATTCTAGATGGATCCCTTTTCCATAATAAAGAATATTATTTTTCTTAAAAAATATTCTTGGAAGTTAGTCGTTTTATGTGTTTGTCTATTTTTACAATTCAATAATTTTTCAAAGTATTTTTTTTACAAAAATAGTATTAAATTCATGTTATTTATATGTTTTCAATAATTTTAATGCAGAAGTAAAAATTATATATTTTTTAATATATTTTTACAAAAACACTATATATCACATAATCAAACATAAACTAAACAAGCCAGATGCTTCTTTTTTTCCCGCTAGATCATAACCTTTGCCGCTTTCTTGTTAACCAATTCTATTCTCGCTTGCTCTCTTGCAAAAATAAATAAATAAATAAATAATAATAATAATAATAATGGAGCTAGTTTGCAAGCTGTTTGTTTATTGAAAGAATTAATGTTGTTAAACCAGAATAACAGCATTAGTAAACAAAAGAAGAAATGCCTGCAAATCTCATCTAAGCCATTCTCCTGATATGAACAGTCTTCTTTGATATGGCTTCTCTGAGATGATCATAGCGGCCGCGATGGTAATCGACCATCATACAAAGCTGCCTGATGGCCTCCCTCTTCTCCTCACTAACACCCAGCAAATTATCTTCCTTTTGTTTTACCTGCTGCTCTAAATATACTACCTTTCTCTCGAGCTGACTCACAGAGTTCAGCTTTTCTCCTCCTTCCTTGCTCAGGGTTGCTTCCAGTTTCCACACCTTTTCTCTTAACAGGAATTCCTTCTCTTCCTTTCCATTCAGTTGCAATGTCAAACTATCCACGTTATGTTTCAGCCTTTTTATCTCATCCTTTGTTTCTGTGATCCATCTCTTCGCAAACTGAAGCTCGTTTGAGATTCGGCAGATGGGGTCCGAGAGATTTTCATTGTCCTCGTAGAATTTCTTGAGCGCTGTTTCCGCTCCTGAAAATATCTCTCCTGTTTCCAATAACATCTCCCTTATCTTCCTGAATTCAGCTTCAAATGCTGCTGTTTTTTCAATAAGCTCTATGTTTTCCTGATCAAGTCTGTCTTTCATCTTCTTGTAGCTATCTTTGGTTTCAGCATGAATTTGTTCGGCTACTAAAATCCTCTGATACAAGATTCGAATATGATTTTCCATTTTCATGTGGAAACTCCCTGCTAGTTCTTCTATCTTCCTTTCTAAAGATTGAGGATTTGTCCTGGGGGAATCCAGTGACCGATACTTTGGAGATTCCAGTGACCGATATTTTGGAGAATCCAATGACCGATGTCTGACTACTTTAGTCTCCTCAGTTAGCCTTTTTATAGTATCCTCCTTGTCTTTCAGGATTTTCTGCTGCTCTTCAATCTCGCTCGTTAAATTTTGAACCTCATTTTCCATCTGAAACTGGATTTGCATAACGTCTCGCCTTAGTCTCTCGTTCTGTGTCTCCAATAAACTCTTCTCGCTCAGCAAGGAATCCAAATCCTGTTGTAAGCTAAAAACCTGTGATTTCAAGGCCATAATCTGAGTAGTAGCTTCATTCTCTCTGCTCTCAAATTCTTTCTGACAAGGAGAAAAGGAATTCCCTCTGTCTAATAAGATCCCCTCCAGTTCGAATATTCTAGCGTGCATCCTCTCCCCTTCTTGTCGCAACTGATCTGTCTCTTGGTTCTTACTTCTTATCAGCTCTTCCAGTCTGTTCTTTTGGTTTTGGATAGAGTCCGCTTCCAGTTCCAGGTCCTTTCTATGAGCATGAAAGGTTTCTCTCTCTTTTAGCAGTTCCTGTTCAGTTATAGCCTTCCTTGCTATTTCACCTTCCAAGGTTTCTGTCCGGAGCAGGTTTTCAGCAACTTCTTTGGTTTTCATGTTCAGTTGAGCTTCCAGTTGAGATTTCTCCCATCGTAGGGAGTCCAATTCCTTTTGCAAATTATTAATTCGGTTCTTTAAGCCCTTGGCTTGAGCTGATGCTTCCTTCCGCTTACTTGCTTCCAGTTTAGCATTCTGAGAACGTAAAGAAACCGTCTCCAATTGCAGATTGTTGACCTGTGCCATTAGATCTTCAATTCTAGATGTGAAACTCTTCTCACCATCCTTCAGTTGCTTCTGGATTGTAGAAATCCCTTCCCCTTTCTCTTTTGACATCAGTTCAAGTTCCGAAACACGTGAAAGCAGCTCTGAGTTTTTCTCTTGAAAATGTTGAGCTTCGGCTGCTTTGTTTTCAATCTTTGCCTCGAAATCTTTCTTCAGGGTGTACAAGGAATCCATCTCAGTTTTCAGTGCGGTTAACTGTCCCTCCAGCTCCTTTATCTGAGCTGATGCTTGACTCTCATGAAGCTCATGTACCTTCATAAGAGCTGAAAGTTCCCTATTTTGCTTGTTGACATCGTCTGCTTCTTGTAAAGCTGCGCTGTATTTGGCATGTAAAGCTTCATTTTCAGAAGTAGCAGAGGCCAACCTATGCTTCAGCCCAGATACTTCTAAGTTTGCAGAATCAAGTTCTCCAGCAGTGCCGTCTGATGTTTCAAGAAGTATATCAATCATGGGGCTGCCACCTATGTCAGGAGAATAATACTCCGAGTCGGAGAAGGATGAAGAGGGAGAACATTCCTTCTCTTTTCTGCCTGGACCCTTTTTCCCCAGCTCGGCTCTGAGATAATCACATTGTGCGTATAGAGACTGGTACTGTTCGTGAAAATCCTCGACAAGTTCAATAAGTGCTGATCTTTTCTTTGAATCATCCGGGATCTTACCCTTTTTGGCTGGGCCATTATTCTGTATTAGCTTCAAGATCTTTCCCACTTTATGTTCAATGTCTGCAAATTAAAAAAGAGGAAAATATGGAATTCAATATTTAAACCTTTAACAACTGGCGACAACTCGTATATCTGCACTCTATTCTTTAAAGCAAGAAACTAAAAACTTCTATGAAGAACAGATAACTGATGAGAAGCGTAGGGAAAGGCCTGTTAAGAAATGTACTTGAACTTCAGCAATTCTTATGATATTCAATTTTTTAACATTTTTGCACAATTGTCTTCAGTCTAAACTCTAAATAGAGAGCCAAATGCTGACATAACTGGTAAAACGAAGATATTCAGTTTTAGCAGAGAATTTCTCTCTCGCACTTGGATGCTTATAGATACTGAAAATGCGTTCTTTTGGCCTCAGTTCTTGAATATGATAGCCTGCAGTACTGGAGAATTTAGGAAATTTGAGTTTGTACATAAGAGATACTGCACCTCTTTTAGTCTCTTCCATTTGTTCGACGTTTTCAGGATCTCCATGGCTGCCTGCGAACTCCATCACCTTCGAAACGCCTCTTGATTTATAATCGGGAATTTACAGCCAACTCAAACAAATTAATGGAATCCACTCTTCATCTGAAGATCCTATACGATAAAAGGCATAACCACCACCATCATCCATTGAAATAAAAGAAGCAATGCTGGTTGTCATGAAATTCAATATTCGAGTGTTGAAGAATGAAACATGCACACAACTTATTAAACCCTCATTAATTTCAGAGAAGATCATTCACAGTTCAGTATTTTCAAAAGTTCAGCAGCTTCATACAAAAAAAAGTGTATGGAATTGCGGTAGAATGTATTCATTTCATTGTCATGAGATAAGCGTAATCCAGGGTTCGAATAACATTAGATCGGAAAAAGACTTCGAACCATTAACCTTAAAAAAAGGAGGTCTCGAACGGTCATCCAATCAAAACCCAAGAAACCGGGTTTCTGGCCCTCAGTAAAGAAAAAAACATCCGAAGAGGTTCAATGTACATGAATTTCCTGGGCATCATTTCTGTTAAACATATTTTAAATGCAATCTCCAAAAGAATTCATTGCCTTGAGTCTCCAAGTTTCCTTGATATTAATTTAAAAGAAAATAAAACCTGGAGAATAGGGTCCTACATGACAGCAGCCCAATTGACAATAGCCATATATAAATTAATGTAATAAAATAATTTTAATTTCTCTGACCCACTACTTCCAGCATAGAAAGCCGCGATCCACACCTGACTATGACAAACATGGTCCACCGAGAAAACAATACTTCCAGCCGACATGTGGGTTTCATCTCTAGATGTGGAATGTTGGCGAGCAAAATCCCAACACACACACATGTATATCTAACTGGGATCCACCACAATAAGCCTAGCTTCCCATTAAAGAATGAAACATTTTATTTCATTGTCTATATATAATAGAATCTGGGCATTAATTAATGGAGCTTAAACGAGAAGAAAGTGACAAAACAGATTTAGATGTGAAGATTTTTTAATATTGAAATTAAAATAGTATCTATAGAGTACGAATTTTGAAATCGGTTTCATCGAGTAAATGGGTTTTGCCGGGATCGTTGGCAGTAGCGCCTCAGGCCACATGAGTTTGAACTCTCCCTGTGCCCTCCTCCCTCCACGGCGATGCCCTCTCTTTTATTAAAAAAAGAGGCATTGTTCCATTAAAACCAATCAACAAGACATGCAAATAACAATTATATGAATGGACGTGATGATCTAGCAATCAATCAAACCCAAAGATTCATGCAGTAAAGACAAAATAAACAAAAAACACCCAGATGGGAAGATTTGAGACTTTTAGGTGTTGTTATTCATGTTCATGTCCCTTTTTGTAGATTAAAAGAAATGGCATCTTTTCAATCATTCTGTATTTCTTTTTTTTCCTCTAATCTCATTTTGTATTTCCCTGGAAACCAATTCAACGTATGATAACAGTATAAAATAAAATAAAATAAAATAAAATACCTGTGATGGGAAGGGGATTTTTATACCGCAGATCTGAATCCAGCAAGAGTCAAAAAAGTTAAATGTGATTAAGAAAGAGATTAAGCCAAAAAGAAAAAGGTAAATAACGAAGAAAATTTGTACATGGCTTCTTTTTAATTCCTTTTTTTGTCCCTGCCAGGAGAAGGAATTTTTGGCGCTTCTTTTGAAACTAATACCCTTCGGTTTTTATTTTATTACAATTCAAGCACCCCAAATTCTCGCCGTGTCGTCAAAAAACAAGCTATCGCGATATTCGTTTCTTCTGCGGGACAACTTATTTGGCACCAATAATCTACCGACAAGTGTATCACTTCCAACCCTGGAAACACTCTTTTTTTTCCTTAAAACTATTAAGGAAATGTTTTCACTGTTCAAAACTATAAGTAACACTTAAACCTCATGAAAAATTCAACAATATATATGAATCATCGGATCTTAACATTAAAATATGATAAGTCTTACTAATCTCACAGCACATGTATTTTTAATTTTCTTTCCTTGTGTTTTTTAATATTTAACATTATTCTAAAAATAATAATTCATATGATAAGCTGGCTAGAAAACATGGTGATATCAATTATGACGCATCATTTGAGTCATGACCATCAACAATGTTATTCTAATAATGTGAAAGCTTTTTTAGAAATATAAATACATTTTAGTTAATTTTATCTTTTTTAGAAAACAATGAAGTTTTCTAAGATCAAATTTGAAACTAAAACAAATATTTAGCCTTATTTTTTACAAGGTCAGGGACTAAATTGTATGAACTAAGTGAAAGTTGTCGGCACTTGTAAAATATACATTAATATGTGAGGTCGGCTGTTACACTTTAGCGATGTGTGCAAAGACCACTAGTTTTCACCTATTGTCTTTCTTGGTGGCGCTGGACTTATCTCGATGAAATCTTAGTTTTTTTTATTGGGTATGCATGTTGAGCAGCCACGACGTCGCTTTAGATGGACATTGTTCTCTCCTTTCACTTCCTCTCTTTTGTTGCTCTCCTCCTCTTCGTTCTCGCTCCTTTCTTTGTCAAAAATACCATAGTGGACTGCCAATTGTTTCTTCATTCAAATTTGATCCTTATAGTATTTATTTTTTAATGAGGTAGTCATAATTTCATGAAGATTAGCATAGATTGATTGACTCATGTCATTGGAAGGTAGAAGATAACAGTCGCACGAACAGATCAAATTGATCAAATTGGAAGCTACAAGACAAGAGTGAAACAAACTATCTTTTGACAAATACAGAGAAACTCCAAGTAGATTTGGAGGAGCAGCTATTTCCTGAAAACTTATTTTCCTATCATCCTCTCTCTCACACACCCACATATTTGTAGTTAAAATAGTTGGGATTAGTTAAAATATTTATTCTTATTATTGCGGGATTAAATAAATAAAAAAGTTTTGAAAATGGCAAATTCGGACCAAGAACATGGCAAATTCATTTCCAAATCGGATCATGAACTTTAAATTCAAAGATATAGAGCAACAAGGGGGAGAAAATCAGGTGATTAAGTTGCTGTTAAGATACCAAACTAACATAGACAAGAAACTCTGACAGAGCGGCTCAACACGGCCAATTCTATGGGCACTCAATAGCTACTCACTGGAGTCGTGTCTATTGGATGATAAACAAAGCTTCTAGTTATAAGGAAGAGCTTGAAGAACAGAGAATTTGAACAAACAAGATTTTATTGAAGAGGCTTTTCCTTAGAGAATAACTCTCTTCGGGTTCTGCCTTGAAACATTACACATAGCCTCTATTTATACAAGTCTTGAGGCCTTTTGCTTACATCATTGATTACATAAGAAAACACATAAAAAAGCACTCACCTAATGACAAGACATCACTTATTACATAATGGAGCACTTACCTAATAATGGAGCACTTCATAATGGAGCACTATCTAATAATGCACCACTACATGACAAGACACCACTTGTTACATAATTGAGCACTTACTTATTACATGACAAGACAAATGATAATTATCAACTGACAATAGGTTCATGATCTGGAGAAAGGTTCTGGTCTGATAAGCTATCCTGGACTTGTAGGGCCAAATCATAGTCGTCCTCATCAATCATTTCCATCTCATGTGGTTTCAGGAGTGTCGGGATTCCCAGAATTATCTGCTTAATTTTTTTATTTTTGTACTGCATTCTCAGATTATGAAGATGGTCGGAATAGTGAGGATCATAAAAATCATATCCAGGTTCTTCATCAGGATCTGTGCCTTTAGGCCATAATTCTTCAGGAATAATATTGTTCTTGAGGCACATTGTCCTTTGCATGGTCCTGAGCTCTGGAAGGTTTGAAAGGGGTTGTTCATACAGGGAGTATGGATGCGTTGCGTAGAGGGTAGCTTGTGGAAAACTTATCACCAAATTGTCTGCCGAAGCCTTGAAAGGTCTGTGAAATATGAAAATAGAGAACAAATGAGCAAAGGCTTGTTTAACAGACTTGGGCCGGGCCGTGTTTTGATATACTTCAATCCAACAAGGTTGTGGATGAGGCCATTGGGATTTTTCCTGTTGGAGAAGGGAGATCCATTGTGTGGGGTTATGAAACCATGTGAGGAACTTGAAGGTATAGTACCAAGAGTCCGCTGGCCAAGAAGTCCTGTGAAAACTAGCAAGAAAATAATCAATAGGAAATTCTATAGCAACATGGTACAAGTGACAGAGGTACCATAAGAAAAAGTAAAGTTCTTTGGGGAATAGGCCAGATGGTTTGAAGGTGAATAGGTGGATGAAAGGATATTTGGGATGGATCCCTAAGCTTTGGAAACAAAGGGAGGATGCATCATAGTTGAGAAGGAGGTGATCTTGGAGGCTAAATAGTTTGTCTTTAGCCTGTTGGTTGAGAGTGTGGTTAAGGATCATTTCTTGAGCAAGAGGAGGTAAATCTTCTGTGGGGAAATCTCGCTCAGGTGGAGGTGGATTGGAAGAGGAGGCCATAAGAATCAAGGGAAGGAGCAGTGTTTGTGGTTTAGGTGGTCTGGTGAGCATGTCTGGAATTACATTCTTGTGTCCTTTTATATGCTCGACGGTGAAGGTGTACTTTGAAAACCATTCTGCTAGTCTCAGAAGTTGTGGATGAGGAAGCATCTTTCGCTTGAACTGTAGCATTTTGGGAAAAGAGGAACAATCCATGATGACCTTGAAATGGTAGGCTGCCAGGTGGAACTCGAACTTTTGGATGCCATACTTTACAGCTAGGATTTCTTTGAAAGTGGAGTGATAGTGGGTTTCTGACTCCTTAAAAGACCCGCTTTTGTAGCCACATATGTGTCGGTGGCCTTCTTTTTCTTCAAGTAGCACTGCACTCCAATATTTGTCACTAGCATCAGTCTGGAGTATTCGTTGCCCTGTTGATGGAATGACTAAAGCAGGTAGATGTTGTGTGGCCATCTTTAGTTGTTTGACTGCTTGTGTCTGCTTTTCTGTCCAAGGGTCTGCATCCTTCTTTAACATGAGCTGGAGTGGCCTTGTCATCTGTGCAACTCGGGGAATAAAATTTCTGAGATACTGGACAATGCCCAAAAACTGTTGCACTTGTCTTCTAGTGAGGGGGCCATCTGAGAATTTTTTAAGTTCTTCAGCTATATGGGTGCCAGGTGTGTAAGCACCATCTGTAAATACCATACCGAGAAATTCAATTTCCTTTTGGCAGATAAGCATCTTGGTTTCAGAGAGCATGATACCATGATGGTGAACAAGCTCTGCAAATTGCTTTAATAGCATAGCATGTGACTCCTCGTCCTTTGAGAAAAGTAACACGTCATCAATGTAGATTAAAGCTGATTGAAGTATAGGCTCAAACACTTTAATCATGGCTTTTTGGAATAAGGAAGGTGCTACTTTGAGACCAAAGGGCATGACTCGCCATTGATAATGATGGTCTGGTATGCAGAAACCTGTTTTGTATCTGTCTTCAGGATGAATGCCAAGTTGCCAAAAACCAGCTTTAAGATCAAATTTGGAGAATACTTTGGCATTGTGGAGGTTGGCAAATAATGTCATGGTATTTGGCAAGGGGAACTTATCATCTTGTAAAAAATGATTCAATGGCTGGTAATTAATTACCAACCTGAGCTTGCCTCGTTTTTGTTCAGACCTTTTATTAACATAAAAGGCTTCGCAAGACCATGAGGAGTCTGTGGGCTCAATTAATCCTTGGGCCTGTAATTGAGCACATTCTTCTTGAGCTAGCATCTTGTGTTCAGGATTCATTCCAGTGTGACTAGCTTTTGTGGGATTGATGTCTTCATTAAGCTTGAAGGGAAGCCTAATAAAAAACTGTGGATTTTGCCATAAGGGATGAGAACATTTGGCAAGAAACTCCTGATGAGAGTTTGAACACGAGTGTTGAATGATTTGAGCTTTGATGAGGTCAATTTGGTCTGGGAGTGAAGGTTGGAGTTCATAGAGTGAAGGGGTAGCTGTATATGGAAGAAAATGGGTTTTATACTGAATACCATGGGGAAGGATTCTGAACTTAGATTTGAAATAAACATCAAATCCAATAACTAAATCTTTTCCAGGTAAAGGAGATCCAAGAACATGGGTTTTGACTGAACATTGTGGAAAGATTTGTATGGTAATAGGTTTTTTGGTTTTGAGTTGGGTGCAGAAGACTTGATTGTCAGCGGCTCGGAAATATTCTTTATGGGCGACCCAACAATGAGGAGGAAGGACTTTAGGGTTAAGGATGGTTCTGTGGGCTCCTGTATCAAATAAGGCTATGGCTTTGATGGGCTTGGCATATGTGGATGTGAGAATAGTGACAGGGGCTAGAGGTATTGGATGTGAAGGAGGGCTGGTGGTTTGGGCTTGGTAGAGTTCATAGATCTCATCATCAGAACTTTCATCTGCAACAGCAGCTATGGTGTCAGGAGTGAGCTCATCCGTGAGGGAGAATAGGGATTCAACTTCATCATCATCAGGATTGAACTTTGTGTTTTGGGCCAGGAAATCAATTAACTTCAGTGACTGGGCTTGCTTCTTTGGACAGGCTTTTGCAAAGTGACCTTTGCGCTTACAGATGAAGCATCTATTGGAGCTTGAAGAGAAATTTTTGGGGCGCCTGGTGTGGCGTTTTCTGAGGAACTTCCATTTCTTCTGGCGACCATTAAAAGAAGATCTGTGGATTTTCTTGAAATGCCGTTTCTTTTTTATGGGACAATTGCAATCAGCATTGTCTGAGCATTTAATCATCAGGTCTGGTCGCTTGCAGGCACGGAGCATAGTTTTATCAGGCTGTAATATCTTGGTGAAATACTTGTGTTGGTCACACATTTTGTTGAGAGCTTCCAACACCTGGTGAAAGATCGTGCCAAGAGATTGGTTGTCAATGGCTTCTTTTCGGATTTTGAATAGTCTGAATGTTTCATCAGCCAGATCCCTTGGTATGGAGGCCAGAAAGGCATGCTTGAGACTTGGATCATCAGGACCAGAGAGAATATGGTATCGTCGGCACATTTCTTTAAAGTGTCTTTCCAGATCAGATCTCTGATAGGAACAACACTTCATTTTGAAGTACTCATACCTTGCTATTTCTTTGTCATTTAAAGCTTCTCCAAGAAATTCATAATGGAGCCAGCCCAGAGCTTCAGAAAGAGACGCACTATTCACAAATTGTAGTTGTCGGTAATCTCCTAAGGCATGGAACCAATCCCATAAAGTGCCAGAGAACTTTGCCGTGAATTGTTGCAATGCATCTCGAAGTGTTACACCATCTTTGAGCATGTAACTAGTCAGCCATGAATGGAATTCGAGCATTCTATCACGCCATTTTACTCTTGGAATGTCATCCAAAGTAAAATATCCTCCGGTATTTGAAGAGTGGATATGAGGTTGATAACGGCGAGGGTTAAGATTTACCTCATCATCACTGCTGACTGGTTCGTCCACACTAACTCTAGTAGTAGAGGTTGGTGGAGGTTCTTGCCTAGTCCTGGAAGATTGAGGATCTGATGAGTGTGCTTGAGGAGGATCAGCCATTAGTAATGGTGGCATGGAACAAGTGTCAGAAGAATCATCATCAGAAGTCACAAGAGTACTTTCTTCAGTAGGAGTCTCTTCTTCAGATGTAATGGCAAGAGATTCATGAGTGAGAATTTTAGGGATAGTTTGGTGGGAATAGGTAGTGAGTAAAGACTGGATAGGGTTGGAAGATTTGTGAGACTGAATCATAAGTTGGTAAGGGTCCTGGGAGTCTTGGAAAGGGTCATCTGGTTCATGTTTTTTAGATTCAAAAGAGTCAGAGGATGAGGAGATGATAGGGGCTGGTGATCTGGGTTTTTTGGAGATAAATGGTACTTGGGTTTTCCCTTTATCTCGTTTGGAGAGAGTTTTTCGGAAAAGGTTTTCAGAGTCTGGGTTTCCAAATAATTGAGGTGTAGCAGGTAGAGGTTGTGGTGTGAAAGAAGGGGAATGTTTAGTCCAAAATGGGTCTGGATAATAGGGGGTCATCCTGGCCTGTGAGGGTTCAGGGAATGGTGAAGGCTTTGATTTGGATTTGGCTAATTCAGTCTGAAGAGACTTGAGTTGTATTTTGAGAGACTGAATTTCTTGTTCCTTCTGAGGGTCTATATGGCTGCCAGTAGAAGCTTGAAGAAGTAGATACTCATGAATGGTGGAGATCCTTTGTTGAATTTCAGCACACAACTTTTCAAGATGTAGGATTCGAGAATCAACAGTAACTGTCATCTTTTTCAGATTAGTCTGTACCATGTCCACCTTGGATTCAATGCGATGAAGAACAGAATTTTGAGCAATGGCATTTTGGCTTTGCCAATTGAGAACAGCTTCAGCTTGAGTAACTTGTTTAGGTCTGCCATCAGCATCAACACCCTGAGGGTTTTGGACTTGAGGAAGAGTACGAACTCTGTCCTTAACTTGTTCCTGTAAAGCAGGAAAATCATCATCATAAGGTCTTGTGGGTTGATACATAGAGACTGTAGGGACCTGCTCTGGGGTTGCCCAAGAAGGAGGAGTATATTTGACAAGATAGTCAAATTTTCCTGAAGGTTGTCCCAAGGTGTCAACTGTGCGATCTCCATTTATGTATCTGGATTTCAGCTTCTTGCCAGAAGATTTTCTTTTGTGCCTGGGAGTATCATCTTCATCTGCCATGGCTTCATTACAACAACTGTCACAATGACAAGTGTCCCAAAAAACATGGTTATCTTCATGTCAACGAAAATCTGATTCAAACCAAGAACATCATCCAGCATTTCCAAATCTCACAAATGGATCTTACATTCATTGATATAGATCAGAGAGGGGAATATTAAAAAGAACACTTTTTTATATTAAAATATATATG
This sequence comes from Salix caprea, assembly GCA_964035475.1. Lineage (NCBI taxonomy): Eukaryota > Viridiplantae > Streptophyta > Magnoliopsida > Malpighiales > Salicaceae > Salix > Salix caprea. The sequence goes on along the minus strand of OZ037759.1, from coordinate 9,121,793 downwards.
TTTCCATAATCTTATTCAAAAATATAGTAAATTTAAATGCTATTAAATACAATAATATCTAAATATATTATTAATTATTTTAATAAAATAATAAAATAATATACCTATTATATTTTTAATTAATTATTTTTTAAGAAACCGCATCTAGAATATTGGGAAAAAGATAAAAAGGCTCGGCACTGAACCTTTGTAGACTAGCTTGCTAGGGCCTTTAAAATACAAGTTCAGGTCCGCGTGTTTCATTTCTCTTACACCCTATTTCACATTACATTTTAAGTGTTTTTTAAAAATTAAAAAATATATTTTATTTTTATTTTAAATTAATAATTTTTGATATTTTTAAATTATTTTTATGTGATGATATCTCAAGTTCTCTATCTTTTTTCAGCAAAACAAAAGTTTAAATACATCTCAGTGAGATTTTTTTGTGGAATAAAATTCGTTGGTATCAACATTGATTTCTTTGCGTGACCGCAGATAGGGTCTTTTTATGCGAGGCAACCATCAAATTTGAACCAGGACCGATGCCTAAATTATACAATACACCAAGGGAAAATAAATATATAATGCAATTCATTATTCATTCACGCAAAATACCATGGATTGCATTATTTGTCTTTGAAATGTTGTTTTTTATGGCCATCAAACTTTATTTGTTTGTAAATTCATCATTCCGTTTGTGTTGAAATTTATTTCAGCTTACATGCTCATCATATATGAAGTGTCAAAATATATTTTTATGATACATTAAAATTAATTTTAAAAATACAATTTTATGTATAATATAAAAAACAAGGATAAAAGAGACCTTTTTTCACCTTGGCATGAAAAACTGTGTCGATCCCAAAGTTTTAGTTTCTATATTATTTCATCCCTATTATTTTAGTATTTTACGTTTCAAAGCCTTTTTTTTTAAAAGTCATCGTAAAAGGTTGAGGAGAGAACATATCTAGTTGATCACATTTCAATCATAATAAAGAATAACTTTGGTTTTAATGAGTGTTTTAATAAGGAGAATTTAATGGAGACGAAATCATATGATTGAGGTCCAAGATTTCACTCATAATATTGGCCTTCAGTCATTCTAGAAAAAATAGATCTGTCAATAAGGTTTTTTTATTGGTTTAATTTTCATTTTTAAGAGTGTTTTGGAGTTGAAATAAGAATTGAGGTTCAAGATCCACATCATAACTCAATAAAAAAAGAAATAACTAAATTTCAACTCAAGCGATGTATTTAGCATTTCTCAGTGCCTTGAGTTTTTGCCCATTTTACTGTACAAAAAATCAAAGAACAAATGCGACTACATATAGCAGTTAGCTTCAAAACTGTATTACAAGGATTTGCCAATTTCATGCATAGATAACTGACCTGCCAACACAAGCGATGTATTTAGCATTTCTCAGTGCCTTGAGATACATTCTTCCTGTCTAAACCCTTGAGAGCATTCTCCTCTTCCCTCATTCATCAAAGGTGTAGCCAGCGTCTTGTTTTTACCAGCGTGCCACGAGCAGTTTGGATATGTCTGTACAGATGAGGTAAAACTAAGTGGTACAAAATCGAAAGATCCACTAATCGTCAGCACCAGAAGCAAGCCTTTGTCTCTTCCATTCGCGTGCTTTTTCCAAGATTTTGAGATTATGGGCATGAGCTTCTTCTGGAAATACATAGTCTATGTATTCCTCGTACCTGAAAGAAAATGGTTAGTGGAAATGATCAAGGACAGGGGGAAAACATATAAAACTGAATGTGTAGCATTCAGTTCTGAAGTATAGATGTATGCATGTGGCACCAAATTTTCAAAGTGAGTTTTATCGATAGCACTTCTCCCAAAATTTAGGAGACTACTGGAAAATTTCAGAATCCAAACTAAACCCAATTAAAGCTCTATCAAGAAAGCAATTTGGGCATTTCAGTTTAACTTGCTTGTGTAATGTGCTTTTAGGCTATAAAACACCAGGTTGATGCCTTTTGGAGTTCCATTTTTTAAATGCTTTTGGCATCATCCAACAAAAACATTCTACCGCAACGTGAGGGTCCAAACTTGCACCTGAACTACCATCTCGATTCTCCTCGAATACATTAAGGCCCCCAGACCATAAATGATGAAGTAAAAACTTCTGCCTTTGGCATAATGTAAGAGAGCATGATTGTAACAATGTTTTCAACTGATGATGGTGATAAAAGATAAAATTTGGTAACAATGTTGTCAACAGACAGAAGATAAAAGCATAAGTAGATTACATACCCAGCTAGGCCATCTTCAGAAGCAATCTGCTTTCTCTTTTTCAGTTTCTTAGGCAGTTTAGGTTCGACAAGGCTAACATCACCAAGCTGGCCAAAACTTCTCTCCATGTCCAACCATTCATCTAAGAGCATAGCTCTTTCTTCTTTCAGTTCAGGGGCGGACATTCTGAAGTAGTTTAAAGCTTTCTCAAAAACCCCTATAGACAAATTTAAGGGTAAGAATATAGCTGAAAGTATATAATAATTAAAGAATGCACTGGTTAAAAAGATCAGGATTCGTTACTTCTTGCATTTTGAATACACAACTTCTGTTCTTCCATGGCAGATGCCTCAAATTTAGCACAACTGATCCAAACTTTTAGATGCTTTGTACGATCCAGGAGCCTCTCATAAAGTTCCCGGGTTCTATCATATTCACCCTCAGAGATTTCAAAATCAATATATGCCTGCAGGCAGAGGAAAAACTCATCATCAGCAGTGCATTTCATATCCTCTAACCAATAAACAATAATACTTACTTTAAAAAGAAAAGTTATCAAATCAGGCAGCTTAGAGTTTTAGATTGACAACAAAGATTCTCCTTTACCACAGTTTCCAAAAATAAAGTCTTATATGCACACGTCCACATTCCTTCCATTAAACTATACACTACAACAAGAGGAAACCTAACTGACAGTGTAATGAGAAAAGAGAGCAGAAGATGAGCATAATAGAGACAAAAACTAAAATAGGATTCAAAAGTCAACAAAATAAATTGATTGGAAAAGGGTATTACATTGAACCTAAGGTAGGTTCCTTGGCAAATAACAAAGTCCATGACCTACAGAGACAACAGCACCTTGCAAGGAAAGCCAGCCATAAGAATTCAAAGAATTTAAAGTACTATTGGAATGAGGAGATCAGGATGCTTCGGTGACTCAGGTACACATTGTTTATTTCCTATAATTGATGGAGGGTATATGAAATTGCACCTGAGCTAAGTTTGTGGGCAAAAAACAAATTCCCAGCTATACAAACACCACAGCTTCTTATGTGGAAAATTGGCAATGGGAATTCAAAGAAATCAATCCAGCTAGTACGTGCAGCAGAGCTGCAGAAGGGATCTGATTGATTATTCCTATTGTCAGCATTTCATTCCGTAGCCTTTAACAACAAAAATCACCCACCCCAAAAGGATACAGATGATATAATGGGCAGGAGACAGGTAAAACAAAAATAAATGAAAGAGAAAACAAAGCACGGATATGACTCGAAGAAAAATGTGATTTGCTACAGTTGTCATTATCCTGACAAGTAGCTTTACCATTTGTTGTGTGAGAAATATAAGTCTGGGATACCATGTATCACAATGTACGATAGTTGCATTCTGTGTGAAAAGGTCTTCAACACATACATAGACTATTAGATTCAAACATGAATACAAACAAATATGAAAATTTACCATTACAGGACAAAAAGACACCTTGATTGAAATCAAGGAAGCACAACCATATTTGCACTGCAGAGTTATGATTATTGGCCCCGACACTTACAGAACATATAAATGCCAAGTTCAGGTTTACAGTCAACAAAGGACATGAATTACAAATATGTGATTAATTAAATTGGGCACAGCACATAAATTACCTTCCACAACAACTCCGGCATATCCAAGGCTGGCTGTGCTATAGCAAGCTCAAAAATAGATCGTGCCCGTTCAGTTTCACTCAAGGACCTCTCCAGTTCAGCATATTTGCTCCATGCATAACAATTCTCAGGTGACCACTCTAAATATTTCTCATAGAGTTTTCGGCAACGGTCAATATTACCAAGCTGCATCTCAATCTCAATATATTTCTTAAATATCTGTTTGTCAGCAAGCAAAGCTGTCAGAACAGATCAACATAGCATAATAAAAACATGAAGATTCCATTATCAGCCTAGATTTTACCTTATCTTTAGGAGCTTTTCCAATAGCATTACCTAAAACTTGCCGAGCTCCATTCAGATTCAATTGTCGGATCTCAAATTGGGCTGCTAAAAGCCAAATTTTTGCAAATGAGAATTTCTCGTGTGGAATCAGGTTCAAGCATTCCCTGATAACATTTAAAAGTGAATTAGAAAACTCTTCAAGGTCAGTTGGATTGGTTTGACTTATCAGTGCACTAATCCCTTTGTTTTATTGTTATTATTCTGGAACACATTTTTATTTTTATTTTTTCATTACTGACTATAAGTGCAAATTTATGATCATTCAACTGTCAGAGTATGATATAAATGGGCATGCAACATATCTGCGAGAAAGTATGGAGTATACAAGGAAGAGATGGGGAGGACAGTAGGGGAGAAGTTAATGCGCAAATCAAAATCACACAGCATTGTATGCTAACAAAGGCACACTTGTACACCAAATTAGAGACAAAAAAAACAATCACTTTGCTTGTGCTGCCATGCAGTTTTTTTCAGATAAGAATGCTGCCACATAGTCAGTTTGTGCCATTAAGATGGTTGAGCCCTGGAAAGCTCTCATAGATCTATGAAAGAGCAGCAGCATGAACACAAAATCTTCACAATTTCAGAATAGATGATTAGAAAAGAACAACAATTCAATCCATCAAGGAACACTTCAATTAATATTCGACCCATATTTTCTGTCGATCCCCCCTCCCCTAAAAAAATGAGGATACTACAACAGATTCTTATCAACAAACAAAGCGCTTGAAAATACAGACTCCTGTAAGACCCATCCTCTGCTAGCAATTCTTTTGACAGCTAAGACATTATGCATCAACCAGTTCCTTGTTTAATAAAGGGAAACTAAAGAGCATTGTACTGACCACCATCGACAGCAAGAACAATAAAAGAGAAACCTATATAATAATTTCAGAAAAATCAATCTTACCTATATACCTCTTGCGTTCGCTCTACATCTTCTGCATCGAGCTCTTCATAAAGAGCATAATTTATCCTAAACCACACAAAAACAAGAATCATAATAAGCACTCAATTTATCCCAAATCACATAAAAGCAAGAATCATAATCAGCACTTAATTTATCATAAACCGCACAAAAGCAAGAATTATAATCAGCACTTAATTTATTTATCCTGAATACACAAAAGCAAGAATTATAATCAGCACTTAATTTATTTATCCTAAACACACAAAAGCAAGAATTATAATCAGCACTTAATTTATCCTAAACCACACAAAAGCAAAAATTATAATCAGTACTCGAGGACAACAAATACCACAATGCAATATGAATGTCAAATCCAAAACTTACCATAGATAGATATATCTTTGCCAGTATCTCTTCTCTTGAGCAGGCGGGACATTAGCAATTGCACGCTCATACACCTCTCTGATCCTCCCCTTATTTGTCACACTCTCCTCCAACCTAATATAATCAAACCACGCATCATAATTCAAGGGATTCTTCCTCACTTCATCTTCATACTGAAACCTCCTCTTCCCTACAATCGCATCCTCAATCCCTTCTTTATCACCATACTGTTTCTCAAACGCAACAAACTTCCTATATAAATCTTCCGCCCTCCCTTTTGGTATATGATCCAAAGCAAACTTATAAATGCACCTAGCCCTCTCCGTTTCCTTACACCTCTCTTCAAACTCCGCAAATGCAACAAACAACATTTCAGCCTCCTCATCATCAGCCAACTTCTGAACAGCCATTTCATACACATTTCTGGCCCTCGCAACTTCGCCATTCTTCATCTCAAACTTTGCATACCTAATCCACGCACTCACCTTTGGATGACACTGAACAAACCTCTCAAAAATTCCTCGGGCGCGTTCCACTTCATTATACCTCAATTCAAACTTTATATATGAAAGCCAACCTTGCTGGTCCGGCATCCACCCCATCCATCTCTCAAAAATCTGCCTAGCTCCCGCAACATTCCCCAACATCTCCTCCATGTGAATGTACTTATACCAGAGCTGATCAACCCTCGGGAGAAGGGTAACAGCCCGGTCCCACACATTCCTTGCATGATTTATGAACTTGTTTTTCATTTCCACCTCCGCGTATTTCAGCCATAAAGTGTGATTCCGGTAATCCACCTCGAGCGCACGTTCCCAAACTGAACGCGCGCGATTGAAATCCTTCTGAGACTCCTCCCATTGCGCGTACTTTATCCAAACACTTATATTCCACCTCACGCGTCGAATTAAGTCCTCGAATTCCTTTCTCTTACGGAGACGGTAATCGCCGAGTTCAGTTGAGTCTGTGATTTTCTGTTTGGGCGGTCGGATGTCAGCTTCTTGTCGTTCTCGTGCTTCGCGGAGGATTTGTTCCGCTGTTATTTGGATCGGAGCGGGGGTTTTGTTCTTGACTCGGGTTGGGCGGGGGAGCTTTACCTCGATATCTTTTCGTGTTAGGTAGCCAAGAGAAGGATCGCCGTCTTTATTGGAAGCCATGATTGGAGAGTTAGGGTTTGAATATATAGAATTTAGGGGTTAGGGTTTATCTCTTTCGTGGAGTTTGAATAAACGAGCGAGCGAGAGAGAGAGGATAAGCATGCCAAGAAAGTTTTTCAGCCTCATTAATTTGACAATAAAGTTCTTTTTGGCTATAATTAAAAAAATTAATAAAAAAAAAACAATGGATTATACTAGTAAATTATTTTATATCAATTTTTTTAATTATTACGCTTTTTAAGATAAATATTATTGATATATAATTAAAAATGGGAGCTTATAATCAATATCTTAACGTGGGCTTTATGATTTAATATTTGGTTAGCTTAACATTTAAGCCATTCAAAACTGTCTGGTCCACGGAAACTGCTGCTGTAGGACCCTTATAGACCACTCTGCTGGTGCTGCCATCCCCCCCCCCCCCCCCCCCCCCAATTGCTCTAAGTCTAACAACTGCTTTCTTGATTTATTCTTATTTTTTTAAAATTAATTTTTTCTAATAGTTGTAGATATTTTTCAGATGTTAAAATAATTTGTAAATGACACACAAAAGCAGCTGTGGATTCCTTTATTGAATTTAATACAAATTAAGCAGGATTCTTCTAAATTGCTATGCGTTTCATATTTGCATTTATCAAATTTTGAAATACTTATGATTTGTTTGTTTAGGATCTCATAAAATATATATAATTTATATTTTTTACGAGGTGTGTCGCACGGTGCAACTAGTAAACAAATATACATTTAGCTATAAGCAATCAATAAGAAAAAGCTGAGGTAATAATTGTTTTATGGAGTCTAACTATGTTTTTTTATGAAATTTGAGATTTTTTGTTTTAAATAAAATTTTTTAATATCTTTTATTGATATTAATTTTTTTTTTTTAAATATCATTTTAATTTATTACTAATAAAAACAACAAGTACAAAACACTACAAGAATGCAGCTGAGGCCAGATTGCCACACAACACGCAGAATTTAGGGTGAAAAAAATAGCGTGGCACGAGCCAAGGTCCAAAACTGGCATTTCAGTAAATACAAGAATACATGATGCTCTTCTGAATAACTAGAATTATCAATAAAATTAAATAAAATCCTGGAGAAAAATAACAGGCCGCCCTCTCTCCTTACTATTTCTGAACCTATCTGTAAAGACAGTATAGAATAAAAACACAATTATTAACACCTAATTAAACACGAAAAAAATAATCTTAACATGACAAAAATAGTTTATCCATAATTTGAAGCTGCAAAACTAGAGAGATATTTCATTTCCATTCCACGCAAGAGTCTCTTCTGTACATATCACTCGTCACTTCCTTAGGGTTTATTTCAAGGTCTACAAATTTCCAGTATAGCCATTTCAAAATCGTTACTTGAAGGAGTTTTAGTGCTCTATTCCACTTTGATGGAGTAAGTTATATATATATATAGGCTTTGCATTTGGTTGTCCTTTTCAGTTTAGTATGTGTTTGGTGCTAAGAAAACCAAGAGATATCAAAGACTAGATTTTGAGGGTTTTTTGTGTTGTGGAGAAGTAATTATCTCGTTAAACTTATTTCTTTCATCGCCTTCTCTGATTCTTAGTCGAGGATCAAGTTTTGCCAGGCATTCACTTTGTTGTAGAGGGATGTTTTTTGGATTCTGGGTTGCCGTCAGAATTTAAAAAAAAAATTATTGTTTGATAAAAAGGTTTCTTAATTATTTGTCTTGGTGAGAAAGTGCAAGTGTATTTCTAAGTTTTGCGGGGGGGAAATTATTTGGTTAAGTTTGCTTCATTTCTTGCACTTACCAGTTCTTAGCTGCCAAAGTGTTTTTACTAGCTTTTTTTATGACTGTTGCTGGTTTCCATCTTTTGAAAATTTTGGACCTTTTGGATTCTTGTTGCTATTAGAATTTTGTAATTACGTTTGTTTTAATTATTTTTTTCTCGTACCTTGCATTTTGTGATTCTTAGCTTTGAATTAGAGCTTTGCTAGGCTTTCATTTTGTTTAAGTTGAGAACTTTTTGGATTTTGGGTTGGTGTTAGAATTTAGTAATTTGGATTGTTTTAGAAATTCTTTGCATTTAGATTTTTAGCCTCCAGATAGAGAGCTTTGCTAGGCTTTCATTTAGTTGAAGTTTTGAAACTTTTGGACAATGTGTTGCTTTAGAAGTAGTATTGATTATTCTAGAAAAACATTTCTTGATTTTTATTTTAGTGAAGGGTATGGCTAAAAGTTGTGCACTTTAAGTGCAGTGAATTGATGTCATTGCTTTTTATCATCTTGACTCTAGGAGGATTGATGATGGGCACATGGTTACAAAATGTTTGACTGAAAACAAGTCCTGTATACATTGTTGGATGAATACATGATAGAGTTGTTTGTTTTTGATGCAAATGGTGATAGAAGGATTGGGTGATGAAAATGGACATGGCAGTGGAGGCACACCTCAGAGGTAAAGAGAGCTAGTATTCTGTGAAACCACCTGAAGGCTCCAACTTGTTGGAATCTCGTGAAACAGTTATAGCCAGTGTGGGTGATTACCGTGAGGGTTCTTTTCATGTACTTGCTGATATGTCGGAGGGCAAGAATGGAAATAGGAGTGCAAGCCCTCCTATGGATGCATCTGAACAGCCATGTTCTAGCCCTCGCTCCATGGATGATGCTGGGAATATGGCTGAAGAATTAATGGTGAGAAATTATGATGGTTCAAACTTAACCGTTGTTGGTACATCAAGCAATAGGGAAAGTATGCAAGCCAGGCAGAGCCAGTGGCCGCATCTTTATCAAATTGGAGGGGGATCAGTAACTGGGATTTCTTGTAGTAATACCTTGTATAAGGAAAGTGGTCAAGCAATGCTAGACGTGCAGCTCCCATCTTCTTCTGACATTTTGGTTCAAAAAACCTTGAGCAATGAAAGAAATGAAGCCTCAGAACAAGTGGCGTGCACTGACTTTAAAGGGCTGTTAGGCAATGTGAGTCCACATGGTAGTCTCCGGACAAAGATTTGTTCAAAATCAGGATTTTCTGAGTTTTTTGTCAAAAACACCTTGAAAGATAAGGGGATTATTTATGGAGGGCCGCCTCATGATAGCTTGAAAATTGGGCCAAGGGACCAGAATAATGAAAGGTCTGCGGGTGGCACTTTGGCAGCTTCTGATACTCCTTTGAACTTGAGTGCTAAAACTGTAATGATGACTTCTTCATATGGTATTGCTGGGCCAAGGCCTGGTGGTTCTGATCACGATGAAGTGAGTTTAAGGGAATGGCTGAATGCTGGACGGCTGAAAGCAAGTAAAGTTGAGAGATTGCAAATATTTAGACAGATTGTTGATCTAGTGGATTATTCTCACTCTCGAGGGGTTGCCTTGCCTGACTTGTGGCCATCCAGCTTCAAGTTGTTGCAATCAAATCAGGTTAAATACCTTGGTTCAGCTGTCCCAAGAGACATGTTAGAAAGTTCCATGGATCAAGATACACCCAGCTCCGATATTCATGTGGTCAGGAGAAGGCCATTGGAACAAGGAACATTTTCTTTTATTACCGTGTTAGCCAAGAAGCAGAAGTTAAGTGAGAGCATGGACCATATTAGTAGTTGGCCTCAGTTTTCTGCAAAACATAGTTTGAAACTTGAATCTACAAGTGATGGGGATGTCAATACAAATGTCTCACAAGATTCTCAAAATGAAGCTACTGAGAGTAACCGTGACACAGAATATGGGATTCAGGCCAAGTCCAGCAGCCATAAGCTGTATAAAACAGGTCAACGACAGATGACATCTACTACTGACCGGTTGGAAGAGAAATGGTATTCAAGTCCCGAGGAGCTCAATGAAGGCATCTGCAGGATTGAATCAAATATTTATGGTCTTGGAATTCTACTATTTGAGGTGCGAAGATGTTTTTTGTTGTCTTGTCTGTTGGGCACTCTCACTCAGCTTCTATGATAATGCTCATGTTTAATTATTTGATAAATGCTATTAATGAAACATCCTCTTCATCCGTGACTCTGATTGTTACTCTGGTTTACCATGGTGCAGAATTTATTTCCATAAATAAATGTTTTCAAAGAGCATTTTATTTCTTATAAATTCACTTTTCATGAGCCTTTAAAGCTGGCTCATTGATCCGTGTAAAAAAAAATAACTCATTTTTTTGCTGCTCTTTCGCATTTCCCAAATGCTACTTGTCCATAAAAAAATTTGATTGTTGGGTTTTCTAAGAGTTGGTGATTCACAAGCTGAGAAGGTTTACTTGTCCATAAATTGTTTCTTTCAGTTGCTTGGTCGTTTTGATTCTGACAGATCACAAGCGATGGTAATGTCAGACCTACGTCACAGGATTCTTCCACCTCAATTTCTATCTGAAAATCCAAGGGAAGCTGGATTCTGCCTTTGGCTACTTCATCCTGAACCTTCATCACGCCCATCAACAAGGTAATCCTATTTTGCTTTAAATTTTGTAAAATCTTGAATTTTATTGGATTGAAGACCTTAGAAGCATGACATTACATTAATCAATAGTCATGACCTTTAAATTATCAGAGGACTAAATTAATTTGAGTTATAAGAGTTGCCAATTTTTTCCAAGAGGTTAATCCGGTTGTGGGAGTTTTCCTTGAAGTCAATGTGATCCAATCCCTTTGGAAGTTTCAGTACCAACCTTATAATTTTTCAAGTAGTTAATTGTGCTCCCTGTTTTCTTTTTCTTTCATTTATTTTTAATTTGTGTTCACCTCTTCATAAACAGAATATTTACATCCATGGGAAGTTGCCAAAAAAAATCCTCAACACCATAAGTTGTGCTTATACAAATGAATGGGCTCATTGAAGCTCCTGTCTCACACACACTCACCATCATTAGATCGCCCAATCATTTGTTTTATTTCACTCTCACCTGATCCAACTTATACACTTGTAGTCTACCCTTTCATCTTGTTGTTGGTGTTAAAGGCTAGAAGTTTGAGTGCACATCTAATAGAGTGTGTCTCATGGACCTTAGTGAAATGTGGAATTTTTTGTTCAACCTGTTCAGTGAAAAGGAAATGAAAGGAAGGCTGGATGATTTTGACTTGTGTCCATCATGGTATTACTAATGGAAGCAAATGGAACAGAGATGTTGAACCACTTATAATAAGTTGATATTAAAATTGCCCCTTTATAGAGATTGAGGACCTTATTGAGATTTTGGATGAACTATGGGATTAAACTTGCACATGAATCAGTTTTTTCCTAAGTGGGTCCATAAAAGCGATAGAATTTTGCACTGGAGAAATCATTGTTTTTCTCATAAAAAATCCATCTCATTTTAGTTTCTTCTCTCTCCCAAACTAGTGCATTTAGTTGACGGTGAGATGCTCTAGGTTTTTTACTGGGATGGTTGTCAGCTATCTCATGCAATAGTTGTGGAGAAAGTTGTTTAAACTTTAAACTAACGCTCTCATGTGACATTCTATTTTGTATGAATGTGGCAGGGAAATTCTACAATCTGAATTGATTAATGGATTGCAGGAGGTGTCTGCAGAAGAATTATCATCCTCTATCGACCAAGATGATGTTGAATCAGAACTATTGTTTCATTTCCTTGTTTTGTTGAAGGAACAGAAGCAGAACCACACCTTTAAGTTAGTGGAAGATATCAGGTGCTTGGATGCTGATATTGAAGAGGTTGGTAGGAGAAACTGCTCAAAGAAACACTTGCTCCATTCTTGCTTAGAGAATGACTTTCTAAATGCAAGGCAACTTACCTCTGAGCATAAAGAACCTTCCAGTTTGGAGGCATTTTCTCAAGTATCACCTGATTTTAAGACAAATGATATGAGGTTGATGAGCAATATCAGTCAGCTTGGAAGTGCTTATTTCTCCATGAGATCTGAAGTCCAGCTTGCTGAGACTGGTGCTACCACTCGGCAAGATAATGATTTACTGAGAAATCATGAGAACTGGTTTATAGAACAAGAGGGTGAAGAAACCACTGATTGCCTTGGATCCTTTTTTGATGGTTTGTACAAATATGCTCGTTATAGTAAGTTTGAAGTACGTGGGCTACTAAGAGCTGGGGACTTAGGCAATTCTGCAAATGTTATTTGTTCCTTGAGTTTTGACCGTGATGCGGACTATTTTGCTGCTGGAGGAGTATCAAAGAAAATAAAGATATTTGATTTTAATTTACTCTTTAATGACTCTGTTGATAGTCATTATCCAGTTATTGAAATGTCAAATGAGTCAAAGCTCAGCTGCATTTGCTGGAACAGTTACATCAAGAACTATCTGGCTTCAACTGGATATGATGGTGTTGTGAAGGTGTGTATCTTTGCATTCTAGATTTTTTACCGAAGTAAAACCTTTCTGTGATTATCAATGGTTGACCTGATGTGGGACAACCTTGTCATATTGTCATACCTCTGGCATGGACATCGAGTTTTCTACATCAGCTTCTGAATATCTTGTGGGTTATAAAAGGATGTCAGGGACATGTCCAAAGTACGATCTCTACCTAAATTTTCAAATGACAGCTTATAAAAGAAAATCATATTGTTACTAATCTATATGTCTACGTTTGTGACGTTTCTCAACTTCTTGAAGCATACTGGTCCCTTCTCTTACATGCTGTTATTGCTATTTTTTGACCTTCTCAGATTTTCCTGCTTATTTTTTTCCACCATGCATTTTAGATTTTTTTCAGTTGTATTCCTAAATTCCTTGTGTTGCTATTTACCTGATTTGCTTTGGATGCACTCCAGCTATGGGATGTGAGTACTGGTCAGGGGGTTTTTCAATTCAACGAGCATGAAAAGAGAGCTTGGTCTGTGGACTTTTCTCAATTATGCCCAACAAAATTAGCCAGTGGAAGTGATGATTGTTTTGTGAAGCTATGGAGCATTAACGAGGCATGTTCTCCTTGTCTCCTTTTTACTTTGTAATAGTTTGGGATTCCTAAAACCAGACTTCGAAGAATGTTTCCACTCTTTAATCAATCACCGCCAGCACCCCTGCCCCCTGGATTTTCTCTCTCCAACACCCTGATGAAATTATTTGTTCAGAATTGCTATTATTATTGATATAAAAGTCATACCAAATATCAATTGCAGTTTTATTACCACATTGAATCATGCTTGTTTTTCTAATGCATAAACTTTGCATTCCAGATATGCTCTATTGATGGAAGTTATCTGAGATATTACTTGGTCAACTAGGACAATAAGATAGCACTTTCCTCATAAATGTCTCTATGCATGATGTGCATATGGTGAAATTAATGGTTACAATTTAGCACCATTTGTGTTAAAATGTCATGGCGCTGCATGGTTTTCCTTTAACTTTATATGTTTATTCTTCTTTCTTGTAACTCTTGCTGCTGCTCAATATTTTGACATTTTTGCTGCAATTTGCTTAGAAGCTTATGCAGTTCAAACTTTTTTTTGCAGAAAAATAGTATAAGCACAATCAGGAATATTGCAAATGTTTGCTGTGTGCAGTTCTCTTCTCACTCTACTCATTTACTTGCCTTTGGATCTGCGGATTACAGAACCTATTGCTATGATCTTCGGAACATTAGAGTCCCTTGGTGTGTGTTGGCTGGCCACGACAAAGCTGTGAGCTATGTTAAGTTCTTGGACTCTGAAACTCTTGTTACTGCGTCCACTGACAATTCACTAAAGATTTGGGATCTCAATAAAACCAGTCCTAGTAGTCCATCCACCAGTGCCTGTAGCTTGACCCTTGGTGGGCACACTAATGAGAAGGTTGGTGTTGGTAGCCAGTTTGTTCTTGTGCTGCCTTTATTTTCTATTTTTTTCAATTTCCCCTGTGCGTTGGCTTTAACTTTGCATATCTTGCTTCTGTAGAACTTTGTGGGTCTATCTGTTGCCAATGATTACATAACATGTGGTTCAGAAACAAATGAGGTATCTCTTCAGTTCCTCGTATCACAGAGATTTGCTTGATAACCAGTGAGGATGAGAATTCATCACTGGAAAGAATAGAGTTCCCAGATTTTTTACACAACACTTCAAACATTTTTGCCAAAATACACAGCTACTTTTAACTTCATGAAGTGATGTTTCTCCTTTCAGGTTTTTGCTTATCATAGATCTCTACCTATGCCAATCACTTCCTACAAGTTTGGCTCAATCGATCCTATTTCTGGAAAGGAGACAGATGATGACAATGGGCTGTTTGTTTCAAGTGTTTGCTGGAGAGGGAAATCAGACATGGTCGTTGCCTCCAATTCAAGTGGGTGTGTAAAAGTATTGCAAATGATTTGAAGCAAAGGTAGCTATCTCGGGCCAAGCAAGAAACTGCATTCTTGTGGCTTCCTTGTTGCACGGAGATCAGACCTTTTTCCGGGAGGCATATTCATAAACGGAAACCGCAAAATTTGATTGGCAATATCTTTGAGCACACAAATGTCATCTGCTCAACAGTCTCTACTTGCTGAGTGAGACAAGGGTTTCAGTTGTCTGAACTGCACTTCACCTGGAGCAGCAAATTCCGATTCCAGACAAGAAAGATCAGATACAAGCTCTGAGATATTTGCTGGTGAAGTTATCGGAGCTGGATTGAGATAAAATTCTCAAAACCAACATCAGGCATTGAGATGCTACAAGTTATCGGTGGTCACAAGGTGTCTGACCAATTTCGACATCTGGGAATTGGTGTGCATCCCTTGAAGGTTTTGGCAAGGACCTCCTCCGTATGCACACTTGAGTTTTGAAGTCAACGAGGCAGATTTGAAGAAAAGTGGACATTTAGACCAATCCCATCAATTTCCTTGTTAAGTTGTATTTACGGATTAAATTTTGGAAGAATAAAGGCTTGATCTTGTAAATAGGTGTGCATCCCTTGAAAGTTTTCGCAAGGACGTCCTCCGTATAAAAGCGTTTTTCAATTGGTTTTTCATATACCTCTAAAAATGTCATGAATAAATATTATTTTTTAAAGTGTTTTTTATTAAAAAATATATTTAATATTAATACATTAAAATAACCAGAAAATACATAGAAAATTAATTGAAAACAAAGAAAAAAAATGTTTTCTTAAAAAATATTTCTAAAATGTAAAAACAAATTGTATCCAAGGAATTATCAAAAAAAAAAAAAAAACAGATACAAATGCTCTAACCGTAAAAGCATCTCCAAGAAAAAAAATATTATTTTGAAGAGCAAAATTGATAAAATAATTTTTTAAATAATAGAAATATATTAAAAAATAATATAAATATATCTTTTTATTATTATCGTGCAGTTCAATGGTAAGATTCGTTTAGAAAAATCAAATATATTTTGTATTATTTTAATTGGGGTGGAGATTGGAGAAAAGAAGAGATTGTAGTGATTAGTGTGTTATGATATGGCTTTGGATATAGAAGAGAAATATATTTCACGCTCACCACACTACAAAAGCGAAAACTTTGTAAGCTTTCACAAAATTAGATCTATGGAATCAAATGAGAAAATAGAAAAAGTCAAGCACGCAAAGTTTTAGCTAATTAAAGATAAACTTCTATTTTTATTAACAAAAGCCAATTATAGATAAATAAATATATATATTTATCAACGGTAATGTGTATTTTTTTTCTTGCTCTTGGCTTTTCTATATAAACATGTAGAAATAGCATTTAAGTAAAAAAAAAAAAAAAAAAAAAAAAAAAAGCTATTTTTGTTGAAGGAACGAAAATTAAAAATAGTAGCTAAAGTACTTTCTTTTTTTTGTTGATGCGTCGGTGTTGCTCAAAGAAGCAACTTTCTTCTTCTTAATTTTTGTTTTTTTTTTGTTTTTTTATTTCTGAATTGCTAAGACACAAAATCGTAAGAAAGTTTATAAAAGCTCTAAACTCAAACCAGATCTACAATAATTTCACGGAGAAAGAAATCCGATTCCGAATGCTGTCAGCTAATTTTGGGAAGGTGACAGAAAGTAAGATTTCTAAGGGTTTGAAGCTTGTCCAGGTGATCTGCGTCTGATTGGGCTCATACTGCTCTTGGATAATGGTTTCGGACTCTCGCTTCTCATCTTCATGCTGTGCCCTGGAGGCGTCCATGGCAATGATTTCGATGGTGTTAAGGGTTTTGGCTTTCCTGCATCACAAGGCCAACATTCTTAAATCTCATTATTTAATCTTCAAAAACAGAGTAAACCTAATGAAAAGGAAGATTAAAATAAATTTGAAACCTTCATTGTGAGAAAAGGTAAGCCTTACCTGGGACTTTTCTGACCTTCACGTCGGTAGCTTTCTTTATCAGCAGAAGTTTCTTATCAGCGGGCTCGGAGCGAACTGATCTCAAGTCAGATGGGATTTTCCTTTCTGGAACTTCAGTGAGAGTAGACTTCATATCAAAACAAACAGACTTAACGTCAGATGTAAACGACCTGGCATCAATTGCTGGTACGTGACGATCCTCCACCACAGAGTTACTCTCATCGCAGCCATTTGAGGCTGCTTCACTTACTGCTTCAGAATTCTTAAATTTAATGTGTACACAAGTTTTTTCTTTCTCTATAAGCCTATAAGAAAACATCTGAAATGGAATTTGTGACACTGAGGGCAGATCACAAGTCACCTCCCCTTGAAACTTCTTTAGAAACCCTGCCTCCAAGTCATAAAAATCTACAGGCGGCGACTGTATATAAGGCTGGCCATCATTAGGGTTCATCACAAGGAACTTCTTGATGTATCTCAGAACCCTGCAAATAGATGAGAAAGTAGGGCGATAACTTGGCTCCGTATGCCAGCATTTCTTGGTTAAGTTTACAAGGTATTTCGGTGAAAGGGACGGGAACAATGGCCGCTCTCCTGCTCTTATATTATTGATCATTTGGTCTCCTTGAAGATGCCCATCCTCAAATGGAAGTTTCCCTGTCAAAAGCTGGAAACAAATCATCCCAAAGCTGTAAACATCTGCTTTCTCTGTGAACTTTCTGCTGCTGGAATTTCTTGCCTGTCCTTGCTCCGCCAGAACTTCTGGGGCATGCCAAATGCAAGTATCGATTGGACTTGGCTCCGGGGATGAATGTCGAGAGGAGTGCTTTTTGACAGAAGTTAACCCAAACCCTGAGACTTTCACATGAAAATAACCTTCTGTAGCTTTCCTGGGTTTGAGAAGGACATTGCTAGGATTAAAATCTCCCACATAGATCTTTCGTGAGTGCAGAAACTCCATTCCTCTTGCAATCTGAAGCATGATATCAACTACAGTGGGAAGAGGGAACAAAACCCGCTTCTTCGGACTGCTGTTCTCTTTTATGTAAGAGAAGAAATCTTTGGCCATCAACTCCATTACAAGGAAACATTCCTTCTTGTTTTCATCATAAAATCCACAGAGGTACTGCACTATGTTGGGGTGGGAAAGGGACACCAGCATAGAAATCTCCGAATTCAACGGTTCAAGATCGTGAAAGAAATGCCTCAAAGCAAAATTCTCCCCTAGCCATTGAATTTCCTTGAGCTGACTTCCACCTAGTCTTCTCCTCACTTGGTAATCTTCTGCTTCTAACAAAATTGAACTTGGTGGGAGTTTGCCATTAGCCGGTGCTAGAACATTTAGTTTCCTCAGCAGAAGTTCTCCGAGCCGATGCTCACTCTTTCCTGGTGGCAATGCCCTTCTCTTCTCCTTGATTGTATCAATAAGAAGCCATCTATCTTCTCTCATGGCCCTCTCCATCTGCCTGCAAATCTCCCGAGGGATCAAATACTGCTTCCCAAAATTCCATTGGAAAAGTTTCGGATCACTCCAGCCCCTATCATACTTTTTAACCAGCATTGCCCTCTTCTTTGTCATCTCCTCCTGGTCAAGTCCAGAGATTTCTCCTGCAATCTCAATCGCCTCGATAACAGCAGGAAAGCAGCTAAGCAAGTTGTGGATGTGAAACTCGACAGAATCCTTATTCTGATGAAGGCTAATAGCTTTTCCCCACCAATCCTTGTTATCCAAGCAACGCCTAACATAAAGTTCCCCTTCTTTGAAAACCCTATACACCTCTCTCAAAGGCTCCTCAAGAGGCCTCCACTTGGTGTTCTTCTCTTCTAGTTTCAGGTTCTGCTTGATCTCCTCCGCTATCGTTTTGAAGGCCAGACAAAAGAAATTAAGCAGCAAACAGCACTGCTTCTGATTGATCTGAATATCATCTTGCAATACCATCAGAGCCTTCAAGCTTCCCAGCACTTCCCCTGTCTGCCTGAACTGTTCCATCCGAATCTCCAAGTGGAAGGAAAGGTGATGAAGCAATGAAAAAATATTTTTGCCTGTCAAGTTTAAAAATTCAACAAACAGCGCTAAAAAACCAGGGCCTGCAACAAAAAATATTAATCAAATTAAGAACCCATCATACCACGGTGCAAATCAAAGCACAAACATTAGAAAAAAAAATACATTAAAGACCATATAGCATCAGAGTTCGGACAACATATAATATATTCTTTCAAGATGTTTGAATACAAGAAATGAATTGAAGAAATATATATATATAAAAAAAGGACCTGATTAAATCCTTACCTGAAGCCAGAATCACCTTCTTTCTTGACCTTAACCAATTCAGCTGTCAAGAAAATGAAGACTGCAATCAAGTTCTGCCAAATCAACAAAGAGTCCGAAGGCCCCTTCTCCAATCTGATCAAAGATGAATAACCCATCTCTATATGCTATCCCAAAAGGCAAACCGAAAAAAAATAACACAAAAAACAATAAAACAAATAGAAAAAAAAACACAAGCAAACTGACCAGTTAAGGAGCCAAAAAGCTGGCCAAAAAGCACCTGAAGGATTCAAAAACAGTTACGAAAAGAAAGAAAAAAGAAACGGAAAGTTCAAGGTGACTTGTCTAATTTCTCAACTCCCCCAGAGATCAGCAAAAACTGCTTCGTTTTTTCTTTTTAATTTTTGCCTCTCAGTTTTGCTGCCTTTCTTTACAAAACTGAAGAAGACGGTGGGCGGAGGGGAGAGCAAGAACCACGAAGGCTTGACCGTTGAACTCGTCCCGGATTCTATGGAGCCAAGTCCCCCTTGTTTCCTTTCTTTCCCATATTTATAGCTTACCGCGAGTTTCGTTTTTTATTTTTCATATTTCTTTTTTGCATTTTTCTTTTTTTTGTATTTCGAGATTAATGGTATTATGGAGTAATCTAAGCAGATTATACTATTTAGAGAATTATGCTTCTTTCCAGGCTACCCTTAATTAAATCTTTGATTGGTTCATCAAAGTAAATTTATTTAGCATACAAAAATAATCTAAAAATACAACAAAAATAAATTTAAAGCATTATTTTCTCGTGGACTAATACTATTAAAGCTGATGTTGAGGTTATTATTTGCTAATGCTCATGTGTTATTAATATTGATCTGATAAATTAGTCTTTCGAATAGCACCAACCATGGATGTGGTGAGGTGAATTCAACTATTTGGTCCCTTGGATTATCAACCATCAAATGGTTAGATATTATTTGGAAAATAATTATCCATACATTATTTTTTGACATTTGACTTTTTATTTTTTCATTTTGATTCTCAGTATTTTTATTAAATCTTAATTTGTTTTATTTTTATTCTTAATTCTATAATCTTTTTTTTTTTAAAAAAATGATCTTATTCTCTTGGTTTTTTTTTGTTGATTTGATTCTTTTCAATTTTCTATTTAATTCAAGATTTTATGTTGTCCTCTCTTTTTTTTTTTTCAAATTAGATCATTATTATTTTAACTCTATTTTTGTTATCTTTTTATTAATTGTTATTTTTTATTTAAATACTTGAAATTTAATTTATTAGGAGTTGGCTTTCATGTTGATTTCCACCATTTTTAGACCCCGGTCAATCAAATATTTTTATTTTATAAAGAAAAAGTTAAAATAAAAGAAATTAGTCAATGAACTTTGTCAATGAAATTAGTTCTCTTTAATTTAATTCTGGATCCTTCGTATTCACAATCAATATTTTTTTAAAAAAAAATTAAAATAAAAACACACTGACAACGCTGCCTTTTTTCCCCCATGTTACATAAAATCCAGCCCACCAATGTCGGGGGTTGAAGTTCGTAACGGCCATCAGGTGCTGCACCGTCCTACCGGTGTTTAGTACATGTTATTGCCACGTGGCGCGTAATGGATGAGATTGCCTGGCACGTCCGTTTTAAACGTGACGGCGTGGGGCCACGATGCTAGAAATTACTATTACTATTACTAATTTGCTACTGCTATTATTATTATTATTATTATTAATTACGGCAGGTCGGCGTGTTTGATTCATGCTTAACGCTGCATTATAATTTTATGAGAATACAAGGGTTTTTTTGCATTTTATCTTAGCTTCGTAGGTTGATTATTGAATCGATAAGTTTTAAGTTTTGATTCATCACTATTTATGCTGTTTTTTTATAATTAATTATTTTATCGATGTTGAGATGATTTTAGATTTTGAGAGTTACAATTATATGTTTTTAATATAATTATATGTTAAACTTGTTAAGTTTATTCAGATTTTGGATGTAGAATTACAACTTCCATTATAATACAAGTAATATGTTATTGGTAATACAAATTATATTCTTGTTGAAATAGATATTAAACCGAGATGATGTTGGCTATAGGATTAAACCATACAAATAGATGGAAGTCATGTTATTAATGAAGATGACTCGTCCACTTGTCATCACAAAAAGACATAGCTTTGATGTTTTATATATTATGTTGTGTTATTTTTACCATTATTAATGATGTATTATTGTTTTAGCTAATAATCATGTTGATTTTAATATTGTCTTGTATGTTATATATTTTTATACCTATTTTAGATAAGCATAATTTAAAGTCGTTAATTTATAGGCGAGCATAGTGAGTAAGCTGTTTAAAATTCCAAACAAGCCAAATGCATTTTGTTATTGATATTATCAGTTATCTTTATTAAATAACTGCCATCTGTTTTTGTCATAAATGCTTGTTTAATACAGATGCTAATGACAATTAAGGTTGTTTAAGACAATCAATATTTCTATTAGTGGTTTATTAATAAAATTGTGATTTTTATCCATTCTTTTTAGTGAATTACATGCTCTTTTATTATTTGGATTTTAATCTGAATAAATTCAATTGCATGAATTCATGTCTTTTATCAAGGGAACTGGAACGCAGATTTTCTTACAAGGTTAGGACGAACAATCTTCTTCTTTTTGCCTTCGTTAATCCTCTCTTCCATAGTCTTTCAGGCATAAGATGTAATTCGTATGAATGAAATGAGAAGTTCGTAAATATTAATGTTAAATATTATTTGTAAATTAGAAAAGTAGTTTCTACTTTCTAGTTAACAGTTGCACTGAATGTGAGATATATAGAAACTATAGATATATAGTTAATAGTTATCGGTGTTTCGGGCAAAGTTAGGAACTCGTGTTTTTTTTTTCCATTCAAATATTACTGATTATTTTATTTTTATGATAGGTGAGGGATTTAATAATCTTTCATATAAATTATCATAATAAGTAGCTAAGAAAAAAAAATTATATGCTTACTTATAAAAATCTAATTATATAGTGCAATTAAACCCTTTTTTTTATTAAATGTTTCGGAATCAAACACCTTAAAAACCAAATTTATATTATCAAATATCAAACAAATTAAATGAAATATTTATAAATAAATAAATTAGTCAAATATATCCGATAACAATCCAACCCCGTGGTGACGGGTTTGTTAATGTTTTTGGAAGTAATTGGACGAAATTTCTCTCTCCATTAAACTCAAAAACAGAAAATTTATAAAATATTTTTATGCGAGTACAAAAAAATTATTCTTTTTTCCTTTTCAATTTCCATCAAACTCACAAGAAATAAAAATAGTATCTTTGATTTTCCATTTTCTTTTCAATTACGCTAGAAGGTTTGTTCATAAGAACGTGCATCATCTCATATTTCTTTAAAATTCAAGTGAATTAGGTTATGGTTTGACGGGTTAAACATGTATTGATTTGGATCGGTTCAATATATTCATCATTTTAGTATTAAAAAATATATCATATAGATTATGATTTTTAATTTAAATCATATTTTGACCAATTATTTAGGATGTCTTTAAACCTTTTATTAACTGGATTACGTTAAAGCAACTTCTATACAGTTTAAATTGAAACTTATGTCAGTCAAAAAGTTTGTTAATGAAGTTTCTAGGTTAATCCTGTGGTCTAAGTTTGATGACATTGTCAAAAACTTTCTAGCAACTTGAACATCTTTTTTATATATTTATTAAAAGATTGTTTCAAATCATAATAATGAAAAGGTTTAAAAAACAATGTTTTTTATATTTTCTTAGTTAAATCAAACTTTGATCAAGTCAACTTGGTTATATAATGAATTTAAACCTAGTGTTTTTTTTTTTAAAAAAAAAAACATTAATGCCACTTCAAATATATACTTATGATTAGTGCAAGAAACATAAGTAGTTATAACAAATACTAAATGATGAGGAGAATTCATTGTTCACCTCCTCAAATATCACTATTAATTAGAAAAATGATATGTTTTTTTTATTACTTTGCTTCTTTTTTTTTTCTTTTTTATTATTTAAGATTAGGCTCATGACTTGTTTTGATTTTTGTATAAGTTATCTCAATATTATGACCGGAATCATAAGTTTGGCGGGTTAATTCGATTAACTTGAGTTCTTTTTATCTTTTTTTATTTTTTTCTCTAGTTTCATACTTTAATTTTAGATTGATTGAAACTTAAAATTTATAAATTATTTTAATTTTCTTTGGTTTTATTATCTAAGTTGCGGTTTTTACATGATACTTGATTGACTTAGATATTCTTTCCTTTTATATTTTTATTTTATTTTATCTTATAATATTATATTGATTATAAGTAATTTCAACTTTTTTTCCTATGAGGTTAGCCTAGTTTCATAACATGTATCACGAATTTAGTATGTTAACATGAATTAACTCAAGTTATTTATTTTATTTTATTTTTTAATATTAAATTAATTGAGAATTATGGTTCATAATTTATTTCAATTTGCTCTCTAATAGATTATTACGATTTTACAATTTAAATTATAGATTTAGTAGATTAACCTAGATTAACTAAAATCAATGTGATATTTTATGGTCTTCATGTTTTTTTATAAAACATCATTTGAATTAAACTACATTTTAATGAGTCATTTATATTATTTTTTGACTCACAATCAAATCTTTCCCACACCGTTTTAAATCGTTCTCTACTAAAAATATATATTATAAATTCCTAAATATATATTCAGTTTAAATACTTATTGTTTCGAGGAGAGGACGTAATTGTAATTATATAAAGACTATATTCAAAATATTAACATATCATCCAAGAACAAAAATAATTACAAGCTGCTGAGAAGTTGAGAAAGGAAA